>JBBBDQ010000428.1:1622500-1702500 GCA_037127315.1 Ascarosepion bandense | reverse complement strand
ACAAACTACTTATACATAATAATGAAATTAAATAAGGTTGGAACCACCAATGAATTCACAAACGAATTTGGAAAAGAATAAATCTCCATCTTTCCTCGACATTTTATTAATACGTCATAATTATTCGTTCCATTATTTTCTTAATGTTAAGATGAAATTATTCAAGATGGCGGCTTTCTTGGTGATTTTCATTTCACCATCATAAAACCGGTTGTATAACAGGAGTTGGCCAGTATAAAAATAAGTAGAAACAATATGTTTATTATTCAATGAAACATGTTTGAATGAAGATATACTGTATAATTATATATTTCTAAAAGTAAATAATCCTGTTGTGGATTTCGGATGAGAAACCGCACAAAATAATGAACAACAAAACAGATATTTGACATAGAAAAATAGTTTATATTAAAGGTAAAAATACAACTGAAACGCAGGTTAGTAATCCAGAAATACGATTAGTAAGAAATATATATATATATGTCTTTGAAGTGAAGCCGTGCTGGAATTAGTATATCCGTTTAATACTATTCTGGCTGAGTAGAGCTCAGAGATACTATGACTGCTGACGAGGTATTCTCTGTGTAACTTCGATATCTCTCGGCATCTTACTGATCAGTCCTGTATTCTCCGATAACTAACGTATTTTACTAATAAAGGAATATATGTATACTCACGTCGAATCTAATATCATAGAAAAAGAGGTGGTCCCACAAAAGATCCAACAGGTCATCACGAAACCAACAACTTTTAACACCAAAAAATGGTCTTAGAAAAGGTTGAATGTATGTGGACTAAAAACTAAAGGCGTCTTCCTTGATGGATTTCATCTCAACAACAAGACACTGAACTTTAAAGGATCAGTCTAAAATAAGTAGACACAATCCACTTTACTATAGTAAAGACTGTTGTGTGTGTATATATATATATATATATATATATATATATATATATATACAACAGTCTTTACTATAGCAAAGTGGATTGTGTCGACTTATTTTATTATATATATATATATATATACACAACAGTCTTTACTATAGCAAAGTGGATTGTGTCTACTTATTTTATATATATATAAAGTGGATTGTATCTACCTAACTAAGAATACTACAATCATTTAACCCAAATTCTGACCTAAACATCCCATCCCATTCACTCATAGATAGTAGCCAAATAAAAATTGTCTACCCATTTAAAAAATCTAAGCTCTCACTATAAAGTTTACCCAGACAAAATTAAAAAGTGATCTGTCCAGAGTTTAGCCATCCTGCCCCCTCTCCTAACCCAAATATGTACCCCTCTATGGTTAAAAACTGCTGATGGACTAGTTTAGACACACTAACTTCCATTCTCTACAACTATCCATTCCATATAACTACCACTTACACCTCACATTTCAAAACTAAATCGTTTCCACCATTTATTTTCAGTTCCTCATATCACTCAAAGAGGAGTGGTTCTGCTCCTAAACATGAACATTTTTGTGTAGTGATACTATTCTTTTATAAACCATTGTAACCATTGTAACAAATATATATATATATATATATATATATATATATATATATATATCTCGTAGGATAGGGTATGTTAGGATTGAATAATATTCCTTATCCAAAGAAACACTATTATTAAAGAAGTGCTCAATACAAAGTAGATCTAATAATATATATTTATATCGGTTCTACTAAACACCCGTTCAAAACTCGCTGGTATCAGCACACATTGTCTTTCAAAAATAGTTCTTATAAATACAGCAATTCATTATCCAAATACTATTGGTCTTAAAAGGAAAACAAAACAAAACACACACTGTTAAATGGAAAATCCTTACAAAGGCCCGAACTTGTAACTCCCTCCGTGCACCTTGCTACCTCTGTCTCAAAGAAAAATTAGAATTATCAAATTTAGGGACAAGGTTAAACTGTTAAACCAGAGGAATGAGCTCGCTGTTCATTGTCAGCATAGTTCAGCATTTACATTAAAATCTGTGTTGTAATATTGATAAATTAAATTAAATATCTTTAACTGCCTTTTTGATGGATGTTTTTGTTCAGGTTAGACGTTCTGGTTGATCTTTACTGGGTACGTTGTTCGCCATGTATTATACAGTTTTTTTACCCGACCGTTCGACACGATATTGCTCGGCGGGTTGTATGGTTATATGATATTCTATGATGTTCTACCCGACATCGGTTTTCGCGGGGTCGGCGAACTATAAATATTTAGGAAACTGTGTGCGACGTGGGCCTTGAGTATCATGGGTATTGGTTGTTGGTTTGAAACATGGAGAAACATGTTGGGCTGGTTTGTACTGATTTGGGCTCTGTCGTGTATTGGTGCTATAAGCGATGTCGGATTAGATGCCTCATGGCATTTAGGTTAGCGGTCGATGTTAGGTTGGGTGCTTTCCAAGTGTTATTATGTTGATATGTGCCGGATTGTGTACCTGGGTAAGAATTTGTTGGAGCGTCCTAGTCGGATGAAAGTTCACATCAAATATAGACAAATCAATGCCTAAATATTAGTGTATATATATATATATCACTGGCACTTTGGCGACAAATTGGTCTCAACGTATCTCGGCATTAACTTTCAGGGATTCTGGAATACAAAATAATGATGAATTCATCTCTGGGAAGTAAGTTCGGATATCTATGTACAGGGGTACAGGTTTCCGTTTTTCTGGTCGCCGGTTACTTTTAAAGTCTCCTTATTCTCTTTCACTATTGGTAGTTTCTTGCGTTTTAGTGGCTTTTGGAGTGCATCCATTGAAACAAATCTTACTAGGTTGGTGGTTTAACGTCCGGTTTACATTCCTCCGCAGTCTTTAGAGTAGAAGTACAGGTTTATCACTTGTTTCCTACTTAAGATTGGGTTTCAGGTTCCATCAAAAGTATTTTCACATATTTTTACTCCTAATAACCTCTTGTGAGTGGTATTATCGCAGTTTGGGGTGAATCAATAACAAAACATCTATCTATCTATCTATCTATCTATCTATCTATCTATCTATCTATCCTATCCTATTCTATCTATCTATCTATCTATCTATCTATCTATCTATCTATCTATCTATCTATCTAGTTCAGTCTGTTTCTATCTATCTATCTATCTATCTATCTATCTATCTATCTATCTATCTACCTATCCTAGCCTATTCATATCTATCTATCTATCTATCTATCTATCTATCTATCTATCTATCTATCTAGTTCAGTCTGTTTCTATCTATCTATCTATCTATCTATCTATCTATCTATCTATCTATCTAGCCTATTCTATCTATCTATCTATCTATCTATCTATCTATCTATCTATCTATCTATCTATCTATCTATCTATCTAGTTCAGTCTGTTTCTATCTATCTATCTATCTATCTATCTATCTATCTATCTAGCCTAGCCTAGCCTAGCCTAGCCTATTCATATCTATCTATCTATCTATCTATCTATCTATCTATCTATCTATCTATCACTTCCTCTCTCGGTTTTATTCGAGGATTTTTTCTCTCTCTCTCTCTCTCTCTCTCTGTCAATCCGTCTGACTGTCTTTCTCACTCTCCCTATCTTTTCTCTATTACTATCTGTTCTTTTCTTTCATACTCTGTCACTTTCTCTTTCTCACTTACGCGTTCAATCTTTCTCTTTCTTTCTTTGACATTCACTGGTAATTTACCCCTCACTCTCATTCTTTCACACTTTTTCTCTCTCTCTCTCACACACACACGTGTGTGTTTGTTTTAAATTTCAAACATAACTATGATATATATCACGCAAAAGACTATAAATAAAGTAAGTTTTCGTTTTGTCTTTTTATTTATCTAATATAGATCTAATATAGATAGTCTATATATGAGTTATAGAGAGGAAAACGACAACTGAGTGAGGTTAACGCAATAAACGAGAGGGGCAAAAAGAAGTTTTTTGAAAGCAGGTAATATAAAAACCAATTATAAAAAAGTTAAAGAATTTTTGTCAATTTTAGTGTTTGCGCAGGACGAGTTTGATATGGTCAATTTTATTGCCAACTGGCGAATTAGATTGCACAATTAAATAGTGAGATGACAGAATTGCAAACAATATATAAGCAAAACAAAAGAAGTACTGCTACGCACGACCCCCCCTATATATATATATATATATATATATGTATATATGTGTGTGTGTGTGTGTGTGTGTGTGTGTGTGTGTGTGTGTGTAGATATATATATGAACTCATCTATCTATCGGAGTAGATAGTCCGGTTCAAATTCCTCGCCGGTCTTTTAAGCATGGCTACAGGTTTATCTCTTGTTTCCTATTTAACACTGAGTTCCGGTTATTTCTTCTTATCCTATTAATAGCCCCTTGCCTTTTAGTGGCATTATCGCCTGGTTTTGCGGTGATTTTTTTTAAAGCAAATCTGTCTGAGTAGATAGGTTCGTTTACTGTTCGTTTGACATTCTTTCGCGGTTTTTGAGCAGAAGTACAGGCTTGTCACTTGTTTCTTATTTAAGACTGGGTTTATATATCGAGTAAGGAACGGAGAAAAATGACAACGTTCAAAACAGTAATTTAAAATATTGCTCGATATAAAATAGAGCTGTGAATATTTATTATAGATTATAGTTTAGAACGTGTACAAATTTTTATTCACTACAATGTGTACATTTTGTTTAAACATTGACGTGACATTGTCTCCTCAGGTGATGTGGAAAGGAATGGTTCCACACCACCTGAGGAGACATTGTCACTTCACTGTCCAAACAAAATGTTCACTTTGTATCATATATATATATATATATATATATATATATATATATGTGTGGATGGTGAGTAAAAAATATTGCTGGTGTTTTTGACATGATAAATTGACGCACACTAACTGTAAATTGGAATGACTTTACAGTTGTGTATATAAAGGAGTGTTAAAAAGAACTTGGTTAAGAAATCCTCCCCACCCCCCAAAAAAAAGGAAATAAATGAAACTGCATAAATAAAACCGAAAGAAAAGTAAAAGAAAAAAAAAACGTGTGACGTTTGGTTATTTGAACCCATTTTGATATCTTGTCTAGGCTGAGAATTTGTCCACATCTCTAACAAACACACACACACACACACACATGACCGGCAAATGTACATATTTGTTTAAGGGTATGCTTTTTATGATATTTTCCCGTAAGTGAAAGAAACTAATTCAACTGAAATGAGAAATCGGAGAGCCGAGTTCGAATATCAGTTGACTTTTCTCACGCTTAGGCGTAAATACCTTTGGGAAAGGTATGTGGCCATATCTTCTCCTCCAGTTATGGGTTGAATAGCAGGACAGATTTGGTTCTATGGTCTTGGATGACAACCAGTCTACCGCAGAAAGAAAATCTGGTCAAACACAGATCGAAAGTGTTATGACCTCCCAAGCGTGTATCACATATGGCACTCATATGGCACTCATATGGCTCATATGGCACTCATATGGCACTCATATGGCACATATGGCACTCATATGGCTCTCATATGGCACATATGGCACTCATATGGCACTCATATGGCACTCATATGGCACATATGGCACTCATATGGCACTCATATGGCACTCATATGGCACATATGACACTCATATGGCACTCATATGGCACATATGGCACTCATATGGCACTCATATGGCACATATGGCACTTAATTGACTGATTGTCAAGGTAACGAAAGTGACAATGTAAACATGTCAAGTTATGGGAAGTTTATCTACAACTGATTATAATTCCACAATTCAAATGCTATTAGAGTAGACGTAGACTCCTGTTAATTTGTTGGGATTTTTATTGTTCTTTCCTTTAAAATTAATAATCTTTCGTTTATTTTAAAGAAAAATTTTTGTTGTTGTTGTTTGCAGAAAAATTAGTTACTCTCCCTTCATTCCAGATTCGCAACTTTTCGCTTTTTACTTTTCTTATGTGTTTTCATGCCGTTTGTTTTATGAACAGGATTACAACCTGTTCTTTCCCTCTTTATGATGTGGTTTCCAGCTTTCTCTTTTCAAATCTTCTCACTTTGTTTTTTTTTTCAATTGGAGTAGATAGATCTATCTATCGCCCGGTTCACACTCCACCCACGTCTATTGAACAGGTTAAGAGGCTCATCCCTTTTTCCCTGTTTAGGATGTGGTTTCCGGCTTTCTCTTTTCAAATCATCTCACTTTGTGTACATCTATTCTTTTATACTAGTAGACATATTGATATTTGCTTTACTTGCTGATATGTATGTATCTGTATGCATTTACTTGTATGTGTGTGTGTGTCTTAAATGTATGTCTGTATGTTTTTGTATTGATATATGTATATATATATGTATGTGTGTATGTATATATATGTATGCATGTATTTGTGTATATGTATATATAGTCATATTTGTATGTACGTATGTTCAGATGACCAGGTATGCATGTCTATATCTATATATATATGTATGTTTGTGTATATGTTTGGATGTATATATATGCGTATATATTTGTATGTATGTGTATATGTGTGTATGTATGTATATTTGTATATATATATATATATATATATATACATGTAGCTGTATATGTATATATGTATGTGCGTATGTATGCGAATAGATAGATAGATAGATAGATAGATAGATAGATAGATAGATAGATAGATAGATAGATAGATGGGTGTAAGTTTGTTGTCCTGGGTTTCAAGCTTTTTCGATCCTCAAACAAACTGTTTTAATTTTTTATTAAAAATACTGGATAAATGTAGAGATGCCTATATTGATGAATTTTTGTGAAAGTAGGATGAACGTTATGAGGAATATTTGTTGTCGTGACGCCTTTTATACAAACACAGACATAGATTAACACTTGTACAACCATTGACGTGCGCAGAGACACACGCATACGCGAGCTAGACAACTGTAGCTCACACAGGCATAATTTCGCATGAACGATGTGGGGCTTAGTGTATATATGTATATGTGTAACGTTTTGCACATGCATACGCATTTAATTCATGTATTTTGTATCTACCAAGTTTGATGCCAGAGGTTCCGTGCATTTCCATCTATGTGGTTATATATATTTTTTACGATCTGGTAGTTTTTAATCGTGTACAGTTTTTTCTTACCTTGTGTATTTGCGGAAATATATATCTAATTCTGTTTATATGTTCATGCATTGAAATGTGATTGTGTCTGTCCTGATCTCATTTATTCAAGGCTGGTCACGTTACGAATTCGCCTTGACTGTATCCAATATGTAGCAATTTAGTCTGTGTACAAATAGAGCTTTAAAAATCAGGCACATTGACAAGTCGATAAAAGCTAAATTTTTTAATTTTTGTATGTATATATGCGTGGGTATATTAATCTGTATATGTGTCTGTTTGCCAGTGTTTGTGTAATATACTCGTCTATTTTTCATGTGTGGATGTTTGTAGGTTTATTTATGTGTGCGTTCTTTCTCTTCCTCGTTTAATATATGAAGAACATTCTAAATCGAATAAATAGTTAAACTTAGAAAATTTCCTTTAAATTTCGCAACAGTAATAAAGTAGATCTAATAGTTAATTAATACTGCTGATCTCAATTTAATCAAATATTAATACTAATGCCCCCCCCCCCAAGATTATTTTTAAGTCTGCTCACATATTCTCCAAATTAGAAGATGCTTTACTCTGATTGGTCCACATTGTACATACAACAATATCTCCCTGATTAAAGAGGTTTTTCTTGTTGTTAACCTTTTAAAACCATTCAATTTAAAATAAAACCACATGACTTGACAAGATACAAGAAGATGTCGAAAAAAAATAGGTACTTTTGTAGTTGTATTATAACATATCCATGTTATAACTTCTGAATAAATAATATATATCTTCTGTCACACAGATGGAGAGTGAGAGAGAGAGACAATATCATGGCAGAGTCGGCTCAATTCATTCTCTTTACTTCTAGTTCTTAAACTTTACTACAAACTATAAAAGATCTTGCCGCGTGTTTGCTCTTTAACGATACCTTAATATTTGATGCTTTTGCAATAATTATGGCCTCAAGTAAAGAATATATATATATATATATATATATATATATATATATATATATATATATATATATATATACAAGAAATCTAGAAGCGAGCCACCACCCACTGCGGTTTCACACCGTCTTGGGTTTTTTTTTCTTTCTAATGGGCATTAGATGTATTGTTCTTGTGTGCTGTTTGTTTCTTTTTTTCTTCCAGCGTTATTTAACCCACGGGGTCGTTCTCGCTGAGTTACAAGACGGCTTAAATTACTGTTAAGTTAGCACTATTTTCGGAAGTACATTATTATTACTGTGATTATTAGTGTTGCCTTACTGTGATTAGGTTCATTTAGATATATATATATATATATATATATATATATATATATATATACATATATCCTCTTTATTATAAATAAATATAATAAAGACCGTTGTGTATTTAATTTATGTAATGTATATATATATATATATATATATATATATATATATATATATCTTCTTTATTATAAATAAATATAAAGACCGTTGTGTATTTAATTTATGTAATGTATATATATATATATATATATATATATATATATATATATATATATGTATACCTATCAGACATTTGTATTATTTTTTTCTGTCTTAATGTATGATACTCAATAGTAAGTACATGAATATATATGTCACCGTCATTTTATATCGCATATAGATATAAACATTTTCCGTCATACGTATGTCTATAATATTCAATGAAGCATATTTTAATAAAGATATGCAGCCTATATATATATATATATATATATATATATATATATATATATATATATATATACACTAACGGCTAAAATTAAGTGAATGATTGTCAGTGAAAATGGATTGTTTCTTTTGTTATTATTACTTTGCAAAAACTTTGCAAGGCAAGGATGCAAAGATGAACTCGTCCGAATCACCCTAAATTTTCTTCATTCTTTCGTTGATGAAACTGCAATACAGGTAATTATTAAATGTTTATATATTCATTTGATGCACATGTTATTGTGCAGTCTTAACAATAATAATAACAAAAGAATCATTCTATTTTCATTTAGAATTATCCACTTGGCAATGACTACTAAAAATAGTATAAAATGCATCATTTCTCTTAAAAACTGGGGTTGCCTAATAATTATGGCCGGTATTTTATATATATATAACGAAGAAGGAAGAAAATAATTGCAACATTAGTTTAAAATAGTGCTTAACCCTCTAGGGTCATTCGTATCATATTTGATACAGTATTTCCCTATAAGGAGACATTTGGTATTTCCCTATAAGGAAACATTTGGTATTCATTGACTGAGCAGTCAGTACTGCTTTCATTTGAAATTTATAAAATATTTCTCTTAAAAAATTTTTCAGGAAAATATTTCTTTCAAGGCTTGTTTTCATACTGTATCAAATATGATACGAATGGCCCTAGAGGGTTAATAATATAATATGATTAAGGCTTCTACTTGTCAAAAAGTGGGGGATCAGTTCTGTATTGTTATGAAGTAATAAACAGATCCCCCACTAATTACTACTTAATAATATAATACGATTAAGGCTTCTACTTGTCATAAAGTGGGGGATCAGTTCTATATTGTTATGAAGTAATAAACAGATCCCCCACTAATTACTACTTAATAATAATATATGATTAAGGCTTCTACTTGTCATAAAGTGGGGGATCAGTTCTATATTGTTATGGAGTAATAAACAGATCCCCCACTAATATGATACGAATGGCCCTAGAGGGTTAATATAAAAATTGAGCAATTAATATTTATTAGTAATTATTATGTTAGAGCATGTGTTTCTAGTTTATAAGAAAAGATCATAATTATTAATGTATACATATATGTGTCTCTGTGTGAATATATATTTATATTGAGAGAACAAATATTTGTAAGGTTTTGTGTGTATGCGGGTGGGTGAGTATGTACGGTAGAGTGTGTATTAGCAATGTTAAGAGAGTTGCTAATCGTGTAAAAACGTTATTCATATTATATAAAATTTGACCATTATTTTCCATGTTTCTTGTTCAATTTTCATTTTTTTTTTAATACTTTGCTTTACATTTAAAAGGCGTTTTTCTAAACAATTATGAAACATTTACATTCTCGTACTTGCTTTATGTATTTTTTACGTGTTTGTTATATGAGCGCTTATGATTTTCGAGGTTATTATATGCCCACATTTAAGGCAAATTTAGTGAAAGGAATCGATTACTGACTATCGCGTTAAGCGATCGATTGTTCACGAGTTATTAGTGACCAATTGTTTGAAATCCCTCACGTAAACAGGATAAAAACAAAATACGAGAAAAAGTCGTAGACAAACAATGTAAATATGAAATAAATGAAATATGCTGAAAGATAATATATATTGTAAAGAAATACAAGCAACTCATGTCGACAAACGACTTTTTTTTCCTGGTAACAAAAAGGTTGCCATTTATGTCTGCTACCGCTTACCCAGTTACAGTTCTAAAAACAAATGTATATTGTTACTATGGAATAATTTTTGCCTTTATTTTTGTTACTAAGACAGTATTCTATTTGCTGTTTTCCTTTTCAGTATAAATGTTTTTAGCTCTCTACAACTTCCTATCCTTTTCATTTCTTTTGTTAAGCTAATTTACGTAAACGACTTAGTGAGATCGTTGTTTCCCTCTGACCCTCTTGCTTTAAATAGTTCTTGTGAATGTCAAATATCTCAAGCCTTCTTTTTCATTATGTATCAAATATTTCAAGCCTTCTATCTATCCTATAAATTTAAATAAAAAAAACAGTGCTCTTATAGTGGGTTGCTTATCTATCCTTCTTCTAGTTGTAGTAGGATTCCGTTCTAGCGAAGGGTAATTGTAAACTATTGCAGGTTAACAGAATTTGGCCTTGTGGTAGATAGTCCACTATAAGTCATAAAATGATTATAAAATCAAGAAAGGCAATTTGAGTAGAAAATAACATTTATATATCCACATATCAATTCATGTTTTACAATTAAAGTAATACTTGAAAGATAGGTCCAACGGAGGTTAAAGTGTTCATGACAAATAATAATGTTGAAAAAGATAATTAGTGCTTAGGAATGTGGAGGCGTCTTGTAGGTAAGGAATGTTCATTTTGAAGTTGCCACTTCTAGGGTCCGTAAGTCAGTAAGTTGGTTTGTGAGGAAACAGTCTTTGAAGTGGTAGCTCCTGAGGTCAGTAAGAACTTTTGAGACAGGGAAAAAGTGATGATAGGTGAAGGGAGGCGAATGTAGTAGCCGCTCGACTTAAATCAAGGGGATATTAATTACATTCTTCTCCTTGGTCTCTGCGTCAGTCTGTTTGACGATGCTTTGTGTCTCCGCTTTTTATATCCGGTTTTTGGATCAGAAGCTCGTTTGGAATTTTCATACTTGAGATTCTGGCTTCCCATTGGCTGGTAAATAAGATTCGCGTAGGCTCGCGAAATGGAAATTTGATATTTGATTAATTTTTATTTTTCAACCGGAACATCTGCGCGATTACACCTGCGCAGAGATGATTTTTGTTCATTGCTTTCTGGTTGTTATAGAGCAAACTTCCGGTCCCTCGCTCTTGCTCGGTATCACCTCTCTCTCAACTAAGGGAATATTGTCACTCAAACGCAAATGTCTATTTAGAGCGAAAGAATGAAAATATTTTAAAAGGAAACGTAAAACTCAATCATAATTAGAAAACAATGGATAATATTTTGTCCCTGTTCAAAAGACAGGCGAGAAGTGTGAACCGTATGATAGGCTAACCTACCTGCTCTTCTGATTTGATGTATAAGTGTTTTTAATTGCCTTAATAATTTTTCATTGTTTACATGCATGCTCCTTCCATTGTATTTGCTGCCTCCTTTTGATGAACCACATATCTGTTTGTCAGACGTTTTCTGTTCATCTGTGAGTATATTGTCCCACCAAGCTCTAACATATATACCACACATTACCATACTTATTTGTCATCCACTTACAAAATCACGTTAGGTAAATTTATCATTGTTTGCTTATTTCTCTAAGTATATCCTTTGAGTGTCACGTTCTCAAAGACTTCTTACATCATGTATTTAAAAGATTTCAACTATATCTTTTTAATTTTAAGTAGGTGTATCGTTTTAGTTCCTATTTTCTTGAAAGCTTTTTCGTTTCTCTCATCCTATTAGTGTCATCCATCTGAAGAAGAGCCGGTCTGTTTCTTAGATTCTGTTATTTGCTTTTTAGTCAATTGTTCCTTGACGAATAAGTGGATAAATACAGCATATCCCTTAATAAGCCTTTGTTTCTTTTTATCTTAATATTTACCTTGGTTTCTAAATGTCATCTTTCGCCATTTCAATCCCCTTTCAGATATATATGTCACATTTTCTATCGTCTAAGATTTTACACATAGTAACGTTTCTGCATCTGCTTCTTTCCGAAGTTTCAAATTTACAGATCGCAGCATAAAAGAGAGAGCGGTGACAATAACCGAAAGTGCAAAGCCATCTAAAGTTGACCAAGCAATTAAGAAAAAATAAAAGACAGACAAAGAAAAAAGGTGTAAACCATCAGAATACTGAGTACACTGAAATTTGAAAAGCTACGATACGTTACGTTAAAAAGACATCAGAGTATATGACGAATAGCAGAAGCTTAAAGTCCTGAAAGTGTATAGTGTTGAATTTAATTCAAACGGAACAGGTAACTAGGCAAAGATAAAATTCTTGTTTTGCTGGAAGCGAATTATGCACTCATCACAGACCTTACAAGAATTACAAAACGATACAAATAATTCTATAGAAAACTATAAGGGACAACAGGCTCCAGGAGCAAATGTTCTCCAATGACAACACTCCAACAACTGAACGTCATCTTTCTATCATGAACGAACAATAAATGATTGAAAATAGAAATGTTAAAGCCTATTTTCATGGTATACAAGCTCTTCAACAGGCGCTTAGAAAGCTGTACACTTGACAGCTAGAAGGATGCTATAATAGTCCTAATCTATATATATAAAAGGCAATCTGTGAGTCTGTGTATGACTGTTCCCTATGCATGCCTACATTTTTTAAGCTACGCAATACAAACTTTCTTGGGATACATATCATTTAAGCCAGGTTGACGCATACTATTTGAGTTTAAGTTCAGCAATTTTTCCCTTTCGCACTTTTTGGCCAGTGGAGCCGATTGTTTACATTTCTTCCGTAAAACATCTAAGATCTAAGATGGTTGCGAAATTATGTCACAGAAATCAAATCACACGAGTCAAAAATTGTGAATATTTTCCCCGTAGTTTTAAAACAAAAGAAATATTTTTAAAAAAAGTGTTTTTTCAAACAAAAACAAAATATGTAAAAAAAAAAAGTGGCAAGGTTTAATTTATTTATTTAAGTGTTTCATTTTTTTTTTCAGATTTAATATTTCATACTTCAGAAAATAAAATTAAAAAAATAAAGTTTCTTTTTCTCATTGACATCTTCTACTAAAATGTTCTGAGTTGCACGAGCAACGCCGGGCTATGATGCTAATCCACAATAAACGAGATAAAAAAGACATCAGAAACCACTGCCTGATGAAACTCCTACTCATCGTTTACAGAATGTATCGAAGGATGCTCGGTGCATTAGAACTAAGCAAATCAAGAGAACCTACGGGATTCAAGAATAAACGAATCCAGATAGTTTTTCAACTACAAGAGAAGGCAACCCGATACAACTTCCCTCTTTGCTTTTCCCTAGTTGACTATAAATTGTCATTTGATTCCATCGAGTTACCCTCACTATATATATCACTATAGAACCAGTGAACTCTGCTTATATTACACTCTTAAACGATGCATACAATGATGTTATACCTATTGTTCGGATTATATAAAAACACCATCAAGGATGTTAGTAAAGGAGAAAAACACAAGGTGCAAATCTTCCGAGAAATAAATCTTACTTGTTTAAAGACGCCATCACTAATCAAGTCAAATAGAAGAAAGGTGTCACCATAGATCATAAACTCTTCTTCCACCTAAACTTCACATATGGCATCATCCTAAGGTCCTGTGTTTGAAGATTAACTGCATCTGGTTGCAAGGCGTCTGATTGGAAGGATGTGACGAGAGTGGAAACGCCTCTTAAACACTGTTGTTCCCAGGTTCACTCTGACCCGGGGTAGTTGCATCTGTCAGCTATGGAAAAACAGTTAACCCCAAAACTTGGGTCAAAACAATATGAAAATATGAAAGTAGACTTTTATAGTAGAAATTCTAGCAGTATTGTTTTTGGAGAAGATTTATTACCAGCAGTACATATTTCAATAAAAGAAATACCAGCAACATATTTTTAAAGAAAAATATATTGACAGCAATATATTTTTAAAGAAAAATATATTGACAGCAATACATTTTTAAAGAAAAAAATATTGACAGCAATACATTTTTAAAGAAAATATATTGACAGCAAAATATTTTTAAAGGAAAATATATTGACAGCAATACATTTTTAAAGAAAAAATATTGACAGCAATACATTTTTAAAGAAAAAAATATTGACAGCAATACATTTTTAAAGAAAAATATATTGACAGCAATATGTTTTTAAAGAAAAATATATTGACAGCAATACATTGTTAAAGAAAAATATATTGACAGCAATACATTTATAAAGAAAAATATATTGACAGCAATATATTTTTAAAGAAAAATATATTGACAGCAATACATTTTTAAAGAAAAAATATTGACAGCAATATATTTTTAAAGAAAAAAATATTGACAGCAATACATTTTTAAAGAAAAATATATTGACAGCAATACATTGTTAAAGAAAAATATATTGACAGCAATACATTTTTAAAGAAAAATATATTGACAGCAATATATTTTTAAAGAAAAAAAAATTTGACAGCAATACATTTTTAAAGAAAAATATATTGACTGGAATACATTTTTAAAGAAAAATATATTGACAGCAATATATTTTTAAAGAAAAAATTATTGACAGCAATACATTTTTCAGGAAAAAATATCAGCAACAATACATTTTTGAAGGAAAAATATTGCCAGTAATATATTTTTGGAATAAATATTATATGCCAGCAATGCATTTAACTCTTGACAAAACCCTCTTTACAAAAATAAGTCCAGGAAAACTGATTTACTAACTGATTTCCTACAAACAATAAGTTTTCTATTCATATGAGTCTATCGTCGGCAATAAATAACCCATTGATGTTGATATGCATTTAAACAAAACAAACCCAAAACAATTGCCCATACATTACAAGATTTAGAGAAAACACTCATTGTGATCCATACTGAGTCAACCGGAAAGCATCTTTGAAAAACGAAGGTTATTTTTAAAAGCTACGCACAAAAAATCAACAGTAACTATGGAGGGAAAGATCATCAAAGAAGTAAAAAACAGTCATGTGTACGTCGAAAAGAAGATTGCAAGAAATAGTGCCGTAATTCCAGAGCTCATAAGAAGGATTGTGCTTGATTAGGTGGTTTTTGGAAAAAGTTATAACATCATGACAAATCCAAAACCACCAAACGAAAACAAGAGAAAGTTGTTTCATTAATATGTTCTGCTGCTGATGACTTATGGAAATGAGAGATGGACGCTCAACATCACCACTGCAGAGACATTTGAAGTGGCCTAACGTAAAATAAAGCAAATCATGCTAAGCATTGTTATATATTTTCTTACTACAGTATATCATTCCTCCCAGAAGTATATTTATATTGATAAAATAATTATTTGATGGAACAATGTAAACCCAGTTGAATTTTAAAGAAAATATTGTTTTGAAAGTTCAGGAGTGCGAAAACAGAAGTTACAGGTGAAAATTTGTTTTGACAAATAGCGCAGTCAAAGACAGGGAATGTAAGCATTCAAATAAAATAAACAATAAGCATAACGGAAGGATGACGTGTCAAATGAATCTCGCCTCTAAAAAGACAGAGGTAGATCAGGTCAGATGTAATCTGAAAACGGGGAGATAAGGGAAAAGATGGAGACAAGATTGGATTGAGTAGAGGAAACGAACCGAGTAGTCAACTGTTTCTGGTATACGTGTGTGCTATCGCTCCGAACATCCTCTACGACATGTCACGTCACCGAATTAAAAATAATAAAATATAATTATATATTTTTACATATATACGGTCGTTGTCATCGTTGATGTTAAGCCGATAGCCAATTTTGATTCCTAGTTCATTTTTCATTTAAGTGGCATACAACAGCATCATCTTACATTGCATTAATTGCATTAACAGGATTAGACAATTGACGAGCGAATTACATAATCGAGACTATCAAAAAGAACAAACCAAAAATGGGACCTCCACGTCTCTTGTCTCAAAGACAACAGGTGAATTCATACCGAGAGAGAATAGACAGAGACGACGTAGAAAAGAAATAGTGGGCGGCCAAATGCAATATGGTCCAATTATCTGAACCGATATCTCAGCCCCCGATGGTCAGAAATAGGAAGTGTTTGAGCTCAATAACTGAAGTGTCCCCCTCCACCCAAGGCCCTGGATGTGGGTCACATTCAAAAAACATTCTATCAAACAACATATCACGGAACTGAAAATACTAACAATTACAATGTATTTTGAACTAGAGTCTTTGCAAAACTTAATATATATCCTGAAAATAAAAATAGCGTAATACAAATAAATTTTAAAAGCTTGCTCCCTAACTATATACAACATTATATAGATCTACGTGTAAATAAATCTATTATTACTAATGAGCCACTAAGTAAAGCATATGATGCAAAGAGTTTTTTGAAACCATATTGATTCTTTTATCTATAAATACCTATACGACAAATGAGATTAATATTCAGACTATATGAAAATATGTAAAGAAATAGTCTAACCAGGTTTCGCTAAGACTGGCATAGCTCAGTACAGTTATCGATTCGGTGGTTTTGAAAACATCCCTCGTTTTTGTTGACGATAAAAAAAAACCTTGTTTTGTAGTGTACAATGTATCTCCTGCGATCCATAAGGTAAAACATGGCAAAGTTTACAAAATTAACAGTGGAAATGTTTGCCTGGGCGAAAATGTTCTTTATAACATGAGAAATTTCAAGCCAACAATTGAAACCAAGATGAATGTGTACCAGTATTTATTTGCCTCCCCACTTAAGACATGTAGCACGAGGCCTTTTTAATGTGGGTAATCCATTTTGCCCGGGCAAAAATTTGTCTAATTTTCCCCAGACGAGACTCTACTCTTCGGCGAATCCTCGACTGGGTTACTACTCTCCGCCCGAAGGCAGAGAGTTCGACAATGCGCAAGGCACAACTTATTACTCTCCGCCCGAAGGCAGAGAGTTCGACAATGCGCGAGGCACAACTTATTACTCTCCGCCCGAAGGCAGAGAGTTCGACAATGCGCAAGGCACAACTTATTACTCTCCGCCCGAAGGCAGAGAGTTCGACAATGCGCGTGGCACAACTTATTACTCTCTGCCCGAAGGCAGAGAGTTCGACAATGCGCAAGGCAGAAACTGCCGCGATGAACTAAGAAGTTCTTCCCGGGATGATTTATGTGAATCGTGGGCGTTGAACACCACCACTGCAGAGACACTTCCAGTGACCCAATGTAAAATGAAGCAAATGTAACGAACTCAACTGGAATTCAAACTCTGCTCTCCTATTTCTCATTCGTTACCACTATTCATTACACCACCCACACAAACGATGATCTGGTATTAGGAAAGATGATTAAAACGTCGGTTCAAGATTTTGATCGCTGAGTAATTGTGAGTTCAATACCGGTTCTCTGTCTTTTCCTTAGACATTAAGTTCCTTGTGTTGTGCTAGACAATTTTCCGCGCCCAATTATATTCCCACATTTATAAGTTCGTCCTTGCATTGAATATTGTTTTTACAATTAGCCAGGTGCTTCTATTATGTATTTAGAGATTATTGATTAAATCCACTCAAAAATCAGCAATAGTATCGGTACTGATATGGCATCTCGGCTTTAGTACATTCTCACCACTGTAACGCACCTTCTCTGTGTCTTTTCGATAAACCTTTTCATGGTAAATATTCTGATGCGATTTCTTCGTTGGATTCTCGAATTTATACGTGAATTTAAGCACAAGTGCGTTTTGGTGCATTGGATATCGACACGGAACGACATATTGGGGTGCCGAGTTTGAATTCCAGTTGAATTCTTTGCATTTAGTTACGCACAAATACCCTTGAAAAAAAGGAATTAATCTGTCTCTTTCCTCCAGTTATGGGTTAAATAATAAGACAGATTGGGTTCTATAGTGTTGGCTGGCAACCCGTCTACCACAGAAAGCAATGGCAACCTACTGTGGGATAATCTTCTGCCGAGTCAGTCATGTCTCGAAAGTGCCATGATCGCCCAAAACGTGTATCACGTATGGCACTTAACTGACTGACAAGATTAGCAGCAAGGCCTCATTATTATGTAGTAAAAACTATTGTCCTCATTTTAATTAGTGTTATAGAAATCTTTCGGCTCTTGTTTCTCTGGCCTCAATCAGACATTCATCCAATGAAAGACTGAAGGTACAACGGCCGAAATGACAAAAATGAGGACAATAGTCCACGTATAGGTAGTGTCAATAATGATATTGTTTTTGAGGGTAATGACGGCCATGTTTTGGAGAGGATGTAAGAGAAAACTTATACGTAACATCAGGAAGAGAATGTTAATGTTTCTGAGACCTGCAATGAGGAAGAAGAGCTTGCGCGTGAGATACTTGATGGAAGAGCAAGATTTAGGAGAAATAACAAAGAATAGGGGGAAGTGGATGGCAATGATTGCCTATGTTCTGAAGGTACATGGCGCATAGAAGAAGTGATTAAATAAAAATTAATTTTTAAAATCACTGCAGGTTGTCCCAGATAAATGTCTGAGTGCATAATGGCCGAGAATTCGTAGTACTTCTTTTCTATGTGACTTGTCCCTACAGGACGTAGGCGATCATGGCCTTCCACGTTTCCCTATCCCTGGTGGCTCTGAGCACATCTCCTGTTACAGCATGCAATACTCGTTCCGTCATCCACCTGATTAGATCCTTCAAATATGTTATCCGTTGCTTTCCCCTGTCTCTTTTCCCCTCTATCTGGCCTGTTAGTATCAGATTCTCCAAGACCATCTTCCTTATTGCGTGTCCCAGGAACTGCAGCTGTCTCTTCCTGATGCTCAGTATTAATTTCCTTTTCGTTTTCATCATTTCCAAGACCTTATCATTGCTCACATGCTCGATCCATGATATTCGCAGCTTCCTTCTGTAGAACCACATTTCAGTTGCTTCAAGTTTTTCCTTCATCTTTAATGGTATTGTCCAGCATTCACTGCCATATTGAAGAACGGACAGTACGTAGCAATCCAGTACGCTCTTCCTAGTTTCTAGCGAAATTGTCCTGTTTCTTAATACCTTACTCAACTTCTGAAACGCTTACTTCGCCATGCCAATTCGCCTTCGGATCTCTGTGTCGCACTTTCCGTCTTCTGTTATAACGCTTCCTAGGTATTCAGCTTAAATCTCATTCGTCTCCATGATTCTCGCCCGCTTGCTCGGCCGCCATTGCCCACCGGAATCATTTCTTCCGACTCTATCGTAGCTACACGTCAGACCAAAAGAGAAGCCTTTTCACTTCAGCTCGTAATAAGTGCAAAAAGATACTTAACGAAGCCAAGAGGTTATTTGCTGCCAGAATGAAGCAATGCATAGCATCTTCTAAGTTCGGCACCAAAGACTACTTGCGACTCTGTAAAAGAGCAAGTCAACAATACCCTCAATAATAAAAAAAATTGAGGTCCTCACCTCCCCAGCGGACAAGGCTGAATGCTTTGCCTGCAGATTCTCGAATAATTCGAGACTGGTCTCGTCTGGAGTTTCTACACCAGACTTCCCACCTACAACTGAGGCTCAACTGAATGATGTCCATATTACACCCTCGCTTGTCTCTAAGAAAATCTCAAAACTTGACCCTCACAAAGTGAGCGGAGGGGACGGAATCCCAATCATAGTCTTAAAGAAATGTGCCCACGAACTTTCCTCTGTCCTTTCTAAGCTCTACAACTTCTGCCTATCTGTTTCCTGCTTTCCTGCCTATTGGAAATCTTCCTCTGTATTTCCTATTTTTAAAAACACTGGATAACCCTCGGAACCCTGTAAATTACCGACCTATGTGCCTTCTTCCGATCTTTGGCAAAGTGTTCGAAGCTATTATCAACGCCGAGGTGGTTCAGCATCTCACAGCACTCAGGCTCCTCTGGGACAAGCAATATGGTTTCCGCTTCACCAGGTCTACTGCTGATATGCTAACGACCATCACCGAGTACATATATCAGGCAGTCGACAGGAATGGTGAAGCCCGAACCGTTGCCTTGGATATATCTAAAGCGTTCGACAGAGATTGGCATGCTGGCCTTCTATGCAAACTGCGGAGCTATGGTATAACTGGACATTTGTTTGAACTAATCGAGTCATTCCTCTCTAACCGCACAATGAAGGTGGTATCAAACGGACAAGCATCTCAGAACTACCATACGAACGCAGGTGTCCCTCAAGGCTCTATCCTAGGTCCTACGCTCTTTCTGATATACATTAATGATCTCCCTGATTCCATAAGAACCCAAATAGGTTTGTACGCCGATGACACCACAGTTTACTCTCGCCTCGACCAAAAATCTGGTATAAGCGACAAAGCTAACCTTGCAGCCCAGCTTGAAAAGGATCTCCAATCCGTAGTGGACTTGAGTAAGAAATGCCTCGTAAATTTTAATGCTTCTAAAACGAAGCTACTATCAATTAACCATCACAGACAATCGCACCTACCTCCCATTAGCATGGACCAGACTTGCCTCCCAGATAGTAAAACACTACGCCTCCTTGGTCTCACACTTACAGCGGACCTCAAAATGCAATGAGTATATCGAATCCATTGCTAAATCCGCTGCTATGAAAGTCGGTTCTCTGTGCAGGGCCCGGAAGTTTTTTTCCGTCGGAATCTATCTTGCACATATATAAATCTACCATCCGCCCGTGCATTGAATACTGCTGCCATATCTGGTCGGGTACTCCTGCTATTCTCCTCGGGCTTCTCGACAAGGTACAGCGGACGGTGTGTAATGTGATCGATACCAACTTGGCAGACCGCCTGCAGTCTCTCTCACCGGCGACGTGGCTTCCCTGTGTCTCTTCTATAATTACTTTCACAGCTTCTGCTCCAATGAACTTAGATCACTGCTGCCCCCTAGATACGAATTTGCACGAGAAACTAGATTAGCAACTAGATCCCACCGTTTTACAGTTAAATTTCTACTCCAGTAGTTTCTTTTCTCGCACTTCCCGACTGTGGAATTCCCTTCCACATGATTGCTTCCCCCACGGCTACAATCTCCAGGAGTTTAAATGTAAGGTCAATAGACACCTCCTAACACACTAACTCGCTCCCATTCTTTCAAACACTCTTCCCATCTGCCCAACCCTCATCCTCGGTATCCTTACCCATCTATCACCTTCCTTCTGATATTTCCTACACCTAACCACTCCTCCTCTTTACCTTCCCCTATGTAGCCCATGCGCAATAGTGGCAGTTGAATGCCTTGCTTGGGGTGAAATGATTTTTTAAAAAAATTTTAATTTTTGTACCTGCTTGATTCTGGTATCCCCGACCTGTAGTACTAACACAGCAAAAATCCATCCGAGTTTAAATTATGTAAATATAAGCTTATATCTTAAAACCATTTTCTTTTTCAAAACACTCTCTTAAACTCGTTATAATGAAAGAAAAGAATAAATAGTTTTAATGTCAGGAAAGATCTTGCCATCCATACTACTACTTCTTGAAATAAAGTTATTATTTTAGCAATGTCGATATTTGCCCGTATTATTTATTTGGGGCTTATTCAGGGGGTTGTTCGCTGGTTACTATGTCGCAAGCGAAGCCAGCGTTTAGAGTTAACGAAGCTTCATTTCTCTTTTGGATAGTCCCCATGGTGCCACCTGTTGAAGTTTGGCCGAGCTGTCGCCATCAATCACGTGCGCTTAATCTGCATCACGTGATGCGTTACTGGCGAGCGGCACATCGCTAAGCCTTGCCGACCTGTCGTGCGGCTTTCGGAAGGATTACGGCAAAATTGATTGCTTAATACTTTAGTCGGGAAAGGAACAGACGAAAGTAGCGTGAACGTAATGCTAAGAGAAACGTTGGAAGAAGAGATAGCGAAAAACTGAGAGAGAGACTCTTATATTATGAAGGAACGTGAAGTCAAAGCGATATGATTGAATGTTGAACAGTTAAGACAATAATCGATAAAGGAAATCGTACCAAAGGGAAAAAAAATGGAAAATAATAAAAATAAAAAATGAAAATTGAAAGGAATAATGAACATATATTACGGAGAAATGAAATGTATCAAAAACAAAACTAAAATCGATTGTATTGTACAGGTGTAGAGACTCATCCCTTGTTCCCTGTTTAGGATGTGGTTTCCGGCTTTCTCTTTTCCGATCTTTTCACTTTTCTTTTCTTTCTTTATTTATTTTTTCACTTGGAGTAGATAGACTAAACTATCGCCCGGTTCACACTCCACCCACGTCTATTGTACAGGTGTAGAGGCTCATCCCTTGTTCCCTGTTTAGGATGTGGTTTCCGGCTTTCTCTTTTCCAAATCTTTTCACTTTTCTTTTATTTATTTATTTATTTATTTATTCATTTATTTATTTTTTCAATTGGAGTAGATAGACTAAACTATCGCCCGGTTCACACTCCACCCACGTCTATTGTACAGGTGTAGAAGCTCATCCCTTGTTCCCTGTTTAGGATGTGGTTTCCGGCTTTCGCTTTTCCAAATCTTTTCACTCTTGCGTACCCCCTGCACATCAGTGGAGTTACCACCTTGCTATGATTAAAAAAGAAATTAAATGTCGGTCTTGATTTAGGATTTTAAAAGATCATGCAGCGTCATACATTTAAATGGAAAAAAATTGTTTCATATCTTTTACGGGGTCATCTATAGGATGATATCTTTCTCCTTCCAAAAACACATAATGCTGGAAGAGTGTTACTTCTTTTCATGTGAAGAGAAATTAACAACAAACCCCTTGAAAATGGGCAAAGAGGTGGCTGAAAGAGCTTAACACAATAGACACTACGGTCAATTTTGAAGCAACTTTACCTCCACAAAAAGGAAGAAAACTCAGAGTATTATAGAAACTGAGTAAAAAACTGGGCAAAATTTCCTTGTCTAACATGTTTGACGAAACATGTGTGAAAAAACGGTTTCTGCACAAATATTCATTATATATATATCAATATGTATATATGTATGTGTGTGTGTGTGTGTGTGTTTAGGAAGCAAATTTTCTTTTAAGCGTATCAGATTAAATAAATTGCAGACATTGCTTATTCTTAATAAAATCCGTTCGTACTCTCGTATTATAAATGTAAGAAACGCGCTGTAACTTTGACAGTTTATTTTATTATTCATTTTTCGATGTTCCAAAGTTTATTTTAATCTCCTTCCGAGATCATCTTTAGGGGTGTAAGTTGTGGTAACAAAAAGTAACATATATGTTGGATTTAAAACAGCTACATTAACAAGACGTTTTACATTACTCATGTCTGTCCATTTTTAGACATCTACAATAACATTCACGTCTGCATTGACAATATAAAAAAACAATGAGCGATAAGACAACTACCCTACATATAAAAACAACAAACACAAACTACACATCCTCAAGACAATATTCATTAAAATACTTAAGATGTAAATTAATAGAATCAGCTATGAATACTGTAACAACGTTCTAAAATGTTTATAAAAATAACAGTTTTTTCATGGTTTAACATGTGCATGTCTATGTCAGCCAGTTAAGTGCCATACGTGATACACGGTTCGGCGATCATGTCTCGAAAGAGACATGACTGACTGGGCAGAAGATTATCCCACAGTAGGTTGCCATTGCATTCTGCGGCAGACTGGTTGCCGACCAAGGCTATAGAACCCAATCTGTCCTGTTATTTAACCCATAACTGGAAGGAAAAGACGGATTAACACGTTTCCCAATAAATAAATATACATAGGTTATTTGTGCGTAAGTGAATGCAATGAATTCAGCTGGAATTCGAGCTCGGCTCCCCGATTTCTCCTTCCGTGACGATATCCAATGCACCACAATGCACATCTACGCTTGATCATCCATGACATTCCATTGTACAGGTGTAGAGGCTCATCCCTTGTTCCCTGTTTAGGATGCGGTTTCCGGCTTTCTCTTTTCCAATCTGATCATCCATGACATTCCATTGTACAGGTGTAGCGGCTCATCCCTTGTTCCCTGTTTAGGATGCGGTTTCCGGCTTTCTCTTTTCCAATCTGATCATCCATGACATTCGATTGTACAGGTGCAGCGGCTCATCCCTTGTTCCCTGTTTAGGATGCGGTTTCCGGCTTTCTCTTTTCCAATTTTTCACTTTTCTTTTTCTTTTCCGGCTTTCACTTTTCCAATCTTTTCACTTCTTTCTTTCTTATTTTTTATTTATTTTTTTTCTCAATTGGAGTAGATAGACTAAACTATCGCCCGGTTCACACTCCCCCCACGTCTATTGTACAGGTGTAGAAGCTCATCCCTTGTTCCCTGTTTAGAATGTGGTTTCCGGCTTTCTCGTTTCCAATCTTTTCTTTTTCTTATTTTTTTTATTTATTTTTTTATTTTTTCTCAATTGGAGTAGATAGACTGAACTATCGCCCGGTTCACACACCACCCACGTCTATTGTACAGGTGTAGAGGCTCATCCCTTGTTCCCTGTTTAGGATGTGGTTTCCGGCTTTCCCTTTTCCAAATCTTTTCACTCTTGCGTAGCCCCCTGCACATCAGTGGCGTTACCACCTTGCTCGGGGTGATAAGATTAAAAAAAAAAAATTCTGGATAATTTTCATTTTCTAAGGAACGCTATGCAATTTGCCAATCGTAACATTTGAAGCAAGAAGAAAATTTACAGTAATTTTTACTAACACTGTTTTGTTACCACAACTTAAGCACCTGAAGATGATCTCGCAAAAAGAGTGAAAGTACTTGGGAACATCGAAAATGTTACAGCGCATTTGTTACATCTTCAATTATAATACGCGAAAGATTATCGTTGAGTACGAAAGCATTTTAATAAAATTAAAATATAAAAGGACACAACGTTTTAAATTTATCTAAAATCACACGCACACACAATTATTTATATATATATATATATATATATATATATATATATAATATATATATATATATATATATATATATATATATATATATATATAATACAAATAAACTAGAATCCGTGAGTTTAAACTAATCAAAATAAACATAAATATTCGAAAAAATCCCAACAAACAGAACCTAAATCCTTCAAAGTCCGACGAGAAATATGTCGTCGGATATTGGGGATGAAAAAAAAAAACAACGGAACAAGAACAAATAGTCAAGCATCCGCAGGAAAGAAAAAAAAACCCAAGACGGAACCTAAAAACCTAAACACCAGAAAAAGTGCTCGATACGAGAGTACGAAAGTACGGAAGTAGAGCAAGAACACGTGTTTGTATATATATATATATATATATATATATATATATATATATATATATATATATTATTTCTGGGATAGAGCCATTCCTCATTCAGTTCCAACTACGTTGGACTGGACACGTATTGAGGATGACCGAGGAAAGGATACCAAAAATCATGATGTACAGTCAATTGGAGAGCGGTAGGAGAAATGTTTGACGGCCTTTACTGAGGTACAAGGATAAGATCAGGAGTAATTTGATTTCTCTCAATCGGCCTCACAACATTCTTGAGAGCAGAGTCTCTGATCGAATGGAGTGGAAGGCATGTTGTTTTGATGGTCTTCAGCGTTTCAAATCTGACAGTCTGAATCATATGAGTCAGAAACGAGAGAGAGTCAAGCGGGCTGTATTGGTACCTGCAAGTGCATCCCATAACCAGCACACTTGCACTCTGTGTGGATTGATTTGTAAGTCCCTTGCTGGGCTTAGATGTCATCAGAGGCTGAAGCATGGATGAAGTCAGAGTTGTCGGAATCTCATACGTCGAGATCGACGGGGAGAGTCCATCATATATATATATATATATATATATATATATATATATATATATATAAAGTAGTACATGTTTAGGATAATTCATTATATATGGGTTATTTCCGTAGCAACCACTTTTTTATGCAGGTTTCATTAAATATCACTAACAAATTATTATAGTTGAGTTTTTTTATATAATATTTCATGTTATCTTATAATTTATTTTCTTTTCATACATATGCATATTAAAAAAATGAGGAAAGAAAAAAGAAAAATTGTTACAAAACTATTTCATTATTAATTAGATTTTCTTTTGTTTATTTTGCTATACTTGTTTCGTTTCTTGTGACCCTCGTCTACAAGATGAAATCTTTTATGTAATTTGGCGAGTCTTAGACCTCTCGACCACGAATGACGATGTGTCTAAACGAAGTCAATTTAAGTTTATAACAAATTCCGTTAATTTTCGTTATATATATATATATTTGTTTGTGTGTGTTAGAGATAGAGAGAGAGAGAGAGAGAGAGAGAGAGCGAGAGAGTGAGAGAGAGAGAGAAAGTAAGAAAAAAGTATAAGCAGTCAATTACAGTATGATTCCCGGATGGTCCATTAACAAATCTTAAGAGTTGGATTGCTAAAGCTAACATCAATCAACTAAGTGACAAGCACTTTTCTTGTATCTTTCCATCTCTCCCTCTCTCTCTCGCTCTCTCTCTCTCTCTCTCTCTCTCTCTCATATATATATATATATATATATATATACATGTGCACACTGACAGAATTGAAATATACGGACCAAGACAATCAATGTTTTGCGAGTACATTTTGGCACATCATTTGTTATTAAATATTCAATAAATATCCTTCTGCACACTAATTTATGCTGAGAAAATTACAAAACAAGTTTTTTCATTTGAAGAATCCGTTCTTCTTGCTATGTACTCACTTCCATCTTTTAGTTTATTAATATCTCTAACCTTGTCTGATCTACGTACCGACTTACGAACATTTCCGGTTGAAACACCGATTCTCATTCTATTACTGGAATTAGGCATAATTTGTCAGTACCAAGATAGGTAGTCGCTTGGTATAACCAGGAGTAGTATACCAGTGTGGGCTGATGGTCTAATGGATAACGACTCGGAGAGTCGAGTTCGAATTTCAGTTGCGCATATACCATGACCATGAATCGAAAATTCATGATAGCCCAAGTGGTTCACTCCACCACCTACCAACGCGTTTAATAAAACAAAAACTCTCTCATAAAAAAAAAAATCTCGTGAAATTTTCGTTTTAGGTGCCGATGGCTTTTCCCCCATCAAATTTATCCAAAATAACATTATTTCTGTGCATATGAATATGCTGAACTCAAATAACAATTAGTTATTGAAGAAACCTACCTTTTTTTATTTGTAGGTCCATAAAAAAACGAACTATATCTCGTAGTTTTCCTCTCCCGTAACTCTAATGCAGTCATGTAATTAACTGCTGAATATTTTTCGGTCGATTTTTGGTCGATTTTCTTCATTTACTGAAACTTCTGACGATGTACTTCCTGTAATGAAAGTAATGCGCTATTGTATTTCTACGCTTATTACTTTCATTACAGAAAGTACATTGCCGGAAGTTTCAGTAAAAGAAGAAAATCGACCAAAAAACGAACGAAATTTGTTGTCCTACGCAGTACGTCATTCTGCAGTTAATTCGTGAGAGTTATGGGAGAGAAAAAGTGCGAGATATAGTTCGTTTTTTTATGGACCTTCAAATCAAAAAAGATAGGTTTCTGCAATAACTAATTGTTGATTTGAGTTCAGCATATACATTTGCTCAGAGATAATACTATTTTGCATAAATTTGAAGGGAGAAAAGCCATCGGCACCTAAAACGAAAATTTACCAAAATCTTCTCAACATTAGTCTATAATGTTCAAACGCAGTGTCAAAGACCTTAAAATCTATGTCTCAAAGTTTAAACATAGGGTAAGAAAATGCGGTACAGGTAACCGTATTCATCAAGAGAAAAGAGTATTATTAACACGAATAATAGCTAGAGTTACAGATTCGTTAGATTACGTATTAGGAAATATGCTTGATAAATGGAAATATCCACATGTATACCCCGCAATTATCGGTTGAATATCAGGAGATACTGGCCCGTGTAGAGCTGTTTGACAACCAGTCTACTGCAGAAAGAAATAGCAACCTTGTGCGGGAAATCTTCTGCCTACGCAGTAATGAATCGCATACAAATGCATTACTAGATTGGAAAAGCTTGTCTCACGTGTGGCTCTTGTCTGTCTACATATTTCGTCTTGTTTTTCCTATGATCATTTACAATTTTATTTTAATTTTTAATGAGTTCTTTTGTATTCTTTATCTTCATTAGTTTAAGTTGTTAGCTTCTAAAATTTACAATTTCCTGTGGATTGTTTTCCAGTCATTTCAGATGACAGAATAATTATCATTTATTTTGCAGATTTTTGTTTAATTTTTTTTTTCGAGTATTAAATTCTTACTTTGCGAAGCTCATTTTAATTGTTAAACGTAGATCCAAGGTTAAGGTCCAATTACCTTTATATTGTACCATCAGTTCTGGTAATTGCTATAAAAGACAAGTGAAAGTAGACAAATGAAATTTATGTCTGTCCTGATGCGAAATCTGTCAACAGGGTTAATTAAATTCAAGGGAAATAAACTATATCATCTACTTTGGTGTTGAGGTGAAAGGAGACGAGCAATTTGCACATGGTTATTAGAAATAAGAAAATTGAAAAGAAAAAAAACAACACCTCCATGCATACACATAAACATATATGCACACACATGCAAACACATACACACACTTGCATATATATATATATATATATATATATATATGTCGAGGTACGAAGGTGAAATAATGGGTAGATGGATTCCATTCGAGTTAATTTCATTCGTGCTTATGTCTTTCGGGAAGGTATGAATGGTGTAATGAAAGCTTTAAAACTAATCCATGGTCCTGGAGCTCAGACTCTTTGGACGTTGGCACGAAAGACTAAAAAGCAATAGTTGTTTCCAGTCAAAGCAAAACCGTAGACTGAAAGAAAAATGAATGGATGTAAGTCAAATTTTGATTTCCTGCTATCGATATCAAATAATTTTTTTTCGTCGTTAACGGAATTTTGAAGGCTAAATAAGTTGTCTGAGTAAATGGTATCATGGCTGAGACTAAGAACTACAATTATACCTACTTAGAGCCAAACCCGAAGCAAAAACTAAAATAAAAGGGCTGAAAAGAAATACAGACACAGAGGCAGATAAACAGACACACACACAAGCATCTTGCCTTATACATATATATATATATATATATATATATATATTATCGATTTTCTGCACTATTGTAAGAACTGCAACTTTGAAACTTCTGAATATCGTTTTTTATGTCTTTGTCTATGAGTGTATCAAGTTTGATTAAAATCGGACCACTCCTTCTATAACCCGATTTCTTTGATCATCGATTTTCGATATATATCGGGGGTACCTCGACACAAAATCGAGCTAAGAACAATCGCAGACGCTTATAGTACAACTGTGTAAATTTTCAAGAAAATCGGTTCAGCCATTTTGGAATCTATAGGTAGCTGAAACACACAGAAACAAATTTTCATTTATAAATAAGTTTATATATATATATGGAGGCACGACGTTGAAATAATGGGTAGATTGATTCCATTCGAGTTCATTTCATTCGTGCTTATATCTTTTAGGAAGGTATGAATCCATCTCTTCTCTCTATGAATAAATTGCAGGACAGACTGCATCTTATAGTCTTGGCTGTCAACCGGTCTAGGAGAACAAAAAACTCGGAATTACAAACATGAGGAGAGTTATTTGGAGACTTTCTGTTGCACTATGTACACCAGTTCCCTGCATTCGATTCTTCCAAAAATGTTCCAGTTTCTACGCAGGCCTTCAGCACCAGGATCATGTTTTTTTATAATCATTTTACCCCAAATAAGGCAGATGTGGTGCAGTGGATATCGGCTCGGAACGAGAAATCAAGAAGCTGAGTTCGAATTTTCGTTGAATTCATTGCATTCACTTACGCGCAAATAACCTTGGGAAAGGTATTAATCCGTCTCTTCCTTCCAGTTATGGGTTAAATAACAGGACAGATTGGGTTCTATAGACTTGTCTGGCAACCAGTCTACTGCGGGATAAACTTCCACCCAGTCAGTCATGTCTCTTTAGGGACATGTTCGCCTAGGTGTCTTTCACGTATGGCACTTAGGTTTCTGACTGAAGGCAGGAATACAACTGATGCACAGGAGGTTACAATGAGAGAATTAAAAAGGTTCAGGAGATGTCAAAGAAAGGATAAAAGATGGATGGGAATCAATTAGATATAATATGGCAATTGAGGTTGCATTTAAATTTTTTGGATATTGTAGCTATAAAAGTATTAAGCAACCCTGCTTGCTAAAATATGTTTTTACCAGTACATCACTGAAAAAACAGAGATCTTCACACTAAGCATTATCACAACTGAACTATATATATGGTAAACTCCTCCGTCTTTTACGATTTGCGAGGGTCTGGCATTTCAGTGTTAATTGACTATCCACACGTAATTATTTGATTTTAGTAGTGAATCATTGTGCAAAATCAAATGTGGCGTACTACATTTCCAAACGAGCATCCTCAGATTTTGAATTTGAACTTTTACTAATCTGACACCCAAGAACATAGAGTCTATCCTGCTAATCGTTCATAGTTATAGAATTATACCTTTCCTAATACTATTTTCTCGTAAGTGAATTTAACGAACCCGATTGAAATTCTAACTTTAACATGTCTCCACTATATGCTATTCAATTTATAAACTAAGCCATTCAAATTAAATAGTGTTGCATTCAAATTAAATAATAGTGCATTCAAATGTTAAAAAACGAGGCTTTCAATTTAAAAACTAACGCATTTAATTTAAAGAACGAATTAAATAATTCTAATTTAATTACGCAATTATTACGTTAGTACCACATAATTTGAGAGTAAATGTTTGCCTCTTTTTGTGTTCCTCTGAACTTTTTTCTTTGGTAATTGCGATTTTAATTTAGACAATGTATTTGATGACATTTTACATTGATAACAAAAATGCTGCAGTGTTTTAAGTTAAATGGATTATAGTTTAATTTAAGTGCCTTAGTTTTTAAATTAAATAAGCTGTTTTTCTTTTTCAGTTTGAATGCAGTAGTATTTAATTTGAATGGGTTAGTTTTAAAATTAAATGGCAAATTATGTGTCAGTCAGTAAGTTAAGTGTCATACTAGATACACGCTTCGGCGATCATGTCTCGAAAGAGACATGACTGACGAAGCAGAAGATTATCCCGCAGTAAGTTGCCATTATTTTCTGCAGTAGAATCGTTGACAGCCAAGGCTATAGAACCCAATCTGTCTCATTGTTTAACCCATAACTGGAAAGAAGAGATGGATTAATACCTTTCACAAGGTATTCAACTAGAATTCGAACTCGGCACCCCGATTTGTCGTGCTGAGTCGAGGTACCGAGTTCGAGAAACTCACCCTATAATAATATATGACCTTGCCAACGAACCACGTGTATTTTAACTTCTGGAAATTACACAGTTTTCTATCATGTTCATTATCGTACAAGACAGACGAAGAGATCGTCGAGTGCTTTCTTCATCAATGATTATTTGTCTATAGCACATCTAAGAGGCTGAAGTCATTAGGATGTAGGATTTGTTTGATAAGCATTAGAAGAATATACTAATTAAGTGAATGGCTGATGAATACAGGCGCACGTAATTATATCTACGCGCACACATAGACAAATACATAAATCTACAAAAATATAATTTTCTGTGCATGAAGTGATATCTAATTAAGCAGATTGACACGTTGGCATTATTGGATGATTTATCAGAACATTTTCACTGTATAATAATTATTCAGTTCTCTTCAAGAAAGGCGATAATGACACTAAGACGCGAGTGGCTACTGTAAGTGAAAGAGAATTAAAGAAAATCCATTAAAATGAACCATAAACAGGAAACAAATGATAAACCTGAGCTGCTACTGATTTTGGTCTTTTTTTCTTTTAAATTCACCCCAAGTAAGGTGCTAAAAAGTAATGGCACATGGGAGTGTAAAGGAATGAGAAAGAGGATAGACAGGAAACCCGATTCTAAACAGGAAACAAAAGTTAAACATTTTCTCCTGCTGAAAATACCGGAGAAGAGTATGAACTGAACGATAGGTAAACTTATCTACTCCTATTGTAGGAAAGAATAAAAAATAAATACTAAATGAAATTTTAGACAATGTATTGTGTAAAATATTGTCTTTATATTATATTTATATTTTATATTTCAACTGATTTCAAACAATTTAACGCCGATAAGTACAATTTTACTTTATTGCTTTACTTTCTTTTTCACTTTCTCGCCGGGCATAAAAAAAAGAAAGGAACACAGACTTCATGACGATCCTATTAATCTTTGAATACACACAACTAGAATTTACTATTTTACAACTACGAACTTTTATTCTTTTAAATTCATACTACACTTTGTCTTTGAACATTTAAGTTAGGAATTAGTAATGAATTTCACTTCTTTCAAATTGATGTTATTCTGTTCAGTTAATAATATTCCTCTTTTTTTTTACAAATGAAATCCTCGGATATCTTAAATTGTGGGGACTTCGGTTGTGTTTGGCACAGAGCCAATTTGATAAGCATAACCGAGGCCCCTAAAAAAAAACAACTGTGTCCGCCAAAACTGCCACTGACGTAAGTTAATGTTCTCTTCATATACATTTAAATGATGCTTAGGATTATTAGTTTGTATAATAGATTTGTCATTAAAGTTGTATCTACTCTTGATATAAAGCGACCAGTAGTTAAACTTCTTCTATGTGCCATGTCCTTTCAGGACGTAGGCGATCATGACTTTCCACATCTCCCTGTCCCTGTTGGCTCTTAGCACGTCTTCTCCTGTTGCACCATGCAACCCTCCTTCCGTCATCCACCTGATCAGGTCTTTCAAATATGTTATCCTCCTTCCTCATTGCATGTCTCAGGAACTTCAGCTGTCTCTTCCTGATGCTCAGTATTAATTTCCTTTTCGTTTCTATCCTTTCCAAAACCTCATCATTGCTCACACGCTCAGTTCGTGATATCCGCAGCATCCTTCTGCAGAACCACATTTTAGCTGCTTCAAGTTTTTCCTTCATCTTCGAAGATATTGTCCACATTTACTGCCATATTGAAAAACCGACATCACATAGCAATCCAGTACTCTCTTCTTTGTTTCAAGGGAAATTGTCCTGTTTCTTAATACTTTATTCAACTTCTGGAATGCTTCTTTCGCCATGTCAATTCACCTTCAGATCTCAGTGTCGGACTTTCCGTCTCCTGTAGGAACACTTGCTTTTTCTTTAAATGTTTGTACTTGCTTAATTCTGGTATCCCCGACCTGTATTTGGCATTTTGGGTTGCTCTTTTTGCTGATGACCATGCATTCACTTTTCTTAAAGTTTATTTGTAGTTCTTTTTTTTGTCACTCTCCATAGCTACCTTCTGTAGGATTTCTTGTAGTTTTCTCCCACTACATGACCCAATTCGAATTCCAGTATGATTCCCTGCGTTCACTTACCCGCAAATACCTTTGGGAAACGTATTATTCCGTCCCTCCCCTTCATTTATGGGTTAAATAACGGAACAGATTGGGTTCTATAGCTTTGGCTTGCAACCAGTCTACCGCAGCAATGGAAACCTACTGCGAGATAATCGTCTGCCTAGTCAGTCATGACTCTTTCGAGACATGATCGCCGAAGCGTTTGTCACATATGGAACTCAACTGAGTGACAGAACCAAATGGCCACTCAAGGTAGAAAGTTATTGCGCGGTATTTTATACACATAAAACGGGGAAGATCACAAGAAAGACAGACAAGACAGACAACTAATTTTAGACGTAAATAGGTTAAAATTGAATTAACGAAAACTATCAGAATTCAAGCGGAGCGGTTAAGAGTATAGAAATGAAGTATAATTAGGCAGGAACTGGAAACTCAATCCGAAACAGAGCACAAACGAATAAAACATTCCCCTTATTATTTTTAGTGATGTTCAGCTTTTTATTTTAATCATTCTATTAAGACGTAAGGCGATAATGCTACTAAGACGCAAGGGGGTTACTTGGCATGGAAGAGAATGAGAAGGAGAAGAGACAATAAAAAATAGAGATTAGATAAACATAAGATGACGTTTAAGCATGCAATTATGTATTTAAATATAATGGATTGCAGGGAAACAATACATCAGAAGGGCGTTCTAGATGTTAGAAATGCGAGAGAAGAAACTATTAGAGCAGAACTTTCGGTTGCATCAAACTAACTCAATGTAAATTTCAATTTGGTAGTACATTTAAAACATGAGGTCAGGGTACTAATAAAGAGAGCACCTTGGAATAATTGCCATGTAAATATTTGGTCAAAGCTAGCCTTATTTTCATTGAGACAATAGAAAAAAGTGTTTTAAAAAATCATTAATGTTATAAAAATGTAATAAATAAACTTAAATACAACAGACTACATTTAAATATTTTCTTTCTAGGTTTTATTAGATTAGGAAGTTTTGTATAGAATACCGCTGTCATATATTGTCAGGCACCCCTGCTGTTCGTCTCAGTTGTCTTGACAGACACAAAAGAAGAATCTGTAATGTAACCTGGCAGCTCGACTCCAACCACTTTCTCATCGTCGGGATGTGGCTTCCCTCTGTCTCTTCTACAAATATTTTCATGGTTTCTGCTTCGAAGAACTTAGGTCACTGATGCCCCCTCCACAAGAATTTACTCGAGAAACCAGGGTGGCACCAAGGTCCCACCTTTTTATAGTTATATCAACCAAATGCAGGCGAGAATTCTATTCCATCAGCTTCTTTTCTCGAGCTACCCACCTATGGAACTCTCTTTCATATACTTGCTTTCCTGCCGGCTATGACCTCCATTAAAAGTCAATTCCCATTTCTTACCCACTTAACTTAGCCCTTTCCACCTCACTCCGTGTTTCTTGTTATTTTCCTTTCTCTCTACCTTCGTAACTGTCTTCACTCCTGTGTTCATATTATTCTCTTGCCCTTTCTCTTTCTCCACCTGTAGCTGGTTCTTCTTTGTCTTCACTCTTTTCCTGTCTAAAACTTTAACTCTCTTATGTAGCCCCTGCACATCATGATAAAATGGATAAGCAAATATAAAGTAATTGCAGAAAACTAAACTGACACTACGCGAAAAGGAATTTATGGTATTTGCATATATATATATATATATATATATATATATATATATATATATATATATAAGAAAGATTAAAGCAGACATTTCATCTGTTATTTACCTGTTAAGGTAAATCGGAGTGTGGACTATTTCAGGCAAACCATCATCAGCTTCCGTCTTTATTGTACAAAGGATTGTACAATAAAGACGGAAGCTGGCGATGGTTTGCCTGAAATAGGCCTATACTTCCGATTTACGATGAAATAACGTGTTAGCCTTATTTTTTTTTATATTTGCTCTGTATGTATATATATATATATATATATATATATATATATATGTATATATATATATATATACATATATATATATATATATGTAAAGCTCTCTTGGAGAGTTATCCTACCACTCTATGTACAGGATAATCCTTTGAATTCTTCTATATTTACACTGCATGCTGATATATATATATATATATATATATATATATATATATATATATATATATGCATTATTTATTGTCGGAATGTGGGCTTTATTTTTATTGTTAATATCAGAAAAATTCGGCCGTTATACTATTCGGCTTTTTTAATGTATCTGTCGATCAGAGCAAGGAATCTCTAAATGAACACTTTGTTTAATATAGTTTAGTAAATTGTTTGTGTTGCACTATTCACGTCTGGAGATATCACATTTTCTTTATTTTAGCGTTGGCCTGTCAATTGCAAGTCCCGTTTCCACGGAATCGGAATCTAGACTGCAATTCAAATAGAGATCGCTTACCGCAAGAAATGGTTAGCAAATATTACGACTCTATTCCAAACTGCTGCTTTTTATGAGTTTGCCTTATGGCCGTTGAAGCACATTTTGTAAATATGGCGATTTCTGTCATGGCTCTAATAGCTGCCTATTTTCCTCAAGGTTTTTCAAAATAAAAAGAAATACTTCAGAAAAGGCAGGTTCATATAACAACACATTTCTTCATGTTCGTTAAAACACCGATTGCCGTATTATCAGCCGAATTTAAGGTACGCCGAGCTTGGTCAGTACCTAACTGCTTAGGAATACAAATCCTGTAAGCTTGGATGTGCAAGTGGTGTAATGAATGATGGCAAGGAATTAGAACTCGGAGAGTCGAGTTCAAATTTCCGTCGAATCGTTATATTCAGTTGCGTACAAATACGCTTGGGAATACGCATCTCTTCATCTCCCAGCTATGGGTTAATTAGTAGTTCTTATATCGGTAAATCATTATTTTTCTCGGAAATATTCATACAATTTTAAAATTTTCTATGAAAATTAGGTTTTAACTAGGGAGAAGATTGAAAATGCAATTAAGTTTTAAGTTTGTAGGGAAGAAGATCATCCTAGTACAGAACTGTAATTTTTTGTCGGGTTCCTTATATTTCTTTATGCATATATACGCTTCAGATAGGCATGGACTTAACTTTTCACCATCCAGATATTGGTTACTCAGTCTGTCTTATAACAGTAAGTCAATAGGTTTCCTCCGAAACTTTTTAAAATTTAAAATCATTATGTTTAAGCAATATTTTTGATATTTTGCTTGCTATGCATTGTCATCTCTATATAATAATGATATCGTATGAAACTGAATAGAATGTGACACGATTTCCAAAGTAATATAATATGCTACTAATATGCAATCAACATCATTAACATTAGTTTTTAATAAAATGCATTTTTTCACATCGTTAAATATTAATAATCTTGGCGTGCAAATAAATATATCTTGTTTACTTTTACATTAACAACCAATTCCCTAATTTATTCAAGAGGCAATAGCACGCGGAATATTACATACGTTCTGTAGTCTTAAGGCATTCAACTTTGGATATTTCTTTTTTTTATGCAACTTCATAATACAGAAATCGTTACTATAATTTATATTTATGACCTTGGAAATAAAGTTCTGTTCTGTTCTGTTCGATGATTCATTTCGATGGCAAGCCCACAATTAATGTTCCCTGAAAAGTCTCTTAGTCATTAATATGCTTCTAATACTATTAAACATACTGTAAAATCGCGTGTTGAACGTATGTTATTCCCAGAACTCGTCCTCTTTGCAAGTCATGAGAAGCAATAGACCATTATCCTGCAGCGTTGGCCAGATAATATGGGCGGATGTGACACAATTTGTCGATCATGTCTCTTGACGATTCCTGGGTAAACTGGGAGCAGAATTACGGCAGTAAGTTACCGTTATTTTGTGCAGGAGAGTGGTCGACAAGCGAAGTCATAGAAACCAGTCTGTCTTATCATTTAACCCATAGCTTGTGGGAGAGAATATGTATTTTCACATAAGTGAATGGAAATGATTTGACATGAATTCACACTCTGCTATCTTATAGGTCATTCTGTGCTGTTATCCATGAAAACACCCACACATCCAATATTACAGTTGGAATTTTTAAGCTGTCACCGATCTTGATACCGAACAGACTCGACGTCGTTTACCATTGATGATCGGACGAGGACTGATTGCATATCGCTCTAAAGACACGCTTCTAAATAACTTCTGAATTATGAATAAGATATAATTATTAAACAGTTATAGGTCAAAGTCAAATTAGATCAGTAAACAGTTGTATTGAATGTATTCGATACATATTTAAAGAATCAGCCGATCACATGACTATTGTTTCAACCTGTTAGTATCGTCAGATTTTATAGACTAATTTCTTAACGCTTTATTTTGAACGCATATTATCCTTCAAGATAGAAAGACTTTGGAATTGTACCAAACTAGCCAACTATGTTTGGAAATGAAAAGAAAAACTAATCTAAAATCTTAATGAAAGCTGGAGTATATTGAGAAAAGCTAAACCTTACCAAAATAGTGATGTTTGCAGATTGCGCCAAGAAGAAAAGTTGTCTATTGTATCATTTCCAGAACGAGAAAGGTTACTACATGAAAGGTCCGAAAATAATATCCGGGTGTATACACATTAGAAAATTTTGGTTCGTACGAATCCAGATTTTGGGTTCGTACGAATCCAGATGAAATTATGTACAATACTATTTCGTTTGTCTTGACTCACTTCATTCCTTATTTAACCTTCCTGTTGTGCGTTTTAAAATTCCTGTTCTGCGTTAGTCTTTAACGCCTGAGAATATCGAAAGTTTGAAACCACTCTAGCATAATCGGCTGATTTTCGTAATTTTATTATTTTGAAAATATTTTGACAGCTTTGTAAGATTATATGTAGAATATGAGAAACAAATTAAAAGATAATGAACGGTTATGTAATAACAGACCTCTTATATGTTAGGCATTTTTGACAGATGAAAATTTGACATGAAGCAACTGAAATGTAGTTCTACAGAAGGTTGTTAAAATAGACTGGATATTTAGATTTAGAGAAGATGGAAGCTAAAAGGATTATGATAGCCAAAAGGATTATTATTATTATTAACATCAGGAAGAAACAGTTGAAATTTCTAGGATGTATAATAATGAAAAGTGGGCTTGGAAAATTTGATTTGACAGATCAAAGACAAGAGGAAAAAAATGCTTACCTACATATGTGACACTATCTCCCGCTGGTATTTTTTTTTTTGGTTTAATATAACGGAGAGAGAGGAATTAGTATTAGTCGTATTATTAGTTGTGCTTTATTGTAATTCGCAATGTGAGCCTAGGTAAAAAACTATTATGTACTTGTAAAATCCGGGGAAAAGATAAATTAGCCGACAATTTGAAAGAGAGAGAAGGAAATATAATCTTCTATCTTTTTCATATACGATACGGATTATTTTGCGCTAGGTGGAAATTTGAGAAAATGGTCGCAGTCATAATAAAATGTCAGGATTTACTTGATGAGGTCAAGTAAGGTTTGATCCCCCAACAAATGTTCTCTGAGAACAGAAAATTGTGGGAATTGAAAAATCTAAAGATGATGTAATCAAAAGAAAGAAGACAGAAAGACATTACGTCATGAGAGCGTCATCAATATCATTGATATTTCATTCGTCGAGCCATGACTCCCCGCAAATCGAGTGGGTGGAAAACGATTTCATTGGCCGAGGGCCTCGAGCCGGCTGAATCCCCAGAGAGGATGGAAACTGGTTATAAAAATCCGGACTCGGCGAGAAAAATCAGTAGCTGTGAGTTGCTCTTAGTGATTTGGAGAGTAGTTTTTGTGAGTCGAAATGTAACGACAGTGGAAAAGGGTTCCCAATTGAGGGAGCCATGACCCAAGACCGATCGCCTACCACAGAACTTATGACTAAAGGGTTAATTTCGAATGAAACCTGTCGCCGATTAACTTAAAGAGTTAATTTGGAATAATGCGCCTTCGATAAGAATCCCGAAAGAACGTTATTGTTTTTTTTTTAATCATGGGAGAATCAAAATTTCTGATTCCTTGTTCGCTCTACTTCGGTAAACTCCGTTAAACTCTGATAAGACCTCGAAAGGACTTTGTTATTCTAGAAGTTGCATAGAGAATTGACAGCCCTGATTATAGAGATTATGTGAAAAGACCTTAATGAAAATTTAATGAATACGTGAAAAGACTTTAGTGGAAATTTGAAGGGCTCTGTTTACTTTAACGAAACTTAGAAAAAAACATTTTTAATTCAGGATTGAAAGCTCGGATATTTTTAAACGAACTCTCTCTCTCTCTCCGTTGTAAACTGGTATTCCAACAACTGTATTATCATTCAGACAAATGTAATATCTGCTCCTGTGAGTAATAATTGTTTTTTATATAAAGATATTCTTTTCTCCAGGCGTGTTCGACCTTATTCACTTATTTAATTTTTTTTTAGTGCCGTGTTTATTTTTAACCACAAGTGTACACCAGTGCCCGGTCTGGTTGAAAGAAAACTATTGCAATTGCACAAAGCGACCTTCTGAGATCAATTCACAACGTGGGCTGTGGTCCGCTGTTGCAATAGACGTCTTGAAAACCAGCTGTTGTGACGAGATCATCATGACTAGCAACACCAGCCCGAAAGCGTCGATACAGCTGATACCGTTTCGACATCATCGCAGCGGGATCCGTTCCCGAACCAGCAAGCGATTGAACCAACCGGCCAGCCGGGTGGCAGTGTCACAATTGGTGCCGTCACGACCGTCGACGAGAACAAGCGTCACAACGAGTCGGGCCCGGGTGAAGTTGTCACACATACAAAGCTTGTGTAAACGTGTTGTGGTGAAATCTTTGTTTTCAAATTGTTGTGGAGTTGCTGTGGCGAAACTTCGCCGAAAAGTTGTAGTCACCGATTGAACCGGAAGTGAGACACGGAAAACAGAAGGTAGGTTAAAAATGGTGTTATTAGAATAACAAGACTATGTATACAAAGTAAGTGTTAGTAATGAGTAAATAGACCAATGTCAGTCCAAACGGTACATTTACGCTGCTTATGACCTGATTAGTCAGTCAGTTAGTTAGTTAGGTGCCATACGTGGTAAACGCTTGGGCGATCATGTCTCGAAAGAGATATGACTGACTAGGCAAAAGAATATCCCGCAGTAGGTTGCCATTGCTTTCTGCGGTATATTGGTTGCCAGCCAAGGCTATAGAAGCCAATCTGTCCTGTTATTTAACCCATAACTGGAAGGAAGAGACGGATTAATACCTTTCCCAAGGGTATTTGCGCGTAAGTGAATGCAATGAATTCAACTGGAATTTGAACTCAGCTCCCTGATTTCTCGTTCCGAGATTATATCCTCTGTACCACAACGCACAGTAGCTTGCTTTAACTGCGTACTAGCTGTGTCTAGTTGCGTCCTTAAATGCCGTCTCGGAAGTCATGCATGTAATTATATATAAAGAGGAAGAGTCTATTCCTCGTTGAAGATTATCATAATAAAATGGATAGCGGAACATCGTTTAAGAGATATAACAAAAAAAAAACAGCTTATATTAAGAGCTATAAAAGAGAGGAAATTGTGGAGTGCCATGATCATCAACTTTCTTAAAGAAAAAATAATACATAGAGGAGGAAGTGTATTTGGAATATATTAAAGTTTTCATGGTTCTAAATTATTATTCTTGACTGTGTTAGCAAACATTGAGGATATAGGAATTTTAAGCTAATAATATTCCTTATGTTTTCAAGAATGTTCTATCCTATGTTTCAGTTGACTTGTATACATAATCTTGCATTAAATTCTTCGAAGCATTAATATTCTCTCCTTCGTTTTCGATTTCCTTGGTGACAAGATTTATAGGATTAAGTGAGACATGAAATGAGAGGTCTTGAAAGACATTGTCTTTCAAGATGGCTTTTCAAAAGCCTAAAAATGATAACTCTTTGAAACAAAACAAGGATATTAAGGTGGATGACTGATTATTCGCAGCCGAATGCCTTTATGAATATATTTGATCACACAAGCGAAATGATAACAGATATTGTCCTGATGAAGAATCACACTTATTCTGTTATTGGCGTATTCTTTTCAAAGTACTACTTTCACAAACACTGACCTCTTGGACATGACGATAAACTACATATGGATCGCTGGTATGACGATAAACTGCATCCGGCAGCAGGGCTTCTTATTGGAAGGTTTTGATGAACCTGGAACCACTTATTAGTTGCTGTTGTTGTTCCCAGGTCCAACCTGAACCCGGGTGATGGTGCCTGTTGTGGTCTCAGTTATGGGTTGTAATTGACCCCTAAACTTGTGCCAGAGTAGAGTGAAATTGTAGAAATGGGCTTTTATACTAAAGATTCTAGCAATACATTTTGAAAGAAAAAACAACGAACAGTGGACAAAAAACTTTTGATTTTGTTGTAGATTAGAACTGATTTTCGCAGTTCAATATTATTTTGATTTCATCCTTTCAGATTTCCGAATAAAATTCAGCAAATTCCAGGGCAAACTTGAAGAATTTGCTGAATTTTATTCGCACATCTCAAAGGATGAAATCAAAATAATCTTGAACTGCAGAAAATCAGTTCTTATCCACACCAACGAACAATGGACATAAAATTCAACGGATAATATTGGTTTATCTATGGGAGATATGGATTCTGCAGAATTCTCGGATTTAGTCGGATTATTCCTAATGTACAACCTCACGGCGTATAAAGAAATTGATATTAAAAATATAGGACTTTATAGAGATGACGGACTTATTATAGTAAATAGATCCAATGGAGATAAGGTTGATAGACTTAGAAAATTAATTCATAGAGTTTTTAAATCTTTTGGTCTTAGCGTGGTAATTAATCCTAATATAAAACAAGTTGACTTTTTAGATATAACATTAGACTTAGAAAAATAATGCTAACCAAATCTATATAATATGCTAACTATAATGCTAACCAAATCTTTATTAAACCCAACTCCAATCACCTATTATCCGTTATCAAATATATTCCATCATCAGTTGAACGTCGCGTTAACATACACTCCTCAAATAAAGGAAAATTCGTTAAGCACAAAACAATTTACGATAAAATTCTTAAAGACAGCAGCTATCAATCCTACAATATTACCTTTGTAGAAAAATTTAGAAACCCAAAAAGAAAAAATAGAAACAGGAAAATCATATGATATAACCCTCCATTTTATCAGTTAATTTTAAACTGTGACATAAATTTCTTAAGCTAATAGATAAACATTTCCCCCAAAATAACCGTCTAAGCAAAGTTTTCAATAGGAATACAATAAAACTTGATTATAGCTGCTCCAACAATTTAGAAAAATAATTAAATTACATAACAATAAAATATTGCAAGTATACAACAAAAATAACTCTAACAGTCATGCCAGTCTACCCATAATAATAGCCTTTGTAACTGTAGAAACCCCAACCAATGCCCAATACCTAATAAATGCTTAACAATATCCCTGATATATATGTATTAGATTTCATCCCTAGAGAATCCTAAGAATGCTAACATCTATATCAGAAACACAATGAACATTTTTAAAAAGCGCTTTTACAATCATCTCTCTCCTTAGATCTCCTTAAATAACAAGGACAAACAAAATATGACATCACTTTCTAAGTATTTTTGGAAATTAAAAAATAAAACACCTAAAGTTAAATGGAAAATCCTCAAACAGGCCAGAACATCTAAATCGCTAAAGGAACCATGTTTCTTTTGTCTTCAAGAAAAAAATGAAATCATTAAATACATGAATAGCAACAAACTTTTAAACCAGAGGCATGAAGCCACAGTAAACTGCAAACACATTAAAGAACTAACCTTACAATCATGCTAAAACTACAAATGTTAGGATCCCTAGAAAAGATAAACTTTTATAATATTAACAACACACTTACCACAAATTTTACCTTTATTTCATACCACAAGCCGTGATCTAATTTAAAGTTTTATATATAAAAAAAAGGTTTTCTAAAATTAAGGTTAAATATAAGAGGTTTTCAAATTAAGGTTAAATATAAAAAATAGATTATTTATCAAAAGTAAGTTTAAATACAAAAATATTTGTAGTTGTATAATTCACTAATAAAGATATTTTTACTAAATAGAAACTTTTATTCCCACTTTATCCCACCCACTCCTACTCTTCGCCACCCCATATACATAGCTTTATTATCTCCTTTTATTAAACCTAAAGAACTGATCATAAAAGCTGTAAAGGACCATACCTTATCCTCTAATGTTAAACCTGTGTATAAAATTTTCAACACGTCCATTAATCACCTCCTTCCCCTACCTCTTCCCTCTTTTCGTTTAAATTCTAACTGACAAATTACAACCCTATTTCCTATTTCCCACTCCACCTACATCTCACAGAGAATTAGCCAAATATAAGAAAAAGAATTTCCATTTTTTTCACACTACCTGATCAGACATTGTCTTTTCAATGTCAAAACAAAATGTACATGTTCTAAACTATAATTTATAACAAATATTCACAGTTGTATTTTATATCGATCACTGTTTTGAATGAATGTTTTGAACGTTGTCGATTTTTTCTTCGTTCCTTATTCACTTGAATATATATATATATATATATATATATGACTTATTTTGAACATTATTTTTACCGATACTCGTATTTAAGTAGATATTCTGTTTTTAATTAAACAGTATTTTTTATATTTATATCTAGCGGCCTGATTATTTACGATATATTTTTATTCATGTTCGAGTGGTCAAGACGTTACTAGATCAAATGGTATGCTTCCCCTATGTAATAGGGGTCGCAGGTTTGAATCCTGCTGGATAGCACACATTTTCGTAATAAAAATTTGTCGTAAATAATCAGGCCAGTAGTTATAAATATAAAATACCGTTTAATTAAAAACAGAATATCTACTTAAATACGAGTATCGATAAAAATAATGTTCAAAATAATCCATTACAAATTGTCGGTTGCTTATAACCAAGTTTCGTTAATTTCCGTAACATGTTTACATATATATATATATACCCGCAATATATATGACTCTTGACAAAACTCTTCTTACACAAAAACTTCAATGCAATCTGATGTACAAATTATTTGTTACAAATAATACACAATCTATTCATATGAATCTATTGTAAATATCTTGTCGGTATTAAATAAACCGCTGAGGCTGCTATGTCGTAAAACAATCTACGTCATCAAACAAATAAACTGCTAAACAAAAAAAAAAAAAAAGAAAGCCGTTTTATTATCGTTTAAAATTCATAATGGATGGTTTCTGTTTCTTTATGTTTATCTTTCTTTCTGTTTCTTTTTGCATATCATTCTGAAAAATCTCAACAATTTTATTTTTTTATTTTCTAAATGCTAGTTTGTATATCCAGTAAAGCATCGATGACATCATTTAGCATCTTGAAAGAATGATTCATTCATTACCTCCAATATCAGTATATCTCTTTGATTTACCGAAAATAAATGCATTACTCTCACGCAAAAAATCACCATATCACTAATAATTTACTACGGTAATATTTAATAGTAATAATATCGCTGTGCCGGTTAATAAAATATGAAACTCTCCTATTTAATATTAAATTTTAATTATCTCCGATATTTCTTTAATGTCTGACAACGTTCATCACAATGAACTGTTTGAACTGCTACGTAACCGTGGCAAATTTGGGGAAGATATTAAAATAATGGATGTGCGTTGTGGTGCATTGGATATCGGCTCGGAACAAGAAATCCGGGAGCCGAGTTCGAATTCCATCCAAATTCATTGCATTCTCTTGCGCGCAAATACCCTTGGGAAAGGTATTAATCCGTCTATTCCTTCTAGTTATGGATTAAATAACAGGACAGATTGGGTTCTACCGCAGAAAGCAATGGCAACCTACTGCGGAATAATCTGCCCAGTCAGTCATGTCTCTTTCGAGACATGATCGCCCAAGCGTGTATCACGGATGGCACTTCACTGACTAACTGACTGATACAGGAAAAGCAAACCGGCTGCATATGGATTGAAAATATATATTTTTTTAATCGTATCACCCCGAGCAAGGCGGTAATGCCACTGATGTGCAGGGGGTTACAGAAGAGTAAAAAGATTAAGTAGAAGAGAATGAAGAGGAAGACGAACAAGTTAGAAAGGAGCAAGAGAAGTATGGGAATACCGGTGTGATGACAGTTGCAAAGGTGGAGAGAAAGGAAAGGATCTACGGGGTGGTGAAAGAACTAGAGTCAAGTGGTTAATAGATGAGTATTCACATTGCATTTAAATTCATGGAGATTGTAGCCGTCAGGAAAGCAAGAATATGGAAGCGAGTTCCACAGGTGGGAAGTGCGAGAGAAGAAGCTGCAGGAGTAGAATTGTCGTCTGCTTTTGCTTAATCTAACTGTGAATGGGTTGGACCCAGTTGCCAATCTGGTTGCACGAGTCAAGTGGATAAGAGATGGGTATTGACCTTGCATATAAAATACCTGGAGATTGTGGACATAGGAGGAAAGTTATGAGAAAAAGTGACATTGGAAATTCAGTAAATGAAGTGATTTTTAGAGAATAAGAAGTTCTATAAGGATTATTTCCATCATGGCACCATAAGATATTCTAATAACAAAGGGTTGATAGCAGACACAGAAAGAAAACTGCAAGAATTCCTACAAACCTGGTAAAGAAAAACGAAAAGAAATGACTAAACATCAAATGTAAGAAGATAGAATTCATTGTTATTAGCAAAGGGAACATGAAAACTACTAATTATAAATGCAAAACCAGACAAATAGAAAAATTAAAATATCTGGAAATGGTTTTAACAGAGTACTGCAAGTGCGACACTACAATCTAAAAATGCATTGAGATAGTTAAAGATGATATCCAAAAGCTAAGCATAGTATTAAGAAATAGTAGCAGTTCTGCTCCGATTAACTTAGTTCACTGGTGCCACCTATATATGAATTTACTCGAGCAACAAGATTAGCAACTAGGTCCCACATTTTTACTGTGAAACCAATAAAATATAAACGCAAATTTTACTCCAGCAGCTTCTTTTCTCGCACTTCCAGCCTGTGGAATTCCCTTCCAGTTACTTGCTTCCCTGACAGCTACACTCTCCAAACATTTAAATGTAAAGTCAATAGTCATCTTCTATCTCACTAACCTGCATTCTTTCTCTCATGCTCTTTTCTCTGTCCACTCCACTCTCATCAGTATTCTCATCCTTCTCTTACCCACTTCCTGACACCCCCTATAACCTATCACTTTTTCTCATAACTTTCCTCCTATGTCCACAATCTCCAGGTATTTTATATGCAAGGTCAATGCCCATCTATTATCCAGTTGACTCCAGTTCTTTCTACATCAGACCGTCTATCTGGTTGTATTTTTTTCTCTCCGCCTTAGCAACTGTCTTCACCCCTGTGTTTCCGGCCTTCTTTTGCCCTTTCTTTGACACACAATGTAGCAGGGCCGTCTTTCTCTTCACTCTCCTCTTGCCGAATATGAATGCTGGACAATCTCCTCACAGATGAAGAAGATACTTGAAGTAACAAATATATTATTCGATAGATGAATGCTGAGAATAGCATACAGGAAACGTGTGAGTAATTATGAAAGTTTAGGGAAAATTGAAACAAACAACGACACTTATTCTTAACATTAGAAAGAGTTTGTTGAATTTTCTTAGGTACATTATTAAGAAAGGCGGTTTGAACTATTTGATACACAAAAGCAATATGGAAAGCAAGCGGAACAGAGGAAGCGAACGCACGACGCATGTGAGAAACGACAAAGTTTTAGACACAGGAGAAACATTAAAGGAGACTTATTCATAACATAAGAAAATTCTAAGGCACATAATGAGGGAAGACGGTTTAGAAAATAAGATACACACAGGACAGATGAAAGGCAAGGAGGCAGGGAAAAGCAATACATAACCTCCTTAGCGTGCTTCAGTAAAGGTATAGCAAAACATAGTTTAACAGTGAAAACAAAAAGAGAATATTCATTATGAGCTACAAAGGACAGAAAATTGTAGAGAGCTATGACCACCGACATCATGACGAATCAAATGATGAATAAATATAGCATGTATCGGAATTACTTCACTGAAATTCAGAAACTAGAATTCCAATGTCGGAATCCACTATTGAGGGCGCTGTTCAGGTGTTCAACAGCGCAGCTCAACGAACCAACGAGTGCACTGTATCATTCGAATTGACAATGATAATGAAGGTGGTGACTTTGTCAGTTCACATCGGCCAGTGTATGCGTGCGTGTGTCCGATCCCGGTACCATTATCCAATCTTCACATTATCCATGACTGAGAGACCGAATTGGGAAACACTTAGTTGAGTGTGTCACTCGTCTTTTTACTTGCAACCAAGTTGCAGCAGAGAGATAGTTTCGGATCAAACCTGCAGTTAAGGCGAAGTCTAGTTTGCTTGATTTGAGATTAGACACAGAACAATACTGAAGGGAATTTTCGAAAGCTTCACTATATTTAAAGTTTAGTAAATACGAGTCTAGAGATATATCTTTGTGCAAATTAACTGAAACAAAATGAATATAAGTATTCCTAAAATATTTCACACTTTTCTTGATCCCGTAGACGTTGTCTCTTGGCATTTTGTTCTCTTCCGATCACATTTTTTTTAAATTTACGTTTGCGACTGAGGGATCTAATTTGTTTCTTCGCCTTGATGACACGATTGACAGCTGAAAGGCAAACCAACAATATCCGAGATCTCTCTATAAGGTTTGCCAGTATGTATGTGCAGCGTTACGATTTTGCACGCTTCTTTGGAGTAACGTCCATAGCAGACAATGACCGTAGGACAACTAATCGACAATCGAGACAATAGTATCTGGGCGTGATTAATATCTGATGCAATCACGGATGACAGAATGTATTTCGAATCCAAACAAATTTCATCATACAGCCCGAAAATAGATTCATATTACTGCAGAAGATTTCAAATGACCTGATCTGAAGGAAAATCGAAATCTTCGATTACACCCTGTTACTCCAGTGCGTGTAAAACTAACCGTATAGTGAAAGAAAGTAAACTAAAGCAGTTGTCTTAATTAATTTGCACAAGAGTGCAACAGTGAATGGCTAGTCAAATTCTCAAGGTGTAAAAGAAAGCTTTCTTGTCTGCGGTTTAATTTTTTTTTAATCATTTCACCCCGAGCAAGGCGGAAACGCCACTGATGTGCAGGGGGCTACATAAATGAAAAAAGATTAATTAGAAAAGAGTGAGGAGTACAAACTAGTTAGAAAGGAACAATAGAAAGCTGAGAAAGCAGGTGCGATGACAGATACATAGGTGGAGAGAAAGGGAAGGTTATACGGGGGTGGGGAGAGAGCTAGAGTCCAGTGGTTGGTAGCTGAGTATTGACATCGCATTTAAATTTCTGGAGGTTGTAGCCGTCAGGAAAGCAAGAATACGAGAGCGAGTTCCACAGGCGGGAAGTGCGAGAGAAGAAGCTGCAGGAGTAGCTGCATTTGGCTAACCTGACTGTGAATGGGTGGGACCCAGTTGCCAGTCTGGTTGCACGATTAGCAAAAAGTTAATTTGAAAGTTCTTTTAAACATTTGACGCCAAGGCAATAAAGATGAAAGACGGGTTACTTTGTGTGGGATAATATGAGAAAAGTATTAAGTAAAGATGACAATAAATGAACAGCAGTTAAAAAGATAGTATTTATTGTGCTCTTTACTTAATGTTTGTCTCATATTAACTCATTGTGGATGTGCGTTGTAGTGCAGTGAATATCGACTCGGAACGAGAGATTGGGGTGCCGAGTCGAATTCCAGTTGAATTCCTTGCATTGACTTACACACAAATACCCTTGGGAAATGTATTAATCCACTTCTTCCCTTCAGTTATGGGTTAAATAATAAGACAGATTGGGTTCTATAGACTTGGCTGGCAACCAGTCTACCACCGAAATTAATGGCAACCTACTGTGGGGTAATCTTCTGGCTAGTCCGTCATGTCTCTTTCGAGATATGATCGCACAAAGCGTGTATCACGTATGACATTTAACTGACTGACTGACCCTTCAAGAAGTAACCCATATTGCGTATATATTGCCTTCCCTGATGGCATTACGGACTGAAGCATTTGTCATTTCCATGGCTCTGATGGTGATCAATATTTTTTTAATGTGAACTTCCAAAGTATGCCAAATTTTTCTGCAATTTTCGACTTGTTTAGTAAACATTTCACGCGCAGCTGTTCGTATGCGTGCTAACTTTAATCATCTAAATCACATATGCTTTCTACATAATGCCGATTGTGTCATGAGAAACCTGGGGTTCTCTTGTATTGGCTCTCATGAACATTCCCGAATTCGTATCGATAATCTTCTTTAACAGCTGTACGAATTATGGCGTCCTGATACTGTCGTACCACCGTGAATCATTTTGCGCTTCGCTACAGGCGACGCATCTCCGATGGAGACTTCCAACCTTTTCTGAACGTTGTGCACAAACGACGTGGCGACATGAAAAAAGAATTTCAATCTGAACATCGCTGCACTTTGCGTGCACTGTAACAATTACAGCATGTTGTTTCATCTCATCCGTCAGTGCATTGTTCGCTACTGATGTTCTGAAAAGATAAAATTACATTAAATGATTAACGTATAACTGTAAGCGAACAATTACACGCCCTCAAATAGTTTACGGGCCCTGTTCAAGATGTAGGGCGTAGTTGAAAATATCTGAGAAAATGGAGATCGAACGAGATATGTGTGAAAAAGGAATGAAACAAAACATATAAATACGAAACATAAAAGCCTAAGGCTTACCAAAAAGAGACACCAGCACATATAGGTGTTAGATAGATCGATAAACAGATGGATCATCCTTTATAAATCATTTCCTTTCAAGTTCTTGGTAACCATGGCTCTATACGATTTCGTGGTTTTCCTTAGCTTCTTGTTTTTTGTATCCCTAAGCAATATTTGACACTTTACCCCTTTATATCCCATACAAATACATTTTTTTCACTACTTCATGTGAAACAAATACATCGAATCAAATCTGCATCTACCGGACTAGAATGTTTTCATAAACAATCCATCTTGCACATTTCCCGGTTCACACTCCACCCATGTCTATTGAACAGGTAAAGAGGTTCATCCCTTGTTCCCTGGTTAGGGTGTGGTTTCAGGCTTTCTCTTTTTCAATCTCTTTATTTTTTTATTTTATTTTTTTCAATTGGAGTATATAGACTAAACTATCACCCGGTTCACACTCCACCCACGTCTATTGAACAGGTGAAGAGGCTCATCCCTTGTTTCCTGTTTAGGATGCGGATTCCGGTTTTCTCTTTTCCAATCTTTTCACTTTTTTTTCTTTGTTTTTTTTCAATTGGATTAGATAGACTAAACTATTGCCCGGTTCACACTCCACCCACGTCTATTGAACAGGTGAAGTGGCTCATCCCTTGTTCCCTGTTTAGGATGCGGTTTCCGGTTTTCTCTTTTCCAATCTTTTCACTCCTATGTAGCCCCCTGCACATCAGTGGCGTTACCGCCTTGCTCGGGGTGATATGATTATAATAATAATAATAAAAAAAAACCTTCATTCATGCATTGAGAACTGCTGCTCTGGATATCCGTCCCGGGGTTCTCAGCAAAAGCCAAAAGAGAATCTTCAATATAATCAACCCCCCAAACTGTCAGATCGACTTCAGACACGTTCTCACAGACGGTATGTGGCTTCCCTCTCTCTTTGCTAGAAATAATTTCACGTCTTCAGCTCTGACGAAATTTTTTCCATGGTGCCCCAAGCACGTGAATTTTCTTTTGCTTTTAGATTGACATTTAAAGACAGACAAATGTAACCGGAACTTCCACTTAGCCAGCTTCTTTTCTCGCACTCTCCTGTGGAACACCCTTCCGTATAATTGCATCCCTGAAAAATATCAATCTTGAAAACAGTAAATGCAACGTCCACTGCCATTTTCTTTAGAACTTTCACGAGGACAAACATCATCTCTTGCTTCGAGTACCTTCTACTGTAAAAGATGAAAACAGTTAAACAGGCTTGGAGGGTGACAGTATTTTCAAACATATTGTTGTGGATTCCAAGTGAGAAACCGCACAAAATAATGAACAACAAAACAGATATTTGAAATAGAAAAATAAGTTATATTAAACGTAAAAATACAAACTTTAACGCAGGTTAGTAATCCAGCAATACGATTAGTAAGGAATATATATATATCTTCTTCTTCTATGTGCCCTGTCCCTTCAGGATGTAAGCGATCATGGCTCTCCACGTCTTCCTATCCCTTGTGGCTCTTAGTATGTTTGCTCCTGTTGCTCCTGGCAACCCCCGTTCCGTCATCCACCTGATCAGTCCCTGCAAATATGTTATCCGCTGCCTTCCTCTGTCTCTCCTTTCTATCTGTCCAGTCAGTATCAGGTTCTACAGGCTCTCCCTCCTAATTGCATGTCCCAGGAACTTCAGTTGTCTCTTCCTGATGCTCAGCATCAATTTCCTTTTTGTTGCCATTCTTTCTAACACCTCGTCGTTGCTTGTATGCTCAGTCCAAGATATCCGTAGCATCCTTCTGTAGAAGCACATTTCGGCCGCTTCCAGTTTTGTCCTCATTTTCGATGATATTGTCCAGCATTCACAGCCGTATTGAAGAACTGACATCACGTAGCAGTCTAGAACTCTTTTCTTCGTTTCTATTGAGATTTTCCTGTGTGTTAGTATTTTGCTCATCTTCTGGAATGCATCCTTTGCCATGCCAATTCGTCTTCGGATCTCCGTGTCGCACTTTCCATCTCCTGTAAGAACACTTCCTAGGTACTTAAATTCTTGTACTTGTTTGATTCTGTTATCCTCCATCTGTATTTGGCATTTTAGGTTGTATCTTTTGCTGATGACCATGCACTCAGTTTTCTTAAAGTTTATTTGTAGTCCCTTCTTGTCACTCTCCACTGCTACTTTCTGTATGACGTCTTGTAGTTTCCTTTCCGTGTCGGCAATCAGCACTGTATCGTCCGCATATCTTATGTTGTTCAGGTTGTGGCCTCCAATAACAAATCCTGGCGTGTCATCTAGGGTCAGCAAAATATTCTCACTGTATAGGCTAAACAAATCCGGTGAAAAGACACATCCTTGTCTTACGCCTTTTTCTATCTTTGTGTATCTACTGAGGTCGTTACCTGTCCGTATGCAGGCCGTTTGCTGCCAGTAGAGATTCTTGATTATCTTATGTCTTTGCCGAAAATGTCGAGATTGCCCAGCATCTCCATCAATTCTTAGTGTCGTATTTTGTCGCATGCCTTTAAAGTGAAGCCGTGCTGGAATTAGTATGTCCACGTCGGAACTGACGGGTGCTGTGTAATACTACTCTGGCTGAGTGAAGCTCAGAGTTACTCTGACTACTGACGCTGTATTCTCTGTGAAACTTCGGTATCTTTCGGTAACTTACGGATCTCTACCGTTCTGACCTATCTCACTATAGCAGGAGTATATGTATACTCAAGTCGAGTCCATTATCTTAGAAAAAAGGGGAGATTCCACAACACATATCTTAATTTGTTCATACACAGTAATATTATTTCATGAAAATTTACTAAAGCTGAAATAATAAACAAATAAGTCAAATCTTACGTTTAAGAAACGCATTTGATAGTCAAAATAACACTTTTGAAAGCACTAAAACCGAGCAAATATAAAATCGAATGTACGTTGTGGGGAAGTGAATATCGTCTCGGAACGAGAAATTTGAGAACCGAGTTCAAATTCCAGTCGAATTTGTGTAATTCACTTACGTGTAAATACCTTTGAGAAAGGTATTAATCCCTCTTCTTTCCCCCAATCTATTGGTTAAATAGTAAGAAAACTTGGATTGTATAGCCTTGTTTGGCAACCAGTCAACCGCAGAAAGTAATGGTAACCTACTGCGGGAAAATTTTCTGCCCAGTTAGTCATGTCTCTTTCGATAGATGATCACCCAACAGTGTATCACGTATGGCATTTAAATGACTGAGTGATAAAAGTGTAAATAACTAGGAATTGTTTGAAAATAGATTGTAAAATATGACAGCGCAATCCGAAGTCTTATTTGCCATTGCGAATATGCCTTCCAAAGATTAAAATGCATGAAGAGGAACATTTTGTTAGAATAAAAAATGTTACAACATTGAACTGTTACGTTATATTGGTTCTTCTATATGTCAGGGTAATCTCGTCGCCGATAAAGTTCAAAGTAAATGTGTTTTTTCCTTTGGATGCTAAGAATACATTGAAAATAAGGAGAAATGACGAAGTTTTACAGAAAAAAAGGCACTTGAACTTAACATCAAAAAGCGACGTTTAAAATTCCTAGAGCACATAATTAAGAAAGAAGAAAATTTGACACTCATAGGAAAATAAATGGCGTGTAAAACAGGGTTTAGGAGACATAATAAAAAACCGGAATGTATTAATATCTACAAACAAAGGGAAAAAGTGGTGAGGCATGATAGGACATCGTCTTGGAGTGAGACAGTTCACAGAAGACGATCATATGATATTAGTTACTGAGTATATGTGGAGAATAGACCAGATTAAATATTGTGAAATCAAATAGAATACTTTTATAAAAGAAAATATCGCATACCAAACTCAATATCGTCTTCTTCTGTAAAACGACATTTACACGTAGAATCAGAGAATCTATCAAAGTTTCTAGATAATATCGTGAGGAAATAGAACTTGGAAAGGTTGAGACTCACAGGACATGAACAGAACAAGAGAGACAGAAGAAAGCAGCGAGTATCATATACAAAAACTATTAGGAATGGTAGGTAAACATGAATTAAGTGAGATATGATAAAATAAAACTTACTAAACGATACAGAGACATGATCGCCGACACCCATAAAGTACACGAATTTCTTTTAAAATTTTGCTTTATTTTTTGCAAGTCATAAGACTAAACTGTATTAAACCAAACGAGGGAAAGTATCCCCGCGGGAGATAATGTCACAAACTTATAAATATTCTGGCGGCATTTTGTATGTCTTTTAAGATATCTCCAAATTTAGGAGCTAAGCCTTTGTGACAAGCAAAAGATATGAGTTTCATCTGAAAAGATCAACTTAATTACTGGTAATCATTAATGTTGGGATCCGATTGCTTTTACTTTTCTTTCATTTCTGAAATAAGACCTTGCAATTTTGTTTGTGTTCAGCCTGAATTAGCGTTAGAATTCTTTTTTCCTTCATTATAAATGGAAGCGATTTTCATGTATTTTTCTCTCTTTCTCTTTAATTCCCTGTCGCTTTAATTGTTTTTCATTTTTAATTGCATTCTGAATAAACGCTTGTTCTCAAGTGGTTGTTTATTCTGTTCTTAAAAGTCTCTTGCAATAGGAACTATTTTTTCTCTCTTTTAAACAGTATTTCAGACAATATAGATAAAGCTAATTTCTCTTATCCGTTCGCTAATATATTGTGTTCGGTTACTTTAATGCCACCAATCTAAGTGGCTGTTAAACACTGTCAAAGATCTTGATAGTGTCTATACTATGAATTTTTCAATCACTCAGTTTCTCACGCAAGTGATGCATTTCCTCACGCGTTTTCCAAATAACCATGACTCGCCATTCTATTAGATCTTTGAGTCCCTGACTCTTGCCATGCCATGCTGCTCTCTGTCGTCATGTCAACTCTGATCATGCAGTGATTTTCGTTAATATATCCTTCCTCCTCACTCTTTTCAGGAACCTTCTACTGGCAAAATACCTTACTCCTATTAAAGAGCGGATTAGCAAGTGTTCCGCTACTTCCTTTGTGTTGTTTCTTTTTTTTTTTAATCATTTCACCCCGAGCAAGGTGGAAACGCCACTGATGTGCAGGGGGTTATATAAATGTAAAAAGATTAATTAGAAAAGAGTGAGGAGTACAAACTAGTTAGAAAGGAACAATAGAAATCTGAGAAAGCAGGTGCGATGACAGATACATAGGCAGAGCGAAAGGGAAGGTTATGCAGGGGAGGGGAGAGAGCTAGAGTCCAGTGGTTAGTAGATGAGTATTGAATTTGCATTTAAATTTCTGGAGGTTGTAGCCGTCAGGAAAGCAAGAATACGGGAGCGAGTTCCACAAGCGGGAAGTGCGAGTGAAGAAGCTGCAGGAGTAGAATTGTCGTCTGCATTTGGCTAACCTGACTGTGAATGGGTGGGGCCCAGTTGCTAGTCTGGTTGCACGAGTAAACACCTGTTGAGAAGGCATCAGTGACTTAAGCTCGTCCGAGCAGAAGCCATGAAAGTATTTATAGAAGAAACAAAGGGAGGCCACATTTGGACGATGGGGAAGTGGCTGCAGTCGAGTCGCCAGATCAGTACCTATTCTTGGGAAAAAAAGGTTTTTATTCTCCCTGTTAAAGACTGCACATTCGAGGTTTCCTCCTGGGTGAAAGCCGGCATCGATGCTTTCATTCCAACCAGGAAGTCTTAAATTAAGCCTCATTCTTCCACTTGGTTCTCTCCTGATTGCCCACTTGCTATTAACCACAAGAATCAATTCTGGCATTACTTGTGTGACGCATCCGACTATAAAAGTCATTTTGTCTCAGGTGTAGCTTGCTTATAGAATGAGGCAGTGTATAGCATCAAGCGAGTTTAGCTCTAACAGGTGTTTACTCGTGCAACCAGACTGGCAACTTGGTCCCACCCATTCACAGTCAGGTTAGCCAAATGCAGACGACAATTCTACTCCTGCAGCTTCTTCTCTCGCACTTCCCGCTTGTGGAACTCGCTCCCGTATTCTGCTTTCCTGACGGTTACAACCTCCAGAAATTTAAATGCAAATTCAATACTCATCTACTAACGACTGGACTCTAGCTCTCTCCCCACCCCTGTATAACCTTCCCTTTCGCTCTGCCTATGTATCTGTCATCGCACCTGCTTTCTCAGCTTTCTATTGTTCCTTTCTAACTAGTTTGTACTCCTCACTCTTTTCTAATTAATCTTTTTACAGTTATGTAGCCCCCTGCACATCAGTGGCGTTTCCGCCTTGCTCGGGGTGAAATGATTAAAAAAAAAATCTACGGGCGGCTCTGCAAAAGTGGGTTAAACAAAAGCAATCCCACCACTGCTCAGTAATTTTGAGGTCTTCACATCCACAGCGGACAAGGCTCAGTGCTTTTCTCGTAAATTCTCTTCCAACTCTACACTTGACTTATCTGGAGTATCCGCACTCGGCCTCACACATACAGCTTCGGCCCAACTGAGTGATTTCTACATAACCCCTCTCTGGTCTCTAACATTATTTCTAAGCTGACATCCATAAAACAAGTGTGGTTTGGCATGCTAGCCTTCTGCGCATGCTACAGGACTATGCTATAACTAGACGATTGTTTTGTTTAATTCAAATGTTTCTGTCAAATCCTAAAATGATAGTTGTCTGAATGAACATGCCTCGAAATGCCTTCATATGACCGTATGTGTCTCTCAAATATCTATCTTAGATCCTAGGCTTTTCCTGATATTCCTCAATGATCTTTTTGATGGAATCGGTTCCAAAGTAAGCATCTATGCAGATGACACCACTATTTACTCCTGTCTTATACACTCAGCATAGTGTAATAGTTAGCAAGCTTGTCTCGCTATAACCAGTTACAAAAGAGTAGTGAGTTCAACCCTCACTGGGTGTCACATACTTTCGGCCTAGCGCCATGTCTAAGCGGCCCTTAGAAAATCAATTATCTTCTCCTGACTCAATATGAAATCAGCCAGGGCTGACAAAATGTTTTATCACCGAGTTAGATACGATACACAGGGAATGTGTGCTGCGGTATTATTCAGTACAATATCCGGTTCTAAACGAATATACACAGCACATTACAAGAGTTACAATGACAAACAAGAACTTACAACACAGAGAGGGGGGTTTAGATCGCAATAGTCACCTAAGTAACTAGTTCGAATATTACTCGAACGACACTCGAATATTACGCCTCGAATGCTACTATTCTTTGTTTCAATAAACCATTTCAAATCATGGAATAATTGAGAGTTCTGCAGGGATGTCAGCCACTCTACAATATATATGTTCCTTCGAGATAGGCCATTGTCTGTATTCACCTAAATTCACAGTTTCCTTCTGTTTTTCCTTCCCTCAGTATATCCTGTGAGTATTACTTTTCTAAACCGTCTTACCTCATAGTGTTTTCCAGAAATTTTAAATATTTGGCTAACCTGACTGTGAATGGGTGGAACTCTGTTGCCAGTCTGGTTACACGAGTAAACACCTGTTAGAGCTAAACTCGCTTGATGCTATACACTGCTTCATTCTATAAGCAAACTACACCTAAGACAAAAAGGCGACTTTTATAGTCAGATGCGTCACACGGGTAATGCCAGAATTGATTCTTGTGGTTAATAGCAAGTGGGCAATCAGGAGAGAACCAAGTGGAAGAATGAGGCTTAATTTAAGACTTCCTGGTTGGAATGAAAGCATCGATGCCAGCTTTCACCCAGGAGGAACCCTCAAATGTGCAGTCTTTAACAGGGAGAATAAAAGCCTTTTTTTCCCAAGAATAGGTACTGATCTGGCGACTCGACTGCAGCCACTTCCCCATCGTCGAAATGTGGCCTCCCTTTGTTTCTTCTATAAATACTTTCATGGCTTCTGCTCGGACGAGCTTAAGTCACTGATGCCTCCTCAACAGGTGTTTACTCGTGCAACCAGACTGGCAACTTACAATGAGAGAAGACAGAATTTTTAACACAGAGAAGAGGTTGTAGATAGTCGCCTAAGTAATCAGTCTGAATAATACTTGAATGGCACTCAAATATTACGCTACGAATGCTACTATGCTTATTAAAATAGAATATATTAATCTATGGGCTATTCCATATTTAAGAGTGCTGCAGGAGTATCAGTTACTCTACAGCACAAAGTAAACCTCTACTCAGAGAAAGAACCTCCAATCTGTGATGTATCAGTTAAGAAATGGTTCAATTTTAATGCTTGCAAAATGAGGCTGCTCTCCTGTAAACACCTATCTTCCAACAGTATAGATCACGCTAGTCTCTCTGAAATCAATGCACTACAGCACTTCAGCCGCACTCTCTCAGTCGATCTAAAGTGAAATTAATACATGAAATCAATGTCTACATATACGGCTAAGAAGTTTTAGTCAGTGTGACGAGCCAGGAAGTGTTTTTCGCCAAAATCCATGTTGCACATTTATGAATCTACCATTCGTCCGTGCATCGAATATTGTTGTCATATCTGGTCGGGTGCTCCTGCTAGTCATCTTAAGGTTCTCGTCAGAATCCATCTTGCACATTTAAACACTTACCATTCGTGCGTGCATCAAATATCGTTGTCATATATGGTCGGGTGCTCCTGCTAGTCATCATAAGGTTCTCGTCAGAATCCATCTTGCACATTTAAACATCTACCATTCGTGCGTGCATCAAATATCGTTGTCATATATGGTCAGGTGCTCCTGCTAGTCATCTTAAGGTTCTCGTCAGAATCCATCTTGCACATTTAAACATCTACCATTCGTGCGTGCATCGAATATCGTTGTCATATATGGTCGGGTGCTCCTGCTAGTCATCTTAAGGTTCTCGTCAGAATCCATCTTGCACATTTAAACATCTACCATTCGTGCGTGCATCGAATATCGTTGTCATATATGGTCGGGTGCTCCTGCTAGTCATCATAAGGTTCTCGTCAGAATCCATCTTGCACATTTAAACATCTACCATTCGTGCGTGCATCAAATATCGTTGTCATATATGGTCGGGTGCTCCTGCTAGTCATCTTAAGGTTCTCGTCAGAATCCATCTTGCACATTTAAACATCTACCATTCGTGCGTGCATCGAATATCGTTGTCATATATGGTCGGGTGCTCCTGCTAGTCATCTTAAGGTTCTCGTCAGAATCCATCTTGCACATTTAAACATCTACCATTCGTGCGTGCATCGAATATCGTTGTCATATATGGTCGGGTGCTCCTGCTAGTCATCTTAAGGTTCTCGTCAGAGTCCATCTTGCACATTTAAACATCTACCATTCGTGCGTGCATCAAATATCGTTGTCATATTGGTCGGGTGGCTCCTGGGCTAGTCATCCTTAAGGTTCTCGTCAGAATCCATCTTGCACATTTAAAAATTCTACCATTCGTGTGCATCAAATATCGTTGTCAATATGGTGGGTGTCCTTGCTGTATCTTAAGGTTCTCGTTTCGAATCCAAAAATCTTACCCACTACCATTCGTGCGTGCATCGAATATCGTTGTCATATATGGTCGGGTGCTCCTGCTAGTCATCTTAAGGTTCTCGTCAGAATCCATCTTGCACATTTAAACATCTACCATTCGTGCGTGCATCAAATATCGTTGTCATATATGGTCGGGTGCTCCTGCTAGTCATCATAAGGTTCTCGTCAGAATCCATCTTGCACATTTAAACATCTACCATTCGTGCGTGCATCAAATATCGTTGTCATATATGGTCGGGTGCTCCTGCTAGTCATCATAAGGTTCTCGTCAGAATCCATCTTGCACATTTAAACATCTACCATTCGTGCGTGCATCAAATATCGTTGTCATATATGGTCGGGTGCTCCTGCTAGTCATCATAAGGTTCTCGTCAGAATCCATCTTGCACATTTAAACATCTACCATTCGTGCGTGCATCAAATATCGTTGTCATATCTAATGGATGCTCCTGTTAATCATATCGAGATTCTCGTCAGAATCCATCTTGCACATTTATGAATCTACCATTTGTCCGTGCATCGAATATTGTTGCCATATCTGGTCGGGTGCTCCTGCTAGTCATCCCGAGGTTCTCGTCAGAAGCCATTTTGCACATTTATAACTCTACTATTCGTCCGTGCATTGAATATTGTTGCCATATCTGGTCAGACGCTTCTGCTATTCATTTCGAGGTTTTCGACAAAATCCAAAGGGGTATCTGCAATGTAATCGGTGTTGATCTGGCTGCTCGCCTCCAGTCGCGTTCTCACTGAATGATGAAGCTTTCCTCTGTCTTTTCTGTATTTTCACGGTTTCTCATTTTTAGCGAACTTCATTTTCTGGTACCGCTTCTTGATGAATTTACACGTGGAACTAGATTAGTAACTAGGTCGGAAGATTAAAACTTCAAAATAAGCAAGTGTAACCGCCACTTCTTCGGTATCAGGTCTCTTCTCGCACTCGTCGCCTGTGGAACTCCATACCCCATGCTTGCTTTCCTAATAGCTACAATTTCCAAAGATGTAAGGGCAACCTTAATTGTTATCATCTATTTCTTTCACTCCCACCTCTTTCTTACCCTTTTTTCAACATCCTCAGTATTGTTGTTTTTTCTTTTTCCCCTCTTCTCTCACTGTAAACTTCTGTGCACAATTGGAAGTACAGAATTGCTTGGGGTGAAACGGTTATATATATATATATATATATATATATATATATATATATATATGTGTGTGTGTGTTTATATATATGTGTATATATATAAATTAAAAATAGATAAGTTTTCGACAATATATTTTCAATGTTAATATATATGCTCATTTAATACTCTAATCGTATAAACATCGTAAGTCCAGAGATACAGACCTGAAATTCATATGATACTGACAAAGCACTCAATGGATATGAAGTACCGGAAAACTTATACTTAACTGATCACATGGGAGGAGGAAAAATAAATGATGTAAAGTAAATTTATCTATATATTTAAAAACGTTAAAACCAGTATTATCAAACATATTTTTGTTTAGTTAATAATCAGTATTTTCAACGGTTTCCATTGGCACGAAAAACATTCTACGCATGTTATGGGAGTGTAGATAATTAATAAACCTTATATCAACAGCAGGTCTTCCGTGTTTTCCTCTTTTGAACTAGCTGACATGAACTTGAATCAAAAAGAGAGTTGACGCTTCACAATAAAACGCAGACGAATGACACTTAAATATATTCATTAACATTTCGCTGTGTATGCAGTCTACTTCTAGGAACAAAACTTTCTTTTGTTAATTTTGTTTAATAAATGTTATCTTGCATTGCAAATCAATCAGCCTCTGTTATTTTGCACATGCTCCTTTTTTACCACAATTATTTCATGTCTCGCAAAATATTCCCGCAGGTAAACTCACACATTAATTATCGAAGAAGGATATCACTTTTAAAAAACTGTTTAGTCATAAATGCGTTGCCATTCCTATTAAGAATAGACCAAAGTTCCTTGAAAGTTCATTAACTTTCTGTTAAACGCATATATGCGTTTACTTAAAGGTTATGGTATTTTTATCTCAATCTTCACCCAGTGCAAGTCCCAAGAGTTAAATAATATAGAGACTTACTGTATGGTGCTGTATAAAGGCAAAAAAGTGGCGTTCCTTATCTATGCAATAAACTTAGCTCTTGACTCAAAATAAAAAGAGGTAAATATTATAGTAATCTGTTCCACATAGCAGAAATTCTATTTTTAATCTGATCTCGCTCCTGTAAATTCAAAGTATAGCAGGGTGAGTCAAATACTAAGGAGAGTAATATCCTGAAACGTCCATTTCTTCAGTATCTTTCAAATTAGTAATAGAAGAAGTTGTGGGAAGGAAAATAATTTATCATTCATTAGGTTGTGTAAAAGTTTTTGAAATTCATCAAGTTAGACAAGTGATGACATTGCAGTTCCAGTATAGCCCCCGCTCAGCTATAGCAAAAATGATCTATTTTTTGGTTTGATCTGGCTCTTGTAAATGTAGGTTATAAATGAGGAAGTAAGATACTCGCTGAAATGGGATACTGAACAGAAATTTTTCCTGCATATTTAACAATGGTAATGGTAATATAAGGAATGGGTCGTAGAAAAAAAATAATTCATCACCCCTAAGGCGGTGTACAATCATTTGAACTTTAAGAAGATACACAATTGATAACTTAAATAATCTATTTTTGGTCTGATTTTGCTTTTGTAAAGATAAAGTTGACGGAATCCGATACTTACTCGATCATTCCAAAGAACACAAGGTGCGAAATATGAAATGGTGCTGATAAAATTAAGCAAGTGCGAAAATTTAAATATGTGAGCAGAGGATAAAAAAATGTACAATTAAAATACAAATGCCATTTGAGTAGCGAAATCTGAGCAAAGTAAGAAAATAAAAACGGAAAATTTCGTTACAAAGAAAAGATTTTTATATATCAGTTCTTGGGTATAGCAATGAATACTGCACAATAGCCTCATCGGGTAAGAATAAGTTGTAGCAACAGATATGTGGTTCTACAGAAGGATGTTGAGAATCCCATGCAAATCACAAGTACATTTTAAGGTAAAAAGAAACAAAAAAAAGCATACCATGGAATCAGAATAAGACATTACTACGCGAAATGATGAGTAGGGCTTGGAGTATTTGACAGAAACACAAAATATTGAAGACAAAATGGACAAGGGAAACAGAGGTTAAAATTTATAAAAGTTTGTGTAAAAGAATGGAAACGCAGTGAGCACAAGAGATAATAAAAAGATGGCAATACGAAGAGCTATAAAGAATAAGGCATTATGGAAGGTGATTAACTCCAACGTACTGAAGGAAAATATACATAGGAGAAAAAACCCTAAAACTAAAAGTGCCAACTTCTTTTGATTGCCACTGTATGTTTAACTGGTATTTATTGAACAGTGATATCGCGTTTACTTTGCTCAGAGGAAATTGAATCGTTAAGATAAGACTTAGAATTGCAGTGAGAGTTGGAAAGTGCATCAATTTGTTGAAAATGAAAATCTCGTTCTCATTCGTGTAAACGAAGAACACCCGTTGCAAAAGTACTATATATGTCTATATACATGGCGGGAATGTGTAGGCAAACAGATAAATATGATATCCAGGGAAAAAAATAAATTAGGATTTACAAAGATAAGCACGTATCAGAAAATGCTTACGTTCAATTCATCAAAGTATATATCAAAGGTTTATTGATTATGAAGTGAATTAAAATAGCGACTTGAATGTTGAATAATTCTATTCATATGATGCCCATTGATTTCAACATCGCACTCAACATTCTTCACTTCTTTTCTACCGTGTATCACACACACACACACACACACACACACACACACACTTATATATATATATATATATATATATATATATATATATGAATAAAAACGAAAGGAAAACTTATTTTAGACGACGCGTTTTCTCCTCTGAGGGACATTATGAAGGCAGATGCAAAGATATATTCTTTCTTGTGCCTTGTTCTTTCAGGATGTAGGATATCTCGGCCTTCCACATCTCCCTACCCCTCGTAGCTCTTAGCACGCTTTCTATTGTTAGAGCACGGAACCCCCGTTCTGTCATCCACCTGATCATGCTAGTCAAGTAAGTTACACGCTGTCTTTCCCTGTCTCTTTTTCCCCTGTATCTGGTTTGTTAGTATCTGGTGATGATATTGTCCAGCATTCACTGCCATATTGAAGAACTGACATCACATAGCAATCCAGTACTTTCTTCTAAGAATGTAACGAAGTCATTCTGTCACTCAGCTTCCGGAATGCCTCCTTCGCCATGTGAATTCGTATTCGGCTGTTTCGCACTTTCCACTTCATGTTAGTACACTTCTCAGATATTTAAATTTTTGTACCTGATTGATTTTATTATCCTCCTCCTGTATTTGGCATTTTGGGCTGCCCTTTTTGCTGATGACCATGCATTCGGGTTTCTTGCAGTATATTTGTAGTCTTTTCTTGTCACTCTCTTCAGCTACCTTCTGTACGAGGTCTTGTAGTTTTCTTTCCATGTCTGCTATCGGCAATGTATGATCTGCATACCTTATGTTGTTCAAATTTTAGCCTCCGATGACAAATCCGGGCATAACGTCTAGGGTCCTAAATTTGCAAAATTATTTTTTTCTATATTTCTTTCTCTGGGTAAGATTTAACAAAAGCAAAATATATTAGATCTTGAAATGTTAATTATTTGTTCCATATTCTACTATATATATTTATACAGCCTTTGTAATTGATAAAAGATACAACTCGACTAGCGGTCGAGACCAAGGGAAAATTTACTCGTCTTAAAATCGTTTTAAGCAATCTGGATAACCGAGACATTTTGGCTCCACATTAGAAGCGTTAAGTAAACGAATGTTTACAGTGACCGGGGCGATAAAAGCGAGATCAAAGAGTTCAATAATGTTATTGTAGGTCATTCTAAGTAACAATTTTAATGACATACTTTTGGGTTGTAAAATTTGGGTTGGGTTTTTCTATATTTGAACGGACACGTTTCGTTGCTATATTATTAATCGAGCACGGACGAATAAAGCAATAAACTTTATTCGCCCAATTAAGTTTTTAATCGCTCAGATTCTCCAATTTTGTCTATATGTTTGAGAGAGAAATAATGATAGCAATACACATCCATGTGTATATCTCTCTATCTGTTTATTCTTATATTAATGTACATTTTATATACACAAAAATCATTAGACACTTTCTTTTTTCTTTTTCGTTTCAGACAAGTGAGGTCATTATTTGACTGCTTGAGTTTTGCAGATTTAGTAATAAATTGATTTGCCCATGGGTCGTCAACTGGCGTTAGAACAGTGTTGCGAAATTCACACCTGACAATAATTTTTCCCTTCCCCAATTGCAGTTCAGCGTATGTTTTGAAGCATTAAGGCCATCACACTGTGGAAATCCTGCTACTATTAGCACTGATGGGCATGTCAATCTGCAAGGTTGCACCGTACTTAGCATCAACAAAAGCACGATCCAGTGGATATTTCAGAAAGTGATTAAGTTCTACCTGGAATAATTTCAGCTTCTACAAACACCTCAAGCGGAAAATCATAATGCTCGTGTGGAAATTTGTAGATCACTTCTCTTCCATTAACAAAACTAACCATCTTTATCGAAAATTTATTGTTCAGTAACAAGTAGATGATACATCTCTCTGATCAGGTAAACCCACACAAATCTTGAATTTGTGGAAAATCAAACCCAGCAGAAATTCTCTATCATAAATCACACTCTCTGAAGCTAGTGTTTTAGTGTGCCATGTCTAGCATTGGACTAATTTAACCATTTCCTTCCGTGATGCAGCCAGTAACACGAACACCTTTCAAAGCAAAAGTTATCTCAACATACTGTATGTGTTTGCTGTGTCACAACAACAGACGTAAACTGGCCAGGTAAATATCAATTTTCAACAAGATTGCATTTTGTCAGGTTAGTGAGGGATTTCAAGGACATCAAGTTTTTTGATGGGTCAAAGGGGTACTCTCGAATAGGCCTTGCGCTCCCTGACCTCAAACTTTATGGCTTTTTATGTGGGGCTACATCAAAAAGCGAGGTTTATGCAACTAAAGCTCGTGACTTGTCTCAATAAGAGGAAAGGGCGGACCTGAAGCAGACTACCACCACGTTTAATTTTGTTATTTTTTATTTTTTATTTTACTTTTTTCAGCGCAGACCTATCGATTGTTACTGAAAATTTCCGATTATCAAAAAAAGGTTTTGAAAAATGACAATAGTTAAACAAATTTGGGGTGGGGTCAGTTTCTCATACAACGTTAATGTAAATCAATCCTCCATTTTCCAACCACTCGCGTTTGGGTCACTTTGTTTATGTTAATTTCGTTGTTTGAAAATGACAATAGTTAAACAAATTTGTGGGGGGTGGGTCAGTTTCTCATAAAACGTTAATGTAAATCAATCCTCCATTTTCCAACTTTGTTTTTGTTAATTTCGTTGTTTTTCATTGTTTTTTCTTACTTTTTCAGCGCTTTTCTATCGATTGTTACTTAAACTTTCCGATTATCCCCAAATCATTTTAAAAATTACAATGTTAAATCAAATTTGTGTGGGGAGGTCAGTTTCTCATCCAACGTTAAATTAAATCGATCTTCCATTTTCAACTCACTATAAGGTTTGTATGAGAAAGTGACCCCTCCAAAATAATTGTTTACATATTGAAATTTTTGCAAATTGTTTTTGTCATTCTTAGAGTTGAAGGTGTAAAAGGTAATATTGCACTGATAAAAGTACATAAAATTTGATAATAAACAAATTTACAGGTGGTGGTATCGTCGTACCTGCGACTGGTTTCGAAATGGAGGCTCGATTTACCATAACGTTGTATGAGAAACTGATTCCACAGGAAAATGTTTAAATATTTAAATTTTTCAATATTTAAACATTTTCTTGTGGGATCAGTTGTCAATCGTAAAGCCAAGGGTGTAATCGATAGGACTGCCCTGAAAAAAGTAAAAAAAAAAAAATGAAAAACAACGAAAATAAAAGTGGTGGAAGTCTGCTTCAGGTCCGCCGAGGAAAGACTTCGCATGGCCTGCGAAAGGTCGGAGAAGTTTAAAAATAGCTAAATGTTTTCGAAAAGGTGACGGAGTGGAAGTATACAGCTAGTTTGTAAGGCGTTGGAATGTGACGCCAAATCTAACAAGTAAAACTGTAATGACTCCTTTGAAGTTATTAGAATATAAATAAACTCACATTCTTGTGGACTGTTTAGGATTTTATTAAATGTGAATAGGTACTTTTGGGACACCGTGTATTATTATATTTTTTGCTTCCCTTCCTGCTGGCTGTCGTTTTTTTTTTTTTAGTATGCCCACCCAACTCCCTCTCCCCCTACTGAACTTTCATGTATTTTTCCCTTCACTGTAACTCCTCTATCCAATTTTTTTCCATCATGCTTGCTTTCGTTCGTGTTTACGCTATGGAAGGAAACATTCTCCTGGAGATCATAGCTTCTTAATCGAAAACTAGCTGTCAGAACAAAGCAATTTAAAACATTGTGAACCATTTCTTCCTTCTCAATGTGTTCAGTGATTCATTCATGAACCCCCATCTTCCCATACACGTAAACAGTAAATAAATTAATAAAGGCTGACGCTAATATATATATATATATATATATATATATATATATATATATATATATATATATATAAACAGAGGCTTGTTTACAAGGTTAGCCATATTTACAACCACAATTGAACTGTTTTTATCCTCAATTGTATATATGTTTTTTTTGCTGGGTGATTTAAAAGTTTGATTCCTTTCATTCTTGTTATCTGGTTTCAAGTGAAATTATAACCAATGCTAGTGATGTCAAGGTTTGATGACAAGAAAACAAATTTGTAAGCACGTAAAATTCTTCTTTTCTCACGACGAAACAATTGATTCTTAGCGAATATAAGTTTACGTGAACAGGTAAGAGAACACACACACACACACATAGTTAGTTTTGGTCATAATTAAATTACACCATGATTCATTTGTATTTAAAAATGTTCAATACACTTATATTGTAAAACTTCTGAATATATTTCATTTTTCATAAATCATTTCCAAATGAAACATATATATCTATAATGATAATTAAATAAGATATTTAATCAAAATTAATTTAATTTACATTGTGACACGAAAATTATGTGTTCCAAGATGCAAAGCTTTTATCTCGTCATCAGGAAATGTTCAATTACTTTGGTGAAAATAACATACATTTGAATGTAAAAAAACAAAGCTTTAGCTTATTATAGAGTTAATATACAGGGGAAAGACAGAAAGTTTAGAGCATATGAGTGTGTTTAATTTAACTAATCAGAATGAAGGTCGACTTTGAAAATTCCAAATATAGGTTAGATTTTGGGGGGAAGTGCGGTGTTCATACATTACAAAATTACATACATTACAAAATTCGACAGTGCTGAGGAGTGAGAAATTCAGAACTGTGTTCTCACTAAAGTTCGAGGTCGACATTAATCATTTCTCATTCATAGATAGTAGTAAAATAAAAAGTATCTACCCTTTCTTAAAAAAATATTGCATCCCAATATAAGAATTACCCAGACAAAACTAAAAAGTGAAATGTCCAAAACTAAGCTCCCCCGCACCCCTCTACTAACCCAAGGCTGTATTTCTATGGCTACAAACCGCCGGTTAAATCATACTAAACTCCCATCCCACATTCACTTACATATCATATTACCAAAAATAAATCGTTTTCACCATTTATTTTTCATTTCAATTTGTAGCTTCGAAACGCGAAAATTTTTGTGTAGTGATACTATGCTTTTATAAACCATTGTAACAACCATTCCAATATATATATATATATATATATATATAGCGTTTGTCAGAAAGCATCACTATTATAATGAGATGATATACGTGCGATTAGTTTGCCACTTCGGTTGATAGTAGCAAGTTGCTATACCCACATACGGCGAAAGCGACGGGAGACTTCAGTACTACATATATATATATATATATATATATATATATATATATATATATCAGTTAAGTGCCATACGTGATACATGCTCTGGGCGATCATGTCTCTTTTGAGACATGACTGACTGGGCAGAAGATTATTCGCACCAGGTTGCCATTACTTTCTGCGGTAGACTGGTTGCCATCCAAAGCTTTAGAACCAAATCTGTCATATTATTTAACTCACAACTGGAAGAGACGGATTAATACCTTTCCGAAGGGTATTTGTGCGTAAGTGAATGCGAGGAATTCAACTAGAATTCGAACTCGGCTCCCCAATTTGTCGTTCTGAGTCGATATCCACTGCACCACACACACACACACACACACACACACACACACACACACACACACACACATATATATATATATATATATATGCAGGTTTCATTGAATAATATAGACAAGTTTTGTCTATTAATTTTGTGTAGGATCCGTTCATACCGTCTGATATACTTGATGGTGATGTCGTTGAAAGACAACAAAAAATCACAGTATTTGTTGAATTTTTTATCGAGTCTAAGCTTTCGGCTCACATAAGCCATTATCAAAGAGTAACACACAGTAAACATAGAACATTTAAGCTATTAACAATAAAGAGAATTGAATTGAAAATATAAGTCCATCCCTACCGTGGCGGATGGCCGAAGACAGTGACAAAATAGTGGTGTTGTGGTCCCTGATCTGATTACAGACATTTGAGTACGTTATTGGAAATATCGAAATTGATTGTATTCAAACCAGGTTTAAATTGTTTAATGTAGAGTGCTTCGAGGATTTTTAGTTTCTGCATATTATTTTCTTGTTTGAGTATGTACGTGTTATCAACAAGCGTTTTTCTCAGAAGTGTGCGTTGATAACCATGTTGTTCTGCAAAAATTAATTATTTACATTTAAGTGACGATTTTTTCTTTGTCTGTAAAATTGGGGATGAAAGCTCTAACGCCATTTTCTAGGTTTTTTTTTTCTGTTTTTGGTTTCTTCCGAAGGACACGGTCATTAGCAAGAATAACATATTTTTAATATGGTAACGTCGACTTTTCTAAAATACCGATTAAGGAAATTAGTTAATTCGCGAAATGTAAAACATCAACTTTATCTTAAATTTAGCATGTAAATTTTGATATTTTTCGGTTTCATGTCTTCACTAAAAATAAAATCTTGAAATAAATAATGGTTGTCATTTCCCAATGAGGCTAAATAAAAATGAGCTGAATCACAATTTCCCAGACGAACTGCGTTCACCTGAATATTAAAAATGTTTTATGTACAAAGTCGAATATTCGTTTCAAATATTGAAAACAAAAACTTAAATATATAATATTGAGCATTGTTTACGAATATATTTTCCCAGACCCTTCGATAATCTAGGCAGTTTATCCATATATTTATATATATATATATATATATGAAAGATAGATAGATAGATAGATAGATAGATAGATAGATACGTGTATTACAGAGATATGTGTGTATGCTATATATATATATATATATATATATATATATATATATATATATATCAGTTAAGTGCCATACGTGATACATGCTCTGGGCGATCATGTCTCTTTTGAGACATGACTGACTGGGCAGAAGATTATTCGCACCAGGTTGCCATTACTTTCTGCGGTAGACTGGTTGCCATCCAAAGCTTTAGAACCAAATCTGTCATATTATTTAACTCACAACTGGAAGAGACGGATTAATACCTTTCCGAAGGGTATTTGTGCGTAAGTGAATGCGAGGAATTCAACTAGAATTCGAACTCGGCTCCCCAATTTGTCGTTCTGAGTCGATATCCACTGCACCACACACACACACACACACACACACACACACACACACACACACACACACACACACACACATATATATATATATATGCAGGTTTCATTGAATAATATAGACAAGTTTTGTCTATTAATTTTGTGTAGGATCCGTTCATACCGTCTGATATACTTGATGGTGATGTCGTTGAAAGACAACAAAAAATCATAGTATTTGTTGAATTTTTTATCGAGTCTAAGCTTTCGGCTCACATAAGCCATTATCAAAGAGTAACACACAGTAAACATAGAACATTTAAGCTATTAACAATAAAGAGAATTGAATTGAAAATATAAGTCCATCCCTACCGTGGCGGATGGCCGAAGACAGTGACAAAATAGTGGTGTTGTGGTCCCTGATCTGATTACAGACATTTGAGTACGTTATTGGAAATATCGAAATTGATTGTATTCAAACCAGGTTTAAATTGTTTAATGTAGAGTGCTTCGAGGATTTTTAGTTTCTGCATATTATTTTCTTGTTTGAGTATGTACGTGTTATCAACAAGCGTTTTTCTCAGAAGTGTGCGTAGATAACCATGTTGTTCTGCAAAAATTAATTATTTACATTTAAGTGACGATTTTTTCTTTGTCTGTAAAATTGGGGATGAAAGCTCTAACGCCATTTTCTAGGTTTTTTTTTTCTGTTTTTGGTTTCTTCCGAAGGACACGGTCATTAGCAAGAATAACATATTTTTAATATGGTAACGTCGACTTTTCTAAAATACCGATTAAGGAAATTAGTTAATTCGCGAAATGTAAAACATCAACTTTATCTTAAATTTAGCATGTAAATTTTGATATTTTTCGGTTTCATGTCTTCACTAAAAATAAAATCTTGAAATAAATAATGGTTGTCATTTCCCAATGAGGCTAAATAAAAATGAGCTGAATCACAATTTCCCAGACGAACTGCGTTCACCTGAATATTAAAAATGTTTTATGTACAAAGTCGAATATTCGTTTCAAATATTGAAAACAAAAACTTAAATATATAATATTGAGCATTGTTTACGAATATATTTTCCCAGACCCTTCGATAATCTAGGCAGTTTATCCATATATCTATATATATATATATGAAAGATAGATAGATAGATAGATAGGTGTATTACAGAGATATGTGTGTATGCTATATATATATATATATATATATATATATATATATATATATCAAGTGTCCGTATATATATATACATATATATATATATATATATATATATATATATATAACACGGACACACACACACATATATATATATATATATATATATATATATATATATATGAAAACGAGTGTGCGATGGCGGAGGTGTGTGTATAGAGGGGTTGAATGTCTGATATGCTCCTAGCCCATATTAAAAAAGAAAACTATATTTTCTCTTAATACGAATCAGTATATCTATGAGATTTTTTTTAATCCTTGAACGATATGAGACTACATATTTTTAAAAAAGTCGGTTCTTGTATTTAAGAATTATTAAATATTATTGTTTTTTTTTCTTTAAGGTAAAAGCAAGCACTTCCATAATGGTAAATAAATATTTCTACGTGTAGTGAAATAAAAAGAGAGGATAAACCGAGCGGGCAATAAATTTCAGATTTATCGAAAACAAAAACATAAAAGGGGCCGTGCTATTATTGTTTGCAATCTGATATAACTGGTTTATTTTTATACACCTTTTAAATATTTCATTATTCCAAATGTTTGTACAATTGAAAGTATGTAAATTCAAGCCTGATTCCTGGAATTAATTTATCTGTTGACAATACTAAAAAGATTTTCAATAAAAAAAAACATGTTCATGTTTAATAACTTAGCAGAAACAACTACAACTATCACAACGCTATTACTGATTGGTCCTAGGTATGACGTTAAACTGCATCCGGCAGCAAGGCCTCTGTTTGAGAGGGTGTGAAGAGCATGGAACCGTCTCTTAATTGCTGTTGTTTCCAGGCCCCCATTGACTCGGAGTGGTTTCACCTGTTAGGATCAAAACTATGGGCAAATAGTTACCCCTTAACTTCGGTCTAAACACTATAAAAGTATAAAAATAGACATTTATAGAAAAATATACATTTTTAAATGAAACATATTACTAAAAATACATTTTGAAAAAAGAAAGATTGCCATAATACATTTTGGAATGAAAAATTTATTACCAGCAATACATTTTTTAATATAAAACTAGATATCCTCGATTTTCTTAGATAAAAAAATAAAATAAACTGTTAATCAAAATCTGACTAAATCAACATTCTCACTATAACAGGATATTAAAAAGTGTCTGAAAACCCGACAGTTTTGATATTAAATAACCACAGAGTTTGATATGACGTTAAACAGAACTTAAACTCAAACGCTATCTCCAATTAAGAAGTTAATAATACCGACTGGAATAAGATTTATTTTTTATTATTTGTAGATTCAGATATAATTATTAATCGTATACAGACAGAATATATAGTTGTCTGCAAAAGAAATCTCTGTAGATATTAGTTCTTAATTGTGGATATCAAACTTAAGCAAGCACAAAACTTTGAACATATGAGAAATGATTTAATAGATGAAAGAAACATGACACAACAATTCTTATGTGTACTGACATAGGAAAATATAAACAGAGTGCCGGTTACAATAGAGATGTGTGTCTACGGATGAATGCTTAGCATTCATAGTCTGTATATGAGAGGGCTTACGGCCTATCATATTGAATACACCGGTTCTCGTTCGATCACCGAAGTTGAGCCTGGTCAGTACTTAGATAGGTGACCGCTTGGGAATACCAGGTTCTGTAATCGTTTAGTGACGAATGTGCGTTGTGGTGCAGTGGATATCGGCTCGGGAAGAGAAATCGGTGAGCCGAGTTCGAATTCCAGTTGAATACCCTGCATTCACTTAAGCACTGGTACCCTTGGGAAATGGTATTAATCCGTCCCTTCTCTCAAGTTATGGGTTAAATAACAAGGGTAGGACTTGGGGACCCTGCCCTTGAAAACATATCCCAATGAATCTTGATACTCGGAAAGAAAATAGTATCACTCGACAGAAAACTTATATAAAAACAACAATAAACTGTTGAAAGAAAAAGGTATTACCATAAATAAATAAAAAGTTAGTTGGCAATAAATGAGCCCCCCGAGGTTGATATGCAATAAAAACAAAACAAACAACAACTGTATATGAAAGCCATAATAAGAAAAACAGAAACAAAAAGCATATAAACAAAGAAACAAGGAACCACATGAAAAAAACATTAAGCATTGCTGATGTGCTAATACATGAAATACAGTTTCTTGTCTTGATAATATTCAAAACCATATCTTCTTCTTCTATGTGCACTGTCCCTTCAGGACGTAGGTGATCATGGTTTTCCATGTCTCCCTATCCCTTGTGGCTCTTAGTAGGTTTTCTCTTGTAGGTCCTGGCAACCCCCGTTCCGTCATCCACCTGATCAGACCCTGCAAATATGTTATTCGCTGCCTTCCTCTGTCTCTCTTTCCTTCTATCTGACCAGTCAATATCAGGTTCTCCAGGCTCTCCTTCCTCATTGCGTGTCTCAGGAACTTCAGTTGTCTTTTCCTGATGCTCAGCATCAATTTCATTTTTGTTGCTATTCGTTCCAACACCTCATCGTTGCTTGCAAGCTCAGTCCACGATATCCGTAGCATCCTTCTGTAGAACCACATTTCGGCCGCTTCCAGTTTTGTCCTCATTTGCGATGATATTGTCCAGCATTCACTGCCGTATTGAAGAACTGACATCACGTAGCAGTCCAGCACTCTTTTCTTTATTTCTATTGAGATTTTCCTGTGTGTTAGTATTTTGCTCATCTTATGAACGCGTTCTTTGCCATGCCAATTCGTCTTCGGATCTCCGTGTCGCACATTCCATCTCCTGTTAAAACACTTCTTAGGTACTTAAATTTTTGTACTTGCTTGATTCTGATATCTCCCACCTGTATTTGGCATTTTGGGTTGTATCTTTTGCTGATGACCATGCACTCAGTTTTCTTAAAGTTTATTTGTAGTCTCTTTTTGTCACTCTCCACTGCTACTTTCTGTATGAGGTCTTGTAGTTTCTTTTCCGTGTCCGCAATCAGCACTGTATCGTCCGCATACCTTATGTTGTTCAGGTTGTGGCCTCCAATGACAAGTCCTGGCCTGTCATCAAGGGTCCTCAAAATATTCTCGCTGTATAGGTTGAACAAATCCGGTGAAAAGACACATCCTTGTCTTACGCCTTTTCTATCTTTGTGTATGTACTGATATCGTTACCTGTCCGTATGCAGGCCGTTTGCTGCCAGTAGAGATTCTTGATTATTCTTATGTCTTTGCCGAAAATGTTGAGGTTGCCGAGCCTCTCCATCAATTCTTTGTGTCGTATCTTGTCGAATGCTTTCGCGTAGTCAATGAAGCATAGGTAAAAGTCTTTCTTCATTTGTAATGCCTTTTCAGAGAGCATCCTAATCATGAATATGGCGTTCCTTGTTCCAGTGTCTTTGACAAGCCCACACTGTTCCTGCCCTATCTCTGGACTGATTCTGATTCTCGCTCTATTCATCAGGATTCTGACAATCAGTTTTGTAATGTGACTCATTAAGCTGATAGTTCTGTGTAGTTCGCACTCGTTTGCACCAGGTTGCTTCCGCAGTGCTATAAATATCGACTTGCATAGGTCGTCTGGGATTATTCCGCTGCTATAAATTTCGTTTATGTCGGTAATTTTTGCCATGTCATATTCTTCTAAGGCTGTCAGCAGCTCTATCACTATGCCGTCTGGGCCACGTGCTTTGTTTCTGTTCATTTTGGCCATTGCAGCTTCCACTTTGGATTTTAGTATTTCCGGTCCATCCATCTCCTTGCGTATTCTCGGTTGTTCGCTTTTGTCGCAAAAAAGATCATTTATATATTCTTCCCATCGCTGGAATATTTCCTTTTTCTCTAATATGATTGTTCCTTCATTGGATTTTATGCATCCTGTTGAGGAGCAAGTTTTTTGTCCTGTCAGTTCTCTTATCTCTTTATGCATCTCTGCTTTGTTGGTCCTGCTCAGTCTCTCTACTTTTGTGCATTTGTTGATGAGCCATTCCTCTTTGGCTTGTCAGCATTTGTTCCTTATCTCCCTGTGAAGTTTCTTGTACTCTACTCCGTGACTAGGCGTTATTTTTTGTCTCCTTTGCATCAAATGAAGGATCTCATCGCTCATCCACTCGTTTTTTCTTCTGCGTCTGATTTCCTTTGGGGTTATGTTGTTCGCTGAGGTCACCATCGCTTCTTTTAGTGAATCCCATTTTGAGTATCCTTTTCCAATTTGTTCTTCATATTTCTTTCTCACTCTGTTATTGTATTCTTTCTGCAGGGTGAGGGCGTTCTCTAGCGTGTCGTATTGTAGCCTTGGTGATGTGCTTCGGAGTTTCACTTTTAGTTTGCAGATGACTGGAACGTGGTCACTTCCGCAGTCGGCACCTGGGTATGTTTTGCATTAGACCACTGGTATCTGAATCTCTTGTTTATAGTTATATAGTCTATTTGGTTCTTCGTGTCGCCTCCTGGGTTTCTCCATGTCCATAAACGTCGTGGGTGTTCTTGGAACCAGGTGTTAGTAATAACCTGCTCATTGGCTGAGCACCACTGGATCCATTTTTCTCCTCGTTCGTTGCGCTCTCCTAGTCCGAAGTTGCCGTTCGTGTCCCTTTCTCTATCTTTACCTACTTTGGCATTAAGTCCCCCATTATAATCCTAATTTCTTGGCTTTTGTATTCAGCCTTGGCACTGTCCAGTTTTGAATAGAAAGATTCTATTTCGTCCTCCGAACTTTGAGTTGTCGGCGCATAAACTACCATAATAGCTATAATGAAGTGCCTTCCCCGCAATTTAACCAAGACGACTCCCTCTGATAGTTGCCAGTATCCAAGTACACATCTCTTCACTTGTTTGTTTAGTATTAAACCGACCCCCTTTCCGTTTTTTTTTTTTACCTCCTGCATATATTATCCTGTGGGTGTCGCTAGTGAAATCTCCGTTATTAGGCCATCTTGTTTCACATATGCCTAGGATGTTGATATTCAGTCTGTTCATTTCCTGCTTGACATTCTCTAGTTGTCCACAGTGGAGAGTCCTGATGTTCCATGTTCCGATAGTAATTTTGTCTTTGATGCGCACAGTCGCAGGGTAACAGTCCAGAGACACCTGTTGCTCATGTCGTTCTTTCCCGGGCGAGGGACAAATCTTGGAGTAAAATGTCCCCATACGTGGCAAATATCTCACTACTCAATTATTTCCATGGCAATTATTCTGACGAGTTATATACCTTACTTCCATCAGTCCTGATTTTTGTAGTGAAGACCAGCCGGGGTCAAATAGTCCTCATTAATCTTTGGGTGATTAATTATTTTCTAACCTACAAATTCTTCATCACAAGTATAAGTTCTGACCACTCTATCGTTATTGCCATGGTAAATATTCTATCTAGCTACATACCTTAGTTCCCCAAGTTCAATCTTAATCATTTAATACTTGTCTTACGTGTAGAGAGTAACAAATAATCCGCAGTACTTTCATGTTCCATTAGTAAAAAGGAAGCTACACTTGGATAACATTTTTCCTACACTTAATACACAACAGAACAGACTCTTGATAGGGTCACTACACTCTTAACCTCTTCATGTTTGGGGTTAAACGTTACAGCCCGTAAATAACCTCATAAACTGCACTTTTTGTTTCCCCTTTATACGCTCATAAAGCATTATTCTGTTCACCCCCCTAGTTCGGGTGGCTCTTGTGCCTTAAAATTGATGAACAAAAGTGCAAAACGATACAAGATGTTCTCCTAAATCGAATGTATCCCATGTCATTAAATAGAGATTTAATAAAAGCAATGTAAATGTATTGTTTATATATTAACAATGCCAAACACACAGGAATGTGTGCATAAAAACGTACACACAAATTCATATATATATATATATATATATATATATATATATATATATATGAATGTGGGCATACACACGACCACACAAATTCATATATATATATATATATATATATATATATATATGAATGTGTGCATACACACGTACACACAAATTCATATATATATATATATATATATATATGTGTGTGTGTGTGTGTGTGTGTGTGTGTGTGTGTGTGTGCAGGTTTCATTGAAAGTGTCAGACCAAGTTAGTCTTTTAAATAATTTTTCATGTGTTCTTACGATATTTCTCTTTTCAAAAGTAAAATTATATAAGAATTATACAAAGGAATTATTTTAGTGAGCACTTTCGGCTATATTTTAGCCTTTATTAGGGCGAATTTTGTTTTACCTTTAACTGAATATGTGTAGAGTTCACGTATATAGAGTCATGTGTGTGTTATATTCCGAATACGGTAAGTACATTGTTGCCGTATTCATAATCGATAGTCTTGATTGCAGAATGGTAGATTAAAATAAACCCTGAAACATGAGGACATTATAGTGGTGCCTTTACTAAACTTCGAAGTCAGCATGACTCTGCTCAGTCAAATGAGAATCTTCTCCATATTAATCTCATCAACGCTTTATCTTTATTTCATCATCGAGCACTTTATGACAAAAACCTGATAGCCAAGATATATATTTTATCAGTAAATCGCAGAAATACTACAATCTTGGTACTAAACATCGTCACAACCTAATACTATATATATATATATCTGAGTGTGTGCGGGTTTGTGTATGTGCACATGCACAAATCGCCTGTAGATGAAGTGACCATAAAACTCGAGTTAGGACTAGGGCTATATTTTCATCAATGTTGTCTATGTAATCGTGATGTTGAGCCCTTCACTGATTAATTGTTTACGATTATATCTTTTCCATTTTCTTATTTTCTGTCCGTATTCAAGATTTTCTCTTGATTAAGAATATGTAATTCTTTTTGCAATTTCATCGATTCAATAATTACGTATGTGTATAACAGAATATACAGTATCTTATACAGACGGTAGTAAGGGAAAGTGAGAAAAATACATATAAACTACAAGAAAACCGAATGCATGGTCATCAGAAGAACCCAAAATGCCAACCTACAGGTTGGGGATACTAAAATCAGTACGGTCCAGATATTTAAATCTATGGGAATCGTTCTGACAGAGGGTGGAAAGTTCGACACTGAGATTCGAAGGAGTCTCGGCATGGTCAATGTCGCATTTCAAATGCTAAGCAGAGTATTGAGAGACAGGGAAATTTCGTTGGAAGCAAAGCAAAGAAAAGTATATTACATATGGGCTGATATGTAATATACTTTTTTTAAATGGCAATAAATGCTGGAAAATCTCTACAAAATAAAGGATAAACTAATAGCAATAAAAAGTCGTTCTTCATATGAATGCTAAGGATATATACATATATATATATATATATATATATATATATATATATATATAGATGATGTATGGTCATTCGTTTTCTGAGACTATCCTTCTAACGGTGGCTACATGATCTTAGTTGCAGACTTTCGTGCAGGTTTATTCGGGTTTCTTTAACACCTAAAGAACCCATATGTGTTTTATAAGGCAAATATGGTGAGCCGACTTTATTAAAGATTCTAGGAGAGAATGCATATTCTGGCAAGATACCCAGTTTTGTAGATGTGCGCCATTGTGTAATGGGTATCTACTTGGAATTAGAAATCGGAAGACCGATACAATAAATACTAAATGTAGCATGAAATACATCATTATTTTAAAAACTGGGGTGGCCTAATAATTATGGCTGGTAGGCTGAGTTCGAATTCCAGTCGTATGTTTTGCATTCACTTTCGCAGAAATAAGGATATTAATCCATCTCTTCTCCCTACCAGGAATGGGTTGTAGAGCAGGGCAGATTGGATTGAATAGCCTTCCTTAGCAACCGGTTTACTGAAGAAAGTGGCAACTGCAGAAAGTCGCAACCAACTGCGAGAATATCATGTCTCAAAAGAAGCATAATCGCCTAAAGCGTTTATCACGTATCGCAATTAACTGACAGAGAGACCCAATTTTTAACAACGCATGTACGTATAACACAATGAGACACAATGAGATGTCACTTTGTACTACCATCGACTACTTCCGAATCATTTCTTCAGTTGAATTAA
>JBBBDQ010000428.1:1462500-1620000 GCA_037127315.1 Ascarosepion bandense | reverse complement strand
GAATGAAGAGACAATTTATTTTATAAAGTCGCCATTTAATCCCAGCCTCCTGACAACTTTGGAATCTCCTGCTTTTCTTCTGGATGGTCTCCTTGTTTAAGTTGGTGAATGCTGCCTTAATCCTTGTCTTCAGTTCATTTTCGTGTTACGAAGAATATTTGATCTTCTACCGTAAATGCTGTTTCCATTTCTGGCGGACTAGTTTGCGTCATGCTGAACTCTTTCTCAAAGACGTTGTCCAACTGAACCTACAATACTGCCCAGCTGACTAGATTAAAATCAAATCACACCCACGCGCTAAATTTTTAAAAAATCAAATAACGATAATTTACCCATCGCACCCTTTTATATTCCTGAAATGTGTTCTTGTTTTCTAATAAATTTCTCCCCATCGAATAGTTAATATTATTTGTACTCACTCTCTCTATATATATATATATATTTAGCGTACGTCTTAAATCAATTGTAATAATTACAAACATGTAAATATACGTAAAGCATGACCGACATACTTGAATACAAACCCTATTACTCATACATGAATTTTAGTGTGCTTTTGTAAAGCCAGCAATATACTGCTTTAAATCATCAGTGAATCAGACATTATTGAATCTCCTTCTTTCCTGTTGGCGGTTTAATTTAATAATAAAACATTCGAACAATTGGCAGACGAGATTAAACATCCTTGCACCAACCTCTGATCTCATTCAATTAGCAAAACAGGTCTAAGAGGAAAAGATAACGGAAAATAAAGGACTCAACTAGAAGTACCCTTTCTCCCCGAATCAGTAAATCAGCGTTCGACGTATTTTGCCAGAGATTTTATTCAAGAATTCAATGCGATTTTATCAATATCTTCAGGAGATAGATAATCAAAACAGATAAAATGTCTTCTCTAATTTTATAAACATTACAGAAGCGAGCGTAAAGTTTCATACACGTGTATGACTAACTATATGACAAAGAAAGTATCTTGGTCACCGTATCTCGTATATATCGTTCATGGTTTGCTATTTGTATCTGGCCTTATGCCTAACTAGGTTCGTATGAAGTAACTTGTTAGAAGTTTCGAAATAAATATTTTATTCAATAGCGGAGTCGTTTATCATTTTGCTGTTCATTCTAAGGGGAGATAACTCGCTCTAATTAAAGCTTGCGGTGTTTTGTAGTATCACTGGATGCGCAGGTAATAGTGATTTTCTAAGTGTAGTTTAGATGTACCAGAAGGCTAAAGTAAGGACCGCCCAGTTAGGATTAAAACCTACATTTTAGTCTTAGTTGATTAGGCTTGACTATAATAGTCTCCGTTTTCTTTATAAGGAATCATTATCCGAAGGCGAATTGGCATGGCGAAAAAAACATCCCAGAAGTTGAGTAAAGTATTAAGAAACAGGACAATTTCGCTAGAAACAAAGAAGAGAGTACTGGGTTGCTATGTGATGTTGGTTCTTTAATATAGCAGTGAATGTTGGACAATATCTTCGAAGATGAATAAAAAACTTGAAGTAAGCTGAAATGTGGTTCTACAGAAGGATGCTGGGAATATCATGGACCGAGCACGCGAGCAATGACGAGGTTTTGTAAAGGATGGAGACGAAAAGGAAATTAATACTGAGTACCAGGAAGAGACGACTAAAGTTCCTGGGACATGCAATGAGGAAGGAAGGCTTGGAGAACCTGTTACTATCAAACCAGATAGAGAGAAAAAGAGACAGGGGAAAGAAGCGAATATCATATTTGAAGGACCTGATCAGGTGGATGACGGAACGAGGTTTGCATGGTGCCACAGGAGAAAGCGTGCTAAGAGCCACCAGGCGCATGGAAATGTGGAAAGCCATGATCGCCTACGTCCTAAAAGGATATGGCACATAAAAGAAGAAGAAGACTCTGTGGTACTCCTGATGAGGTTTGAAGTATTTCTGTATAGGACTCTTTGCCAAACAACTAAGATATTGTGGACCGATAAAGTTCCGATATTAGATCAATGCATTAATCTTATACTGAGCATGGGATTTTCTAATGATAGCATGATGTGTTAATTTAGAAGTTGCGTTGTGGCACAGTGGATATCGGCTCGGAACGAGAAGCCGGGGAGCCGAGTTCGAATTCCAGTTGAATCCATTTTATTCACTTACGCGCAAAGGTATTAGTCCGTCTCTTCCTTCCAGTTATGGGTTAAATAACAGGACAGATTGGGTTCTATAGCCTTGGTCGGCAACCAGTCTACCGCAGAAAGCAATGGCAACCTACTGCGGGATAATCTTCTGCCCAGTCAATCATATCTCTTTCGAGACATGATCGCCCAAGCGTGTATCACGTATGGCACTTAACTGACTGACTATTGGGAAGTGTAAAGGATATCGGCTAATTTCTAGACTCATCAAGTCGAGTTCTACTGTTGTAATCTAGTACATTTGCTATAAACTTGAGAAAAGACATGAACACGAAACCTTTTCTAACCGCTATCAATTATATTGTCTACGGCTATATCGTGTTGAATGTACCGGTTTCCGTCCGATCATCGAAGTTGAGCAACATCGAGCCTGGTTAGTACTTAAATGGTTGACCATTTGGGATATACCAGGTGCTGGAAATGTAAGGATCAAGAATGGTCTCCAGGTTTGGGGTTGGGTGCAGGGCTAACAACCCTGCCCCGTTAAAAACAGTTTGCTACAGAAACAGCAACAAAAAGTTGCTCCCCTATACACCATTGGGGGTGAGGGATAAATGGGGATCGATTATATTATTAAATTGCGGACAGGATTCCAGCTCCTGATGAGAATCAGACAAAAAAATCTAAATCGTGGAAATTAAAACATTTCAGTTATCGTTTTTAAGAGTGTATAACATTTTCCAGATAATAATGAAAAGAAATAGGAAGAATGGGGATGTGCGTTGTGGTGCATTGTGGTGCAGTTGCATCATGTGGTGCATTGTGGTGCAGTTGCATCATGTGCTGCATTGTGGTGCAGTTACATCATGTGGTGCATCGTGGTACTGTTGCATCATATGGTGCATTGTGGTGCAGTTGCATCATGTGGTGCATTGTGGTGCTTTTGCAACATCAGTTTAGATATTCACAAATGATCAGAGTATACTTTTAAGTAGATCATTTAAGTAAAGTTGAAAGAGGTTTGGACCGAGAAGCGAATCTTGGAGAGTGGAAAGGCGCATATGTTGAAAACTCGTAAGACTGGCCGTTAAGAAAAGAAATTTATGACATTGACTTTCTCTAATTAGCAATTGCTGCAAACGCCTTGTTTCCAAACCAAACTTCCAGACTAACGTTCTTCGATATGTTGCGATTCTTCAGGGTGTTCGCCATTATGGTTCTGCATTATTTCATGACCTCTGTCGCTCTTAGAAAAATTTGTCTTTTCGCTATCTCTCCTAATCGAAGTTTTTCCAACGATTTGCACAGGCTTGTTAACTAGCTTATGCATTATTTTCTTCCCCCTCTTGCTTGCAAAATGTCTCGTTCCAAATTAAATGCTCTAAAAATTTCAACAGTGTCTTTCTGATGATAAATATGAGTATCTATGATTTTAACGGACAATTTTTGACGGAATTACTTCTTTGCTTGAGAACGTTTATTCATAGTTTAGAAAAGTCAATAATTAAAATTAATTAGTAAAAAATATGTCCCTACTTTTGAGATGACGTAGTATATACATTATTTACATTGTTTCTCTTACCATATTCATATTAACAACCTTTCGGACGCTGTATGCTCCAGCCTTCTTCATGTGAATGGAATTTCGAACCGAACACTCTATTTCGATTATTACGGCATATTGTTTTCTTTCCAAGAGCCATGCTACTTCCGAATGTCTTCGTTACCCCCCTTTAATCTAACTCTCTAAATTATTTTCTCGCCACACTTGTAGCCAGGTATTGAACTCACAACTCTTTTGGTCAAGTCACTGGGTCTAATTAAAGCTTTTTGGCAAATTGTTCGAGGCTATTATCAATGCTGAATTTATTCATCAGCTCCCATTCCTCAACCTCCTACTTCCACTTCGTCAGGTCGACTGCTGATATGCTCACAATCAATTGTGAATATTTAACCAGCCTCTTAGTACGAACCGCAACGCTCGAGCTGTGTCGCTGAATATCTCGAAAGCGTTTGGCAGGGTTTGACATGCTGGTCCTCTGCAAAAGCTACATGGTTATGTCATTTGTGGATGATTATTCCGTTTAATCTAATCCTTCTAGAACATCGTGAAATGAAGCTTTATTTTGAACGAGTAAGCTTCCAGATTCTTTCGTACGAACGCGGTCGTCCCCCAGGCTATATCATAGTTCCTACGATTTTCCTGAACATCATCAATGATCATACTGAGGTTTTCAATTCCCAGTTAGGCGTCTATGCAAATAACACCACCATTTACTCCTACATGAATATGAAATATGTCAAATCTGACAAAGTAAACCTTCTTGCTACTCTTGAAAAGAACCTTTAACCTGTGATACATTGGGGTAAAAAATTGCTCATGAATTTGAATGTTTCCAAAACAAAACTGCTGTTCCTTAACACCAACAGAAATAGTTTTGTACCTTCAATCAGTATGAATAACGCTCTCTCTCTCTCTCTCTCTCTCTCTCTCTCTCTCTCTCTTCTATGTGCCATGTCCCTTCAGAACATAGGCGATCATGGCCTTCCACGTTTCCCTATCGCTGGTGGCTCTGAGCACGCCTTCTGTTACACCATGTAATCATCGTTCCGTCATCCACCTGATTAGGTCCTTCAAATATGTAATCCGTTGCTTTCCCCTGTCTCTTTTTCTCTCTATGTGGCCTGCTAGTATTAGATTCTCCAAGCCCTCCTTCCAGATTGCGTGTCCCAGGAACTTCAGCTGTCTCTTTCTGATGTTCATTGTTAATTTTTTTTGTTTCCATCATTTCCAAGACCTCATCATTGCTCACATGCTGGATCCATGATATTCGCAGCATCCTTCTGTAGAACCACATTTCAGTTGCTTTAAGTTTTTCCTTCGTCTTTGATGGTATTGTCCAGTCCCCTAAAAAAGCATCACAACGCTCCTTCTTTGCTTCACTCTCTGTCTGAACCGATTTCATGTAGAATGAATACATCAAATCAATAGCTACATCTGCCGCTAAGAAGGGTGGGTTCCTATATCCGACCAGAAATTTTTTTCACTTGTTGCACATTTATAAATCTACCATTCGTTTGTGCATTGAGTACTTTTTTTTTTTTATAAGCGTTTCATCCCGAGCAAGGCATGTCACTGCCACTACTGCGCAGGGGGCTACGTAGAGTGGAGAAAGGATGATTAAATATAGGAAATGTCAGAGGGTGGGTGATAGGCGGGTAAGGATACCGAGAATGAGGGTTGGGTAGATGAGAGTGTTCTGAGAATAATTGGGAGTTAATGTGATAGGAGGTGTCTATTGACCCTACATTTAAACACCTGGAGATTGTAACTGTCGGGAAAGCAGAGTTGTGGAAGGGAGTTCCACAGGCGGAAAGCGCAAGAAAAGAAGCTGTTGGAGTAGAATTTACGGTTACATCTTATTTGTTTAACTGTAAAAGGGTGGGACCTAGTTGCTAATCTAGTATCTCGTGTAAATTCGTGCTTAGGCGGCACCAGTGATCTAAGCTCATTGTTGCCATATCTAGTCGTGTGCTACTGCTATTCATTTCTCGACAAGATCCAAAGGAGTAACTGCGAAGTTATCGATCCTGATTAAGCAGCAAAACTTCAGTCACTTTCTCACCGGCGGGATAAGTCTTTCCTCCGTCTCTTCTATAAATATCTGACGATTTTTCCCCACGACCGTATGACTTTACCCGTACTACTAGACTGGAATCTAGATCCCACACTTTAATGTCAAAACTCTCAAATATAACTACTCTAACAGTTTCTTTTCTCCCATTTCCCGCTTGTAGAACTCCCGTGTACTTGCTTCCTCGATAGCTACAATTTCCAAAAGTTTAAATGCAACGTCAATTGCCATCTTCTATCTCTTAATTTCCATCTTTCTCTTATCTTTTATTCGGCATCTCTTGCGCCTTGGTCTTTTATTTTTCTTTTCGCTCTCTAAAACCCCTTGCGCACCAGTGGCAATCCTGCATTGCTTGCGGTGAAATGATTATTAAAACAAAGTCTACTGTAGATCTCTGCACTTCAAATTGATTGAATAAAAAAGAGACCAAAGATTTTTGTTGTTCAGAATACTCTGACAGCAATCTCTTGGACCTATCTTGTGAGAGGCTATACTTTGTTACATTATATCAAGGAAAAATAGTTCTTTGAGTACACGCTTCTACATATTACCCTGTTAGCAAAGATACGTCTGTAATTTGTCGCTCTGGTATTTCTGGAAGTAGTTGTTATATCGATTGATTATGCAGTTAAGAACCAAGGAGATGATCGTGGTTTCGCTTATTTTGTGTAATAAAATCAGGCAGTATATTAACATTTTTCGGGACCGCTTGTTTGCAGAAGCAACCATTAAAAAATCTGCTTTATTTAAAAAACATCAAATGGTGACCTCTCCCCAAACCTGTGTTCAGCAAAACGAACAGCATAGAGGCGAAAAAGTTATTAAACTTGATGTCAAAAGATTTTATATCTGGTGAACGATTTTTTTTTTGTCCCTTACTCATTTTTTTTTTAATCACATTTACTTTCTCTGTTCACGTTATTAGATTTCCTAATTCAATTTGGTCTCCAGGGACAACTCTTTTAGCAGAAGTTGGAAGAAGATGAAAAAAAGAGAAAGACATTTATTTTAATTTTGCATCCGTATTATTTAAATCAGAACGCGTTTCCCAAATTCTCCCGTCTCTTAAAACAAATTATGTTTAATTCATACATATTAGTAAACATTCTGCACACTAGATGATTAATGCAAAAAGGGAATTCCTTGGTTCAATTTAATGCTTACATATTGAAGTAGCTAAAATTGAAATAAAATTCATATATATATATATATATATATATGTATATACAGACAGATTTTAGTCAACAATACAATAATCTTCACTCATGCACTCAGTGAAAAGAACCTTCAGATATTGAAGGCCATCTACATTAAATCCAAACAACCCACACTTAATAAAATCACGTTTAAATCTGGTCATAACACATTATATTGCATTTTAATATATGGTTCTGTTATCATTTCAAGCACTCACGTGGTGTGACGTCATAGAACCGCATTACAAATTTACGAACTGCGTTTAATATTTTTGATAACTTTTATTGATGCTTAGCAAAGTTCTATGTCGAAACAAGAAATCATCGCAGATGGTGCATGTTTTTATGCTAATGTCCTTGTAACCTCTCTGAAGATGGCTTATATGAGCCGAAAGCTTAGAACCAACTTAAGAAAAAATTATCCAAATGTCGGAGAATCATTGTCTTTATTTTCACCTGAAATTAAAGCCAAAATACCATGTTTAGAAAAGCTCATGATTAACCCTCTCGGGCCATTCGTATCATATTTGATACAGTATTTCCCTATAAGGAAACATTTGGTATTCATTGACTGAGCAGTCAGTACTGCTTTCATTTGAAATTTATAAAATATTTCTCTTAAAAATTTTTTCAGGAATATATTTCTTTCAAGGCTTGTTTTCATACTGTATCAAATATGATACGAATGGCCCTAGAGGGTTAATAATATAATATGATTAAGGCTTCTACTTGTCATAAAGTGGTGGATCAGTTCTATACTGTTATGAAGTAATAAACAGATCCCCCACTAATTACTACTTAATAATATAATACGATTAAGGCTTCTACTTGTCATAAAGTGGGGGATCAGTTCTATATTGTCATGAAGTAATAAACAGATCCCCCACTAATTACTACTTAACCCTCTAGGGCCATTCGTATCATATTTGATACAGTATTTCCCTATAAGGAAACATTTGGTATTCATTGACTGAGCAGTCAGTACTGCTTTCATTTGAAATTTATAAAATATTTCTCTTAAAAAATTTTTCAGGAAAATATTTCTTTCAAGGCTTGTTTTCATACTGTATCAAATATGATACGAATGGTCCTAGAGGGTTAAACATAATAGACATACATTGTCTCTTATATTTAACAATATATCTTCAGAATACATACATATATATATATATATATATATATATATATGTATGTATATCGCTGTCTCTCATTTCGCACATGTGTATATTATGAATTCGTATATTGGGAATATTTCCTTTTAATTCTTTCTGGTCGATATTTTATAGAGAACATGCCAATAATGTACTTAATGTGTGATATATTCTGCTATAAATGCATTCTTTTATATTTCACAGTATTTAGCCTGGTCCTTTCTGCACTCATCTCCAGAAAATCTAGAAAGTATATGATCTCCTTCTGTATGTCGTGTCTAATTAGCGATCATGTCTCTCCACAATTTCTTGTCCTTTGGAGCTCTTAATACATTTTGTCTTTTCCTCTAACAACAGGAAAAACTTTTCTAGTATCCAGTTAATCCTTCTTTGAGTAATACATTTTCCAAACAAGGTGTGGATGATAATATATTAGTCATCCACATACAAGCCTGTTTCGCTGTATCACATCTCATCAGTGTGACTAGACACATCCACTTGCTTCTGACCGAGATCTACACTCAAGCAATATATATATATATATATATATATATATAGAGATATATATATTAGTCATTCACGTACAAGCCTGTTTCGCTGTATCACAGCTCATCATTGTGTCTAGATACATCCACTTGCTTCTGGTTGGGATCGAAACTCGACTGATTTGGTGTCAGCCGGAGTCGCTACTCACTAAGCCATAGGTGCATGGATTCAGAGAAGGGAAATTTTAACGTGTTGTATATAAGCAGTGTATACACACGCCAGCCACCGAAAGAACTCAATTCATTTCTGAAGAGTCACACTTATAGCAGAAATGGAACCTTTTTTTAAAATGTTCTTCTCCAGCGAGCTCAATCGAAAGGGAGCATAATATATTAGTCATCCACATACAATCCTGTTTCGCTGTATCACAGCTCATCAGTGCGGCTAGACATATCCACTTGCTTCTGGCCGGGATCGAAACTCGACCGATTTGGTGTCAGTCGGAGTCTCTACTCCCTAAGCCATCGGCGCATGGGGTCAGAGAAGAGAAATTTTAACGTCTTGTATGTAAGCAGTGTATACAGACGCCAGTCACCGAGAGAACTCAATTCATTTCTGAAGAGTATATATAGCGTATCGAGGCAGCAGATCATTTTATTAACATAAACTGTTAAATATAACAGACAATGAATGTTTATTATGTTTAATCATGAGCCGTTCTAAACATTTTCTGGGGATTTAATTTCAGGTAAAATAAAGACAAAAATTGACCAACATTTCGATACTTTTTGCTGGCTTCAAGTCTCACATGAGCCATTTTCAGAGAGGTTAACATAAAGACACTCACCATCAATAATGATTTTATTTTGTGTTGACATAAAACATTTCTAAGCAACGATAACAGTCACCGAATAACAGACGCATTTCGTAAATTTGTATTGCGGTTCTATGACATCAAGACGCATGAGAGATCGAAATGTTTACACAAACATATGTCTAAATGCAATGCAATCTGTTGTAACCAGAATGAAATGTGATTTTATTAAGAGTGGATTGCTTTGATTTAATGAATATGGCCTCTAATATCTCAAGATTATTATTACTGTGTGTATGTGTTCGTATTATTGTGTTATCGACTAAAGTCTATTTAATATTATCTGCATGGATGTGGCTTAATAGAACTATGAAAGGAGGCAGGTATTTCTACTATTCGGGACCGTTATCATCTCATAGCAATGCTTTATGTCAACACAAGATAATATCATCTTTGATGATGGATGTCTTTATGTTAACGTATATGTAACCTCTCTGAAGATGGATCATGTAATCCGAAAGCTTAGAACTAGCCAAATAAAAAAATATCTAAAAATTTGTAGTTACATTCACCTGAAATTAAAGGCAAAATTAAAAGTTTTGAACAGCTCATGATTAAACATAACAGACATTCATTGACTGTTATATTTAACAATATATGTTTAGAATACATACATACATACATACATACACACACACACATATATATGTGTGTATGTGTGTGTGTGTGCGTGTGTTTGTATTTAGGCACCGTTGTTTCATTGATGCTTTTTCATTAAATAATATAGACAAGTTTTGTCGATTTGTTTTATGTAATTTTTTTCCATATCGTCTGATTGAGATGACTAGATGTAACCGAAAGTTCTATGCTAACAGTTTCTTTCTACTATTGTTCGTCCGCGAACTGCTCATTACAATCAACACAGTTGTCATCTTTGATAATGGCTGATGTAAGCCGAAAGGTCAGAAAGGATTAAATAGAAACATGTATCAACATTGTGATTTTATTTACTCTTTCAATGATAATGCTAGTAAGCTTATCAGACGATATGGAAAATATACATATATATATATATATATATATGTGTGTGTGTGTGTGTGTGTGTGTGTGTGAAAATATTCTCAGTTATGATATGAGATTAAGGTCAGGATGTTACATAAAAGAAAGACAAGAAGAAAACTGTATTTAACTCGCCTACGCCTTTCGCCCTGTGATGGACTTTATCAAGGCAAATGTGTTTTATTCTAAATTACCTATCTATAAACAAACAGTGTTGGCAACTATGAAAACGCTGATATCTCATTCAAAAAGATTAACACAATATAGTCTAGTTTTAGAAATCCTTCATGTATAGTGCAATGTTACGAGATGTTAAAATGAAGGGAATTTAACCGTTTTCTTTGAAACTTTTATTACGTATGTTAGTCTCTTTCAGTATCATTTTCACAAGCAAAAGTGAGTTAGGTCCAAAACCGGGGCGCAGATTGATATTTTAGTAGTACTGAATGAAGGCGCTCTCGAGAATTTCCTTCTGAACAAATTGCTTACTCTTTTTATTAGTGTGGCATTTTTTTAATAGTGTGACGCCGCGTTTTTTGTTTTTTTTCAATTCTCACCTTTTCTTATAGGAATAATACTGAAACAGACTAACATACATAATAAAAAATCAAAGAAAAAGGTTTGAATTTTCTTCATTTCAATATATCGTGACATTGATTGCACTACACATTAAGTAGTTCTAAAACTAAAATATTCTGTTAATTTTTTAAATGATTTTTGAGCGCGTATATAGCTCTCAGCACTGTTTTTTATCGATACATAATTTGGAATAAAGCTCATTTCGAATTTTGCCTTGATAAAGTCCATTAGAGTACGAAACGCGTAAGCGATTTAAAATACAGTTTTCCTCTTTTCCTCTGATTTAACCATATATATATATATATATATATATATATATATATATATATATATATATATATATTAGTGGGGAGAAAAAGAGTCAGCAGTTGGACACGAAATAATTTTTGAGGTTGCGCTTGAATTTTTGCAGATTGAAGTTAGATGGTAAGTATGGAGCCGAAAAGAATTTCAAAAGCGACAAGTGTGAGAAAAGAAACTGTTAGCATAGAACTTACGGATACATCTAGCCGGCTCAACTGCAAATTAAAGAACCTTGACGCCAAACTAGTACTGCAATATAATTAAGAAGATTATACTATCAATACAGGAGAGTCTTCATACAAATTTATGGAATGATTCGTTTGTTATCATTACATGGTTCCAAAATATTCCTGATAAGAAAAAAGCTTTTTTTTTACAATTTGATAGAGTGGATTTTTACCCTTCATTTCGTATTATATTTTAGTTAATAGTTTAAACTATACTAATATCCACCGATATTTCTAATATAAACCCGATACTATTTTAACTTCTAGATATTCTCTAGTAGTATACTATGATTCTTCCTGGACTAAAAGTTTCAGCAACAGATTTGATGTCCCAATGTGGGCTTATGATTCAGCTTAAATTTCTGATCTGAGAGGGATTTATATATTATATACTTTCGGTAGAATTGTTGATCCCAATCAAGTAGGTATCTACCGAGATGATGGCCCTATGTATATCGTTGACAGTAATGGCCCTCTTATATCAGGAATTTCAAAAATGGTTCTTAGAGCATTTAAAATTTGGGGCTTCAAAATCGAAATTTTTATCCAATCTCAAAATTGTTAATTTTTTAGATATTAGTTTTAACCTGTCCAATAATACATTTAAACCATATCAAAAAATTAATCAATCCCCTATCTATATTAATGTTAATCCTAATCCTCCTAAATCTATCATTAAACAAATACGTAAAATAGTTAAGATTAGAATGAATAAATTGTCATCTAATAAGGAAATTTTTGATGAGAATAAAACAAAATAAAATCAAGTCCTTAAGAAGAGTAATTTTAAAGATGAAATATTATACGATGTTTGGTTTCTTTTATAAGTTTTAATTATTTTAACTGTAATTATAAAATAATACTAATAGTGGTTATATTTTAATCTGTATTGAAAATTATGATTTACAATTTATTTTTTATCGTAAATACAGCTCATTATATTTAACCTTAAATTTTAATTTTAAATTTCCATGTAATGTGTTTCTAAGAAAGCAGATGGGTTGCAATAGACGCTGTGTCGATATATGACGTTAGTTTTCATTTCTCTGTATATTGTTCGTTCTTTTGCCATTTCTTTCCTTTCCTTTTCTTTCTATTCTTTTCATTTATCAATTGTCTATATTTTTCATTTTTCCTCTGTTTTTTGAATGAGCGGGGAACTTTTTTTTTGTAAATTACCGTTACAAACGTCTACTCTCAAGACGGACTCGTGAGCGTCTGTCTATAATGCATTTTCGGGAATGTTTTGAAGATTAACTGTAGTATTATTTGGGTCTGACAAGCCGCAAGGCCAGCAGCGACAGCGAAATACGTATTACCCATGAAATTGTAGAATATCTAAACTTTTTTCTAAAACACACACACATATATATATATATATATATATATATATATATATATATATATATATGGACGATATCTTTAATGTTGGGTCCCAGAATTAATCCGGGATGCATTATTTTTATTTTTATTATTATTATTATTATTATTATTATCTTTGATTTTTGATAAATACACATTTCCTTTTGCTCCCCACCCCATCCAGCGATCTAAGATCAGATTGGGCTTCAAGATATTTTCCACTGATCATTTTGATAAAGACAAAACAAAACAAAAAAGCAACAAAATACCTACAATCACACAAAAATCTCTTCGTAGTATGTGAGCAGTCCTTGTCAACAAATGATTTTGTATTTTTAAGGCATTTGTTACCTGGAATCCCTTCAGTGTTCCTCTCGGAATATTTTCCTATAAATCCCAGGGGAAATTATTGATGTCCTCATGTGCGACATTTTTGAGATTTCTACTTCAAGAACATTGCGTTTTTAATTTTTTGAAAAGACCTTCAATGACCTTCAATACAACCGGGTCAACAGGTATACAAATATAGAGAGAGATGTAAGACAAGGATGTGTTTTCTCACCAGACCTATTCAACTTATACAGCCAATTCTGAGAGCTGTAGAGGTCTTCCTAAGGTTCGTTATTGGCACCCACAATCTGAACAATATACAATACGTACATGATACAGTGATGATAGAAGACGGGAAAAAACTTCAACACCTCCTACAGAAGGTAGCTAAAGAAAGCGGAAAGAAAGGACTACGAAAAACTGAATGAATGACATCAATAAAAAGAGGAACCCAAAATTCCAACTACAGGCCAGGGATACTAAAACCAAACAGGTACAGAAATTTGAATACCTCAGAAGTGTTACTAACCAAGGACGAAATTGTGAGACTGACATTCGAAGGCGAGTTGGTATGGCCATGGAAGTATTCGAGAATATGAGTATTGTACTGAGATACAAGAACATAATTGTGGAGTTATTGTTGAAATAACCAACGAGAAGATTCGGGAAGAGTGAAATAAAATAATGTATTAACCAAAATACAAATAGTTGTTAAAGCTGAGTCGTATCTCCACTCAGCTACAGGACAAATCAGTTTAGGACCTTTACTCTCTCAGTCTCTGCAACTGACTGCCCGGAAGACAGAACGTGACGTCAGGAATAGTCCATTAGTCAATAGACTGACAGGGGTGCCGCCATAACAAAAAAAATTACTGGAAACAAAGAAGAATGTACTGGATTGTTGTATTGTACGTCTTTTCATATGGCAGTAGATGCTGGGAAATCTCATAAAAAATGAAGGATAGACTTGAAGCAATCTGAATGTGGTTCTACAAAAAGTTGCTGAAAAGACCATGGACCAAACATGCGAGCAAGGATGAGGTTTTGGATAGGATGGAAACGAAAATGAAACTGATATTAACACCAGGAAAAGACAGCAGAGGTTTCTTGGAAATGTAATGAGACAAAAGGGCTTGGAGAATCTGATACCCACAGGACAGATTGAGATAAAGAGAAACGGGGAAAAGCAACGCGTCACCTATTTGATGATTTGGAGCAAATAGCTGACATAGCAGGCTTTGGGAGTGGTAAAAAAGAAAGGGTGTTAAGAGCTACAAGCAAAAGGAAGAGGTGGAATGCTATGATCACGTACATCCTGATTTGACATAACATAAAGAAGAAGAAGAAGAAGAAAAAGAAGAAGAAATTATCAGGGTAGCAAGAAATGGAAAGAAAGATCCACGGATACGAATTGTGAGAAAAGAGACCGTTAAAGCATAAGTGGTGGTTGTATTTAGCTATTTCGAAAGCAAATGATTGGTATCTGAATGCCAGTATAGTAGTACGCTTAAATTCATGTATTCGGGACACCAGTGAAAAAGCTCATCAGAAATGAGGCCTTGAAAATATTTGTAGAAAAGACAAAGGGAAGCCACGTTATGTCGAAAATGGCTGGTCAGGATCCATCATACTACAGACCCTTCTTTGGATTGTTTAACAGGAGCACCAGATTAGATATGAGAACGTTCTTAAAAATAACTATTTTTACACACACGTTTGACTGGTAGATCATTCGTAGAGATATTTTCACGAAACCGAAACATATAGAGGTAGCTTTCAAGATCTCAGCCGCGTGTTGATCAAACAAATTTATAGATAATTATTATGTGCTTTAAATAAAAATGCTATGTACTAGGTTTCAGAAAAAAGAGAGAGGGTGCAACGACCACGCGCAATCATATCGGGGAGGGTATTCAAAAAACGAGAGAAATAAAAATTTATTTTTTGACATTTGAAATTGTCGCTGTTAAGTTTGTTATACAAGCGTCCTACAGTCCCGTAATCTGGTGTGAATGTGGATGCGTGTTTGAATAATCGAGACTGAAGATTCCTCCACCCAACCCTACTTGACTCTTGGGAGCATACACTAAAAAATTCCCAAACCTCTGAACGTCCCCAGATTTTTCTTTCTGATCTACATTAATGATCTCCCCGACACCATTAAATCCCAAGTTGGCATGTATGCCGACGACACAACAATCTACTCCCGCATCGATCAGAAACCAGGTGTGAACGACAAAGTGAACCTCGCTGCCGTACTTGAAAGGGACCTCCAATCCGTAGTGGCCTGGGGTAGGAAATGGCTGGTAAATTTCAATGCCTCTAAAACGAAGCTGTTATCAACTAACCACCATAGACAATCGCATCTACATTAGCATGGGACAGGCTAGCCTCCCAGAGAGTAAAATACTACGCCTCTTTGGCCTTACACTTTTGGCGGACCTCAAATGGAATGACTATATCGAATCCATTGCCAAATCTGCTGCTATGAAAGTCGGCTCCCTGTGCAGGGCCCGGAAGTTTTTCCCACCTGAATCTATTCTGCACATATACAAATCTACCATCCGCCCGTGTATTGAATATTGCTGCCATACCTGGTCGGGTGCCCCTGCTGCTCTCCTTGGGCTTCTTGACAAAATACAAAGGAGGATCTGTAACGTGGTTGATACTGACTTGGCAGACCGGCTGCAGCCGCTCTGTCACCGGCGTGATGTGGCTTCCCTGTGCCTCTTCTACAATACTTTCATGGCTACTGCTCCGATGAGCTTAGTTCACTGGTGCCGCCTAAGCACGAATTTACACGAGATACTAGATTAGCAACTAGGTCCCACCCTTTTACAGTTAAACAATTAAGATGTAACCGTAAATTCTACTCCAACAGCTTCTTTTCTCGCGCTTCCCGCCTGTGGAATTCCCTTCCACAAGTCTGCTTTCCCGACAGCTACAATCTCCAGGTGTTTAAATATAGGGTCAATAGACAACTCCTATCACACTAACTCCCAATTATTCTCAGAACACTCTCATCTACCCAACCCTCATTCTCGGTATCCTTACCCGCCTATCACCCACCCTCTGACATTTCCTATATTTAATCATCCTTTCTCCACTCTACGTAGCCCCCTGCGCAGTAGTGGCAGTGACATGCCTTGCTCGGGGTGAAACGCTTATAAAAAAAAAAAAACAAAAAAACTTTACTCTTACGTAGCCCCGTGCACATCACTGGCTTTACCGCCTTGCTCGGGGTGATATGATTGAAAAAAAAAAAAAAACATTTATCTCCTCTTCATTTAAGAGTCAACACTGATGGCAACAGGATTCTAAAAGCACGTTTTACTCGAGAGATTTTTCTGTTACAAAACACCATTTTTACGCACAGTCTTTGAATAATTTCGCCCACGCTGAACAAATGTCTGAATGTTTGCGTCGTATAAAACATATGACCCACATTTTCTTACCATCGTGTCTGTAACACATTACCCTTTATCTTCACATCCCCACTGTCTGTTCTTAATATGTTTTGATGAATGCCAATGAGTGCAATTTGTTCCGCTTGGATTATTCTAGCGACACAGATCTGCTTCGTATGTACATGTTAGTCGCCATTTTGTCAGTCGAAAGCCAAACGCATCATGAGTTCTTGGCGGGAAAGATTAAACTCTGATGCCAACATCCGCCTCCCAGAGCGTGGGTTAATATAAGAACGAAATGGGGGCTTTAATTTCAAAGCGAAATTCGCAAATTATATGTATAATAAACACTTTGGACATGGTCACAAGAATAAAATGTTTGATATTATAAAATATTGAAATATATTCTTGATTTATGAGGAATTCTTATTTTTTTTACTTAGAAGTGAACTTAAACATTTTCTGTGTTTACACACACACACACACACACACACACACACACACATAATGTTTATTTAAAGTTGTGAAAATTAAATTTATATTAGGCATAAAGGAAAGTTTTTCTACCTCTTATGTTTAATATAAAATTAAAATTCGGTTAGAGTGGGTTCTGCGTCTACACACACATACACACACACATACACACACATACACACACATAGATAGATAGATAGATAGATAGATAGATAGATAGATAGATCTTCTTCTTTTTCTATGTGCCCTGTCCCTCCAGGACGTAGGCGATCATGGTTCTCCATGTCTCCCTATCCCTTGTGGCTCTTAGTATGTTTTCTCTTGTAGGTCCTGGCAACCCCCGTTCCGTCATCCACCTGATCAGACCCTGCAAATATGTTATCCGCTGCCTTTATCTGTCTCTCTTTCCTTCTATCTGACCAGTCAGTATCAGGTTCTCCAGGCTCTCCTTCCTCATTTCGTGTCCCAGGAACTTCAGCTGACTCTTCCTGATGCTCAGTATCAATTTCCTTTTTGTTGCCATTCTTTCCAACACCTCATCGTTGCTTGCATGCTCAGTCCACGATATCCGTAGCATCATTCTGTAGAACCACATTTCGGCCGCTTCCAGTTTTGTTCTCATTTTCGATGATATTGTCCATCATTCACTGCCGTATTGAAGAACTGACATCACGTAGCATTCCAGCACTCTTTTCTTTATTTCTATTGAGATTTTCCTGTTTGTTAGTATTTTGCTCATCTTATGAACGCGTTTTCTGCCATGCCAATTCGTCTTCGGATCTCCGTGTCGCACATTCCATCTCCTGTTAAAACACTTCCTAGGTACTTAAAATTTTGTACTTGCTTGATTCTGATATCTCCCACCTGTATTTGGCATTTTGGGTTGTATCTTTTGCTGATAATCATGCACTCAGTTTTCTTAAAGTTTATTTGTAGTCCCTTGTTTTCACTCTCCACTGCTACTTTCTGTATGAGGTCATGTAGTTTCCTTTCCGTGTCCGCAATCAGCACTGTATCGTCCGCATATCTTATGTTGTTCAAGTTGTGACCTCCAATAACAAAATTTTGGCGTGTCATCTACGGTCCTCAAAATATTCTCGATGTATAGGTTGAACAAATCCGGTGAAAAGACACATCCTTGTCTTACGCCTTTTTCTATCTTTGTGTATCTACTGAGATCGTTACCTGTCCGTATGCAGGCCGTTTGCTGCTAGTAGAGATTCTTGATTATTCTTATGTCTTACCCATAAATGTCGAGGCTGAGGAGCATCTCCATCAATTCTTTGTGTCATATCTTGTCGAATGCTTTCGCGTAGTCAATGAAGCATAGGTACAAGTATTTCTTCGTTTGTAATGCCCTTTCAGAGAGCATCCTAATCATGAATATGGCGTTCCTTGTTCAAGTATCTTTGACAAACCCACACTGTTCCTGCACTATCTCTGGTCTGATTCTGCTTCTATTCTTCAGGATTCTGACAATCATTTTTGTAATGTGACTCATTAAGCTGATATTTCTGTGTAGCTCGCACTCGTCTGCACCTGGCTTCTTAGGCAATGCTATGAAAATAGATTTGTACCAGGTTTCTTCGGCAGTGCTATAAATATCGACTTGCATAGGTCGTCTGGGATTATTCCGCTGCTATAAATTTCGTTTATTATGTCGGTAATTTTTTCTATGCCATATTCTTCTAAGGCTGTCAGCAGCTCTATCACTATGCCGTCTGGGCCAGTTTCTGTTTATTATGGCCATTGCAGCTTCCACATCGGATTTTAGTATTTCCGGTCTATCCATCTCCTTGTGTAATCTCGGTTGTTCTCACTTGTCGCAAAAAAGATCCTTTATATATTCTTTCCATCGCTGGAGTATTTCCTCTTTCTCTAATATGATTGTTCCTTCCTTGGATTTTATGCATCCTGTTGAGGAGAAAGTTTGTTGTCCTGTCAGTTCTCTTATCTCTTTATGCATCTCTGCTTTGTTGGTCCTGCTCAGTCTCTCTACATTTGCGCATTTGTTGTTGAGCCATTCCTCTTTGGCTTGTCTGCATTTGTTCCTTATCTCCCTGTGAAGTTTTTTGTACTCTGCTCCGTGTCTTGGCATTATTTTTTTGTCTCCTTTGCATCATGTGGAGGATCTCTTCGGTCATCCACTCATTTTTTTCTTCTGCGTCTGATTTCCTTTGGGGCTATGTTGTTCGCTGAGGTCACCATCGCTTCTTTTAGTGAATCCCATTTTGAGTATCCTTTTCCAATTTGTTCTTCATATTTCTTTCTCACGCTGTTATTATATTCTTTCTGCAGGGTGAGATCGTCCTCTAGTGTGTCGTATTGCAGTCTTGGTGATATGCTGGGCTTCTTCAGTCTTCGGAGTTTCACTTTTAGTTTGCAGATGACTGGAACGTGGTCACTTCCGCAGTCAGCACCTGGGTATGTTTTGCATTGGACTACTGCGTTCCTGAATCTCTTGTTTATAGTTATATAATCTATTTGGTTCTTCGTGTCCCCTCCTGGGCTTCTCCATGTCCATAAACGTCGTGGGTGTTCTTGGAACCAGGTGTTAGTAAAAACTTGGTCATTGGCTGAGCACCACTGGATCCATTTTTCTCCTCGTTCGTTGCGCTCTCCTAGTCCGAATTTGCCGTTCGTGTCCCCTTCTCTATCTTTACCTACCATGGCATTTAAGTCCCCCATTATAATCATAATTTCTTGGCTTTTTCACTGAGCCTTGCCACTGTCCAGTATTGAATGGAAAGATTCTATTTCGTCCTTCGAACTTTGAGTTGTCGGCGCATAAACTACTATAATTGCTATACTGAAGGGACTTCCCCGCAGTTTTACCAAGAGGACTCTTCCTTGTTTGTTTAGAATTAAACCGACACTTTTTCGTTTTTTTTACCTCCTGCATATATTATCATGTGGGTGTCGCTACTGAAATCTCCGTTATTAGGCCATCTTGTTTTACATATGCCTAGGATGTTGATATAGATATAAAAGACCGTGGGGAAACTGTATTAGTTGTCAACGCGTTTCTTCTAATGTGGACTTTTTCAAAGCAAAAAACGAAAAAGCCCACATTGGATGAAACGCGTTTTCAATTAATACGGTTTTCCCATTGTCTCTTACATTTATATATATTGTCTTTTCTACAGGTAAACTCTGATAGAATTTTCACATATATATATATATATATATATATATATATATATATATATAGATATATATATATATTAGTCATCCACAGCCTGTTTCGCTGTATCACAGCTCATCAGTGTGGCTAGACGCATCCACTTGCTTCTGGCCGGAATCGGAACTCGACCGATTTGGTTTCAGTCGGAGTCGCTACTCCCTAAGCCATCGACGCATGGTATCAGAAAAGGGAAATTTTAACGTGTTGTAAATAAGCAGTGTATACACACGCCAGTAACCGAGAGAACTCAATTCATTTCTGACCTGTCACGCATATATATATATATATATATATATATATATATATATATATATATAATAGCCTTGATTTATGATAATGTTTGGAGTCGAGACTCTTGTCTTTTCAGTTTTAGTAGTAAATATATATTTGAAAGGAGGTTCTTTGTCGAAAAGTACTCGATATCGAGGTGGAGATAGAACGTTAATAATTTTAGTGCAAATAGTTTATTTTACTGAAAAGAGTTTGTCACTTTAACTGAGCAGGTTCATGCCGACGTCTAATTTTCGTGAATACACTGTTATGATTAACTGACTCATCGGAGCAAGTTTTCTTGCTACAGTGAATCTGTTGAGTTGAAGTGACAAACTTTTAAAAATCTCTCTCTCTGTCTCTGTCTCTGTCTCTGTCTCTCTCTCTCTCTATATATATATATATATATATAATATTAACTATAGCAACAACAATAAAATAGTAAAACTAGTATTAATCAAGCTATAATTGAAATCGTCTTGTATAACACACTGAGAACAAACTCGGAGGGAAAAAAAGGGAAGCAAAAGAAGAAACAAACGAAGTCAAGCACTCGTAAGAAAGAAAAAACCTCCCAAGACGAAAACCCTAACACTAAAGCGCTCAATACAAAGTAGAGCAAAGAAAGACAGAAATCTAAGCAAGATCCAACAACCGACCACGGCCCGTCAGGAAAATTGGAGCCAATTTCCCTGACGAGCCGTTAGTCGCAACCGTCATCGGTTGTTGGCTCTTGCTCAGATTTCTCTCTCTCTCACTCTCTATTTTTTTTTTTTTAAATCATATCACCCCAAGCAAGGCGATAACGCCACTGATGCGCAGGGGGCTACGTAAGGGTAAAAAGAATGGAAAAGAGAATGCTGGAAACCGCATCCTAAACAGGAAACAAGGGATGAGCCTCTTCACCTGTTCAATAGATGTGGGTGGAGTGTGAACCGGGCGATAGTTTAGTCTATCTACTCCAATTGGAAAAAAAAAAAAAATAAATAAATAAATAAAAGTGAAAAGACTTGAAAAGGATAAAACCGGAAACCGCATTCTAAACAGGAAACAAGGGATGAACCTCTTCACCTGTTCAATAGATGTGGTTGGAGTGTGAACCGGGCGATAGGTTAGTCTATCTACTCCAATTGGAAAAAAAAAATAAAAGAGTGAAAAGACTTGAAAAGGGAAAACCGGAAACCGCATCCTAAGCAGGAAACAAGGGATGAGCCTCTTAACCTGTTCAATAGATGTGGTTGGAGTGTGAACCGGGCGATAGATTAGTCTATCTACTCCAATTGGAAAAAAAAAATAAAAGAGTGAAAAGACTTGAAAAGGGAAAACCGGAAACCGCATCCTAAACAGGAAACAAGGGATGAGCCTCTTCACCTGTTCAATAGATGTGGGTGGAGTGTGAACCGGGCGATAGTTTAGTCTATCTACTCCAATTGAAAAAAAAAAAAAAGTGAAAAGATTGGAAAAGAGAAAACCGGAAACCGCATCCTAAACAGGAAACAAGGGATGAGCCTCCTCACCCGCCCAATAGAGGTGGGTAGAGTGTGAACCGGGCGACAGTTTAGTCTATCCACCCCAATTGGAGAAAATAAATAAATAAATAAATAAATAGATAAAAGAGTGAAAAGATTGGAAAAGAGAAAACCGGAAACTGCATCCCAAACAGGAAACAAGGGATGAGCCTCCTCACCCGCTCAACAGATGTGGGTGGAGTGTGAACCGGGCGATCGTTTACTCCATCCGATCCAATTGAAAAAAAATGGAAAAAAGTTGTTGAATTGCAAAGTTTTAACTTAGTTAAAGTCCAGGCAATGAAATTTCTAAGAAAACAAAATCAATCCTTCAATTAAGCATAAAAAGTTTTAAAATCAAGTAAAAATTCGGCAAAACGACCAAAGAAAAAATAAATAAATAAATAAATAAAATAAAATAAAAAATGAATGGCTCACTCAGAACAGAATTCAACAGTATTAAAGACATTTTAACTCCGAGCCGAAAACAAAGCTACTGAACTTTGAAAAAATATTTAACTTTTTCATCTCAGAATGTGGCAATGGGAGGCTAGTCTCTCTCTCTCTCTATATATATATATATATAGCCTGTATCACTCGGTAGAAAGCTTCCTAGGCTGAAGCCAACAGCTAGAGATAAGGTTTACTTTGCTGGAATCAATATCCTAAGGTGACTAAGGTGAGATTTCACGTTGGAGAACATCGAGGCTTAATTTAACCTGTAGAGGAATGAGCTTCACCAGATCAATTTGCTCAAGTCATCCTACGCATTAGCTCATACCTGTTCGTCTTGCAACAAGTGGTGGAAATTGGTATCTCAGTTGCCCCGCGACACAGCAACCAGACCTGGTCATTAGAATGATAATGATACTGTTATAACAATCTGTAATTTGTTTGTTATATTTTTATTTGAGTTAAAAATAACGAGAACTTTAAAAAGTTAAATTAGATAAACATATCATTATTTACAAGCTTTTGTTGCCCTTAATTGTGTCCTTGATATCATACTTCAGCCTTTATACTCACTGGCCTTCATCATGTCCCTCTTGATCTGGTTATCCTTCAGGGAATTTGAAAGTGAACCATTATTTAATCTAAGTATATTCAGGGGCACGAGAAAATATATCACTCCAGATTGATAAAGGGTCTTATGTCGAAACTACCTGTAGGTTAGCTGGATCATCAAGAGCCTGAAGAAGGCTGGAATGTGAACGGCCGAAACTAATAGCAAATCAAAACCCGAGGGGAATATTCTGCGTATAAATAATGTAAACAAAAAGAATTCCTCATCCTAGATATTCTGCCGGATCGGCAAGCATCTGATGAATGTCAAAATAAGCAACGGCCGGAACGTTGTGATGGAGATGAAAAAAATGAAGAAAATATTCCGCATATGAACAATATAAACAAGGCTTCTGTTTTATTTTATCGCCGAGGTAGCAGGACGATACCCAGAAGATGTGTGATGAGTATCTACAGCACAATATCCGTGCTAAGGGATATTAATAAAAATAAGACTAACACCATAAGACAAAGCAACAAATAGTAGATGAGTCGAAATTTTAACTCTTTAAAGTCGCAGAGAGATCACAATTACACTCCAAAGTTATCAGCCACCTCCCCATATTAGCGGGTGCTCAAGGTATATGCGGGACAAGGACATTTAAGTGGGAGCACCGAGCACGTAAGCTTGTAAAAGTTCTTGCTTGCTTTTTCCCACTCTTGGCGGAGCTTCATCTGTGTGCCTCTACGCTCGAAGACAGAGAGTCAGACAAAGAAAACAACTGAGGCACGCAGTCGATCGCTCAGAATGTCAGTGACACTTCGAAGTATCAACCACCCCCCTATATGGGGGGGATGCCCGAGACAGATGCGGCACAAAGTCATTTAGGTAGAAACACCGAGCCCTCAAGCTCGAACAAAATTCTTGTCTGCTTTTCCTTATACGAGACTCTACATTTGGCGGAGCTTCGTCTGTGTTTCTCTACACTCGAAGGTAGGAAGTCCGACAAAGTGCATGACAGTCGCGCAGTCGATCCTCCATACAGAATGTCAATGGCATTCCGAACTCCTAAATTGCTATTAGTCCTTATTTTTGTAGCTACTCCGGTACACAAATAAGTCCATTCTTGAGAGCTCTAGATGGGTGTTAGCTGCTCTACATCATTTCTCCTATCAGAAATTTTAATAAGATTAAAGATAATAGTTTCTCTAATCCGTGAAAAATAAAAACAATTTCTTTGGTATATATTTTCCTTTGAAAATAATGCAGAATATTAAGGCGAATTTTTCAATTTTATTGGCAACAATGAACTTAAAATCTGCCATAAACAATCTCAAGTTCTTCCAGTTTATCAGAGAATAAAAATGTAAAGGCGTGAATAATCGATAAATACAAAAGCCTTTTTCAAAATTTGTAAAAATTATTTAACTTGAATTTGAAAGTTTTCTACCAGAAGCTTTCTGAAATCCCTTGTTAAGTGGCTGGGCAATGTCAGTATCCATGATGTCGGGCTGAACTGCGTTTATATTTTATTCTGTCATTCAGTTCAAATTAAATCATTTATAGACTTTTTTTTCGTAAAATCGATCTCGCTTAAATAATTCAAATCGATTTTAATATTTGGAATTTGGAGTGAAAACTGATGATAGAGCTGCAAAGATTATACAACGTAAAGTTATTCATCTAGGAATAGACATATATCCTTTGAGAGGTTGCAGTGAAATACGGATATGATCTTTGAAAATTCAGATAAGAGCGGTGTTGATTTTTTTTATTTATTTAACTGTTCAAATAGAACTCTTTATGGGATCTTGCTTCCACCTCAATGTCAGTTAAAAACTTATAGGTTTCTGCCATAAATTTTTGTTTTATGTACAGTCGTTTGATTTTGATACAAAGTCATATGAAACAAATACGTATCTCCATACCTGTCTCGTATGCAAATAAAAAAAATCACATACCTATGTCACTAAATTTCTCTCACGAACTCAAGTTGTTTTACATGTAGGGCCGTTGAGTAATAAATTGAATAATTAATAAGTATCACTTCTTCTTCTTCTTCTTCTTCTTCTTCTTCTTCTTATCAGATCCTTCAAATATGTTAACCGATGCTTTCCTCTGTCTCTTTTTCCATCCATCTGGACTGTTACTAACAGGTTCTCCAAGCCCTCCTTCCTCATTGCATGTCCCAGGAAATTTAGTTGTCTTTTCCTGATGCTCAATATTAATTTCTTTTCCGTCTTCATCCTTTCCAAAACCTCGTCATTGCTCACATGCTCGGTCCATGATATCCGCAGCATCCTTCTGTAGAACCACATTTCAGCTGCTTCAAGTTTTTCCTTCATCTTTGAAGACATTGTCCAACATTCACTGCTATATTGAAGAACCCATATCATATAGCAATCCAGTACTCTCCTCTTTGTTTCTAGTTAAATTGTCCTGTTTCTTAATACTTTACTCAATTTCTGAAACGCATCCTTCGTCATGCCAATTCGCATTTGGATCTCAGTGTCGCACTTTCCGTCTTCTGTTAGAAAACTTCCTAGGTATTTAAAGTTCTGTACCTGCTTGATTTTAGAGTCCCTCACCTGTATTTGACACTTTGGGCTGCTTCTTTTGCTGATGACCATGCATTCTGTTTTCTTTTTTTTTCAGTTTATGTGTAGTCTCTTCTTGTCATTCTCTTTAGCTATCTTCTGCAAGAGGTCCTGCAGTTTCCTTTCCGTGTCTGCAATCAACACTGTGTCGTCTGTGTATGTTATGTTGTTCAGATTGTTGCCTCCGATGACAAATCCTGGCATAACTTCTAGGGTCCTCAAAATATTCTCGCTGTACAAGTTAAATAGATCCGGTGAAAATACACATACCTGTCTTACACGCGTTTATATATTTGTATATCTGCTGAATTCGTCACCTGTCCGTATGCAGGCGGTTTGCTGCCAGTAGAGATTCTTGATTACTTTTATGTCTTTCCCAAATATGTCGAGGCTACTGAGCATCTCCATCGACATTTTGTGGCGTATTTTGTCGAAAGCCTTTGCATATTCAATAAAGCTCAGGTATAAGTCACTCATCATTTGTATTGCCCTTTCAGAGAGCATCCTAATCATAAATATGGCATTCCTTGTCCCAGTGTCGTTGACGAATCCGTACTGTTCTTGTCCTATCTCTGGCCTAATTCTGCTTCTTCCTCTATTCATCAGTATTCGGACGATCAGTTTTGTAATATGACTCATTAAGCTGATAGTTCGGTGTAGCTCGCACTCATCGGCACCTGGCTTCTTAGGCAATGCTATGAAAATAGATTTTACGGATCGTCTGGCATTATACCATTATTATAAATTTCATTTATTATTTCCCTAATTTTCTCTATGACGAATTCTTCCAGGGCTAACAGCAGCTCTATTACAATGCTGTCTGGACCTGCTGCTTTGTTTCTATTCAGTTTGACCATTGCAGCTTCTACTTCGGACTTTAATATTTCTGGTCCGTCCTCATCTTTGTGTATTTTCGGTGACTCTCTCCTGTCGCGAAAAAGATCTTATATATATTCTTCCCATCGTTTGAGTATTTCCTTTTTCTCCAGTAGTATCGTTCCATCCTTGGCTTTTATAAATCTTGTTAAGGAACAGGATTTTTGTCCTGTCAGTTTTCATATCTCCTCATGAATATCTGCTTCATTAGTCCTGCTCAGTCTCTCTACTTCTGCACATTTGTCGTTGAGCCATTCCTCTTTCGCCTGTCTGCTTTTGTTCTTTATTTCCTCGTGAAGTTTCCTGTATTCTTTTCCGTGTCTTGGCATCATTTTCCGTCTCCTTTGCATCATGTTCAGAATCTCTTCAGTCATCCACTCGTTTTTTTTCTTCTGCGTCTGATTTCCTTCGGGGCAACGTTATTTGCTGATGTTACCATTCTTTTCTTTAGTGAATCCAATTTTGAATGCTCTTGTCCATTTTTTCTTCGTATTTATCGACGTTACTTAAATGTGTTTCAATGTAATATAGCCGTAATCCATGCTGCCCCCACATTGAAACTTGAAGTACCTGTTATTCTCAAGCGGTCACCCATGAAGGCACTGGCCAGGATCGACGCTGCTTAACTTCGTTGATTGCGCAGGGATCGACCAGTGTTTCAACCTAATGTAGCCGTCAGCCATGCTACCTATCCATTCAAATATACAGCAACTGGTATTCCCAAGCGGTCACCCATCTTAGTACGGACCGAACTCGACATTGCTTAACTTAGGTAATCGTACAAGAAATGCTGCACTAGGAATTTTCAGAAAAAATCCCTTGTGGGATGACTTGCAAATATGGATAAGAATTGCTGCGATAATGATCACACCGGTGTTGATATTACTTTTTTAACATTTTTTTTTCTGTTCAACTCGAACAATTTATAGAATTTCATTTCTGCATCAATCTCACTCAAATGATTCAAAACTCTTCCAATATTTAGTTTTTGAAAATGTTCCTTTTTTATGTGCAGTCGTTTGAATTTAATACAAAAAAAAAAATAGTCGACGGTTGTTGAAGTCACTGAAATTTCGATTTCTTTTATTTCTTTAATCTATAAGTGGTTAGAAAGATGGGCTTCCACATACCACAACTCAATCTCCTCGCTGTTTTATTCAGGAAGAACCGAACGCTGATGTAAATATTGGATTCCAGTTTTTAAAACATCCTCATTGATTTCATCTTGACACACTTCGTATCGATCGTACGTTCAGTCGAACTAGTTTCAGTGCAATATGTCTTTGCCTCTTACAATTTGTTCTTTTGTTCTGCTTGCAGAATTTCGTAGCGTTTTTATTAAATACAATTGAACACATGTTATTGAATATATTCCTAGCCCACCAGAAAATGTTTCAGATGAATCATTAATGTTGAGAAAAACACAACAGAAAACCAATAAAAAATACTTGAAGATTTCATTCGAGGTTAGATGAACTAATGTCTCGTACTTTTGTATTTTGTAATTTTTTGTATCTATCAATTCCGATTTGAGAAAATGATGCAGTCACTTAGAAATTGAAAAGAGTCGCTTGTAAGCATCAAACAATGGACTAAACTGATGATTCTCAGAATCAATTGTAATATGAGTGATGTGTAAGGAGCAAACTGATATTCACAATGGGATCGTGCTACTCCCGACCCTTCAACCGGGGTGGGGAAGCCTGATAGGATGTCCGGCTATACACTGTGATACTCGCTATCTTATTAACATGTAATTTTTTTCCTCTTAAATTTATATCCGTTATAAATTAAATTAAGCATACCTGATTATTAAAAGGATAAAGAAATTTTGCCGATTCTGACGTCACTTCTGTTCTCTTTTTTTTTCTGTCCAAATTCTTAAATTTGTTTTAGTGAGTCTCGACTAAACACTATATAAAATTCATTTTTTTAAACAATAATGTTTCAAATTATTCAAAAGTTTAGCAATAATGCCCTAAAGTTGATTTTAATAATGACCTCACAAAATGGTTGATTTATTTCAGATAGAATCATCTATTACAACATGTCTCTACGTTTTATTTAGATATATTGCATTTACTTTTAATTTTTTAATTTGAATTCACCTATATTGCACTAGAAGTATAGCCCGGCGTTGCTCGGGTGTCATAAAAGCTTTAAAACTAATACACGTCCCTGAAGCTCAGACGCAGCCTAAGGAATATTTGTGTGAAGTTTGGTGAGAATCGGATAAAAATTGTGGATTTGTTTAAAGAACATACAAAGAGATAAACAGACACACACACAAACATCTTGCCTTATATATATATATATATATATATATATATATATATATATATATATATATATTATCGATTTTCTGCACTATTGTAGGAACTGCAATCTTGAAACTTCTGAATATCGTTTCTTATATCTTTGTCTATCAGTGTATCAAATTTGATTAAAATCATACCACTCCTTCTATAAACCGATTTTGTCGATTATCGATTTTCGATATTTATCGGTGGTACCTCGACACAAAACCTAGCTAAGAACACTCGCAGACGTTTATAGTACAACTGTAGTACCGAGATGGACACCGTATGATATATTCGGAAGGACTGGTCCATATGAATGGCTGAGTCACAAGAACATTGCATCGGCCCTGTTCACAATATTTACGGGGTGTTAAACACTCACACTGGGATTTATTATTTGCAATAATTATTATATTAAAAGATATAATGCATATTGCCTGTTATTTCTACTGTGTATTTAGAAAATCTACAAAGATGAATCTGCAATAATATAGGTCTTGATCTGGCATCGCGTCTTTAAACCTTTCTTCCAACCGCCTTTAAGTAGATTAGCTGCACCTTTTCTAGAAATATTTTCATGGAGAATTTTCTGATGAGCTTTCTTCTTTGGTATGTAGATTTTATGAATTTATGCGAAGAATGAGATTGTTTCATTATACAGATAAAATGGCTATACTAACGGTTTTATTTCTGGCAATTCTCGCTTGTGGTACTCTCTTCAGTCTTTTGGATTTCAAGTCAAAATTTGACCTTAAAAATTTATATGCACGGCCGATCTTTATCTCCTGTCTTCTAGAGTTCTGACCTTTTCTTTTCTCTCTCATTACTAAAGTTTTCTTCTCCCCATATTATGCTATGCAAAAAAAGATTTCGGTATGAAACAAACTATATAGATCGATACGCCTCATGATAAGGGAAAACAATCAGTAAACCAATCCCTGTTCTCATTATATGCACAACTGGTAAAAGCATTGTGGGTTTACCCTAAGTACAATTCCGGAGCCGGTGTCCTTAAAACAGTCCGAGGTTATATTCAACTTTCTTATCATGTGACGATACCGGTGCCAAGCAGTATTAGCAACTACATTTTCCCTTGGTTAACATTAGTGGCGTGGAGAGCGGAGACGTGCTACATGGCTACTGCCACTTTCATTAAACACTGCACCCTGGAGAGGACACTCCAGCGTCGCATCACAAATGCTGCACCACCAAAAGCAGCTGAGGCATAACATTTTGGGTGCAGAAACAAGATTTCTCGAGATCTACGGTTGCCACACACACGTGAAATTCTTCCGTTTCTATTCCATTAAAATTTTCTCATTGCTATGATATCACTGACCAACACGAATTTTGGTGCCAACAAACAAAATACTTTTGTGAGCTAATTTAATGTTGCTAATTCCCAAAAATTACATTAGATTTTTATGGTTAGCTGTCGTTTTTGCTGAACTGAAATTGCTTATTTTCGGGAGAAAAAGATCAATTTAAGATCTAAGCTGATCGCAAACATTCACTTTATAAAGATCGTAGAAACCCATCTATTGTCAAGTAGGCCGAGAAATTTGTCAACCACTTGAAAAACCTATTCTTATTAGAAAGAAAGTGTTTTTAATTAAAAAGTTTAAAATAGAAGCACCGACTATTTCCAGTTTATCACCAAAATAGCGTTATTAAAATAATTACGACAAAGATCTAAAGTAGAATCAACTTTACGTCTCTTTCCGTTTCATGCCTGATATTTTATACCTGGTATTTTCAGCTTTTGTCTGTGGAATCGCTTCAACCAGTTGAAAAGAGATTGTTCAGAATTCATTGGCGTTCTAGGATTTATAAACCGTAGAAAACAAATCAGTCATTCAATCAACCAGTTGGGCCTCACATAAAGCGTTGTCTTATTTGGAAGAACAGCTTAACAATCAATATGGATTATAAATTTGCAGTGTCATCTGTGTATCTTATATTGTTCATACGGTGGACGCCAGAGAAGAATGGAAGCAGGACTTCGAGTTATGTAGATAGCTTACCGAAACTGCTATAAGAAAAAAAAGATTTTAACACATATATCAAGACGCGTATCTAAACTTATTTATAAATGGAACTTTGTCTGTGTGTGTCCGTTACCTATAGACTCCGAAACGGCTGAACCGATTTTCTTGAAAATTTACACATTTGTACAATAAGCGTCTGCGAGTGATCTTAGCTAGGTTTTGTGTCGAGGTACACCCGATAAATATCGAAAATCGATAATCGAAAAAATCAGGTTATAGAAGGGGTGATCCGAGTTTAATCAAATTTGATACACACATAGAGAAAGACATAAGTAACGATATTCAGAAGTTCCAAGGTTGCAGTTCTTACAATAGTGCAGAAAATCGATAATATATATATATATATATATATATATATATATATATATATATATATATATATACAAGGCAAGATGTTTGTGTGTGTGTCTGTTTAACTGTCTGTACGTCCTTTATACAAATCCACAATTTTTATCCGATTCTCACCAACCTTCACACAAATATTCTTTAGGCTGAGTCTGAGCTCCAGGATCATGGATTAGTTTTAAAGCTTTCATTACACCCGAGCAACGCTGGGCTATAATGCTAGTATTGTTTAAGTTCATTTATATATAATCACAGCTAACATAAAAAAATCATCGTATTTTGTCACCGTACTTTTCTCTATGTCATCTATATTGAAGACGTGAACGATCATCTCCTTCCACAACTTACTGTTTTATCTAGCTCTAAGTCAACGTGAATGACGGTTTCAGGTAAAATTTGTAGGTAAACCAGAGACAATTATGCGATCCACTACCCAAAATTGATTTATTGTATTTCGGAATGATGTTTAATCGATTTACAGGATGTGATGGCATTAGTTAAAATTAGAATTTCATTTAGATATTTTTTTATATGCAATTATTTGTTTAACATATTGTTATAGTATAAATGCCACGTTTGCAACAAAGACTGTCACTCCCGCATCGGTTTCTACAGTCAAAAACGCCGATGCTCCAGTCAAGCAGACAACTAGGATGCTACCCATGGTCAACACTTACCGACGGATAGTATGTTCAATAAAGTCTTCCATGCTTAAATGATAAATGTCTTCAATTGGTTATTATAAAGAGATTGCAGGAAATAAAGTTTAGCAAAGAATAATACGCGCCTTATATAATAATATAATACATACAAGTATGTATGCATATTTAACGTACATCAGTTGAGTGCCATACGTGATACACGTTTTGGGCGATCATGTCTCGAAAGAGACATGACTGACTGGGCAGAAGATTATGCCGCAGTAGGTTGCCATTGCTTTCTACGGTAGACTGGTTGCCAGCCAAAGCTATAGAATCCAACCTGTCCTGGTATTTGACTCATAGCTAGAGGGGAAGAGATGTATTATATTATGAAGTAGTAATTAGTGATGGATCAGTTTATTACTTCGTAACAATATAAAACAATCCCCCCACTTTATGCCCAGTAAAAGCCTTAATCATGTTTTCAACTATTCTATTCAGTCAGTCAGTTGAGTGCAATATGTGATACACGCTTTGGACGATCATGTCTCGAAAGATACATGACTGAATGGGCAGAAGATTATCCTGCAGTAGGTTGCCATTGCTTTCTGTGTTAGATTGGTCGCCAGCTATAGAACTCAATCTGTCCTATTATTTGACCAATAACTTGAGGGAAGAGACAGATTAATAACATTCCTAAGGGTATTTGTGCGTAAGTGAATGCAATGAATGCAACTGGAGTTTGAACTCGGATTCTTTATTTGTCGTTCCGTGTCGGTATCCACTACCCCAATAATGCACATAGAGCACCTAAAAATGTGCCCCTGCTCTCCACCCAGGTGTTCTTGACAAAATCCAACGGAAAATCTGTAATGTGATCGATCCCGACTTGGCAGCTCACATACAGTCGCTTTCTCATCGGCGTAATGTGGCCATCGGCGTAATGTGGCTTCCCTGTGTCTCTTGTAAAATACTTTCACGGCTTCTGCTCCAATACATAATTTACTCGAGCCACAAGATTAGCAACTAGGTCCAACCCTCTTACTGTGAAACCAATAAAATGTAAATGCAAATTCTACTCCACCAGCTTCTTTTGTCGCACTTCCCACCTGTGGAATTCCCTTCCATTTATTTACTTGCTTCCCCGACAGCTATAATCTCCAAGAATTTAAACGTAAAGTCAATAGTCATCTCCTATCTCACAGACTTGCATCCTCTCTCCTCATCCTTCTCTTACCCACTTCCTGACACCCCCTATAACCTGTTACTCATTCTCATAACTTTCCTCCTATGTAAGCCCCTGCGCACCAGTGGCAGTAAACTGCCTTGCTTGGGGCGATATTATTATAAAAAAATAGCTCAAGGTGAATGAAGGCTTCCAGTGGATTTTGTTTATAAAGCAGAGGCAATTAGTCAAAAATGATTTATTGTATTGCTGAAAGAATGATAGTATGAGTTAAAATTATAAGTTTCTTTAGTTCATTTTTATCATATAATATTACTTGTTTAGTATATTATTATACGTGATGTTTCTAAAGTATAAATTAACTTTTTTAAAATCAAATGATTAAAAATGGTTTTGTCAAATGAAGAAAGAATTGACGCCTTTTTCTGGTGTATGCTAAAGGATAAGGTGTACTCAATGAAGATCACAAATGCAACACATTCAGTTGAATGTATAAAGAGTGAATGTACTAAAATTGACGGGAATATGAAGTTATTACATTGAATTCACTTGAATCTTGCAAAGCGCAGTTTTTTCATAAAAATTGATGGAAATCATATGACGATGTTATTTGTTAATATTCCAATTCGATAAATTATTGTTAAAAATTTAATTTCTTGAAAATATACATTTTTGCCTACATGCCTATACTTTAATAACACCTTGAAGTATACTAAATAAAGAATTATCTTTCTTTTTATCCGTATATATGTATATTTGATGTATATTTTAATGTAGGAATTTTTCTCAACACTTAAATCATATAATTTAATGAAGTATTGTTCTGATAGATCGGTGATTCCCAAACTGGGGAAAATTTGTAGCTTTTACCTTTATTTTTAGATAAAAACTGTCAAATTTACCCCTTTCAGAAATATAAACACGGAGTAAATGTAAGGTTTTTATTTTTATTATTTTTGAACTTGTGAATCAATAACCTATCAGGATTGCCTCGTTAAACAGATCTACAGCGTCAGTAGTTCACAGTAGCTTTGAGCTCCACTCAGCCAGAATATTATTACGCAGCTCCCATCAGCTTCCGACGTGGACATACTAAACTTACTACGGTTTCACGTTAGAGACATGTATATTTCCTTTGTACTAACCGTATTCCTGAATTACTAACTTGCGTTCAAGTTTGTAGCTTTTACCTTTATTTTTAGATAAAAACTGTCAAATTTACCCCTTTCAGAAATATAAACACGGAGTAAATGTAAGGTTTTTATTTTTATTATTTTTGAACTTGTGAATCAATAACCTTTGAAGTTGTAGTTCCACAATTATCTTTTTTAAAATCTGCGCTTCATAAAAATGGCTTTACAAACACAAACCTTTTCAAATCGTCAATTTGAAAATTTTTCAAAATTCTATCCAGTCTTTGTTCTTTGGAGCCTTAAAAAATGCAGTAATCTGTTAGGCATACACTCTAGTTATGAATTTAAAAATAAAATCTAATCCAGAACAAAATCAGAAAACGCGTTTTATTTTTTAGACGGGTGAGTATACCTATTGTTGTGGGGTCTTCCCTTTGTATATGATAATGGACTCGAATTGAGTATACATATACTCCTGCTACGACAGATACAGACAGATCCGAGAGATACCGAGGTATCATTGAGAAATACAGCGTCAGTAGTTCACAGTAGCTCTGAGCTCCACTCAGCCAGAATATTATTACGCAGCGCCCATCAGCTTCCGACGTGGACATACTAAACTTACTACGGTTTCACTTCAGAGACATGTATATATACTTCGTACTTACCGTATTCCTGGATTACTAACCTGCGTTCAAGTTTGTATCTTTTACGTTAATATACTTATTTTTCTATCTCAATTTCTGGTTATTGTTCCTTTATTTTGTGCGGTTCCTATTCCCGGGACCCACAACACCTATCTAATTAGCATTCATATTTCTAGATTTAAATTGTCTTGAATACTTGTTCATAGCATATGCAAAAAAGATACAACATACAAGTTTACCTTTCAACTACAACCCTATTTTCTCCCTCAAGTCGACTTCCATGTATCATGTGTTGTGGATCCCGAAATGAGGTCTGCACAAATAAACGAACAACGACCAGTAATTGAGATAGAAAATAAGTGTATTAACGTTAAATTACAGATTTGAATGAAGATTAGTTGTCCAGGAATGCGGGTTAGTAAAAAGTATATGTAGAAATCTCTGGAGGGGAAATCATAGTATATTGAGTATATCTGCGTCGGAAGCTGACGGGTACTACCTAATATTTGTATCGATGAGTGGAGCACAGAGCTACTATAAGCTACTGTGTTCTGATTGCTAATCACTCTCTGAAATCTCGTATTCTCCGGTTAAGTCTCTGGGAAAACGCGGTATTCTGTATTTATTTACCCTCCCACTAAAGCAAAATGTGGTACAAGGCCTTTTTAACGTGGGTTCTCAGGGCCATATAATATCTGTTTAATTTTGCCCAGTCGTTAATCTACCTTTTGGTGGAGCCACGTCTGGGTTAATGCTCTCCGCCCGAAGTGTCAAAGGAATTAACGCGAGAAAACGCGGCATTCTCCAGTCTCGCTTCTATGGCAGTAGTATAATTATACTCTGGACGAGTCTATCTTATGAAAAGGGAGAACCCCACAATAATATGCATATCGAAAACAGAAATAGGGGTTGTTCCAACGAGTGAAATTGGTATAGGTGACAAAAGTGTGAGAAGCCATGAACGTTTTGTTTAATGTGTAATTATATTGTTAATATTGTTGCTATTACTTGCCTTTTGTATAATACATAATAAGTGGTAATAATGATATTTGTTTTAATAATGATATTTGTGTCGCTACACGTATTTCGAGTCCAAAGTTGACTCTCTACAAAAAAAAACAAATTTTGACCTTACGTATCGTTATCCGTTTGCATTTCCGTGAACGAAAAACAAAAAACTAATTCCCACAATTTGATATCATCAGATTGACAAGAATGTCTACCTTTTTCAAGAAAATGGAGCGTCATATACAAGAAAATGGAGCGTCATATACAAGAAAAGTTGCAAAGGTCTGAAATGAATCGCAAGGTATAAAGTCACGGTTAAAGACAACCCAAAGTTCTAACATGGATACGCTAGAGCACGTTTGAGAGACACCTTGACGGAAAAATTCCAGAGCGTACAAAATAACGTCACTGGCAACCCTGAAAGGACATTGCTAAAGAAATGGCAAGATAAGGATCAGACAATAGTTGAAAACTTGATCAAATACACGAAAAATCGAATACAAGCACTGAAAGTAGCAAACGGGAGACCTATTTCAAACGTATTGAACTTGCTTCCATTTATCATCATCGTCTGAAATATATCTTAAACTATAATTGATATTTCTTCATATAATATAACTAGACACATAATCTATCGTCTAGCATATATTAATTGATTCTCCCAGTTTTTGATAATTAATTTATTACGGCTTAACGGATAGATTACTCATTAAGTTACCACGAATATTGGAATGTGCAGTGTATTTAAAAATGATACAAAAAGAAGCATTCCGGTTTTTGTCCCTTGTCCGCTATTTTAAGTTGAATGATAACTAAAAGAAAATCATATAACCGTTTCACGATGACACGCGATAACTTTTCTGACTTGCTAAATGCTACATTGTGTATCATTCAATTTGTTTCATCACTGGCATGAAAAGTGTCTGGGTCGTAAGTCATTTTAAGTCTGTATTTCCTTTTACTCTTGCAATCAAATTTCTCCTATTTTTCTATTGGTTCACAAAGACAAAACCTGCGAAATTTCCCCCACCTAATTGTCTGGATTAGATAAAGATTTTGTAGTTTTTAAGCTCCTATATACAATGATTCTTAACATAAAAAGTATTTCACTGCCTGACGAGGTGCTATTAAGATAGTACCGAACGAAAATGGCTCTTGTGTCGCTGTAAACTGTTTTTTATAATAAATAAAAGTAGCATATATGTATATATATATATATATATATATATAAAGAGAGAGAGAATGAGAGAGTTATTACGCGACCTAGGTTTCTACTATGAGGGGTGTCTTCAGGCAATCTTTAATAACTGGTTTACCGTTTACCTTTTTTCTTTTTAAGAACGCTCACGAAACGGTATTTTTTTAGAAGGTTCACATCGCAGGAGATTTTTGAACGCGCAATTTTTAAAATAAAAAACAAATTATGGCGTTTTCATCCATGAAACCTAAGAGGTATTTTTTAGTATGCTGATACTTAGTCATGATTTCCGTTCTTTCGTTCAGAATTTCTTTTTGATATATATATATATATATATATATATATATATATATATATATATATAACGTACAATATGTTTAAATAAAAAGCAAATATAATTTTCCTCTTGTTTTTATTATTTAACTATACTGTTCCTTTCTTCATATTATAACTAAGTAAACCTTTGCAAGATTATATATATATATATATATATATATATATACATATATAGTCATCCGCAGACAGATCTGTTTCGCTGTATCAAACCTCATTATTACGGTTAGACTCCGATTGCTTTTAACCCAGGATTGAAACCCGACCGACGTGGCCTCACTTGGCGATTCTACCTCTGGGCTATGGGCGATCGGTAGAAGAAGGCAGACCTTTTAGCAGACCTTTATTATTATACACGGCCAATAGCCAGAGTGCTCTAATTCACTAATTCATTAGTGAATGAGCGATGCGTACATGCCAGTGTAGCTACTGTTTTTCAAAGTCTATCATTCTACACACACACACACACACACACACACACACACACATATATATATATATATAACGTGTCCTCGAAGGAGCTAAGTATTCATTTTTTGCGATAGTGAGACACCGCATTTCATCTTACGAATTTGGTTCTAATGACTAACAGCAGCTCTGTAATAGGGTATAATCTCAGTCTTGTATTACAATTCCCGTCAATTACTTTGAGGTGTTAGTATTTTCTGCTGGTAAAGTAGAACGTTTCCCCGCTCGTAAATTATCTTTAAAGAGTACTCTTGCCTTTTCTGGGAAATCCTTGCCTGATTTTCCACTCAGGACTAAGTATCTTTTGAATAATGTGCATATAACACCTTCCGCGGTTTTTGCTGTCATTTCTTATCTAGATCCCCACAAACCATGTCAATTTAATGGTATCCATATAATTGATTTGAAGATATATATATATATATCCCTAACTTGCTACTATGTTCTGTAAACAGTATAATAAATATCTCGCTGCCTCTTTATGTCTTGCCTGTTGGGACCAATCATCTGCTGTTCTAGAAATCAGAACGACCCTTTTCCCTATCATCCTCTTATTAGCGTTCAAACAGTTTTTTTTGTGAGGGGGGGGGGGCAAATTGGAATCAAATGGTGTAATAGGGTCCAAATAATGAAACGCCTAATAGAAATCACTGAAAATATTAGGTTGTGCGAAAAGTTTGAAATTTTGCTCGCAAAAACAACAAAAATTATTGCTCAAAATAAAGAATATCATTTTCCAAGTCTTTCTATCATCGATCTGTAAGCTTTCGGATCTGGTCAAAGTAGCATTCAGCCTTCTTCGAATCAAAGAATTCTTGACACGCTTCCTTGACTTCATCAAACGATGCAAATCGGCGGCCCTTCAGAAAGTGTTGCATTGAGCGGAAAAGGCCGTAATCTGATGGAGCACAGTCAGGACGGTAGGCTGGATGTGGCAGAACTTCAACGCCGTCCAACTCTTCAAACTTGTCTTTGGTCTTTTTGGCGCTGTGTGGCTTGGCATTGTCCTGCTGCATCAAAGCGCGCTTTTAGAGCCGGGCAATTTTGCTTCAACTTTTCGTAGACCCGCTCAAGTTGCTGACATTAAAGTTCGGCACTGATGGCACTACCATTCGGAACCGACACAAAATGCACGATTTCTTCAAAGTTCCACCAAACGCACAACATGGCTTTCTTGCCAAATCGATCTTGTTTTGGAACCGATGGTGTTTCTTGCCCTTTCCGAAGCCATCGCTTTTTTCTATTTTGCTAGACCAGATAGACCCTTTTCGCAAGCATTTACGAACTTTTGGGACAACCTAATAGTTCTATGTGGATATGGAAGAAAATACATATTCCGTGGAGTGTTTCAGCGAACATGAATACATGTCATGACTGATCGTGAATGCGTAATGTGGCTCACGTTGCCTTCTCGGAACGCAAGATTTGCCATTTTTTCGAAATTTTTCGTGAATTTAATTTCGCCGTTAGACTATTGAACAAATGTAACTACAGTTGTATATCGTTATAATGGGGCCTCACATCAGTGAGGGGGGCCGGTGTGCAAGTGAAACCGTTGAGGGGAAGGCACCGAAACGGTGCACATTCTCTCCTGATGATCCCAATTTAAATATAAATTCGAAAGGGACATTAAAAGAAGGTCAATGAAATCATATGCCGTAAAGAAGGTCGGTGGAAATGTTATTGGCATGAGGAGCATTATACATTCAGTTCGCTTCAGGTGAGTTTCAATGACTTTCCAGTAATTTCCTTCTTCTAGAGTCCCTAATCAATCTCGAAGTTTCAAGAACCTCACATCGCAAAGCCATTCTTCAAACAAACAATACGGATTTATTTTCTCTAGGTAAATTGCTGATGTATTTACAATTATTACGGAGAGCATTGGATCAGAATTTTAAATTTCCGGCTCTTGCTTTGAACATTTAGAAAGTTTTCGTCGGGAATTTGACATACCGGTTATTATAATAAAATGAAAGTATATTGTGTCTCCGGATAAGTTTTTGAACTGATTAAGTATTTCAAAACCTGAAACGAAAGTTGTCCTGAACGGTCACTCTTATGGATCCTTTTGTACTAATGCAAGTGTACTCCAGGCTCTGTCCTTGGTTGTAATTTTTGTTTTGTTTATTTTATTTAACAACCTTACTGATGGCATTAGATCTCAACAGAAAATCTATGCTGATGACGCAACCATTTAATCCTCTCTCGTTAGTAAATCTAACAAGGTCAAATTGGCGGCTGACCTAAAAAATGACATACAGTCTCTTCTTAAAGGCCTGTTAATGTAAACACCTCCAAAACAAAACAAAACAGAAAAAAAAACTGTCTATTTATCATCTGAGAGACTCATTTATGCCTCCCATTCTTTATGCCTTCCATATATATATATTATAAATTATATTTTAGAACATGTACATAATTGATGTATATATATATCCGCAGACAGATCTGTTTCGCTGTATCACAGCTCATCAGTACGGTTAGACTCCGACTGCTTTTTAACCCAGGATTGAAACCCGACCGAATTGGCATCAATCGGCGATCCTATCTCTGGACTATGAGCGTTCAGTAGAAGATGGCAGACTTTTTAGCGTGTATATTATCATTATACGCGCCCAATAGCCAGAGTGCTCTAATTCATATTAATGAATGAGCGATGCGTACATGCCAGTGTAGCTACTGTTTTTCAAAGTGCCATTCTTCCAGAGTGCTCAATCAAGCGTAATGCTTTCCAGCAGTATGGGTGATGCTAAATCCTCGTGACTCGTTGCCCCTTCTTGGGCTACAATGCATTACTGACATAAATTGAATCCATTTCTAGGTCTTCACTAAGATGGTTCACTCTGTCGTGCTAGACAATCTTACACATCAGTAAGTCTACTATTCGCCCATGCTTTGAATATTGCTACCACATATGATTTGGTATTCCTGCTTTATATTTAGAAATGGATGAAAGGTGAGCAACACTAGAATGTATCTTCTGATCGGATCTATTCAAATTATACAGCGAAACAATTCTAGAAACATAATAGGATTTATCATTGCGCCCACAATCTGAACAATATATATGTTAATAGATATTCGTTTATAAAGGTGAACATTTTTCAGTATTTACATATGATATTAATTTCATTAGGTTTATTTAACAGATATCATATGTAAACACTGCAAAATGTTCATTTTAGAATATGGTTAATAATTCTTCATAAAAGATTATCCATTAAATTCTACATATCCGGTACTTTGCTTTGTATTATTAAATAATATTTGAGAATCCTGAATGACGCCAAGCGGTTGCTTGCTGCGAGAATGAGACATCGCATAGCTGACCGCAAGTTCAGCTCCAAAGGCGATTATGCAAACGGGTGCTGAACAATAGCAAATCCTCTATCCCTCATTTAATCAATGAATTCGAGGTCTTCACGTCATTAGCGGGCAAGGCTAAGTGCTTTGCCCGCAGATTCTCATGCAACTCCACATTGACTCGTCTGGAGTACAATCACCCGACTTCCCTATCAGAACTGATACTAAACTGCCTGATATATACCTTAACACAACAGTAGTATCCCGTGTAATATCAAAACTGGACCCCCACAAGGCTAGCGGCGGTTACGGAATCCCGGTGTTTGTCCTTAAGAAATGTACCCCTGACCTACATATTTTCGAGGTGACCCAAGCAATTATTGATGCTGAAATAGTTCAGCATAAACTCTTCTCCGACAGGCAGTATGGCTTCCGCTTTGCCGGGTCCACAGCCGACATGCTAACGACCATAACGGAGTACATGTTTCAGGCGCTCGAGGAGTCCGGCGAAGCTCGTGCTATTGGTCTGGACATACCCAAAGCCTCTGACAGTGTCTGGCACGCTGGCCTTCTATGCAAGCTACAGGGTTACGGTATTGCCGGACGATTGCATGATCTGATCCAATTTTGCTTATATAACCGCATAATGAAGGTCGTCCTGAATGGGCATGCCTCCACACCCTACTGTACAAACGCTGGTGTCCCTCAGGGCTCTATGCTACGCCCGAAGCTCTTCCTTATTTTCGTAAATGACCTCCAAGACGAGATCAAGAGCCAGGTAGGCATCTACGCATATGACACCACAATATACTCCCGCATCAGTAAGAATCCAGGTGTGACGGACAAACATAATCTTGCTGCTGATCTTGAGAGGGATCTACACTCTCTGGTTAATTGGGGTAAGAATTGGCTTGTCCATTTCGATGCGTCTAAGACCAAGCTGCTGTCTGTCAATCATCACAGGCAACCTCTCCTGCCACCCATAAGCATAGACCAAGCGCGTTTCCCCGAAAGTACTTCTCTGCGCCTCCTCGGCCTTACCCTCTCCTCTGATCTCAAGTGAAACCAAAACATTGAGTCAATAGCGAAATCCACTGCTAGGAAGTTTGGGTCACTGAGTCGGGCCAGGATGTTTTTCCCACCTGAAACCATCCTGCATATATACAAATCAACCATTCGTCCGTGCATGGAGTACTGCTGCTATTTATGGTCAGGTGCCCCCGCTGTTCATCTCCGTGTTCTCGACAGGCTCCAAAGGAGAATCAGTAATGAGATAGGTACCGACTTGGCGGCTCGACTACAGCCACTTTTCCACCGACGAGAAGTGGCTTCCCTTTGTCTATTCTATAAATACTTCCATGGCTTCTGTTCCAACGAGCTTGAGTCACTGGTGCCTCCGCAAAAGATGTTTACACGTGCAACCAGATTGGCAACTGGGTCTCACCCATTCACAATTAGATCAACGAAATGCAGACGACAATTCTACTCCTTCAGCTTCTTTTCCCGCACTTCCTGCCTGTGGAACTCGCTTCCTTATTCTTGCTTTCCTGACGGCTCTAACCTCCAGGAATTTAAATGCAAGGTCAATTCTCATCTGTTAACTACTTGACACTACTTCTTTCCACACCGCCCCGGAGATCCTTTCCTTTCTCTCCTCCTCCCCATAGTCATCACACCTGTATTCCCATCCTTCTCTAGATCCTTTCAAACTGGTTCGTCCCTTCTCTTCACTCTCCTCTAATCCTTTTACTCTTTTGTAGCCCCCTGCACATCAGTGGCGTTCCCGCTTTGCTAGGGGTGATATGATTTAAAAAAATGTAACAAATATCAAAATTTATGCACGTTAATAATATACGAAAGGTTGATGAAAAAAAATTTTCTGAACCGAATAAAAAAATTTAATCATTCCAAAGGTTCCTTTATGTCAGGTCTAAAATAAAAAGTATTTTCTTCCTTTTTTGTTTTTAAAATAGCTATGATGCATTGTAACTTTAAAAAATTACCTTTGCATCAAATAATGTCTATATTTTACTGGATGTAAGTAATCTATACTCTAGCCGAATAAATAAAATTACACATTCCCGTAAGTATCGAAAGAAAAAACCTGCAAAAAAACCTATATTTTAAAATTGTTATCAGTTAAAGTAAACACACCCATAAAATGCAATATTTTTCTGTCTTATCCTCCATAATAATCATTTAAATATCAAAAATATTGTTTTCCAAATTCAAAGGTAAATCATTTTCACCACAGTTATTGAACATTGCCTGATGACAAGATAAATCTCGAAACATAAAAATTTCCGTGTCGCAATGTAAATTAAATTAATTTTAAATGAAATCAAATTTAGTTATATATACATATATCTGTATATATATATGTGTGTTTGTGTGTGTATGTGTGTGTGTGTGTGTGTGTGTGTGTGTGCATATATATGTTTGTGCGTGTGTGCATCTGTATGTATGTGCGTGGTGGTGTAATATATATATATATATATATATATATATATATATGCTTAAAATTAGAAGAAATACCGTTGTTAAAGATATGACACCATCTATTCTTCTCCCATTTATGGTTTAAATAACAGGGCGATCTCTATCGTATATCCTTGCCTGACGATTAGATTTAAATGGGAGACTACTACGGAATATGTTCTGCCTAGTCAGTTAAGAATGCAAAAGATCACCGGAAATCTGTTTCACTTATGGCACTTAACTAACCTATATATATATATATATATATATATGTTTGTGTGCGTGAGTGTGTGTATCTGTGTGTGTGTCCGTGTATACGAGCATGGAAAGCGTATGACGCTATCCATTTCCAAACATTTTGTATTTTTATCACCAAATATCAATGTGGGTCGGGATGTGTCCGAGAACTTCTCAGTCGTACTTGCATTTGTTTCTTTTCTTTTGGTGTATGTGTGTGTGGGGGGGGCATCAACTCTTAGACATGCTGTTTTCCTTTTTGTTTTTATCCATTTTTTTCTCGATTATTTTCTTTCTCGGTAGGAAAATAAATTTTCTAACATTTTTTTTTCCGTTTTCTATCTTAATCTTGGCATGTATGATTTAACTTGTCTTTTAAATGCGTTGGTTTACATTTGCCAATGCACGCATGCGTAGATATACTTAGACGCTAACATAAACAAACGGACATATTTAAACGTGTAGGCAGTTATGCACACAAACATTCTGTGGCGTTTAAATACCCACCTGACTTTAAAATTCGATCAAATTCGTTCGTTTTAGAAGTAATCCGATTGAAAATCCAACGAATTGTTTTGCCTGGCTCTTTTCAAAACTTATTCTTGCTCACATTATTACCTCCCTTTCTTTCGCTAATTGATTCTTATAATTTGTTTTTCTTTTACTTTTTCTTTTTTTGTTCATTCCTACACCCTTCTCAAATCCTACTTTTTTTATTATAAGGACTAATAAAACTAAAAACACAAATAGTCAATCCACGCTTTAGTCTTATTCATGTTTTTATGCCTCTACTTAATTTATTTTTCCTGATTTAAAATTTACTTTTTTTTAGTTTTAGTTTTCTGTTGCATCGCCTTTTCATTGTCTGTTTATATTTAATAAATTGATTCATTTACTCACATTTTCACTCTTTTGCCTTTTTTTTCTCAGTCTTAAACATTTGTCTCCCTTTACGGCATTCCAGCTTTCCTTTTTACTAGTTTCCTCGTTCAAATTCATTTTGTTTTCTTTTTTATTTAATAAAGTGCGATTGTTTCCATTTTCTTTCTTTCTCCTTTTAATTTAAAGCCATTTTCTTTTCGTTATCTTAAATCATTTCGTTGTTGTTTTTTTTTTTTTCGAAATACTTCCTATAAACTCTTCTTCGCTTAGAGATTTTAGGAATTTTCTTTTGTTTTTGTTATTTTTTGCTAGATTTATCCCAGTTTTTTTCTCTCAAAAAATCATAACTTGTTCTAATAAGTCTTTTCTTCTCTGCTTTTCCTCTATTCAATACCCCCTTTCAGCAATCCATTATTCTTTGTTTTCTTTTCAATTTTTCATTCAATTTTTCCTATTGTCGTTTCCTATTCTCCTGCGATACAACTTCCTTCTTAATTTGTATATATTTTCCCCTTGATATCTTCAAGTTTACTATCTTTCCTTGGTTTTATTTTTGGTTTTTCTTTCTTTACTTTTTACATTTCATCCACACTTCTTTATTTAGATTCCTTCATTCATTTCTCTCTTTGCTTACATAGATTTCCAGCAATATTTTTTCATCCATTTAATCTATTTTTTTCTTCTTTTACTTTCGCCCCAAGCATACACTTTCCTGTACTTTTTTCTTAATTTCAAATCTTTTTTTTTATTTTATTTTCCATTCTTATGCTTCCTTTCCAACAATTTATATGCTTTGCATCTTAATAAGCCACCATTAATTCCTGCTTTCATTTTTACTGTCTTATTTTTTCTTTAGCTCATTTTGCGTAACTTCTTTTCTTTTTTCTTTCAAAATCTTTACAGATTTATAAGCTAAGGAACTTATTCAAAGTCTTATTACGTTATCAAAATTTTACGAAATAAAAAATTTTAAAAAGAAAATATTATCTAAAAGTATTTAAACTACAGTCAGAGCAGCAAAAGACATCTGACTAACTTCTAATCAGAATCATTAAATATTTATTTAATTCTTATTAATATTCACGAACACTTTGAATATAAGAAATCAAGCTGTAAATTCTGTAATAATTTGTACTAAAAGATATCGTCATTGTCTGGTAAGTTATGACTTTTCATTTTAGTCTTCCAGATTGTCCCATTATACTTCTCGCACTCACCATTGTCTTGAGGGTGATATGGCGCTGTTCTACTTACGGCTACTCATTGCTCTTTTAGGAACCGTTGTACGCTTTCAGACATAAACGAAGCCGTCTATTCGAATGAATATACGCGGATAGTCCGAACACCTCAAAAAGTGACTAAATTACTTGTATAACCGTTTTAGAGGATAGATCCGGGCAGGGTATCGCGAAAGAAAGCCGCGAATATTTGTTGCAAGTTTTTGATGAAAGCGGATCTTTAAAATCCAATACGATTATTTCGTAGACTTTTATGACCATGTTGGTGTTAGGATTGCAGAACTTGAATTTATTTTCAGTGTAAGTCTTTACACGATTTTGTAATCTTTTTCGCGTTCTCTTCTGAGTAAGGAATGTTTCTGATATGCGTCATGTGTACAATTCGTGTCATACCTGGGTGGCACAACTCCTCTACGTAATTTTATTCATTTTTCTTTGTTAGCAGCCAAGATACATAGTCGAGAGAGGGTTTCACGGTTGCGTTTTTATTACCTGAGATATCTTATATCGACCGATTATCAAGAAATTTTCATCCTCCACCTGGCTATCGTCTCATCTTTTATTCTGTTGGTCGTGTTCACGTTAAACATGAATACAACTGATTTTTTTAATCATTTCACCCCAAGCAAGGCATTCCACTGCCACTATTGCGCAGGGTGTTACATAGGGGAAGGTGCTGAGAGAGTGATTAGATATAGGAAATGTCAGAAGGAGGGTGACAGACGACTAAGAAGGTCCATAGGAAGAGTGTTTGAGAGAATGGGAGCGAGTTAGTGTGTTAGGAGGTGTCTATTGACCTTACATGTAAACGCCTGGTGATTGTAGCTGTCAGGGAAGCAAGTATGTGGAAGGGAATTCCACAGGCGAGAAGTGCGAGAAAAGAAGCTGTTTGAGTAGAAATTGCGGTTACATTTTATCGGCTTCACTGTAACAGGGTGGGACCTACTTGCTAACCTAGTATCTCGTGCAAATTCGTACCTTGGGAGACACCAGTGATCTAAGTTCATCGGAGCAAAAGCCATGAAAGTATTTATAGAAGAGGCACAGGGAAGCCACGTCACGCCGGTGAGAGAGTGACTGCAGCCGGTCTGCCAAGTCTGTATCGATCACATTCCAGATTTTCCGTTGTATTTTGTCAAAAATCCCGAGGAGAATAGTGGGGGCACCCGACCAGATGTGGTAGCAGTACGGATGGTAGATTTATATATGTGGTAGCACGGGCAGATGGTAGATTTATATATGTGCAGGATAGATTCAGACCGAAAAAAATTCCGGGCCCTGCAAAAAGAACCGACATTCATAGCAGCGAAAGTTATGGAGAAAAAAAGATTATGGTCTCCCGAACTGCCTTAAATAGTTGGCTATGGCGCATTTTGAGGAGTCTGTCTCCATTATCAGAGGCAGAGGATGCATGTTTGTCTCCGCACAGAAAACCTGCGATTTAATCTTTTGTTTCTTTTTTGTTTTTGTTTTGAGTTCCTGTTTTTTTTTCATGCAATGGTTTAGTAGCCAAAATAGGTGAAGAGATCTCTAACGTTACTGCATATGTATGGTACTGTTTAGCATTTTGTTTTTCCTAAATCCAGTACTCCTGCCTGGTCGTAGGCCCGCTCTACGCTATTTTCGATCATTCTCTGTCAGATATTTGTGAACGAAAGCACGTTTATGAAAGCATCTTATATCAGTCTAACTCGCTATTGTTCCACTAACACCGATGAAAATAGGAAGTCCTTACTTAGTTTTAAGGAGACTTGATAGAATACGACAACTGAATCTATGGGCAGTTGACGCCTAGTAGCCAGTAAGTTCCTAGTGACTGTTTAATTTCTTTTATGTAGGTCTTGTCCAGGAGTGTTAAGACATCTTCGTAGAAAGATCCGTCTATAAAATACTAGCAAATCTTCACTAAGGTAAATTTCGTGGGTTAGTGCAGTAAGTACTCAAGAAGTTTATGAAGTTTATGAAGATATTCTAATTCTGGTTCTGAGTTAGGGTCAATAATAAATTTCTCTGGACAGAGTAGATTAGCTATTATTAAAATGGTTAACAACTGATTTCATTAAATTGTAGTAGAATTGTTAGAGATCATTCATACTGGCTTAAATGTAAAATTTTATGTCCTAATATCCACTAACTTCCCACTAGGGCGGATGCCCGAGAGAGATGCGGCACAATTCCTCTCCAAGAACAAGAGAGAGCTTTAATTAATTCTTAATACAAGTAGAGTTCTCTTGAATATATGTATTCATGAAGCTCAGCCAGAAATATCCCGTCGAACCTTTATAATGCAGAGTCAGGCTCTTGTCTGTTCACCGCAGACGAGACTCTACCCTTCGGCGGAGGCTCATCTTAATTCCTCTCCAAGAACAAGAGAGAGCTTTAATTAATTCTTAATACAAATAGAGTTCTCTTGAATATATGTATTCATGACAGATCCATTAAGGTGGAAACAGATCATACCATACTAGCAATTGCTAGCGTCTTACACCTCTTTATTAGGTTGTCCCAAAAGTTCGTAAAAACTTGCGAAATGGGTCTATCTGGTCCAGCACATTCGAGAGAAGCGATGGATTCAGAAAGGGCAAGAGACACCGTCGGTTTCAAAACAGAATCGATTCGGCAAGAAGGTTATTTTGTGCGGTTGGTGGAACTTTGAAGAGTTGGTTTTGAATGGTCATGCCATCAGTGCCGAAATTTACTGTCAACAACTTGAGCGGGTTTACAAAAAGTTGAGGCAAAAATACCCGGCTCTGATCAACCGAAAGCACGCTTTGATGCAGCAGGACAATGCCAAGCCACACACCGCCAGGAAGACCAAAGGCAAGTTTGAAGAGCTGGACAGCGTTGAGATTCTGCCACATCCAGCCTACAATCCTGACTGTGCTCCATCAGATTACGGCCATTTCCGCTCAATGCAACACTTTCAGAAGGGCCCCGATTCGACTCGTTTGATGAAGCGTGTCAAGAATTCTTTGATTCGCAGACGGCTGAATTGTACTTTGACCAGATCCGAAAGCTTGCAGATCGATGGCAGAATGTCTTGGAAAATGATGGTCTTTATTTTGAGAAATAATTTTTGTTGTTTTTGCGAGTAAAATTTCAATTTTTTGCAAGTGTTTACGAACTTTTGTGACAACTTAATATTTCTTGGTTGGGTAAAATCCATGCTGGGACTTCGAATATAAACATAAATAAATTAATAGAAAGAAATACTTGTAAATTCTTAATTTCATGAAATGTAAAATTAGGCACGAATGTGTATATTTTCTTTTTTTACAATGCGAACGCAGCAGTAAGCACACATCATGATACTTCTGAAACAATAAGAATACGATAAAAGAATGTATTAAATTTTGGATTTTCTTTTCTTTTCTCTGTGTTCTATAATGAGGGAATCTTATCTATTCTTCTTCTGGTTGTAGTGGGAGTCCGTTCTAGTAAAGGGTAGTTGTATACTGTTGCAGGTTAACGGAAATTGGCCTAGTTGTAGATAACCCACCATTAGTCATAAAATGATTATAAAATCAAGAAAAGCAAATTGAGTTGAAAACAACATTTTTATATATACACATATCAATTAATGTCCTTTTACAATTAAAGTAAAAACTTGAAGTATAAGTCCAAAGGAGGTTAAAATGTTCAAGGCAAATAAAATGCTGAAAGAGATTTAAGGCTTAGGAATGTGGGGAGCATGTAAGTGAGGAATGTCTTTGACGTAGTCGCTCCTTAGGTCAGTAAGTAGTTTTGAGACAGGGAAGAAGGAAGGAGAGGTGAAGTGACGAGTATAGTAGCCACTTGACTTGGTCAAGGGAGATATTAATTAGTATCGCCTGTCACCGTCAGTCTGTCTGCTTGCGTCGGCCTGTCTCGGCTTTTTATATCTTCTTTTTGGATCATAGCAGCTCGTTTGGGATTTCACACTTGTATTTGGCTCTGAGCTTCCCATTGGCTGATAAAAAAAATTCGCGTAGTCTCGCGAAATGGAAATTTAATATTTGATTAATTTTCATTTTTCAACCGGAACACCTGCGCGGATCCACCTGCGCACAGACGACTGTTGGTCATTTTCATTTTTGTCGTGAGAGAGCAAAGATCCGGTCAATCGCTTTTGCTCGGTCGGTATCACCACAGTTCTATAAGGATGCAGTCCACACACAGGAGCGATACACCAGATTAACAAAAGCAATCGCTCTTAATCGCTAACTAATCGACCACAGAAAAAACATCCCAAGTCAGTTAATTCTATCATTAACGCTTCCTTAGTCACCTCGGAATAGGGAGACGCAGGTTCGAACTCTCTCAGAGAACGCATACTTCTTTATTTTGTTACTCACAATTGATGGATAGTCTAGTATTTTCGCTTTTCTTTACTGCTTTGCCTGGTAGTTTTTTTTTGTTTTTTTTATAAGCGTTTCACCCCGAGCAAGGCATGTCACTGCCACTACTGCGCAGGGGGCTACATAGAGTGGAGAAAGGATGATTAAATATAGGAAATGTCAGAGGGTGGGTGATAGGCTGGTAAGGATACAGAGAATGAGGGTTGGGTAGATGAGAGTGTTCTGAGAATAATTGGGAGTTAGTGTGATAGGAGGTGTCTATTGACCCTACATTTAAACACCTGGAGATTGTAACTGTCGGGAAAGTAGACTTGTGGAAGGGAGTTCCACAGGCGGGAAGCGCGAGAAAAGAAGCTGTTGGAGTAGAATTTACGGTTACATCTTATTTGTTTAACTGTAAAGGGTGCGACCTAGTTGCTAATCTAGTATCTCGTGTAAATTCATGCTTAGGCGGCACCAGTGATCTAAGCCCATCGGAGCAGAAGCCGTGAAAGTACTTGCAGAAGAGGCACAGAGAAGCCACATCACGCCGGTGAGAGAGTGGTTGCAGCCGGTCTGCCAAGTCAGTATCAACCACGTTACAGATCCTCCTTTGTACTTTGTCAAGAAGCCCAAGGAGAGCAGCAGGGGCACCCGACCAGTTTCTGCAGTTTTCTTTGTGTCTACCATAAAAACGGCTTCATTTGAATATGTAATTTTGCGAAGATTGTACTAAAACGATAATCAATATTGGAAAGCCTTTAAGTTATTTTATCCTCGATGTAAATGTCGAATAAATCCGGTGAAAAGACTCACCATTGTCTTACGTCTCTTTCCATTTTTACATACATATTTATTTACAATATTTACATCGTTCGGACTGTTGTCCTTATTTTGTAGCCATATTCACGGCGTTTCATTTATACCCATATCATTTCATTCAAAATGCAAAAAGAAAGGCACATAATATATACAACAACAACAAAAGAAACACTGTTAACAATAATAAGCTAAACAATAACAAATACATCATACTACCAACCAATTCCATTACATCCAATATCCAAAACAATCTATCACATATAAAAAACACACACATAGTAACAACTACTTCAAAAACTATTATGGACATTGTGAGATCTAAAAATAACAGAAATCAAAATGACGAACAAGCAGGTGTATACCGAATAAATTGCCGGGACTGTTCCTCCATCTACATCGGAGAAACAAGCAGAAATCTAAAAACGTATATATGAACACAAAAGACACATCACTAATAATAATCTAACCAATGCATTAGTGATTCATAGAAATAAATTCAACCACAATTTCGATTTCAAAAATGCCACACCAATAAAAAGAGTGGACAATTTATTCAGAAGGAAGATTCTCGAGAGCGCCGTTATCCAATCCTACCAAAACATCAATTTGCGCCCCGGATTTTTCCCAATCTCACCATTGCTTGTGGAAACTATATTGAAACAAACTAAAATGCATGGTGGGAATTTCAAAGAAAACGGTTAATTTCCTTTTTTCATTCTAAAATCTCGTGCTTTTGCACTGCACGTGGGGGAGTTCTGGAACATACTAACACAGAATGGAAAATTTTCGAAGAAAACTAATAAATTCCTTTAATCTTAACGTCGCGTAACTTTGCAATTACACATGAAGAAATTCTAAAAACTGAAATGTTCCGTTAATTTTTTTGAAATGATTTGTAAGCGTATTTGTGGTTACCAACACTAATTTTATTTATAGATACGTAATTTCGAAAAAAGCTCATTTCGTCTTTCTGCCTTGAAAAAGTCCATCACGAACGAAACGCATAGGCGATTTAAAATACAGTTTTCCTCTTGTCTTTATTTTATTTAACCATACTGTCCATAATCTCGGATTAAAACTGAGTATATATATATATATATATATATATGGAACTTTGTCTCTCTGTGTGTGTCTGTGTGTGTGTGTGTGTCTGTGTGTGTCCGTTACCTATAGACTCCGAAACGACTGAACCGATTTTCTTGAAAATTTACACAGTTGTACTATAAGCGTCTGCGAGTGTTCTAAGCTCGGTTTCGTGTTGTGGTACCCCCGATAAATATCTAAAATCGATAATCGAAAAAATCGGGTTATAGAAGAAGTGGTCTGATTTTAATCAAATTTGATACACTCATACACAAATACATAAGAAACGATATTCAGACGTTTCAAGGTTGCAGTTCTTACAATAGTGCAGAAAATTTGATATCGATACCAGGAAATCAAAATTTGACTTACATCCATTCATTTTTCTTTCAGTCTACGGTTTCGCTTTAACTGGAAACAACTATGGCTTTTTAGTCTCTCGTGCCAACGTCCAAAGAGTCTGAGCTCTAGGACCATGGATTAGTTTTAAAGCTTTCATTACACTCGAGCAACGCCGGGCTATACTGCTAGTATATATATATATATAAATGTAAATGACAATAAGAAAACTGTATTTGTTGCCAAAGCGTTTCAACCAATGTGGACTTTTCACGGCAAAAAACGAAATGTATTTATTATAACAAAATTTTTTGGCCCGGCTATATGGCCGGGAATACCCACTATAAAATGACCATGTGTCACCTCTGGCCTTGCGTGGGAAGGCTAGTAAATACAAAAAGTAACTAATAATAACAAAACAAAATGTCCTTAGCAAATAAAAAAAATTAAAGAACGCTATAAAATTACGTCAAATGATGTCAGGTGTGAGGATATTGTTTTTATTGTTATGTTGATGGATTCGACCATTTTATTTTGGTTTATTGATACTGTTGTGTACATTTGTTTGGGAGAGTAGTAATTCTGTTAAAAAAAGGTGAAATAAGGAAAAAAACCTATGCGTAGTTTAATATTTGGGTAATATTCAATGGCGGCACTCTCGAGAATTTTCCTTCCAAGTGAGTTATTTTCTTTTCTTTTTTTTTGTGGGGTACTAATACAGTTTTTCCATCGTCGTTTACATATATATATATATATATATATATATATATATATATATAGATAGATAGATAGATAGATAGATAGATAGATGATTTATTGTTTGAATATTTGTTAGCATAGATACTCATATCTGAGTAGTAGATAGTTTGTTTTTAATTAAACAGTATATATATATATATATATATATATATATATATATATACTACCGGCCTGAATATGTTTGAAAAATTTTGCTATGAAAATGTGTATCATTTCACAGAGCTCGTATCTGCGACACTTAACAACATAGGGAAAGCCACTAATTGATCTGATGCGACTAAACCATTCGACCTCGAAGGATTTCACAATAGACAAAGACTATCTAGCCTTAAAAATACTGCTTCAAAAGTGTATCGTAATGTAAACAAACAATTTTACGAAAAGTTCCTGAGACTGACAAAATGGAATAAAGAACCGATACATTTAATTAATTTGTTTGAACATCATCTTTTAATCAGTATTCGTATTTGAGTAGATATTTTGTTTTTAATTAAGGAGTATATTTATATGTATATATTTCTACCGGCCTGATTATTTACGAGAAATTTTGTTACTAAAATATGTTTAATTCGGGAAGATTCGAACTTGCGATCTTAAACAACAATTGACCTAGTGCATCTTAGCCCATCCGACCACGAATGATTCAACAGCCTAAACAAAGTTAAATCAAACCTTATATAGACAATTTTTCATTTTTCCTTAACACTGTCAGTTTACATTGCGGTATATTTCAGAGCAGAGATAGGAATTTACGAAATAAATACACAACTGCCTTTATTATAACAGGGAGGATTATTTTTTTCATGAGTACTTTCAAATGTTGCTCTATGCCTTTTTTTAAATTTTTAATAGACCACACTCTCACTTGCCAAAATTTAGTGCAATTCGCCCAATATAGATTAACATATCCCAAATAAACAAAACAGTATTAGCATCTGATAAATTTTAGCATAGAACATCGAAATATGATAAAGGACACAATGCAAAGAAATACTCTCAATTCTGTTAATAAAAGAGATGCAACCAACATTAAGTAGAGTGTCTTTCTCCACTGTATATGCAAGTGTGTTTAATATTAAAACAAACACACCCACACACACACACACACACACACATGGCAATTGCAGTTTGACCGTTTCTATGACGTCACGTTGAGTGACTTGAAATTGGATCTATCAAATATGAGAACGCCTAATTGAAATCACATTGTGTAAATATAAACAGAACAATCTTTGAAAAAAATATTGCAACATTCGAAAGTAAATGGGAAAAATGATATAAAATAAAAGTTGATATGAATTTTGGCAAATTTGCCGTTAATACAAAACAACTTATATGTAAATATGACTTAAAAATCTTACGAAAGAATAGTTGTTCTATTTATTAACAAAACATGTTTGAGAAAATTCTTACTGCTGAGCTGCATATTATTTAAATTATATATATATGTGTGTGTGTGAGAGAGAGAGAGAGAAAGAGGGACAGAGAGAAAAATACTGAACGATGGATAGAAATTGGCTATAAGAAGAAAACAGAAGAAAAAATTGTGTACATATGCATATGTGCTTTCCAAAATGAAGAGTAAATAAAGAAAATCGATCAAAAGAAAGAAAAAAAAACAGCGTCACGTGATTATGATGTCACTGAATTAGTATTACTTTTGTCTTCCGCCATTACTGTCACATTTTTCCCCGACTGGTCCTACAGCCATAACGTTTAATTTTAAAAAAAAGAAATAAGAATCACTGAGTGGATTTTTATAGCTCCATTTATATGTGACTCGCAACTTAAGGCGTTAAGATATTTCATTATTCCAAAAATTCATTCAATTACCTTTCCTTCCATTTTCTCTCCTTTGTTTTTTTAGTTTTATTTTTAAAAGTTAAATAAACATTCTGAAAAATGAATTAAAAAAGCATGGGTGATTTTGATCAGCATTATGTGCCTGAAGATTATATTTTGTCTTGGTTTTCAAGACTTCTTTTCTTGAACCAAATATGTGAGTAAATATTTTTTCGTATAAGTCTTTCTTCTGTTGAAAAGGTATAAATAAGCTCAACTATCATTGTGTCACAAATCGCAGTAGTTAAATTCAATATCTGAATGTATGAAGCAAGTAATACTAGGAATTTTTGCAATAAACAAATTCGTATATATATATATATATATATATATATATGTGCTTAGGAAATAACTGGAATTGTTTTCTAGTTTAGACAGAATATAGCACACTTTAGTTGCTATTTACAGACACCATACATGCATATACAAACATATATGTGTATTAAATGATTGAATTGGTAATCTTGCTTGACTGGATAAATATGTAGATCTTAAAGTGAACAAAAATTATATGAAATATAAAATTTTCAATTTGTATCCATGAAAACTGGAGCCCTCGGCCAAATTTCGACGACTACTGCAAACAAATTAAAAATGTTTTAAACTCGAAAAAAGACCTTACACATTGTTTATGACGTTATTACAAAAATATTCGAAATGGGTGTGTGCTGAAAGCATTTTAAACTAGATATTATATCTGCAGGCAGAGACTATATATATATATATATATATATATATATATATACACACACAAGTATTGTTGGAATAATATTCCTTGTCAAAAGAAACACTTTTTAAGAAAGTGCTCAATACAAAAGTAGAGCTAATAATATTATTTATTCATAAATTATAACATGGATATGTTACAATATCACTACAAAAGTAGCCATTTTGTTTCAACACTTTTGTGTCTTCTCAAATGATGTGATGGTTCTTAAAAAATATTTTTAAGAAACATCACATCACTTGAAAAGACACAAAAGTGTTGAAACAAAATGCCTACTTTTGTAGAGATGTTGTAACATCTCCATGTTATAATTTATGAATAAATAATGTGTATATATATATATATATATATATATATATATATATATATATATATATACACGATGTTTTTTCGTGCAACAAAATACCAACACATAAGTAATAAGCAGGACCGTGGTGAGAAACGTCAAAATATAAAAACAAATAGTTTAATGATATCGCTTAAAAACAACTGAAAGAAAAAAAGGAGAGTTTCAAAAGAGATCAAAATATACACTTAAAAGAATTAGAGAACTTGAGACAAGTACTTTCGTCCGACAGAACTAGTCATGGATATAAAATAGGGAATGTTCAGAAAAGGGGATAAAGAAAGATTTCCCCATCATATACCTTCACTAAGAAACCCAAATAAATTCAATTAAAGATTGAAATCTTTTTGTTTCCACAGAGGAGGAGGGTTTGATTATATCGTCAAGGCCTCCAGAACAATGAGGTGGAATAGAGAACGACCGCTGTGCAAAACAGAAGAGTGATATATATATATATATATATATATATATATATATATATATATATATATATATATTAATCGTATCACCGCGAACAAGACGGTAACGCCACTGATGTGCAGGGGCTACGTAATAGTGAAAGGATTGAAAAAAGAGAAAGCCAGAAACCACATGCTAAACAGGGAACAAGGGATGAGCCTCTTAACCTGTTCAATAGACGTGGGTGGAGTGTGAACCGGGTGATTACTGATGATACAGTCATTTAAGTGCCATACGATCATGTCTCGAAAAAGACATGACTGACTCTGCAGAAGATTATCTTGCAGTAGGTTGCCATTGCTTTCTGCGGTAGACTGGTTGCCGACCAAGGCTAAAGAACCCAATCTGTCCTGTTATTTAACCCATAACTGGAAGGAAGAGACGGATTAATACCTTTCCCTTTTGGATTCAACTGTAATTCGAACTCGGCTCCCCGGCTTCTCGTTCCGAGCCGATATCCACTGTACCACAACGCATTGTGGCATAATGCCGAAAAAGGGGGATGAGTAGAGGTTGGTATCATTTGCTACACTTGAGCTAGATAATCGCATTCACGACCCAATCACTTATTACAATTTATCTATTCACCACAAGAACCCATCCATCACCTCCTAAACCTCCATACCCCAGAGACAAATGTTCACGGGGGGCACCTGAAAGGGCTGGGGACAAACGCATGACATAAAAAATTTGGTTCTATATACAATGATACAAAAATATCTTTAAAACATTAAATGATACGAAAATAAATACAGGAGGGATGAAATATCCAAAACCAACTAAAATATAACAAAATCTTAAAATCAAAATGAACAAATGTTAGTAAGTCTACCCCAGAAAATTCAAGAGTGGCTGCTGTATTCCACCAAACGACTAAATCAAGTAGTCAACTCGCTAATGGAGAGGAAAGGGAAAGAAGAAATAATCAAATGAGAAAATAAAAGACTGACCCCGTCAAGATAAAAAGTGGGGCCAAAACAACCTGGGGAGCGTGGAAGTCTCGACTTGGATTATAATAAAGCGGGCGCAGGAGACAGTCTAGGAACACATTCATACACATTAACTAGGTACACAAAAAAGTTTAACCTTAACCAGAAGAGCGTTCACAGGAAACCACACCGTTATACAATCAGTCAATTAAGTACCATTCGTGATACACGCTTTGGGCGATCATGTCTCGAAAGAGACATGACTGACTGGGTAGAAGATTATCCCGTAGTAGGTTACCATTGCTTTCTGCGGTAGACTGGTTGCCAGCCAAGTTATAGAACCTAATCTGTCCTATTATTTAAGCCATAACTGGAGGGAAGAGACGGATGAATACCTTTCCCAAGAGTATTGGTGCGTAAATGAATGCAAAGAATTCAACTGGATTTGTCCTTCAGACTTGCTACTTTTAAACACTTTACGCTGAAATCAGTCGTTATAAAACGCATTCTATCAGATCTGCTTTTCATCAAAGAATCTAATCAGATGCTGATAAAAATAATGTTTAAATTGCAAGGTTCCTTCTATGCGCGTCGTCTAGATCACTATTCAAGCTACAGCCAACAACAGCAAAAGATCATCCATTTCACCGCAGTATACGGGGGCGACAGCTGATCTGGATGGATACGAGCCGTCAGCTCGCCGACATGTTCCCAGAAAGGGCGCACCAAAGGGCAATGGTTGAAAGCGTGCGCAGCAGTTTCTTCTAAACCAAGGTCGCACCGATGACAGTCGGGCAAATCCACCTTGCCCCATTTGAAAAAAACCTCTCATTGAGAGATTGAATGTTCCAAATCAAACGACAGGTAAGCGAAAACTCAGGGTTAATGAGGTAATTCGCCCAAAACGAGCACGACTCAGTTGCTGACCATTCAAGCCGATCACGTAGAGAGTCTTTCGTCGCGACTCCCTCAACTAATAAACGATCCAAGTGTCTCCGAGGCTGATAAAGTTCAGTGGACCGAGGAATGGCTCGCAACGCGTCAATACACTCGAATAAGAATTTCGATTGATATCGGGGCTTACATCGGCGCTCAGCCTGTGAAACGGGAGGTGTGATAATAAGGTAAGCTTGTTTTAGACTGCCAGTGATAAACTCGGATATAATTCGCTCGTCCAGGACAATGCCACCGACGTCCGTCAGGTAAGTTAGTTTAAAGCCCTGTATAAGAAGGGTTGTAGAATTACCGGAACCCTCTTTGTGCAGACCTGCAACATTTGTTCGAGTTTTTTAGACTCCATCAGCGTCATTCTAATTTTAAGATAAGCGTCTTTGGCCCCTGAGAGGTAATACAACACTTTCAGATTTCCACCTGTATTGCGGATTTGTGTGATCACACCGGGGGCATTTGGAATGTTCACAGGATCTTCTATCTTTTTTCCGTCCACTGCAGACATCTTAAAAAGAGGTCTTAAATGTGCCTTCCTCTGCGAAAACAGGTCTTTTTCTACGGTCTGCCTATCCACCGGTCACAATTTCTAAGATTTGTAATATTGCCCACGATTTCACTTTTTCTTTTCTTTCTCGTCGATAGAGTTGGGAAAAGGTTTACGGGTGTGGGGAGAGAGTCGAAGGAGCTCTTGATGGGGAAAAAGATAAGCTCCTTACCTTAGCAGGTGTCTATCTTTGACAGAAACAAATTGGGTCTTGGCGGCTTTCAGAGCCTTTTCCACCCTGCTTTGAACAGCTTTTTTCTCCTTTTATTGCTGCTGACATCCTCCTCTTCGTCCCTCCGCTGTTTGAGCAAAGAAGTGCGTGGTGGAGGCATTTCCACGCACTCCATTTGTACTGACACCGCTGGTTCTTGTTAATGCTGCTGCCGCTGTTTTCTAGGCAGTGGTTTTTTTACTGGCGATTTTTCCTTTTCGCTCATTCTCTGAGAAGGAGGGAAAGCCGCGTTTTTCCCCCTCCTCACAAGCTCCGTCCATTCGTTTGATGGTTGTGATTTCACCTTTTCTGCCTCTGCCACCACCTCTTTTTCACCTGCTACTAGTGCATCTGGCTATTTTCTCCTTCACTGATACTTCCGGTATCACCGGTGCTTCTGTTGTCAGCACCAGATTCCTGGTTGTTCACACTCTGGCCTGATGAACAGCTGCTTCACATGTCAAACAGTGCGGCCTTCTTCCCTCCACCACCACGAACAGTCTTCTTCCCCTGCAGAGCAGCACGTCGGGGGACATTTTGGAACTCCCGTCGGTTCATGGTCATATACAGACAGAAATCCTCGACTGGCACACTGACAACCCGTTCCACCTTGTCCAGCGCATCAAACTGGGTGAAAAACGACCCCACATGGTCACTGGATATGTCAAGTGGCACTCTTTGCACGCTATGGCGAGTGTGTCGAGTGCCCATATACTCTATCATCAGCATAACGTGTTTCGTTATCAAGATGCTGCCAGTCAGAATCTTTCTTCTTCATCTGACGCTAACAGTACGTCCCACATAGCACGATAGCGTCTTGCAAAAATGTTGGGTGCAACTCTATGGCTCTTGAAGGCTTCCTCCATCATCTCCCTACTGATGTCGATGGACTGACCTGTTTTGACGTCTGTTACCAGTAGGGAGATTGTCATAGCTGCTACTACATTCAAGGCCTCTACGATGGTGACCGAATCATTACCCTTCATGTATTTTTGATACTTTTGACGCATACGGTCATAGTTGGCCGCGTTCTTCTTTTCGGAATTCTATTTTCAAACATTTGGTGCTGATAACTCCGAAGTTTCCACATTTTCTTGACGAGACGCCTCCATGATTGTCTCACCACAACAAATAACACAGCAAAAACGAATGTTCAATTAAACAAACAACATAAAGAAAAAATCGACGTATAATAACAAATACACTCACTCGTTAAAAAAAGGTTCCTCGCTATTACAATAACAACTTAGATACTATTCTTTTTTTGTTTAATAGTACACTGATCAGAAAGATAACATGTAAGTCTACGGGAGAGTGTGGTTGTAGTAAAACCAATATATGTACTAGGTTTTTGATTAGTATCAGAGATACAATCTCTGAAAGGGCATGTAAATTGGTACACTACATTGGTTTTTTGTAGAGAAGTTAGTTTAGTGCTTGTTGGGTTATTATAGACTATGAAGTCAATTGTTTTAAACTTTTTATAATATATAATGAGTTTAATTTGATTATTACTATCCACTGGTTTAACATTTCTACGTATTATGTTTTTGAGAGTTTTTTCATCTTGTTTATAATTATTATGTATTTGGTTGCAATAGTATAAGTTAATAGTGTTATGTTTATTTTGATGTAAACCATTATTATTAATATTATCATTATTGTTGGAGCTATTGTTAATTTTGTTGAGAGTACTATTAAACAACATTTCTCTGATAAATATAAACATGTAGGTAATATCAGACAGATTTTCGTCAACAATACGGTGATCCTTACTCATACACACAGTAAGAGGAACCTGCAGATATTAGAGGCCATGTACATCAAATCGAAACAGCCAACACTCAATAAAATCAACTTTAAAACAGGAAATAACATATTACATTGCATTTGACTACATGTTTTTTTGTCATTTCGCACAATCCCGCGGTGTGACGTCATAAAACCGCATCGCAAACTTAAGAACTGCGTTTATTATTTTTGGTAACTATTACCGTTGCCAAGCGGAGTTTTATGTCAACAAAAATAAAATCGTCGGTGATGGTGGATTTTATAATATTTCAGTTCAAACAACCTCTCAGAAGATGGCTCATGTGAGCCGAAAGCTTAGAAAACTAATAAATAATTATCCAAATGTTGGAGAATTTTTGTCTTTATTTTCAACTGAAATTAAAGCAAAAATACTACGTTTAGAACGGCTCATGATTAAACATAATAGACATTCATTGTCTTTTATATTTAACCGCATATGTTTAGAAAATTAAGGGCTGCCTCGAAATATATATATATATATATATCGTCTGACGCCATTTCGGTCGGGTTTCAATCCTGGGTAAAATAGCAATCGGAGTCTAACCGTACTGATGAGCTGTGATACGGTGAAACATATCTGTCTGCGGATGAAAATACACTATATATATATATATATATATATATAACTTTAGTGGTTTCGAAAACAAAAACTCTTAATGATATTTGTAAAATATTAATAGAAAAACGTTGTCCTATTTAGTTATTCTCTTTCTGATTTTATGGCCACCGATTATCGACTTGCTAAGATCTTGTCGTTAAAATTTACAAATTCCATATAACATTTTTGACTCTTGCGACACCTGTCACATTGGTGTAGATTTTTAAACAGAATTGTCAAAATTGACGTGGTTTTTTATTGATTGCAACATTAAATGAAAGGAAAAAATAAGACGTAATATCGTCAAATAGCTTTTCTTTATTTTGAATCTATTTGGACCCATTTTACGCCCTGTATTAAGAAAGAAGCAATTGCTGTCTGCAAGAGAAACGGTCAAATTACAAAGTGGAAAAGGTAAATCAAATAAGTACGGAAGCTTTAACAGGTGACACCCAATTCGATGGCGTATTCGAATACAATAAAATGCCAACTAAATGCCAGACAATGTATTAAGAAATGGGGAACAATATGTACCTTAATCATTTCCCTTTAAAGGCAATAAAGGGACTAAGAAGGAAGATTTGACTGATGTTGAAAGACAGTAAAAGAAAAAGTTTCCAGGAGACAGAATATGACGATTGACGCTGCATTTCAAGTTTTGAAAATCCTAGAGTATTGGGATAGTTAAGGAAGCATTCCAACGGCTAAGCAGACTAATAAGAAATAGGAAATGTTTCATGAGAAATATTAAAAAGAATATTAAAAATCTATCTGATATCTGTCCTTCTGTATGGCAATGAGTGCTGAACAAAGATAAAAACGAAACTTGACGCAACAGAAACGTTGGACGCTGATATTATTATGGACTAAAGATATGATAGCAAAGTCGAAGATTTGCAGGAAATGTAAAACCAAAAAAATGGAGAAAAAAAAAACTAATATAAGGAAGAGGAACAGAGTGAGCTTGAGTAAATGAATAACTGAACCGGTTTTCGGATAAATAACATTTATTTAGAGCTACAAACGATAGAATGTCATGGAAGGCCATGATCGCCTACGTGCCAAAAGACGCGTCACATAGAGAAGTTGACAGTAAATGAAGAAAAGGATAAATAGTGCTACAAAAAATTTTTTTAGCGTAGGTTCGCCTATCGTTCTGTCCACACACCTTGGTCTTTTATACATGTGTAGAGTGTTATTCTTTATTTCCTGTTTATAGTTGGGCCTCCTGTTCCTTCTAAAATATTGTCATTCTCTTTCATTTCTGAGGGGTTCTTGCATCTTGGTGACATTATCACCTTCTTGGGATAATGATTCTTTATCTTTAGCCATCTACCTCGATTGAATCATACACTTTGTATAGAGTGACCATCACTGTAAAAAAATATTGCAATTACATCACGCAGTTTCAACTGTGAAATTATGAGACCGAACTGCCAATCAAGTACGACACTTAAATTTATGAAATCGAGGTACCAAAACGCAAAAGAGAAAGTAACATAAAAATATTCATAGCTAAAGTTATCGGCAAGCTACGTGACAACGCCTCGAGTGTGGCTGACATTGCGATGCCAAGACTGGACGGAAAACGTTGGGAATTTTTATTTCGATCTTCTAAGAACCAAGAAAAGAAGTACCAGACTATATTTAAAGAAAACTTTTATTCCTCCAATAACTAGGCCCTTAAGTTAGATCGTTACTGAATGTGGTTGTTGTAACGGAGAGGGAGATGAAAGCAGTAAGTTCATATGGTAGACAAATAACGCTTAAGTCTAGTCTTGATAAGATGAAGAGTTTAATGGCTATGGAAGCATCTACTCAGGAGTCTTGATCATTAGCAAAAGAACACGAAGGGAATAGGGGTGATCTTTCCCCGTGAATATGACATGGCGGGTTCTAGCTGTGAAGATCTTAACTGTTGAATCGAACGAATGTAAATTGAGATAATAGTGATTAATTTACCTCAGTATAGAGTGCAAGTGACAAGGAGATAAATGAACTTAAAATCAAAAAATCGCACTAAAGTCCAGCCCTTATCGAGGAAGACTGGATAACTATATAGCCGTTTTGAATAAGTAAAAAAAAAAGTTCCACGGTTTTGATTTGACTTCGTTACAAATAAAAAGGAACCAAATTGAATGAAGTCTACGGCTATATCGTGTTGAATGCACCGATTCCCGTCCGATAACCGAAGTTAAGCAACATCGAGCCTGGTCAGTACTTAATTGGGTGACCATTTGGGAATATCAGGTAAACGAAAGGACCAAGAATGGTCCATCGGTCCTCCAGGTTTGGGGGTTGGTTGCAGGGCTAACAGCCTTGCCCCGTAAAAAAACAATTTGTTACAGCAACAAAACGTTGATGCCTTATGCATTATTGGGTGTGATGAATAAATGATGATGATATTGAATGAAACAAAACTTTCCTGAGCGTTTTTCAATTGGCAAAGAGAAGACACTTAAACGAACTCGTGAATTTGAAATCGCCTCACGCTGACTGTTTAAATTAAGTGGGGAATCGCAGCATATGATGGTAATCCCGTACGAAAATTGTACACACAGTTTTAGAATGTGGGAATAATTCTAGCAGGTGACGAAGCCGACATTATTTGATATTCCTATTTGTATGTCCTAGGATGTGCGTTAGGGTGAAGTGGATAATGGCACGGAAGGAGGAATCGGTGAGCCGGTTTCGAAATCCAGTTGCATTCATTTCATTCAGTTACGCACAAAAACCCTAAGGAAAGGTATTAATCCGTTTCTTCCCTCCAACTATGAGTTAAATAACAGGACAGATTAAGTTCTATAGCCTTGGCTGACAACTAGTCTACAGCAGAAATTAATGGCAGCCTACTGCGTGAAAATCTTCTTCCCGGTTAGTCATGTCTCTTTCGAGACATGATTGCTCAAACGTGTATCATAACTTACTTCTGGAACATTAACAATCAATTAAAGTTACACCACTGCTGACCATATGTATATCATACCCGATTTTAAAAATATCAAAAAAATATTAAATATAAATCTTTATTTGAAATATTTTACGTGCATGCACTTCAAACTTTGTTCTTTGTGTTGACATTAATAGGAACTGAAAACCATATTAATTAGATAAGAAAACCAGATACTGAAAATTTAATTAAATTGCAATTAAAATAGCGGCATATGCGTTGGGTACAATATACCCATGGTTAGTGTTCTCGGGTTAAGTGACGGACTGATTTGCATGTCAATACGAAATGGATAGATTGAAATAGATATGGTCAGTCGAACACAAAAGCCATTCCAAAATCCGTTCGTCATTAATGCCGACCTGAGATATCATATAACCTTCTGCTTTGAAAATAAAATGGGAGTCAATTTGTAACGCTAAATACCCGCTACTAAAAAGTTATAACGTTCTCAACGACCTCGTTCAGTAGTCAGTATATTCTATTTTATTTCAATGTGTGTGCCTTTTTCTCTATTAATAGATATTTTTAATGTGAATAGTTCTGAGTCCATCTGCTTAATTTTTTTTATACGTAAACGAAGTGTTCATGTTACAGTATACTATTTATAGTCAGCCTCATAAAGGGCGATAAAATCTATTGATTGTAAATACGAAATTGTTTTTATGGTATTGTGAAACTATAATAAAAAAAACTATCAATATAATATTCATCAAAAGCAAATAAAAGTTAAAATGCATAAGTAAATAAAAACAATAGCGTTAACAATTTCCAAAAACACACATATACATACGCAGAGTTATACATGCTCACTCCACGCACACATATATTAAGTGGACACTGAAGTCAATACCCAGAGGCAACAGACTGCTTCATGCTAAACGCAATTGTCAGGCCATGTTCGTTGTCATTTGCTAGACAAAATACACAAGTCAATCATTCATTGTGCGTAGTAATTTATTGTATTATTCTAATGGTCGTTTTCGATGGGTGGTAACGGTTGTATTTAGAACTTTTCTCGAAGATATTGAGTGGGTATAATTGTGGATCCGAATGCAGGCATTTGGTTATTTATAGTCTTGTTTCTTAGTCATTTATTGCTGGTTATTATTAACATGTTTATTTTGGCTAATTGTTTATAATTAATTGAGACTTAAAATTGTTTATAATTATTGAGACTTAAAACTATATATATATATATATATATATATATATAAAGTAGCTAACCTAGAGAGTCAACGGACCTACCTAGGTTTCAACTAATGGATCATCAGGGCAAGACATGTTCGAGACGTATTTAATGATAAATTTAAAGTTATATATATATATATATATATAGAGAGAGAGAGAGAGAGAGAGAGAGAGAGAGTGAATAAAAAGTGGGAGAAGCTGTAAACGTTTTGTTTAAAATGTAGATTTATTATTGTTATTATCATTATTTATATTATTTGTTTCTTGTATGATACATTTAGTGTCCATAATGGGATTGGTGTCGCTACACTTGTTGCGAGTCTAAAGTTGACTCTCTTCAGGTAAATGAAATTGTAACTTCATATATCGGGATCCGTTTGCTTTTCTGATGGCCAAGGTTTTTTTTTTTTTTTTTTTTTAATCATTTCACCCCGAGCAAGGCAGAAACGCCACTGATGTGCAGGGGGTTACATAAGTGTAGAAAGATTAATTAGAAAAGAGTGAGGAGTACAAGCTAGTTAGAAAGGAACAATAGAAAACTGAGAAAGCAGGTGCAATGACAGGTACATGGGCGGAGAGAAAGGGAAGCTTATACAGGGGAGGGGAGAGAGAGCTAGAGGCCAGTGGTTAGTAGGTGAGTATTAACTTTGCTTTTAAATTTCTGGAGGTCGTAGCCGTCAGGAAAGCAAGAATACGGGAGTGAGTTCCACAGGCGGGAAGTGCGAGAGAGGAAGCTGCAGGAGTAGAATTGTCGTCTGCGTTTGGCTAACCTGACTGTGAATGGGTGGGACCCAGTTGCCAGTCTGGTTGAACGGGTAAACACCTGTTGAGGAGGCATCAGTGACTTAAGCTCATCCGAGCAGAAGCCATGAAAGTATTTATAGAAGAGACAGAGGGAGGCCACATTTCGACGATGGGAAAGTGGCTGCAGACGAGTCGCCAGATCAGTACCTATCACATTACAGACTCTCCTTTGGAGCTTGTCAAGAACACTGAGGAGAACGGCAGGGGCACCTGACCATAAATGGCAGCAGTACTCCATGCACGGACGGATGGTTGACTTGTATATATGCAGGATGGATTCAGGTGGAAAAAACATCCTGGATCGACATAGTGACCCAATCTTCTTAGCAGTAGATTTTGCTATGGATTCAATATAGTGCTTCCATTTGAGGTCTGAGGACAGGGTAAGTCCGAGGAGGCGTAGTGTATTACTCTCCGGGAGAATCATCTGGTCCATGCTTATGGGAGGCAGAAGAGGTTGCCTGTAATGGTTGACAGACAACAGCTTGGTCTTAGAGGAATTAAAGTTGACAAGCCACTTCTTGCCCCAGTTCACCACAGAGTGTAGATCCCGCTCAAGGTCAGCAGCGAGATTATGTCTGTCCGCCACGACAGGTTTCTTACTGGAGCGGGAGTATATTGTAGTGTCATCTGCGTAGATGCCTACTTGGGACCTGATCTCATCTGGGAGGTCGTTGATGAAAATAAGGAAGAGCGTTGGGCCCAGGATAGAGCCTTGTGGGACACCAGCATTCGTGCTGTAGGACGAAGAGGCACGCCCATTCAGAACGACCTTCATTTTGCGGTTATTTAAGAAAGATTGGATTAGGTCAAGCAGGCGACCGGTAATACCATAACCGCGTAGTTTGCATAGGAGGCCAGGGTGCCAAACCCTGTCGAAAGCCTTGGAGATATCCAGAGCAACCGCGCGAGCCTCGTCAGACTCATCAAGGGCCTGTAGCATGTACTCCGTTACAGTAGTTAGCAGGTCGGCTGTGGACCTGTCAAATCGGAATCCATATTGCCTGTCGGAGAACAGCTTGTGGGCGGTGAGATGATGAACTATTTCAGCATTTATTATAGCCTCGAACACTTTCCCGAATATTGGTAGGAGACTGATAGGGCGATAGTTGGATGGGTCCGAGGGTTCACCACAATTCTTAAAGACAGGAACGACTGAGGAGAATTTCCAGCATGCAGGAAAGCAGGAAGCAGAAAGGCAGTAGTTAAACAGTTTAGAGAGGACAGGGGAAAGTTCAGGGGCACACCTCTTAAGGACTATCACCGGGATTCCATCGTCTCCACACGCCTTATGGGGGTCGAGTTTTGAAATTACTCTGGATACTATTGTCGGGGTAATATACACGTCATGCAGTTTGGCCTCAGTTCTAATAGGGAAGTCGGGTGGGTGCACTCCGGACGAGTCGAGTGTGGAGTTGGATGAGAATCTGCGGGCAAAGCACTCAGCTTTCTCAGCAGATGACGTGAGAACGTCAAATCCATGGATTAAAGGAGGTATTGAGGATTTCCTATTGTTGAGCACTCGTTTACAAATCCTCCAATAGTCCTTGGAGCCGAACTTGCGGTCAGCTATGTGCTGTCGCATTCTCTCCGCAAACAACTGTTTGGCGTCATTTAGAGTTCTCTTGCACTCACTGCGAGCGGATGTGAACAGGCGCCTATTGTGATCAGTTGGCTGTCTCTGGAATAGATGGAAGTAATGGTTCCTGTGGGCAATGGCGGCTGAGCAGGCTGGAGAGAACCACGGAGGGGAATGAGGTTTTAAGCAATACTTCCTGGTGGGTATGAAGGCATCAATGCCAGCTTTCACCCATGACGAGACCTCAGAGGCACAGTCATCAACTGATAGGTCAAACACTTTTCCCCAAGGGACGTCGCAGAGGAAATCGCGAAAGGCTTCCCAGTCAGCTTTTTGGTAGAGGTAGGAGGTTCTATGAGTAGGGGGATCCTGGGGGGAGTGAGATTGGAAAGAAATACTGAGGGAGACTACAGCGTGGTCGGAGTTGCCGAGAGGGCAAAGCTGCGAGACTTGACAGGCGTCGGGCGCAGAGGTGAAACATATATCTAGCAGTGAGGAATGACCCGAGGGTGTGCTTGGGAAGCGAGTGGGGAAGTCCACCACTTGCGTAAGGGATTGGGAAATAGCAAAGTTCATGGCGTGAGTGCCCGCCGAATCAGTAACAGCGTTTTCAAGCCACTCAGAGTGATGGGCATTGAGGTCTCCAAATACAAATATGTGGGCAAATGGGTGATAGGTAATAGCCTTATCTATGTCGTCGGCAATGCTATCTAGTAGGGAGCAGTCAGGAGAGGAGGGAGAACGGTAAAGGAAGAATAGGTAGCTAACCGAACTGAGGAGAGACAAGCGGAGACATTTTGTGTATAAATATGCCAGAGGGTTCATGTGTGAAGAGTTGTTTTTTTCCTTCGTACGTTAAATTCCTTCTGGCGCCTTCTTTATCGGTGAGGAATTTGAAATAGTTTTCTGTGGGTATCTTGTTCTTTTTATTGCTTTGGAGATAGTATTGTCCTCTTCGTCTTCACGGGTTATTTCTCTCTCTCTCTCTCTCTCTCTCTCTCTCTCTCATACATATATATATATATATATATATATATATATACTAGCAGTATTGCGCGGCGTTGCTCGGTGTAATTAAAGCTTTAAAACTAATCCATGTTCCTGGAGCTCAGACTCAGCCTAAAGAATATTTGTGCGAAGTTTGGTGAGAATCGAATAAAAATTGTGGATTTGTATAAAGGACAGACAGACAAATAAACAGACACATACACAAACATCTTACCTTTTATATATATATATTATTGATTTTCTGCACTATTGTAAGAACTGCAACCTTGAAACTTCTGAATATTGTTTCTTATGTCTTTGTCTATGAGTGTATCAAATTTGATTAAAATCGGACCACTCCTTCTATAACTCGATTTTTTCGATTATCGATCTTAGATATTTATCGGGGGTACCTCGACACAAAACCTAGCTTAGAACAATCGCAGACGCTTATAGTAGAACTGTGTAAATTTTCAAGACAATCAATTAAGCCGTTTCGGCGTCTACATGTAACGGATACACACACACAGACACACACACAGACAAAGTTCCATTTATAAATAAATTTATATATATATATATATATATATATATATATAGAGAGAGAGAGAGAGAGAGAGAGCGAGAGAGAGAGAGAGAGAATGGCAACCCAGGAAAAGGGAGAGGATAACCCAAAAGATTTTATCTAATTAATATAAATTATCAATTAAATAAAAATAGAGAGCTTAATGGATATTATCCAGGGCAAATATATTGAGAAGAAAACTCAAAACCTATCTTGCATAATCCATTGTCGGGCCTTTTTATTAGCTGCAGATAATTCATTTTAAATTTCAGCGAATATTGATATATATATTTATAATATTGATATATTATATTTATTGATATATATATTTATAATATTGATATATATTTATAATAGTAGACCATTAAGCATACCTAACATTTTTCTTAGAAAAGTTCACACTCTAATTTTCAAAAAAGTTATTTTTTAATTCCTCAAATTTTTAAATTCTGAAATTTTGTTTTATTTTCATAAAATTAGAAAACCCAAAAGCAAATAAATAAAAAACAAGTTCATTAATCATAAAACCGAATCTCACTGTTAAAAGTCAATGTTTAGTTTAATCGGCAATAAATCAAACGTGACACCATATTTGAAGATAGCTAATTAAATTCTTTCAAAATATGCGGATGGATGAAGTTCCTCGGTAGCTGGATATTTTTATGAGTTATTTTTGAAAAACCTTGAATAAAATTTGATCTTTTCTGTTCAATCTATTATAATAATTTTCAAATGTTTTGATGTTTAGATTGTACGGGTAATTTCAGTTCGGCCTTCTATCTGAGAAATACATAAACTTTTTATTCCTATTCCTCCTGAATAAATCTATCATACGAGCAACTACCCAGCTTTTGTGTTCAATGAAGCCACGTATGTTAGTCAGGAATTAACTAATCTACAAATATTGAGAAAGATTTCAGCAAGTCATGTCTTCGTGTTATCAAATAATTAACTAATAACTCTAGATATTACTAAAACATTGGTCAGGACAAATTTTCTTGCGTATGATATTCCAATGTGTTTTACCTAATTTCATGGTACTGATTCCAAATTTGGCATCATTTTTGCCTACCACGTCACGTTTTTGAGATATTCAAACTGGCATTTTTTCAGGATATGAAAATTTTACTTATAATAATAATGAAAAAAAAAATAGACAGAAATTAATTATTAAATTCTTAACAACTCACAAGAGTCTATGTAATGCACATAAGTATTTAATAATTAAGTATGATGATAAGAAAATATATAGAAAAAATTAATTTATTCCAGCTGCTATTTTATGTCTTAAATTTTCTCACCTTTGACCATCTTTCATGTACAGCACTGGGGACATCTCTCATCAAGGTACAATAATGTTATACCAACAGGCTTGAGTTCCAGGTACATTGTTAATGTTCTTCCATTGTTTTAATGTCTTGATGAAAGCGTCCACCTTGCTCCTCACTCACATCACCCAGGTTCCCTGGAAACCTGTCCACGTAATTTTAATAATCTATTTATTGTAGTCTTCTACGACTGACTATCAATTGTCAATTTTTTTTTATATTTTCTGAAATTTTTACGAAAAATCAAATTCTCTAATTGTTTTCGTGTATGCCATAACAGATGTTTTCATTATATATTTACAACCTGCACAAACTAGAAAGAGGTCAGTTTTTATTTTCTCCCCGTCTTCTCCTGTCTCCTGTTGTTTTATCTCTACCATTGGCTGCAAAACAATGGATCCAAGTGTCAACAAATTGAAGTGTCAGTCAGTTTAGGTGCCATACGTGATACACGCTTGGGCGATCATGTCTCGAAAGAGACATGACTGACTGGGCAGAACATTATCCCGCAGTAGGTTGCCATTGCTTTCTGCGGTAGACTGGTTGCCGACCAAGGCTATAGAACCCAATCTGTCCTGTTATTTAACCCATAACTGGAAGGAAGAGACGGATTAATACCTTTCCCAAGGGTATTTGCGCGTAAGTGAATACAATGGATTCAGCTGAAATTTGAACTCGGCTCCCCGGTTTCTCGTTCCGAGCCGATATCCACTGTACCACAATTGAAGTGTAAGGAACTTAAGCATTATATGGGTCATGACGACACAAATATTATTTAATGTTTATTAGAAACAGGAAGTGTATACTTGGCTAGATCAAGTAGATAATGATATTAATGTGATAGTAATATTAGTTTATGTACCTCCACTCATTTTCCATACCTAAATTTAAATTGAATTTTTAAAAATAAAAAAAAACCTTTCTTGAAGCTTTAATGTTAGCTTTAATTGAAAGACAAAAGATTAAATTTATTAATTCAAGTAAACAAAATGCCCTGGTGTTTTTCAAACCGAAATTACATTGATTGGAATTTAAAGTTTTCATATTTTACAAATATTTTAGTTTTTCAGACATTTTTGATCGCTCGAAATATTTTTTAGCCAAAAATCAATTATCGGTTTTAAAACACCTTGCAAAAATAAAATATATACTGCTGACAGGTTATTTTATTCAAATTAGCACAATTAAATTTATCTTAATCTAATTTGAAACAAGTATTGCTAGCTTACTGCATGAAATTTACTATAAAAGCCTTTCTTAATTGCGGCAGCCTTGTTATTAGAGTTTATCATCGTGTTATCAGAGGCGATAATTGATATGACAGACGGAAACCAACAAAAAATGCTAAGTATGGAAGACGAACTTGATATAATTTTATGTAGCTTAATGGTACGGTTCGTCTTTTTTTTAATTTTTAACTATATAGTATAATTAAAATTTGACACAAGAAAATTTGACACAATTATCTAATATTCTATATAATTTTAGATTTTTGCTTTATAGCTTTACGTTTGAAGTTGTTTTATGAAAAAAAAATAAAAATAATACAAAGCTTTATTTTAGAATAATTTTTACAATTTAAAAACAGAGAATGAAACTTTCATGGCTTCTGCTCGGACGAACATAAGTAACTTGTGCCTCCTCAACAGGTGTTTACTCGTGCAACCATATTGGCAACTGGGTCCCACCCATTCACAGTTAGGTTTGCCAAATGCAGACGACAATTCTACTCCTGCAGCTTCTTCTCTCGCAATTCCCGCCTGTGGAACTCGCTCCCATATTCTTGCTTTCCTGACGGATCCAACCTCTAGGAATTTAAATGCAATGTCAATACTCATCTATTAATTACTTGACTCTAGTTCTTTCCCCACTCCGTATATCCTTTCTTTTCTCCCCACCTTTGAAACTGTTATCACACCTGCAGTCTCCTCTTTCTATTGCACCTTTTTAACTGGTTCGTCTTCCTCTTCATTCTCTTGTAATTAATCTTTTTACACTTATGTAACCCCCTGAACATCAGTGGCATTACCGCCTTGCTCGGGGTCAAATGATTAAAAAAGAATTAAAAAATAACATGAAATAACTTAATAATTTATGAAATGTTATGAAATTTATTAATATTATTATTTTATTTTAATGACACCGTCCCGAAGGATTTTAGTGGTGTATTTTTGGAGCCTTTTATATTCATTGTCAGATGGATTTTGACCACTTGATTGTGTTAAAGGGTTCGTTCCACTTGTCATAATTTGTATTTATTTCTGAGATGAGTAATTTTTCAATAATCTTAGAATTATTCCAAAATAATGAGTTCTATCCTTGGATCTGCTAATGACGAGCCAAAACCAACATGAAAGAACAAAATATGATTTCACAGAAAATTTCAAAATAATCAACTAGATAATCCTTTTTATTTAATAAATGGACACCTGATGATGACTAGAGGGTACACGGTCGAAACTCTGTGTCTATTATTTTTTTTTATAAGCGTTTCACCCCGAGCAAGGCATGTCACTGCCATTACTGCGCAGGGGGCTACATAGATTGGAGAATGGATGATTAAATATAGGAAATGTCAGAGGGTGGGTTATAGGCGGGTAAGGATACCGAGAATGGTTAAATATAGAAAATGTCAGAGGGTGGGTGATAGGCGGGTAAGGATACCGAGAATGAGGGTTGGGTAGATGAGAGTGTTCTGAGAATAATTGAGTTAGTGTGATAAGAGGTGTCTATTGACCCTACATTTAAACACCAGGAGATTGTAGCTGTCGGGAAAGCAGATTTGTGGAAGGGAGTTCCACAGGCGGGAAGCTCGAGAAAAGAAGCTGTTGGAGTAGAATTTACGGTTACATCTTATTTGTCTAATTGTAAAATGGTGGGACCTAGTTGCTAATCTAGTATCTCGTGTAAATTCGTGCTTAGGCGGCACCAGTGATCTAAGCTCATTGGAGCAGAAGCCATTAAAGTACTTGTAGAAGAGGCACAGGGAAGCCACATCACGCCGGTGAGAGAGTGGTTGCAGCCGGTCTGCCAAGTCAGTATCAACCACGTTACAGATCCTCCTTTGTATTTTGTCAAGAAGCCCAATGAGAGCAGCAGGGGCACCCGACCAGATATGGCAGCAATATTCAATACACGGGCGGATCAACCAAGATGTGAACAATAGTTTGAAATAATTCCAAGATTATTAACATATGCTGTTTATAAAAGCAATTAAGAGATTATCTAAAAAAAATGGTATAGTTTTATTGCATTTTTGTTTCCACAATTCAGAGCAGATTTTCTGAAATAGGATTATTAAAAAAAAAAAGCAGTTGATTAACATTTCCCAATGAATCCTGAATTTAATTAGTATTAGGTATATAGGTGAACACGCGCGAATTTGTAGACATTTCAAGAAATTAATTAGTGCCCGATGTAAAATATACTTTTTACCAAAACTTTCTAAAAATAAATATATCAAAAATGATTTCAGTCATTTGCGAATGATTCTTAAAATTTTCATCACAATTCGACCAATATTTGATATTTGCAAACCTTTCAAATTAATGTGTTTCTCACAGGCATAAAAGTGTATTATGAAATATTACGTTTGTCGTAGTAAACCCTTCTAAAAACCTCGTCACTCACGAACGAAAGAAAATCAAGATTTTTATTAACATTTCGAACCTGTTAGAAAGTATTTTTTTAAAAATTATAAAATAATTAATAAAAACTTTGATCTACTTACTTAATAATATCATAAAATACTACTTTTTTCAGTGAATTCATGGACGTACCTATATTAGTTGTGGTGTAATGGTTATCTCGTTGGAATTAGAAATCGGAGATCCGAGCTCAAATTAGTTGGAGAGGGTATGAATCCACCTCTTCTTCAAGCTGTACGTTGAATAGCAAGATAGATTGTGTCTGTAGCATTGGCTGGCAACCAATCTACCACAAAACCAAATGGCAACCTACTGCGGGAAAATCTTCTGCCTAGTCAGCCATATCTCGATAGACGTATACATCTGACTTAGTGATACTAAAATTAAAGATATTCGCCAGCAAATTATAAAAACGATATGTGATCAAAATAGCGACACTGATATACGGTGAAACAAATTTTGAAAATAATCGAAGTATTTATTTCACAATCCTATAATATTTAAAATTAATGACACTTAAATACGTATTAGTTTTATAGCGTTAAAATTAAGCAAAGGATTTCATAGTGAGGTAAAATAATAAAAAAGCCTATAAAATCGTGTTGAGTTGGGATAAGCTATGGAGATAAAGGTGTTATTTTCCAGTAGTTTTACTGATAAAAAGTAATTTGTCAAGTAGTTTTTTTATCGTAAAGTGCTCGATGTCGAAGCAGAAGTAGTGTTGATAAGTTTAACATAAAGAATTGTTCAATTATGATATCGTTACGATACGGTTAGGATATCGTCGGTAATCAGTGCTGGGTTATATATATATATATATATATATATAGTAAAAATCCACAGTTTGTTGCATTTAATTTTTAGAGTCCTCAAATTTACATAAGCATCATTCCTATCGCTAGTTATAAACTATCGCCTGACAAAGTACAATTCATAGTATTGAAACATGAAAGATTGTGTAGCGATGTAAAATGTTTTTATTATTACTACTTGTAGTAAAATGTTAGAATAATAATAATAATAATAATAATAATAATAATGGTCTGGAATTACAGAAGACGATGTTAAATTTGCACTAAAAAAAGCACACAATTGGAAATTCCCAGGCATAGATAAAATTCCTAACTTTTGGCTATATTATTTAAATGCAGCACATAAAAAAATAGCCAAAGAACTTCAAGAAATGGTTGACGATCCCACTAAAATTCCTGCATGGATGACCAAAGGAATTACATTTCTTCTACCAAAGAATGGTGAAACAAACAACCCGAAAAACTACAGACCAATTACATGTCTTCCGACAACATATAAACTACTAACATCTATTCTAACAAAACAAACATATTTATTCTTAGAAAGAAATGACATAATACCGCTTGAACAAAAAGGGTGCAAACGTGGCTGTTATGGTTGTAAAGACCAATTGCTAATTAACAAAATGATTCTGGAAAACTGCTACAATACAAAGAAAAATCTTAGTACTGCCTGGATAGACTACCGAAAGGCATTCGATAGTGTGCCACATGACTGGATTTAAAAGACTTTAAATATATACAAGATACCGCCCGTCATCATCAATTTCATCAAACAGTGCATGTCTATATGGAAAACAACCCTTTACCTCAATCATATAAATGGAACCTATAAGTCTGATGAAATAAACATCAAAAGAGGTATATTTCAAGGTGATTCTTTATCTCCCTTACTATTCTGCATATCATTAATAGCACTAACCAGTCAACTTAATAAGACAGTATGTGGTTATAAAATAGGCCAAAAGAAAATAAGCCATCTATTTTACATGGATGACTTAAAGTTATATGCTAAGAATGATAATGAGCTGGAAGGTCTTCTGCAAACTGTAAAATGCTTCAGCGAAAACATTGGAATGAAATTTAATTTGAATAAATGTGCTAAAGCTACAGTTTTACGTGGATCAATACAAGAAACATCCTCAATTAGCCTAGACCCTGCTGTAACAATAAAAGAATTGAAACCAGAAGAAGCTTATAAATACCTAGGTGTAAATGAGAGCGAAAACATTCACCATAAAAAAATGAAAGAAATAGTGCGTAAAGAGTACTATAGAAGGCTACGAATGATATTAAAAACTGAATTAAACTCACAGAACAGAGTTATGGCCATTAATAGCCTTGCAATCCCAGTTGTCCAATATAGCTTCAACATCTTAAACTGGACTCTAAACGACATCAGGCGAATGGATGCTAAAACAAGAAAGCTTCTTTCTAAGCATAAGATGCATCATCCAAAGGCTGATGTAGACCGTCTATACATACCCCGTAAAGAAGGTGGAAGGGGTCTTATTCAGCTGGAATTGTCATACAAGACAACAACTATTGGCTTACTAAAATACATAGAAACAACAAAGGATTGGCTGATACAATTAGTAAGGCAACATGAAGAAAGAAAGAAAAAATATTCAATAATAAAAGAAGGCAGTAAATACAAACAAGATTTACAGTTAGTAGATTCTGTAGAAAAGCAAAACAGAAGCCAAGAACCAACTATTGCGGCAAAAAATATGAAAATGAAAGCCAAAGATAAAGCTCTTGAACAGATGAAACAACGCTGGCAAGACAAACCTCTGCATGGCCAATATCCAGTACGTGCCAATAAATCCAATGTTGACAAAGTTAATACTCATCGATGGTTACGTGCATCTGGATTAAAGTCTGAAACTGAAGGATTTATACTTGCAGCACAAGACCAAAGTCTTTTCACGAGAAACTTTCAGGCAAATATTATGCATAATAATATGGATCCAAAATGCAGGTTTTGTGATAAACACCAAGAAACAATAGACCACCTAATCTCAGGCTGTTCTGTGCTTGCCCCAAATGAATATAAAAATCGCCACGATAGAGTTGGGCAATATTTACATTGGGCAATGTGCAAACATTATGGAAAAGCTGTAAACAAACACTGGTATGAACATCACCCAGCACCGGTTACAGAAATAGAAGATGTAACCATTCTATGGGCTTACACCATCGACACAGACAGAAAAATTGAAGCAAACAGGCCAGACATTATTGTTAAAAACCAGAAGGAGAAAACTTGTCTATTAATTGATATGGCTTGTCCAGCGGATTGTAACATAGCAATCAAGTAATTTGAAAAACTGTCAAAATATAAAGACCTGGAAATTGAAATAGAAAAAATGTGGAAATTGAAAACAAGAGTTGTGCCAGTGATAGTAGGTGCACTTGGAATGATAAAAAATGGAACAAAACAACACATTGAAAGAATCCCTGGAAACCCCAGCTTAAGAGATATACAAAAAATTGTCTTATTAAGTACAGCCCACACACTAAGGAAAACTTTATCTATGTAATGCTTGGGATGATAGGGAAGATAGAAAAACATGAAATGGAGCCATAACCACACGCCACTACCTGCCTTAGGTCTCCCCGCAGACTTGGTTGGTAGTGAGACCAAAGCAGAAATCGAAATATGATGAAAAATGACATAATAATAATAATAATAATAATATAAGAGGTGAACTGAAAACAACACATTGAAAGAATCCCCGGAAACCCCAGCTTAAGAGATATACAAAAAATTGTTTTATTAATTATAGTCCACACTCTAAGGAGAACTTTGTCTATGTTACGCTAGGGATGATGGGGAAGATAGGAAAAGCATGAAATGGAGCCATAACAACACGCCACGACCTGCCTTAGGGCTTCTCGCAGATTGGTTGATAGTGCGACCATAGCAGAAATCGAAATATGATGGAAAATGGCATGATAATAATATTTGGTTGTCCCAAAAGTTCGTAAAAACTTGCAAAAACTTGAAATTTTACTCGCCAAGTAATTTAAGGTTACCAGAAAACACTTGCAAAATACTGAAATGTTATTCGCAAAAACAACAAAAATTATTGCTCAAAATAAAGACCATTATTTTCCAAGATTTTCTGCCATCGATCTGCAAGCTTTCGAATCTGGTCAAATGAATCAAAGAATTCTTGACACGCTTCCTCGACTGCATCAAACAAGTGGAATCGGCGGCCCTTCAGAAAGTGTTGCATTGAGCGGAAAAGGCCGTAATCTGATGTTGCACAGTCAGGATTGTAGGCTGGATGTGGCAGAACCTCAACGCCGTCCAGCTCTTCAAACTTGTCTTTGGTCTTCCTGGCGGTGTGTGGCTTGGCAGTGTCTTGCTGCATCAAAGCGCGATTTCGGTTGATTAGAGACGGGTACTTTTGCTTCAACTTTTCTTAGACCCGCTCAAGTTGCTGACAGTAAATTCGGCACTGATGGCACGACCATTCGGAACCAACTTAAAATGCATGATTCCTTCAAAGTTTCACCAAATGCACAACATGACTTTCTAGCCAAATCAACCCAGCTTTGGAACTGACGGTGTCTCTTGCCCTTTCTGAATCTATCGCTTGTCTCGATTGTGCTGGACCAGATAGACCCATTTCGCAAGTCTTTACGAACTTTTGGGACAACCTAATAATAATCTTATAAAAATCGAGAGTACTTAGGTTAGAAAAAAACTACGGCGCCTACCTTGATTAATTTCATCTTTAACACATAGAAATTGATAAAAAAAATAACTGGAAAGTATCAGTATAATAACAAATATCCTCAGTATATGCATATTATTCCATGAGATATGTTTGAATGAAGATATACTGACTAAGTATATATGTGTAAGCGTGTGTGTGTGTGTGTGTGTGTGTGTGTGTGTGTGTGTGTGTGCGTGTGTGTATGTGTGGGTGTGTTTGCATTTGGGCCGCAATCCCTCTTTTATACATGCTCATTAAAGTTGACTGACAAGTTACAGCGATTATTCTGTTCATTCATTTTTTTTCTTATATGCGTAAAAGTGTTTTTTTTTCTTGAGACAAATTTTGAAAAAAATGTCCTAAAATTCTGCATATCTGAAAGTTTTCGGCTATTCAGTTAGTCTTTATCAAGAACGGTTTTTATTCTTTAATTTTAATTAAATATATATTTTTTTATAAGCGTCTAAAGTTAATGGAGTCTTTTATTTTTCGTTGTAGCACGTTGTAGATTGTGCGAAGACGTATCCCTTTTTTATAATAAAGAGAATTTGAAACCGTAAGAAATTATGGCTCGGCTCCCTGATTTCACCGAACGAGAAATCGGGGAGCCGAGTTTGAATTCCAGTTGAATTCCTTGCATTCGCTTCTGCACAATTACCCTTGGGAAAATATTAATCCGTCTCTTCCTTCCAGTTATGGGTTAGATAACAGGACAGATTGTGCTCTATAGCCTTGGCTGTCAACCAATCTACCACAGAATGTAATGGCAGCCTACTAAGGGATAATTTTCTGCCCAATTACTCATGTCTCGAAAGAGACATGATCGCACAAGCGTGTATCACGTATGGTACATAAATGACTGAAGAAATTATGGTTGTTTTTAGTTTCAATTTTGTGGGTGTGTTGTCATTATTTTTCGATACGTTTAACTGTTTTAAATCATATACATGTGTGTGTGTGATAGGATAACGAACAAGAAGGGATCGTTTATAAATTCAACGTGTTTCGATTTTATTTAAGCTTCAGCAGAGAATGAAATATGGAGGAATTAAAACTCCTATATTTGTTTTTCCTTAATTAAGTAGACCTCACGTCTTTACATAGCGTTTCTGTGTATATTTCTTTTCTATTTGGTTATCATAATTTTTGCTGGTCTTTATCGTATTTGGTTGATAATGTGTGTGCGCAGCGAATGGTAGTATCTGTACGTTGACTGATGGATGCTCTGTGTGGGAATAGAAGAATTTAGGTTACATCGGTTATGGTTGTTAGCAGTCTAATCTTAGATATGTTTAAGTATTAATTCTATCAAAGTTGGTGATAAAATAATGTCTATTTGGTCTGTTATTTTTTCTTGGAAAAATATCTATCAGGATACCTTCTAAATATTTTCTACATAAATCATGTTCATTTCTTCTTACATAGCAAATACTGAGAAGGAAACCTGATAAATAGTTTCCACTCAATGAACACACTTTATTGCATCATTAACTTTATAAGATTCACTCATAAAAAATAACTAAGGAATGATAAATATCAATAGTTGCTATAATCGGGGTGCTATTTTTAACTTGCTTTTTATATATCACTTTCAAAATTTCCAAAGCATGTTGAAGTGACAGTCAGTTTTTTGTTGGTTTTTCGTCATTTTGACAGTTTTCATACTGTTAGTTTACACTAATCCTTTTTCTCTTATTTTTTTTTTCCATAATCTTTCTAATTTTCAGTATCGTCTCTTTTCCTCTCCACCTCAATCTCTCTTTCTTTTACTCTTCTCACTTCTCTTCTCTTGCTTTGTTGCCTTTCTGATTCACATCGCTTTCCCTTACAGAATCTTATATGAAATTACATTCCCAACGGTTCCACGTTTTGGAAAATGCCTTCCTCCTTCTCTTCTTCTTTCTATCTCTTTCTCTCTCCTCTAGCTCATTTCTTTCTTACTATTATCTTCTCTTTTTAGTCCCTTGAGTTAATTTGTCTTTTTCTCTCTTTTCCTCTAACTTTTTCATTTTTTGTTTCTTTCTTTCACGACGTTCAATCTTCAATGTCTCTTCCTCTCCGTTTCTTTCTCCTAATATATATATATATATATATATATATATATATATATATATATATAGAGAGAGAGAGAGAGAGAGAGAGAGAGACATAAATAGATAGAGAGATAAAGACAAAATCTACTTATATTTATCTCTCTCTCTCTCTCTCTCTCTCTCTCTCTCTCTACCTCCATCTCTCTCTATATATACATTTTGTTTTTATCTATCTATTTAAATTTGTTCTTATCAAGCTAGCTATCTATATTTTGTCTCTGTTTCTGTCTGTCTTTAATTCCATTTCCTCCTTTCTCACAGTGTCTTTATATATATATATATATATATATATATATATATATATATACTCTAGAAAAAAATTAAATATTCTACAAATTTTTAGATATTCTACAATTTTTCTAGATGATAATACTCTGTTACATTAAATAAATAAATTCAACAGTTAGTTTTTTTTAGTTCGTCTCTATCAGAATTTACCTGACTTAAACACCAAATATTCTACGTTATGTATGTATACATTATATATATATATATATATATATATATATATAATCCCCCATCTTTCTCCTACTTTCGCTCTAGCACCATTTCACATTTTTTCTCTCTCCATAGATCTTTCTTTTTTCGCTACGTTTCCTTCTATCTATATATCTTTGAGTCATACTACCATTTACCTCTAACTTTTTCTCTCTCTATGAATCGTTTTCCTTCCGTTAATTTCTCTCCCTCACTTCCTATATGTCTCTTTCTATCTCTCTTTATACTTGTTTCTTACTACGAAGCTGAAAAGCACTGGATGTTCTTTCACCTTTCAGCCATTTTCCAGTCGGTTAAGCTAACCAAAATTATTGACCCAGACTTTCCATTCCACGAGGAACCGCAGGGAAGCCGCATATTATCGATCGCGTTATCACTGGAACGACTTTTCTGATTAACAAAGAACGGCAAAAGGTCATAAACATGCAGTGCTGCGTAGACTTTTACAAAAGCGTCGACTCATACGTTACGATATTATTATTATTATTATTATTATTATTATTATTATTATGTTGTCATTTTTCAACATATTTCTATTTCTGCTATAGTCGCACTACCAAACAAGTCTGCGGGAAGACAGTAAGGCAGGTCGTGGTGTGTTGTTATGTCTCCATTTCATGTTTTTTCTATCTCCCCTAACATCCCTAGCGTTACATAAACAAAGTTCCTCTTCGTGTGTGGGCTGTACTTAACAAGACAATCTTTTGTATATCTCTTAAGCTGGGGTTTCCAGGGATTCTTTCAGTGTGTCGTTTTTTATCATTCCAAGAGCACCTACTATCGCTGGCATAATTCTTGTTTTCAATTTCCACATTTTTTCTATTTCAATTTCCAGGTCTTTATATTTTGACAGTTTTTCAATTCCTTGGTTACTATGTTACAATCCGCTGGACAAGCCATATCAATTAATAAGCAAGTTTTTCTTTCTGGTTTTTATCAATAATGTCCGGCCTATTTCTTTCAATTTTTCTGTCTGTGTAGATGGTGTAATCCCATAAAATAGTGACATCTTCTATTTCTGTAACCGGTGCTGGGTGATGTCCATACCAGTGTTTGTTTACAGATTTTCCATAGTGTTTGCACATTGTCCAATGTAAATATTGCCCCACTCTATCGTGACGATTTTTATATTCATTTAGGGCAAGTACAGAACGTCCTGAAATTAGATGGTTTATTGTTTCTTTGGTATTTATCACAGAAATTATTATTATTATTATTATTATTATTATTTCCGTTTCTGCTATAGTCACGCTACCTTTCAAAGCTGTAGAAAGATCTAAGGCAGGTAGTGTCTTGTTGTTATGGCAACATTTTATATGTTTTTTCTATCTCCCTTAACATCACAAGCGTTACATAGAAAAAGATCACCATAGTGTGTGGGCTGTAGTTATCTGGACATTTTTTGTATATCTCTTAAGCTGGAATTAACAGGGTTTCTTTCAATTTAATATTTTGTATTTTTTTTATTATTCTAAGCGCACATTTTATCACTAGTGACATTCTTGTTTTCAATTTCCCCCTTTTTGTTTTCAATTTCAATTTTCAGTTCTTTAAACTTTGATAGCCTTTTCAAATTCCTTGGTTGCTATGTTATGATCTGCTGAACAACTCATATCATTTATCAGGCAAGTGTATTCCTTTTTCTTTTCAGTTTTTTCCTCCTATTTGCCCCATTTTTCTTATCTGTGCTGACAGTGTAATTCCATAGAATGGTGACGTCTTCTATTTCCGTAACCTCTGCTGGGTGATGTTCATACCAGCGTCTGTTTACATAGTGTAAATATTGTCCCAATCTCTCGAGCTGAGTTTTATATTCATTTGTGGTAATCACAGAAACTACTGAGATTAGTAGGTCTACCGTTTCCTGGTATTTGTCACAGAACTTGCATTTTGAATCCACATTATTATGTATGATATTTGCTGAAAGTTCCTAGTGAAAAGACCCTGGTCTTGCGATGCAAGAATAAAGTCTTCAGTTTCAGATTTTAATGCAGATGGTCGCAATCATCGATGAGTACTGACGTTATCAACATCGAGTTTATTAGCATGTTCTAGATATTGGCTATGCAGGAGTTTTTCTTGCAATTATTATTATTAGTAGTAGTAGTAATAGTAGTAGTAATATTATCTCACACACTGTCCAAATAACAATAATTCCGACTGCCAGATTATGCAAATGTTTTTTTTATTAAAGTACGTTATAATGAAATTTTCAAAATGCTAGATAGGCTTGATTTATTTAAAAATATTAGAATTAAACAGCAGAAATCTTCTATATGTAGACAGAAAATAAATGCAATAAATATTTTTAAAAAATGCAAGAAGACTAAAAGAATGTACCTTCTTACCGAATTTATTCAGTTAGAATTTCTACCAGGATTTATTATTAGTGAACATAACCTGAACAATATTTGATATGCAGATGCCACAGTGTTGATAGCAGACACTGAAATGAAACTACAGAATCTTCCACAAAATATAAAGAAAAGCACTAAAGACCAATTATAAGAAGACAGAATTCAGTGGTTGGCAGCAAAAGAAAGTCCAACATGCTTATTACAAATTGGAGATAAGGAAAAACTATTAAAAAGTTGTGAGTTTAAAAATGTATTTTTTGAGAGTATTTGTTTATTTCTATTATATATTTTTTTTAATTTCAGACCGCCCTCTGTCCATCAGAAACAAATGATTTTAAAATTGGAGATAAGGATATTTTAAGAATGAACGACACTGTAAACTAAAAGTGCTCTGGAATAGTCGAAGGTGCGTTCAAGAAATGAGTGCTGAATTTTTTCTCTTATATGCAGCGAATCAGGGACAATCTCTAGAAAGATGAAAAAGAGACTTGAAGCAACAGAAATGAGTTCTACAGAAGGTTGGTGAGGAGACCACGGGCCAAAAATGTGGCCACCGATCGAAACAAAATGGAAACTTATACTTAACACCAGTAAAAGGCATTCAAAATTGCTGGGGTGAATAATGAGTAAAGATGTCATGGTCAACCTGATACCCAAAGACAGATTAAGGAAAAGCTGGACAGATGAAACCAGTGCATAGCATATATGATTGATTTGGGTGAATGGAGTGTGGGTTTAAGAGAAATAGCAAAAGAAAGCAATTAACAAAAGCTGCAGAGGATATGAAGATTGGGTGCTATATGATCATTTATGTCCTGAGTGAACACGTTACATAAATAAAAAAGATTATCTCTGTAAAATAAGAAATATCAACTTTATTTTGCTGTGTTTAAGTGCTTATTCTGCATTTATCTATCAACTTATCGGTTTATCCACACACACACAAATATATATATATATATATATATATATTAGATCAAATACTTTAACGGTTTTTTGAGAGTTTGTCATCAAAGATCGCAGACAAAAATATACTGAAAATTCCGTTTTCGCGAGATTTGGCTTGAATATTAGTGAGAAACCAAATAATTTTAGTATTTAAATCAAGGAATATCATTTTATTTTATAAAAATGATATTAATTAAAGAAATGACTAATCTTCAAACTGAAAATCTGCCCCCCCCCATTTTCAGTATCTGCTTTAAAAAAACATGAATTAAGCAGTGATATTTGAATACCTTAAATGATTTTTTTCTGTTATAAGTGAAAATATAACAATCAAACAAACAAGGAAAACAAACACTGTTTTAATAGTGCTTAATATACAGCGTCAAATTGCTCCATAAGAGCCATTATACAAAAATGCCGGTCTCAATTTCTGACTCAAAACTTTGGCTGTAATATGTTGATGCCTTGCTTCAAAACCCTATACTGTTTGCAAAGCTTCTGTTGTTGTTCCATGCATTGGGAATGTGAGGGCAAATTTGGCAAGTAAAGTTTGTTCTATTTAACAATGATTCTTGAAGTTCAGATTCAGAAAAATCTTCCCTCATTGGTGGTTCAGAAATGCCACAATGATAAATCTATCAATTGTGTCTAGTGTGTGGCATTAAAATTAATGGTTGGTATTCTTTTTAACCTTTTCTTGGTTGACTCCCCACTCCTGAAAGAAAATAAAAATTTATTGATTCATTTACAAACTTCCAGTCTCTTCTATAATAATTATGATGAAGTTAGATAAAATCTTTAAAATGATTCTATAAATTGCAATAAATAATTGAGTCATTGATATATATATAAATATTTACTTACCTAATGGCCATAGGATGTGCGTTGTGGAACATTGGATATCGGCTCGGAACGAGGAATCGGGGGTGCCCCGAGTTCGAATTTCAACCGAATTCATTGCATTCACTTACGCGCAAATACCCTTGGGAAAGGTATTAATCGGCCCATTCCTTCCAGTTATGGGTTAAATAACAGAACAGATTGGGTTCTGTAGCCTTTGTCAGCAACTAGTCTACCGCAGAAAGCAATGGCAACCTGCTGCGGGATAATCTTCTGCCCAGTCAGTCATGTCTCTTTCGAGACATGATCGCCTAAGCGTGTATCACGTATGGCACTTAACTGAATGGCCAAAACTCTTTTTAAAGCTTCTTCTCTTACTTCAACTTCAGATTTGACCATGGAGTATAGATTTTCAGACAGTAAACAAATGTACTTCCTTGTATATTTCTTAAAGTGATCTGTTGGATTTCATGTGGCTGCTTCTTGATCTTCTGGATCATATTAAAAATGTGCACTTGCTGATTTTGGAACTTATTATTTCTTTTAATTTCAAACCAACAAGTGGCATACACATTTACAATAAAACTTATTAAACTGTGGAGTTTTGTTGTGAGCTTTTGTGGGTATGTGCCACGACTCAATAAACGCATTAGCCTGATAGCCAAAGTTAACCACCTTGCCTGGTTTAAAGGACCAATTTTCCAGGAGGCATATCTAGAGTCAACCTTACCTCTAGAAATATCTACTGTGTATTCACACAGGAGTCTTTGGTCACAACTAAGATCATGTATTTCATCAATTTTCAAAATTGAATACAGAGGACTGCTAATAGTGGAAAATGATATTTGTGGAAAATCATTGGAGCATAATTTCCCCAGAGGAAGACCGAATGCTGTAGGGCTTTTGTGCAACCATCTGTTTTAGAAAAGTGCTCTGAAAGGTAGTTCATTATGGTGCGAATAGCAAGCAATTGCATGAAGATTTTTTTCCTAAAATTGCAACCATTCTACCTTCACAGCCTTTGTTGGCATTAGTGTTGTCAACAAGGATAGCCTTGCTAATGTTCTCACTGTTGAATTCATGCAAAAGATCCACTACTTTCTCTTCATGAACAACACCTGTTGCACCACTATTAGGGAGAACTCTATGTATCAGATATTAACTTTCATGTGGTGCCTCCTTTGTAAAAGTTAAATGGCGTTCTGGTTCCTTAGTTTTTCATAGTTTTCTGTCCATTTTCCTCAATTTCCTCATACAGCAATGTGTCCCTAATCGTTCTCCCATCAACTGCAATACATAAGGATTTTCAGACTTTCATCATGTTTTTGTTGGGCAGTTGTTTTCAATTTAGACTTTGCCCTATCAACTTTGCATTTATCTATAATATCTTTCGTATTAATATTTGGTATCTTCAAATCCAAGAGCAAGGCATTGACAAGGTTAGCTCTATGATTAGAAGATATGTACCCCCTTAACTAACTTGAAAGTATAATTTGGAAATTATAAGGGCCTTTTGGATGACTCCTTGGCTGCAAATATTCTTCTGGGTTTTCACTTGAAGATGAGTAGGAGGGGGAAGAAACATTAGCCTGAACATTTGATGTTGAAGCTGTTGGTGATGAAACTAAATCTTTCTTAACCTTTCTCTTTTACTTTTTTATAGCACTTTTATCAACAGGTCCAAGCTGAAAATTACCCTTAGACCCTAATTTCTCCCCTGATCCTTTTAGGTATTCATGATTCTGAAATACCTAAAAAAAATATATGTGCTATCAGAAATGAAAGTCCAAATATTTTAAAAATAGATTTGATAAAATTTGAAATAAATACATTACTTTGTAGAGTTACTTCCGAGATTAGCTCGTAAACAGGCTTTTTAATAAATAAATATTAACTTTAAAAATATAAACAAATCAGAATAATAATAAAAGTTGAATTTTTCATTAAACTAAGACTTACCTATTAAAAAATACAAGAGATATTAGTGATAATTAAAAGCGTAAAAGAGTAAACAAAGTAAAAACAACCGTTTAGGGGTAGGTAATTTCAACAGGTGAAGACCAATAAAAAAATCCCAATAAATAAAACGGCATAAGTAAATAGTTATTTGTATATTAAACTAAATATAGTGTTTTTTATTTCTTTAATTTTGATGTTTTCATTTAATCTCTTCAGAAAAAAGAATACTAAACTTAATATATATTAAGCGTATTGTATTTTTTTCTTTGTTAAAACTCGGATTTTATTTAAGCGACAAACGTTTCCAGTGACACCTATATCGCGATAAAAATCAATTTATTTCGTCTTTAAGTTTAAATGCTCAAATAAATACAAAGTTTTGAAGAAAAAAAATGTAACTTTTGACATTATTTTGCAACTTTCTTCAAGTGCGATTTTTTACAGTTACAAAATCGACCTACCCTAATATATATATATATTTTCTAAACATATACTGTTAAGAGACAATGCATGTCTGTTATGTTTAATTATGAGCCGTTCTAAACGTCGTATTTTGGCTTTAATTTCAGTTGAAAATAAAGACAATTCTCCAACATTAGGATAATTTTTTTTTATTAAGCTTTCGGCTCACATAAGCCAACTTCAGACGTTATTAAAACGGCAACACAAAGCCAAAATACGACGTTTAGGACGGCTCATAATTAAACATAATAAACATTCATTGTCTCTTAGTATATGTTTAGAAAATTATTTGCTGCCTCGATACAATATATATAGTCATCCTTGAGGTATAACGATTTTATAGTTAGAAGGGCATCGTAGAAAACGAAAATCTCTCAAAATGAATAGGAAAACCAATCTATAAATCGTTCATTCTGAAGTGCACAATTGCAAGGAACATCTTAAACAGTCATGGAGAAAATCTAAAATCAAAAGACTTCATAAGAGTCTTGATGTTAATTTATCCCAAGATGTTAACAGATTTTGGTGTGCCGAGCTATAAATGCAATCAAATATAAGAAGTGCAGGCTTGAAAAATCTCCCAATGAGAAAAAGAAAGAGAGATAAAAAGATAAATAGAAAATCTGAGACAGAAAGAGGGGGAGTGAGAAAAAACGAGAGAGTGAATGAGTGAAAAAAGAGAGCGAGTGAAGAAGTGACAGATATAGAGAAAGAAGGAAAGTGACAGAGGGTGAGAATGAGTGAAAGACAGAAAGTGACAGTGATAAGAGAGAGAAAGAGAGTGGGGAGACAGAGAGATACAGGCATACAGACAGAAACATACAGAAAAAAGAAAGAGAGATAGAAAAAGAAAGAATTAGACACAGAGAGTGACAAAGACAGAGAGAGAGAGACACACACACACACACACACATAGACAGACAGACAAAAGCAAACAGTCCGACACAGAGAGACATCGAGAAAGACTATGTATTATATGGTATTTCTTCTTGCAACGAGTGTCTCTTGAAGAACCAAATCAAAATCATTACCTTCACAAAAAAAATTATAATTCTAGGTCCTGAAAAACCACATGCACAAAGTTCATAGTTAAGGACAAGCCAAACGATGGCGTTACTCAAAATCGAGTTGCAGCGATCACACATATATATATATATAAATAACGATTTGTACCCACAGAAAGTACTAATGGCTTTTAAAAGAACAGACGTCATATTATTTAAACCCGAGGAACCTTTCGGCCAACTCTTATCGAGGGTTCTCGTTGGCTTTAATTTTAAGGGAATTAAGGAAAAGGACAAGGCAAAATAAATTAAATTACTGACAATGCTGGGAGATGGAATTCGTTTAAAAATAAATTTATTGAATAAACGCATAAAATGTAAGAGGGGGTGTAAACATGTAATTCCACACTCTTGTGGAATTACATGTGTACACCCACCTTACATTTTATGTGTTTTTTTTTTCAATAAATTTATTTTTAAACGAATTCCATCTCCCAGCATTGTCAGTAATTTAATTTATTTTGCCTTGTCCTTTTCCTTAATTCCCTTAAAATTAAAGCCAACGAGAACCCTCGATAAGAGTTGGCCGAAAGGTTCCTCGGGTTTAAATAATATATATATATATATATATATGATGTGGAGCCAAAAATGGGTCCACGGAAGTATAACACGGAACACGAGGTGTAGGTTAAAGAAAGACGAATTTACAGAAAAGGTTACAAAGAAGAAGGTACAGTAAGCAGAGCTTACGAATCCAGTATAGTCTTTGGTAGTCGACTGCGGTAATGCGCACAGTGCTACTGTATGTTTCTCCCACTATTGCTATCACACACCTATTAATATAGCAGTGGGTGAGTCCATGTTGAGGTGAGTCTGGGTTCCACAACAAAATATAATGTATATTTTGGCAGCAATCTCTCTTTTTATGTAGTTTTCATAAAAATGACAGATATGGTATTAAGTTCTTATCTAATTTTTCCTGTTATGACTTTTTTCTTTTCAGAACATAAATTATACAAAATTGTCCAAATGTTTTGTTTTTCCGAGTGTTTTGGCTATACATTTAACTATTATCGATGATGAATTTTATTTTACGTATGAGTGAATATATTTAGTTATTAAGCAAGCGATTTTCCCTGAGAGCAATACACTACGCCTCCTCGGACTTACCCTGTCCTCAGACCTCAAATAGAACCACTATGTTGAATCCATAGCAAAATCTACTGCTAAGAAGGTTGGGTCACTATGTCGATCCAGGATGTTTTTTCCGCCTGAATCCATCCTGCATATATACAAGTCAACCGTCCGTCCGTGCATGGATTACTGCTGCCATTTATGGTCAGGCGCCCCTGCCGTTCTCCTCAGTGTTCTTGACAGGCTCCAAAGAAGAGTCTGTAATGAGATAGGTACTGATCTGGCGGCTCGACTGCAGCCACTTCCCCATCGTCGAAATGTGGCCTCTCTTTGTCTGTTCTATAAATACTTTCATGGCTTCTGCTCGGACGAACGGAAGTCACTGGTACCTCCTCAACAGGAGTTTACACGTGCAACCAGACTGGCAACTGGGTCCCACCCATTCACAGTCAGGTTAGCCAAATGCAGACGACAATTCTACTCCTGCAGCTTCTTCTCTCGCACTTCCCGCCTGTGGAACTCTCTCCCATATTCTTGCTTTCCTGACGGCTACAACCTCCAGAAATTTAAATGCAAAGTCAATACTCATCTACTAACCACTGGACTCTAGCTCTCTCCCTACGCCCGTATAACCTTCCCTTTCTCTCCACCTATGTATCTGTCATCGCACCTGCTTTCTCAGCTTTCTATTGCTCCTTTCTAACTAGTTTGTACTCCTCACTCTTTTCTAATTAATCTTTTTTACAGTTATGTAGCCTCCTGCACATCAGTGGTATTTCTACCTTGCTTGGGGTGAAAGGATTAAAAAAAATGTATGTGGGTAATGTGCGTGTTTTTCTATTCGAAATACGGAAAACACATTGTTGCCGTGTTCGTAGTTGATATTATTAATTGTTGAATTTTTCTTTTTTTATGAAAAATGCTTCCATTAATTTTAACTTTTTTTTTCTTTTGTATCATTAAGTATGTTGCCGTGAGAGTTTAGTAGGTCTTCATGTATGTTGAACTGACGTCGAATCGAACTATGATCTGAGAGAGGCAACGTTAAACAAAAAAAAAAAATAAATAAATAATAATTAGACAAGTTTTACATAATTTATGTATAAATGTTATGTATAAATGTTATGTATAGATGTTATGTATAGATGTTATGTATAAATGTTATGTATAAATGTTATGTATAAATGTTATGTATAGATGTTATGTATAAATGTTATGTATAAATGTTATGTATAGATGTTATGTATAAATGTTATGTATAAATGTTATGTATAAATGTTATGTGTAAATGTTATGTATAAATGTTATGTATAGATGTTATGTGTAAATGTTATGTGTAAATGTTATGTATAGATGTTATGTATAGATGTTATGTATAAATGTTATGTATAAATGTTATGTATAAATGTTATGTATAAATGTTATGTATAGATGTTATGTATAAATGTTATGTATAGATGTTATGTATAAATGTTATGTATAAATGTTATGTATAAATGTTATGTATAGATGTTATGTATAAATGTTATGTATAGATGTTATGTATAAATGTTATGCATAAATGTTATGTATAGATGTTATGTATAAATGTTATGTATAAATGTTATGTATAAATGTTATGTGTAAATGTTATGTATAGATGTTATGTATAAATGTTATGTATAAATGTTATGTATAGTGTTATGTATAGATGTTATGTATAAATGTTATGTATAAATGTTATGTATAAATGTTATGTATAGATGTTATGTATAAATGTTATGTATAAATGTTATGTATAGATGTTATGTATAAATGTTATGTATAAATGTTATGTATAAATGTTATGTGTAAATGTTATGTATAAATGTTATGTATAGATGTTATGTGTAAATGTTATGTGTAAATGTTATGTATAGATGTTATGTATAGATGTTATGTATAAATGTTATGTATAAATGTTATGTATAAATGTTATGTATAGATGTTATGTATAAATGTTATGTATAGATGTTATGTATAAATGTTATGTATAAATGTTATGTATAAATGTTATGTATAGATGTTATGTATAAATGTTATGTATAGATGTTATGTATAAATGTTATGCATAAATGTTATGTATAGATGTTATGTATAAATGTTATGTATAAATGTTATGTATAAATGTTATGTGTAAATGTTATGTATAGATGTTATGTATAAATGTTATGTATAAATGTTATGTATAGATGTTATGTATAAATGTTATGTATAAATGTTATGTAAAAATCTTAAAATAAAAGTATCCTAAGATCACATGAAAAATAAAAACTTAACAATTTCTTGTCTGTCATTTTTTTAATGAAACCTGCACACACACACACACACACACACACACACATACAAACATACATATATATATATATATATATATATATATATATATATATATATATTATATGATAATATATAGTTTTAAAATATGCTGTATTTATAGATTAACGTGCTGAATTTCAGGAATAGACAGTAAATATAAAAGTATACGTTGAAATCAACCCCCAGCGGCGACAGTCTGTTTCATATTTATACGCAATCATTAGATGTCCTGACTATCACGTATAAGCATAAAACAGAGTGTCATTGCTGGGGTTTATCTTCAATGTCCATTTTTATTTAGGTGCATGCGGGTGTGTTGGGATGTGTGTAAAAGTTCCAGACATAAATAAAATATATCTATAAAAAAAAACAATATGTATAAAGAAAAACAAAAGAAAAACGTAACTTTTTGTTTTTCTTTATATATTTATATATTCGTCATCCACATACAAGTCTGTTTCACTCTATCACAGCCATCGGTGTGGCTAGACATCCACTTGCTTCCGATTTTGTGTCAATCAGAGTCGCTAACCCCCAAGCCAAAGGCGCATGGAATCAGAGAAGGAAGATTTTAGCGTGTTGTATATAAGCGGGTATACACACGCCAGTCACCGAAAGAACTCAATTCTTGATTGGTGAAGAATGCATAAATTGCAGAATTGGTATTTTTTTAAAATTTTCCTGTCTAGAGAGCTAAATCGTAACGAGAGCATAATATATATATATATATATATATATATATATATATATATATATATATATATCAAGATCACTTCATAAGACACAAGTAGTGTCGTAACAAAATACCTACTTTTGTTGTGATATTATAACATATTCATGTTATAATTTCTGAATAAATATACCCTATATATATATATATATATATATATATATAGGTTTATTTATTCAGAAATTATAACATGAATACCAAGTGCTGTAAGCGTTTATTGACAGATGTGCGTTGTGGTGAGGTGGATGTCGGCATGGAAATGGAAATCGGTGAGCCGAGTTCCAAATCCAGTCGAACACTCTGCATTCACTTACGCACTGGTACCCTTGGGAAAGGTATTGATCCGTCCCTTCCTTCCAGTTATGGGTTAAATAACTGACAGCTGCTGTTCATGCGATATGTGGCAAACTTCTGCACCGATTTCTTGTTATCAGCAGTTCCAAAAACTGTGGATGATGCTATACAAGCCTTCACCACTCTAAAAAATTCTTTGTGTGGCAGTCTAATTGAGTTAGACACTCATACGTCGAAGTCGACGGGAGAGTCCATAAAATAATATATATATATATATATATATATATATATATATATATATATATTATTATTATTATTATCATTATTATTATTATTATTATTATACGTGTATAGCACGACTTAGAGTTTCATACCCTATGCAATCATTAGGTGATTATGATGAATTTACCGTTCCGGGATTTGAATTTTTGTTTCTCTTGTTGTTCATGGTAGTTATATATTGGCATGCTGGTATACTATATAGTCATTTTTTAGTTGTATAATTGAATTTGATTTGGCGTGAAAATTAAACATGAAAGGGAAAATTTGGCAGTCTGGCCTTCTATACAAACTACGAGGTATTACCGGACGCTTGCTTCATCTAATCCAATTTTTTTTAAAATAACTGCAAAATGAAGGTCGTTTTGAATAGGCATACCTCTACATCCTACAGCACAAACGCTAGGGTCCCTCAGGGCTCTATCCTGGGCCCTACGCTCTTCCTTATTTTCATAAATGACCTCCCAGACGAGATCAAAAGCAAAGTAGGCATCTACGCAGATGACACCACAATTTACTCTCGCATCAGTAAGAAACCCGTCATGGCGGACAAACAAAATCTCGCTGCTGACCTTGAAAGGGATCTACATTCTGCGGTGGTTCGGTGTAAAAAAAAGCTTGTAATTTTCAATGCGTCTAAGACCAAGCTGTTGTCTGTCAATCATCACAGGCAACCTCTCCTGCCTCCCATATGCATGGACCAAACGAGTCTTCCTGAGAGCAATACACTGCACCTCCTCGGCCTTACCCTCTCTTCTGATCTCAAATGGAACCACTACATTGAGTCCATAGCTAAATCCACTGATAAGAAGACTGGGTCACTGCGTCGGGTCAGGATGTTTTTCCCGTCTGAATCCATCCTGCATATATACAAATCAACCATTCGTCCGTGTATGGAATACTGCTGCCATATATGGTCAGGCGCCTCTGCTGTTCATCTCAGTGTTCTCGAAAGGCTCCAAAGGAGAATCAGTAATGTGATAGGTACCGACTTGGTGGTTCGACACCAGCCACTTCCCCACCGACAAGGTATGGCCTCCATTTGTCTGTTCTATAAATATTTTCATGGCTTCTGCTCGGACGAACATAAGTTACTGGTGCCTCTGCAACATGTGTTTACTTGTGCAACTAGATTAGCAACTGGGTCCCATCCATTCACAATTAGATTAACTAAATGCAGACAACAATTTTACTCCTGCAGATTCTTCTCTCGCACTTCCCGACTGTGGAACTCGCTTCCATATCCTTGCTTTCCTGACGGCTATAACCTCCAGAAATTTACATGCAATGTCAATACTCATCTATTAACCACTTAACTCTAGTTCTTTCACCACCCCGTATATCCTTTCCTTTCTCTCCACCTTTGCAACTGTCATTACACCGGTATTCCCATCCTTCTCTTGCTCCTTTCAAACTGGTTCGTCTTCCTCTTCACTCTCTTTTACTTAATCTTTTTACTCTTATGTAGCCCTCTGCACATCAGTGGCGTTACCGCCTTGCTCGGTGTGATACGATTAAAAAGAAACATAATATTAAAATATAATCTATAGTTACGTTATATTACAGCGAGCGTTGCTTTATTAACACCAGAAATATTTTTATATATGTGCATGTACTTCGGTGTATATCCCTACGTATATTTATTGATTTCCATATAAAATTATTGTCTCCAAATGAGCTTGCACGTGGCTGCCTCAGTCTAAAATTGTGTGTAAAACTATTCCGGGATAAGGTTACACAGATGGTCTGCTTGATCATTCTTGCTTCATCCATATGTAATATAATTCTATTTTAACATTCTACGATTAGATTGGGTGAGGGGGATGCGCTTTGTGGTGCAGTGGATATCAGCTCGGAACGAGCAATCGGGTAGCCGAGTTCGAATTCCAGCTGAATTCATGGCTTTCACTTAAGCGCAAATACCATTGGGAAAGGTATTAATCCGTCTCTTCCCTCCAGTTATGGGTTAAATAACAGGACAGATTGGGTTCTATGGCCTTGGTCGGCAACCAGTCTACCACAGAAAGCAATGGCAACCTACTGCGGGATAATCTTCTGCCCAGTCAGTCATGTCTCTTTCGAGACATGATCGCACAAGCGTGTATCACGTATGGCACTTAACTAACTCACTGACGATTAGATTTTGACTTCGATATCACACTCCACCCTCGTCTATTGAACAGGTGAAGAGTCTCATCTCTTGTTCCCTGTTTAGGACGTAGTTTCCGGCTTTCTCTTTCCCAATCTTTTCACTCTTACGTAGCCCCCTGCACATCAGTGACCTTACCGCCTTGCTCGTGGTGATATGATTAAAAAAAAATAAAATGAAAAAAAATAAAATAAAATAAAATCTGATGCCTGACTAACGCAAGAACCCATAAAATGACACAATACGTGATTCGTTTTGCTTAATTTCTTACAGTTGCGAACAGCGCCCGAAAACAAGCTATTAACTTTTTTTATAGAGAAACATCTTTATTGTACAATCGTGTGCTTGTTTGGAAAAGACGTCATCATTCGATTGAAAATGAGCTCATATGCCTAATCGCAATGACTGTAAAATGATTTTTTTGAAGGAGAATTTATCTCTAATCTTGTATCAGGCATATATCTTGCCAGCCTTTCATGATGAGTGGCAAATTTCATGATGTACTATTTGTTCTTATTCTCTTTACAGTTGTCGGAAAAATCTTGATTGTGGCCACGACTTTCATTAACCGTTGATGATGTCAGATGATCTCAGGTCTTCTGATCAATAACCAATCCGCAAGCAGATTTCGAAGGTCAGATTAAAATGAACGTCGTTTGGTACTTATTGTTAAGTAGAAGAAGACTACAATTCATGAGAAAGAAAGAAAGAAAGAAAGAAAGAAAGAAAGGAAGGAAGGAAGGGAGGAAGGAAGAAAGGAAGGAAGGAAGGAAAGAAGTCAAACATAACAAATAGTAAGAAAAAAGTAATAATGGATCCAAGAAAACAAAACAAAAATAACATGATGAAAGTAAATGAAATTCAAATAGAAAAACATGAAGAAAATAAGAAAAAAACAGAACAGAAAAAAAGAGGGGAAAATAAATTTTAAGTCACAAAGAAAGAAAGAAAGAAAGAAAGAAACGGAAGAGAAAGTAAGGAATGACAAAAAGAAAGTGAAAGAAAGGAATGACAAAGAAAGAATAAAACAAAGAAAGAAAGAAAGAAAGAAAGAAAGAAAGAAATGGAAAAGAAAGAAAGGAATGACAAAGAAAGAAAAATGTAATGGAAAAGAAAGGAATGACAAAGAAAAAAGAGAAAAGAATGAAAATAAAAAAGAAAGAAAGAAAATAAGAAAAAGAAATTATTTCAGAAAGGAATAAGAAAGGAATGAAAAAGAAAGAATAAAAATAATGAAAAAGATCGGAAGAAAGAAAGGAATGAAAAAGAACAAAATAAAGAAAGAAAGGAAATATGTAAAGGATATAAGCGAAGAATTAGAAATAAAAATAAAGAAAAAGAAAGAATGAACGAAAGAAAGAAAATGTTAGAAAAATTAAGGAAGAAGGACATATGATAATGACTTCATCAGAAAAGGCAGAAGAAAAATTAATTAAAGAAATAAGAATCAGGAAAAGAAATAGGAAAACAAAAGCAAGAAAGAAAGAAAGAAAGTTTAAGAAAGAATAAATCATATAAAAGATGAATAAAAACAGAGAAGAAAAAGGAAAACGTTAAGTAAAGAATAAGAAAAATAAAAATAAAATGAAGAAAGCAACAAAGAAAAAGTAATAAGAAACGATGTAGAAAGAAAAATGGGAAACGATCTTAAGATTTAAGAAACAGAAAATAAGGACAAATAAGAAACAAGAAAAGAATGATTTAAATCACAATAAATTAAGAAAGTATAAAATGAAAAGAAAGAAACCAAAGAAGAAAATTAAGTAATGAAATTAAAAACAGAAAAGAAAAGAAATGAATACACCAGAAAAAAGATGTAAGAAGGAAATACGAAAACGAATTTGCTAAAATGGTGGGGGAAGAAAATAAATAATAAAAGAATCAACGAACTAAGGAACAAAAGAAAGAAAGAAAGAAAGAAAGAAAGAAGGAAAGAAAGAAGATAAGAATAAAAGAAAGAAAGAAAGAAAGAAGATAAGAAAGAAAGAAAGAAAGAAAGAAAGAAAGAAAGAAATAAGAAAGAAAGAAAGAAAGAAAGAAGGAAAGAAAGAAGATAAGAATAAAAGAAAGAAAGAAAGAAAGAAGATAAGAAAGAAAGAAAGAAAGAAAGAAAGAAAGGAAAGAAAGAAGATAAGAATAAAAGAAAGAAAGAAAGAAAGAAGATAAGAAAGAAAGAAAGAAAGAAAGAAAGAAAGCCAAGCAGATAAAATTGTATGAAAAAAAAACAAGGAAGAGAAAAATTAGAACAAATGTAAGAACAAAAAATATGAAGGAACGTAGATAAAACAATTAAGGAAGAACTCTGAAAAATTAAGCAAAGAAATATGAAAAAAGAAAGAAAGATAGAAAGAAAGAAAGAAAGAAAGAAGGAAGAAAGAAAGAAAGAAGGTAGGAAAGTAAAAAGAAAGAAAGAAAGAAAGCAAAGAAATATGAAAAAAGAAAGAAATTATAAAAAAGAAAGATCTATGAAAAAAAGTAAACCGAAAAGGAAAAAAAACAAAAATTTAATGAAATAAAAACATGAAAAAAAAAACAAAGAAAAAAAATTAGGTAATGAAAAAATAACTGAAAACAAAAACAAGGAAAGTATATAATTATAATAAACGAATGTAATAAATTAAAAGAAAAAAAGAAAAAAAGAAAGAAAGAAAGATTAAAATAAAATAAAGTAACAAACAGGAAGAGAATAATGAAAACAAAACAAAAATGATGTAACATAAAAAAAACTCGAGGAAAAAATAATGAAAATTAAAGCAAATAAATATGAAACAAGAAATAAATATATGAAGAATGAAGAAAATTAAGAAAAGGAATATAAGCAGTATGATGAAAAATAAAAAAGCGAGCAGACAAATAACTGGAAATATAAGAGAAAAAAAAAACTAAAAAATTTCACTAAAAACAATAAAATGTAAAATCATGAAAATAAGCCGGAGCATAAAGACAAATGATGAAGGTGATAAGAAAAGAGTAAATGGTATCGAATTCCGCGGCAATAATGGGTACAAACCCTTTGTCTAGTAGCACTGAAAAATCGCCTACTCTTTTTCATTGGGAAAAACGATCAAGAATTACAAAGAGGATTACGACTGGAAAACATTAATCGATAGAAAATATCACCAATGCATGGAAACCAGAATGAGAAATATTTAACTGACATGCATTGAAGGCATTTTGGGTCGAAATTTCAATATAAATATTTGGCTTACTTTTTGTGTCGCTACGTGTTTGTGTAAATGCCCTGTTTTTTCGTAGTATATTTTTTTAAATATGCCGGTAGGGTACGTAACCTACCTCTTTGATTCTGGTATAGTATGTTGCCTACCGCTTTGATTCTTGTATAGAATGTCTTCTACTTCTTTGATTTTCGTATAACTAGCAGTATAGCCCGACACCAAGTCGGTCGAGTTTCGATCCGGCCAGAAGCTAGTGGATATGTCTAGCCACACTGATGAGCTGTGAAAACAGCGAAACGGGCTTGTATGTGGATGACTAATATATATATATATATATATATATATATATATATATATATATATATATATATTATCGATTTTCTGCACTATTGTAAGAACTGCAACCTTGAAACTTCTGAATATCGGTTCTTATGTCTTTGTCTATGAGTGTATCAAATTTGATTAAAATCGGACCACTCCTTCTATAACTCGGTTTTTTCGATTATCGATTTTCGATATTTATCGGATGTACCTCGACACAAAACCTAGCTGAGAACACTCGCGGACGCGTATAGTACAGCTGTGTAAATTTTCAAGAAAATCGGTTCAGCCGTTTCGGAGTCTATAGGTAACGGACAAACACACACATACACACACACACACAAACAAAGTTCCATTTATAAATAAGTTTAGATATGTGGTTTACCTATTTATTACTGACATAGTATGTGGCCTACTCGGTTTGAATGCGTCCAGCCTCAGTAAAAGTATATTCATAGTACATGACTGTTTATTGAAACTAATAACCCTATACCTAACCCTTAGATAACAAGTATAATACTTCATAATTTGCTTTTTTAGGTAGGCCGTAAACTATACCAGCGTCAGAATTTCGTAAGCCACATTCAGAAGAGAGGCCAAGTACTATACCAACGGCAAATGGTGTATATTGCGTTTACTCGCCGGCGAATTCGAGAGACATAAGTAAGATAACGTGTTCTCTAGTTTGGCAGAGTTTGTAGAGGGAACACTCGTATTATCGAGCATGCTTTAGATGGCTCCATCACAGAGAACGTCTTCGTTAAATAATTCAAATTATCACAATAGATGTCTATTATTAAAACAAGAGGCATTATCATTTTCGTTGGACCATCTTTGAAGACTATAACTGGTCGAAAGTCTATATCAACTTACTTTTTGTTCCTTTTTCATATCTGAATAAAAACAAAAAGTTATTTCCAGGTAAGTAATAGTCATTATTTTTAATAGGGGTTGTTTCTTATATATATATATATATATATATATATATATATATATATATGTGTGTGTGTGTGTGTGTGTGTGTGTGTGTGTGTGTGTGTGTGTGTGTGAAAAGACCGTTATCTATTAAATGTTCTGATAAAAATTCAGGTTTATCAGGTAAATCGATTTTTTAACATTTCGTTTTTCTTTCGAAATAATTTGACTAATCAATATATTTGATCTATTCAAAGCACTCCCTCCTTTTTCCAAACTTTGGCTGAACAATTAGATTGACCATATATTGACAAATGCTTCCATTACGTCCGGGTTTTAACGACCGGAAGCACCTGGACACGGACGTGTTTGGCCACAGCAATGGGCGGGATAAAGATACAAAAACGATCGCGGGAAGCACCACAGTTAATCGTTGCCTGTGTGAAACGCCCATGAGGATAGTCAAATCAGACGGATCACAACGTGGTTGCTTTTCGTCCCCACCCCTTCATAGAATGGTAATCCAACTGCTATATCTTTCAAAACCCCTCTGATGATTTACTAAACCGGAAGTATGCAGTATCTAGTAAGGATCTAACTCTCTAGTCAGATTTAATTGATTTAAAACATCCTCATTTCTCTTTGTATGCTGCTGACATTATCAATACATTTCAACCGTCGTGGCCCCTTGCTGCCAGTATCGGTAATCATCAGGGTACTTAACCCTTTATTTTAACTACGGGTTTAGATTGTTCATATACCGCTATGTCTGAGCACATTTTCTTCTCGCATTGCTCATTTATTGCGCGCCCTCTTTCTAATGAGATTACTGCTCGTAATTTTTTAAAATTTTCTCTTCACAATTTTCCAATACACATGCAACGTATTTTTGGAAAATCCTTGGTTAAACAAATAAAATACAAAAGAGATTCTTTTTCTTCATGTGCCGTGTTCTTTAAGGACATGGGCGATCAAAAACTTTCACTTGCCCCTATCTTTTCTCGCTCTTAACACTTTTCTTCTTGGTATATCTCCCCGACCAACTCCGTAACCCTATTGGCTCAAGCTAATAAAGTCTTTCTCGTGCTGCTTTCCCCTGTCTCTCTTTCCCTCTTTCTGTTCTCTGAATATTACATTCTCCAAGTCGTTATCATTCATTCTTCTTCTATGTTCCCTGTCTATTCAAAACGTAAGCGATCATGGCTTTCCACGTTTCCCTCTCCCTGGTGGCTCTTAACACGCCTTCTCCTGTTACACCATACAACCCTCGTTTCGTCATCCACCTCATCAGGTCCTTCAAATATGTTATCCGTTGCTTTCCCCTTTCTCTTTTTCCCTCTATCTGGTCTGTTAGTATCAGATTCCCCAAGTCCTCCTTCCTCTCTGCGTGTCCCAGGAAATTCAGCTGTCTCTTCCTGATGCTCAGTATTTATTTCCTTTTTGTTTCTATCATTTCTAGGACCTCCTCCTTGCTCACATGCTCGATCCATGATATTCGCAGCATCGTTGTGTAGAACCACATTTTAGTTGCTTCAAATTTTTCCTTCATACGTGACCCAGAAATCACAGCTGTCTCTTCCTGATGCCATGAATGTGTCTTTTTTTGGATGTATTTTATTTAAATCTCATCGTTGCTCAGATGTTTGGTCCATGATATCCTCAGCATCCTTCTGTAGAATCACATTTCTGTTGCTTTGAGTTTCTCTTTCATCTTTGATGAGATTGCCCAGCATCCAATTCCATATAGGAAGACAGGGCGAAACTGAAGGAAACTACCACCACTTTTAATTTGTTTTTTTTTTTCAATTGTTTTACTTTTTTCAGCGAAGTCTTATCAGTTATTAAATATCGTTTCCAATTATCAAAAAAATTGAAAAACTTCAATATTTATACAATTTTAGGTGGGCTCAATGTCTCATACAACGCTATAGTAAATCGATCCTCCATTTTGGAACCACTCGCGTTGGTGTCGCTTTGTTTTGTTTTGTTTTTTCGGACGAGTTTGTCTTTTTCAAGTTTTCTTTAGTTCTTACGATGGCATCTTCCTCGGAAACTCCAAGAATGGCTTTATTCAAAAATTTCGCAAAGGATTCAGTAGTTGAATATGCACAAGCAAAAAAGTTAATTCAACAGGATCGATTTACTATAAGGTTGTATGAAAAACTGAGTCCCCCACAAATTGTTGAAATATTAACATTTTTCTAATTTTTTTTTTTCATTCGGAAAGTTTAGGGTGTAATCAATAAGATTACATTGAAAAAAGTAAAAAAAAAATTAAAAAAAATAAAAAATAAAAAACAACAAATTTAAATGTGGTGGTAGTCTCTTTCAGGTCTGCCGAAGACAGATATCCCATTACAGTCCAGTACATTTTTCTTTGTTTCCAACGAAATCTTGTTGTCTCTCAATATTTTGCTTAATTTTTGAAATGCGTCTTTGGCCATGCCAGTGGTCCTTCGTATCTCAGTGTCGCACTTTCCATGCTCTGACAGAACACTTTCCATGCATTTAAATTTCTGCGCCTTTTTGATTTTATACCTGCGACCAATACGTGGCACTTTTGGTTCCTCATTTTGTTAATGACCATGCATATTTAATCCACTGGGCCATTTGTCCTCAAGTGGGGTATAGACGTTGGTTAGTTCAAGTGACCTTACCCAAAGAATAATGAGTTCTGTCGACAACAGAAGTGAACAAATAAGTTAGACAGGAAGTTAAAGGGAGATAACTACATGGCTACCAGAAGTAGCATCGCACATAAAATGAGAATGATATAGCCAAGTGATCCTAAGAACAGGTTGGGTTTGAAATTCTTAGTACCTGAAGAAGGCCGGACATACAGCGGTCAAAAATCGTAAACTTGGCAATGAAGATGACGACAATAATCCGAACAATTTAAATAGTACATCGTATTTTTAGCAAGGATTTCCTGAGACATGAAAGTAAGAAATGGTTTAAAAAAGTTGAAAAATGCATCAAATTGGCGAAACAGATTCGCGCACAAGTCGCACAATATTTTGACGAATTTTTTTTCTCCCCCCTGAATCACTTTAACAAAGTGTGGTACAAACTGACGCAATCAAGTCGACCACAAACAAGTTGTCGACTCTAATGCCGAAAAGAAAAAAATAGAAGATTTTCAAAAGAGAATACTCGAAATTATAAAGAGAACTGAAGAAAGACAATGTGAATTAGAAATAAAACAGATGGAAATGCAAAAGGCTAACGAAATAAGACAAACGGAAGTGCAAATAGCTAACAAAGAAGGAAACACAGAAACACAAAAGAGTCAAATAGAGATGCAAAAGAAAATTGAAGAAAGACAAACTGAAATGCAAAAGGCAAACGAGGAAAGACAAACACAACTGCAAGAACTGCTATTAAAATTAACAAGAACAGCCCTGGATAAGAAGAGGGAGAAAAAGAAGACATTTTCACAAGATGCGGAGTGGAACGCGATTGAAAGTTTTGAATACTCAGTTGAGGAAGAGAAAAATTTCGAAGATTATTACAGGCGATACGAGGATATTTTTAATATCGGCTATCAGCACTGGAGTGAGAAGAAAAAAATTAAAACTTTTACTCATGAAATTAGGCACAGACGAACACACCAAGTTCGTAGACTATATTCTCGCTAAAAAACGAATGATCTAGCGTTCGATGAGGCAGTGACAGGTCTCACAGTGCTATTTAGCCGACAAATCTCGTTGTTCCATAAAAGGTGGAAATGCCTTAATCTCAGAAAAGACGAAAACGAGGTCTACTCTATGTTCGCAGCTATCGTCAATAAATATTGTGACGATTTTAAATTGTCGGAACTTACCCCAGACAATTTCAAGTGTCTCATATTTGTTCAAGGACTAGTTTCTGCTAAAGACAGCGAAATGAAGAAACGCATGCTGACCAAACTGCAAAACGAGCCAGGTCTACTATTACAAAAATTGTCAGAAGATTGCCAGAAATGCTTCATCATAAAGAAAGATAGCAAGGACATTGAAGAGTCAGGAGTAGCGTACATTCGAAAGGTCAAATGAAATATACGTTTTGTAACCTCCCCACAGACAAAACAAAATTATAATGCCAAAGAGAAAAAATACAGCCTTACGGTTGACAAGAATCCAGTAAAAAACAAGCCTCCCCCTTCAGCATGTTACAGATGTGGTGGATGGCATTGGTTTTTTTAAATACAAAAATTGATGAGCATGTGGTAAGATGGGCCAGAAAGCTATGGTATACAGAAATAAAACTCAACCTAGTAGGGTTAGGTCTACTAGAGTGGAGGATGAAAATATGGAAAATATGAGAAAATACGTTGAAATGAAAATTCATAATAAAAAAATAAATTGCAACTGCATTCGGGATCTGATTTGACAATTATGAACTTACAAACATGGCGGAAGTTAAATAGGTCGACCATGCTACATACTAAAAATTGCTAAATCCGTAACGAGGAAAAAGATAAATTTCGAAGGCGAAATTATAGTGAACGTAAAATTCCAGGGAAAAATAAAAAAATTTAAAATCTATATGATGAACAATTCAGACAACCTAGTAGGAACAGACTGGATGCAGAAATTCAATGTATGAAATTTACCTATTAGTTCGTTTTGTAAAATAATAGACTGTAAGTTTTTGGAAGCCACAAAACTGAAGGAGGAATTGTACAAATAATTCCCAGAAGTATTTTCATGTGGACTAGGACGTTGCAACAAATTTGAAGCTAAAATGGAGTTTAAACAGAATGCTCAACTTGTATTTAGGAAAAAGAGAAACGTACCTTTTGCCACATCTGACAAATTAGACAAAGAATTGGAGAGGCTAAAGCAAACTGGGATTATTTCAAAAACTGACTTCAGTGAATGGGCGGCACCGGTTGTTTATGTTAACAAAACATCGGGAGAAATCCGCGTATGAGCAGATTTTTCCACGAGACTGAATAATGCAATTAAAGAACATCACTATCTGTTGCCTATCCCAGAAGAAATATTCACTAAACCTAATGGTGGAAAGACCTTCTCAAAGATTTACCTAAGCTAAGCATACTTACAGATTCTAATTCCAGAAGAAAGTTCCAAATTACTGTGCATAAATACGCACAAAGGTCTATACAAATACAGCAGGCTACTATTCGGGATATAAGTAGCCCCTGCGATTTTTCAGCAGAAGATGTATATTATGTTGACCGGGCAAAATTTCGCCACAGCGTATCTGGACGATATTTTAGTTAAAAGCGATAATTTAAAAGACCATACGACACACATCAAGGAAATTTTTAAAAGACTAGAAGACTTTGGGTTAAAAGTTAAAGAGAAAAAATGTGATTTCTTCTTGAAAGAAATACATTATCTAGGCCACATCATAAATGAGAAGGGCAGGAAACCTGACCCAAAGAGAGCTTCAGCAATCAAAAACATGCCTGAGCCTAAAAATATCGCAGAATTGCAAAGATTCCTTAGTCTTGCTAATTATTATGGAGAGTTTATCGATAGTATGCCTAAATTGAGGGCACCCCTCAATGAATTACTGAAGAAAGATGTCCAGTGGAACTGGTCGGAGGAGTGCAAAAAGGCGTTTAATGAAATTATAAATAAATTGACATCAGATTTAACCTTAACACATTTCGACATTAGGCTAGAAATTATTGTAGCAAGTGATGCAAGGTCACACGGTGTGGGAGCATGCACTATACATAAAATGCAGGAGTGTATTACAGAAGCGGTAGGCCACGCATCGAGAGCATTACTACCGACCGAGAAAAACTATTCACAATAGAAAAAGAAACTTTGGGAATTATTTTCGCCGTAACTCGATTTCATAGGTATATATACGGTAGAGAATTTACACTACAAACGGGACATAAGCCGCTTCTTACCATATTTGGATCCAAGAAAGGACTACCTGTATGTACCGCTAATAGATTTATGGGGTGCGGTACAATATAAATAAACTACAATTTTAAACTAGAATATTTACCATCGAAAAAAATAGGGCACGCAAATGGACTATTGAGGCTGATTCCTAAGGAAAGTGAACCGTTGGAAGACTCAGTGAAAGCAGTGCTGAGAGCTGATGAGGAAATCAGCAAACTATTAAGTAACACGGTTAAAGAACTACCTTATGCCCAGTTAGTTATGTCTCTTTCGAGACATGATCACCCAAACGTGTATCACGTATGGCACTTAACTGACCGACTGACTACATTTACCATTTATCCCTCTTTTCTGGGAATGACAATAAACTACGTCTGGCAGTAAAACCGCTGGTCAAGAGATCGAAATTGTTGTTTGCAGGTTTTACTTGACTCGGGATCTTTGAACATGTCAGGGTCCCAGTCACACCAAAAAAATAAAACAAAACCAAAAAACAAAAAAAAAGGAGCACTATAATGTCTTCTTTAGTAACTTCAATCTGTATGCTAAATGCAACAAAATCGTGATTTCGTTGTTTCTGATGAACTCTGTAGATTATTACTATGTCATTTTTCATCATATTTCGATTTCTGTTATGGTCGCACTACCAACCAATTCTGCGGGAATATATAAGGCAGGTAGTGGCGTGTTGTTATGGCTCTATTTCATGTTTTTTCTATCTCCCCTATCATCCCTAGCGTTACATGACAAAGTTCTCCTTAGTGTGTGGGCTGTACTTATAAGAAAAATTTTTTGTATATCTCTTAAGCTGGGCTTTCCAGGGATTTTTTCAATGTGTTGTTTTGTTCCATTTTTTTATAATTCCAAGTGCACCTACTATCACTGGAACAACTCTTGTTTTCAATTTCCATATTTCTTCTATTTCAATTTCCAGGTCTTTATATTGTGACAGGTTTTCAAATTTATTATTATTATTAACATTATTATTATTATTATTATTATTATTATTATTATTATTATTTAGAATGTCTCCCTGCCATCAAAAATGACGGAAAAGAATTATATCCATATGGCGTTTAAAATGACGGTATCATACATATTGATGTACCACCTATTGAATGTCTTACATAAGTCATATAAAAGCAAAATAATGCTCCCCTGAGTGTTACAGGAGAAATATAAATTTATATATATATATATATATATATATATGTGTGTGTGTGTGTGTGTGTGTGTGTGTGTGTGTGTGTGTGTGTGTGTGTATTCTTGAGTACTCGACGACATAATTATAGCAAATCAAATAATAAGGCACTGTTAAGGAGCAAACACGCGTCAAGAGTGCCATACGTGATACACGCTTGGGCGATCATGTCTCGAAAGAGACATGACTGACTGGGCAGTATATTATCCCGCAGTAGGTTGCCATTGCTTTCTGCGGTAGACTGGTTGCCGAACCCAATCTGTCCTGTTATTTAACCCATAACTGGAAGGAAGAGAACGGATTAATACCTTTCCCAAGGGTATTTGCGCGTAAGTAAATGCAATGAATTCAGCTGGAATTCGAATTCGGCTCCCCGATTTCTCGTCCGAGCCGATATCCAATGCACCACAACCCACATCCCTTGTTTTAATAAATGGTAGTAAAAAGAAGTAACTGAGCCGACACTGCCTTGCTATTGATATATTTCTCTATCTTTCACTCCATGACCATGAGAAGAGGAACATATATATATATATATATATATATATATATATATATATATATATATATATATATATCGGTCTTTATTGTAATAGAGAGGCATTATTATTATATGTATTGTTGTTGTTGTTGTCGTTGTTTCTTGGATAATGCGTATAATTACCAATTATTTCCATACATTGTATTGAACAGCATTTGGCTTGATATCCATAAAATGTTTGACTAGTCTATAGGCTTTGGCCAATTGACAGAAGCAGAATCAAAACTTGTTTGTGAACATAAATTTTAAAAAAAATCATATACAGCTGCTTCGCGAAGAAAATAAAAATAAAAAAACAATTTTACACATTTATAAATATTTAAACAAAAATCATTTTAACGCCACACATAGAATATAAACTACATCAGATGTCCGTTCTACAAAAGGAAATCAATATTATGTCTTCGAGATGAGCGATTACCTGCAAAGCAGCCCATAAAACTTGGCATTTTGCCCCGACATATCACAAATAAAAACAGAAAATAGATAAGCTTTGCAAAAGATACGAGCAGGTTATCAATTCTACATGATGTGGAATTTTCAACTGAATAGGGTAAAACAATCTGCCCAATTTCGAGTATTGAAACGCGTTAATAAAAATATGCATTCACATAATGATTTACGAAACATAGCTTAGATGTGGCACAAGGCCGAACGAATGGGAGTACGCAGTCAGGATCGAAATTGTAATTGTTCCAGCGAGACAAACTTGTTGCTATTACAGCTCGTCGAAGCTATCACACAACTGTCCATTTAGGTATGTACAAGCAGTATAACCCGGCGTTGCTCGGGTGTAATGAAAGCTTTAAAACTAATCCATGGTCCTGGAGTTCAGACTCTTTGGACGTTGGCACGTAAGACTAAAAAGCAATTGTTGTTTCCAGTTAAAGCGAAACCAGCCTGAAAGGAAAATGAATGGATTGTAAGTCAAATTTTGATTTTCTGGTATCGATATCAAATAAGTTTTTTTCGTCGTAAACTGAATTTTGAAGGCTAAATAAGTCCTCTGATTAAATGGTATCAGGGCTGAGACTAAGAACTACAATTATACCTAGTTAGAGCTAAACGCGAAGCAAAAACTAAAATAAAAGGGCCGAAAAACTGATTTTGATCAGACCCGGTATATATTATCGATTTTCTGCACTATTGTAAGAACTACAACCTTGAAACTTCTTAATATCGTTTCTTATTTCTTTCTCTATGATTGTATCAAATTTGATCAAAATCGGACCATTCCTTCGATAACCCGATATTTTCGATTATCGATTTTCGATATTTATTAGTGGTACCTCAACACAAAATCTAGCTGAGAACACTCGCAGACGCTTATAGTACAACTATGTAAATTTTCCTGAAATCGGTATAGCCGTTTCGGAGTATATAGGTAACGGACACACACACAGACACACACACACACACACAGACAAATTTCCATTTATAAATAAGTTTAGATTAGATTTAGCATTCCAAACAAGGGTTTCTTTTTCGAATTTCACCTTTGTTGTTTTATCAAGCGGGTTTATTCTTGATTATACCGGCCTGTTTAATTACAAAATACCACATTACCGTGTAATGCGACTTAAATTAAATACTTTTTCTCCACACTGACCAGAAACTAAATGAAACTAAATGCAGGTCAGCATAGTAGCCGTTTAGACTGAAGGCCTACGTAAATGTAATTATGCCTGAAAAGGTGTTTGGAAGTGGAATTAGCTACGTACTTTACCAGGCTACTATACATGAAAACGAACAGTCGGTCATTGTAAAAATGACTATTGAAAAATGGGCTTTCAATAAAAAACGGACCAGTATTCCATTTTTCTATCACAAAAAACATTAACAAAAGTGTGTCAATCAGTAAAGCGACGTAATTCCCGATTTCTAGGCCGTTTGAGATTAATTATACAATGTTTACATATCAGCGAAAAAAAAAAAGATCAAAACATCAAACCTATAAAAATAAACTTTATAGTAATGGAAATATTAGCAGATTAAAAAGTTGATTTAAAATTATTTTTTTACGTTTCGGGACAGAAAATATACTTAGCAGATATAGACGTCAAATTGTCCCTAACTGAGATGTGCCCTTCTCTGAAATGAAATAATCTATCGCTTTGTCTGTATGAGCACTCGTAAACTAATTCAAACAAATGAGTGGCTTCTCTGATGGAAAATACAAATAACAGTTCAGTTTCTATCGCGGAATTTTATTTATGTCTTTCCGATCTTTAAGATAAGGTTTACGGGCTTATCACTTTAAAACACCGGTTCTCGTTCTCTTTTATTTATAAGGTTTTTGAAAATTAGATAGATAGATAGATAGATAGATAGATAGATAGATAGATAGATAGATAAAATAAATTCAGATAGATTGATAGATACATAAAAACATATTCAGATAGATAGATAGATAGATAGATAGATAGATAGATAGATAGATAGATAGATAAAAACAGATTCAGATAAATAGATAGATAGATAGATAGATAGATAGATAGATAGATAGATAAATAAAATAAATTCAGATAGATAGATAGATAGATAAAATAAATTAAATTCAGATAGATAGATAGATAGATAGAAAGATAGATAGATAAAATTCAGATAGATAGATAGATAGATAAAATAAATTCAGATAGATAGATAGATAGATAGATAGATAGATAGATAGATAAAATAAATTCAGATAGATAGATAGATAGATAGATAGATAGATAGATAGATAGATAGATAGATAAAAGATTAGATAGATAGATAAAAAAAAGATAGATAGATAGATAGATAAATTAGATAGATAGATAGATAGATAGATAGATAGATAGATAGATAGATATGGATATCAATAAAGATACATAGGATATACACGAAAGTACACACTCATATGTAGCATAAATATTATTGTGCTCGCTGTAAAATAACAGAACTATGAAATATGAATTAATAAGTATTTACATCATCCTACGTCTATAATTCATTTCAGTGAGCTAAATTGCCTCCTTTCATTAGACCGCACAACATTCGTTCCATTTGGTACAAAAATTTATTTTTACCAAATGGAACTACTATTGTGTGGTCTGGTGAAGTGGGCTAATTTGGCTCAGTGAAATGAATTTCAATGATGTGTTGAGTTTTCCTTTATAAATATCATATTGCTCTGGATAACATCCATTGAGCTCTTTATATAGATATAACACTTAAAATTTGATATTAAGTTGATTTTGTTGGATTATCATCACTGTTTACAGACAGGACATATATATATATATATATATATATATATATATATATATATATATATATATATATGGCCATAGCCCAGGAGTAGAGTCGCCGACTGACGCCATCTCGGTCGGGTTTCAATCCTGGGTAAAAAAGCAATCGGAGTCTAACCGTACTGATGAACTGTGATACGGCGAAACAGATGTCTGCCGATGACATTATATATATATATATATAAAATTGATGTAATGAATAGGTAATGAATATGCATGCACCATGGTTCCCTCTCACTAGAATGTGATTGGGCTGGTGTCAGCCAGAAATACAGATGAAGATAAGGATGTCTAGAGGGAGTGAGAGAGATCTAGAGATCTTTCCACCAGTCTATTGGTCTACTACCATTGACTACGCCTACGTCTCGGGATACTGCATATGACGATTACGTCTATGTATTAGATCGACCTACCCGGTTACATTTGCCTAAACCACTCAACTACTTCGTATTGATATATATAACCCTTTCCGCATCAATAATATGATAAAATATAGTTTTATGGTATGCTATTTTCATGGGTTAAAGTGCTCAAGATTCAGGGATAGAGGACCTATTAATATAAAAGTTGACATTGTGACCAACAACCAGCAGTGGCAGTCTGTCTCCTGCTTAAGATGCTAAAGATTGTGTTTAAACAAGTCTCCATGTTTAAGTTGAAAAAGTCCGAAATTTAATTAGAATGGCCATTTCAGTGAGAACATTCTTGCTTCATCGGAAATGATCGAAAACAAAAACTTATTAATTCACATATGTTACAAAATTTCTATATCAGAAGAAGCCCAAAAACATATCCCTACACAAGAAGTTAAAAAAAAAAAAGAAGTTGTATTAAGAAGAAAAAAAAATTATTTTATTTAAATTTGTTAGCACAATATGAGAAAGGGGGAAAAGCAGACACAGACATTCATGACTCAATATCACAAAACTTTGCAATACGTCTGTATGAAAGAATCAAAAGTTAAAAATTAAAAATTAACTTTTGATTCTAAAAATTTGATTCTAATTGTTTAAAAATTTAATTAAATACAATGTTTCATTTATAACTTATGCTCCAATATAACTTATAAATTAAAAATTATTTTACTAAAATAAACAACCCGCACAATACTTTTTTGGTTTTCTTAACTATAATAAACCTTACTATACCATAATTATTTATAATTCTAATTCTAACCAAAGCATTGGTTAGAATTTCAAGCTAGTGATAGAGTGGGTACCTTCACTCATTTTCGATAACTACCTTTTAAACTGAATTTTTAAAAGTAAAAAAGTTTTCTTGAAACTTTTATTTTAGTTTTAATTGAAAGCTAAATGATTAAATTTACTAGTTCTAATAAGCAAAATACGCTGGTGTATTTCAAACAGAAATTTTATTGATTAGAATGTAAAATGTTTCAATTTTTTTAAAGTTTTCGATTTTCCTCCATTTTTTTACCAAAATTTTAAAGAAATAATTATTTCAAAAATAATTTCATTCATTTGTGAAAAAGTCCTGAAAGTTTTAAAATCTGATAATTATGTGATTTTGGCAAGAATTTCAAAATTAATATGTTTGTCACTGGAAAAAAAAAACTGAGTTATGTAATTGTTATAATAGAACACCCTATCCCCCTCCACAACAGATGAATTATCAAAGAGATTAAGAAGTAAGGAAGTATGAGACAATTCGACTTCCGCTCTCATTCCGTCTTGACTTACCATTTTATCGAATTCTCTGTAAATTGTAATTTTCCATACAATAATCTCTGATAATTGTTTACCCCTTTATGTGATGTGTAAATTTTTCCACTTGGAATTTACCTTGTTATTTATATCATTCCCACAATATAACAGCAATATTACGTTTTCCATTGTAAACTCTCATAACGATTTGTTTACCAGCTAACTAAAATCAAAACAAGATTTTTTACCAAAATTTTGAACGTGTTAGAAGTAATTAAAAAATTCCCATCGTCCCTAGTTTTTAAATCCTGTCTTTCAACTCGTCTGGGTCAGAATTTTATTTTCCCCATCCATCATTTTTTTTCTCCTCGCCACTCCCTGTAGAAAGAACGCCTCTTGATTTTTTCATAAAGGCATAATACAGCGGCCTCTTTATTTTGTGGGATGGACGAGTCCTACGAACATTAATTGATTTGTTTTGTATTTTAAATTAAAAATTCTGTTTGGGATTTTTTTTTTTAACGTAGCTCCCCCCGCTTTACATTTCATGCCTAAATCCCGGTTCACAGTTCACCCATGTCTATTGAACAGGTTAAGAGGCTCATCCCTTGTTCCCTGTTTAGGATGTAGTTTCCGGCTTTCTCTTTTCCAATCTTCTCACTTTGTTTTTTGGGGTTTTTTTTCAATTGGAGTAGATAAATCTATCTCTCGCCCGGTTGACACTCCACCCATGTCTATTGAACAGATTAAGAGGCTCATCCCTTGTTCCCTGTTTAGGATGTGGTTTCCGGCTTTCTCTTTTCCAATCTTCTCACTTTGTTTTTTTTGTTTTTGTGATAGGATTAAAAAAAAAGACTCTGAGTTTCATGCACTATGCAATCATCAGGTGCTTATAATAAACTTACTGTCCCAGGATTTGAATTTTTAGTTCTCGCTTTGCTCTTGTTTTAGCATTTTAAATGTTAATTTTAGTGAATGCTGATACTTGCATGGACACTCCGTTTATTTTAATCATGTTTTTTTATATTCGATTTCCGGAATACATATTTGTAAAATCTTATATCACCAGTTTTAATTATAAGACGTATGTGCTGTCTTCTGACATAAACGTACAAATGTGCAGGAAGCAGTGAAGATCGAACTCATTAAAACAATACGCTAGTACTCACTAATTTAAAGTCTTTATTAATTACAAGTTGGTCAGTGCCGTCAAAAATCACGGCAAAATATTTATATCAACATATATATTGATATAAGATATTTACATTCAGACATAAGAGAAAAGAAAAGAAAATAATCCACCCCCTGATCGTGATAAAATGGAAATATACGCCCCCATATATATATATATATATATATATATATATATATATATATATATATATTCATAAATTATAACATGGATATGTTACAATATCACTACAAAAGTAGTCATTTTGTTTCAACACTTGTGTGTCTTTTCAAGTGATGTGATGGTTCTTCTTTTTAACACAAAAGTGTTGAAACAAAATGGCTACTTTTGTAGTGATATTGTAACATATCCATGTTATAATGTTATAATTTATGAATAAATAATATTGTTAGCTCTACTTTTGTATTTCTTAATTTCTTAAAAATAGTGTTTCTTTTGACAACGAATATTATTCCAACAATACTTGTATATATATATATATATATATACACGAAAAAAATCGCAAGATCGCCAAGACCAAGGGTCTTGGCGATCTTGCGATTTTTTTCGTGTGTTTTTGCTCTGCGTAACTGCCTTTTGGTTAACACATTTGGTTAGTTTGTATCGAGCACGTTTCTTTCCTGGTGGTTCGTTCCGTTAGAGGTTTTTTTTCTTTACTGTGAAGAACCGTATGCATTGTCGGTCCTACGCAGTTTTCTTTTTTTGTCCCCTCTTTGTCCAAAGCTCTATAGCCGAGGACGGTAACGGAGTTAGATTCTGTTGCTTATTCATAGTCTTTAAAAGATTCTTGTGTAATATTTTAAGAGTAGAATACGGACAGAGTCGGTTTTATTATATATATATATATATATATATATATATATATATATATATATATATATAGATGTTGGGGCTCACCCCTTTTTGTACATAAGAATGGATTCGCTGATGTGTACATATAATCCAGTTTATACAGAGAGCAGCATTTGAGAAAATAGTTATAAAGAGTAGTAGTTAGAGTCAGTAGGGTGTTAGTCGGTCAGTAAGTTGGTGCATATTAAGTTGAAGTGTTTTGGATATAGACTCATTAGCCAAACATACTTCTTCACTTCAAAGACTGTATATATTGATTTCTACTAACAGTATTCCAAGCATCCCTCAATTGACTAACCCGTATTCCAGTTTGTATATTTTTGTTCAATATAACTTACCTTTTCTATCTACATATCTGCTTTTGTTATTTATTATTTTGTGTGGTTTCTCAACAAGAATCCACAACAATATATATTGCGATAAACTCAACACATAATTAAATAGTTTAAATTCCAGAATTTATTTCAGCAATGTAAAACAAAACAAATACAATTGCCTTGTTCAGATCTTTGATGAATTATTAAATGTCAATTTTCTTCTCAGTGTATTTGCTCTGGTTAAGATCTAATATATGTACTCTAGATTATATATATTAAGCTCTTTAATGTGTATCAAATTGATATTTTATATAAATCAGATAAAATCTTTTGGATTATCCTCTCAATCTGCACGGATTGTCATTCTCTTATATATATATATATATATATATATATATATATATATATATAAGAGAATGGCAAACCGTGCAGATTGAGAGGATAATCCAAAATATTTTTCCCCCACTTTCACAAAAAATACACGATTTTTTCCCCACTTCCACAAAAATACACGAATATAACCAATTGTTTTTAAAAAAATAATCGTTTTGTCTGACGATCGCAAAAGCGTGAAACCCAGGGTTACAAACTCACACCTATCTATATTAATATGTCTGCTCTATCACTGATATTGAGCGCTTTCAAATAAGTACCACGCATATATAATATGTAAACAATATAATGTATATAACAAATTGCATATTTATATTTATATATATATATATATATATATATATTGATATTTATAATTATATACACACACACACACACACACACACACACACACATATAGATAGATAGATAGATAGATAGATAGATAGATAGATACACAAGGGCCTTTATTATAAATAGGATATATATTCTTTACTTGACGAAATAATTATTGCAAAAAATAAAATAACATGGAACTGTCAAACAGGCAGTAAGAGCTTTCTTAACTGGCAGTAAAATTTAACAACTGGTAGTAAAAAGAATGAACTGAACCAACGCTGCTTTGCAATTTTCTCCGTCTCCATGAACGTAACAGGAAAGTTATACATACATATATATATATATATATATATATATATATATATATATAACTTTCCTGTTACGTTCATGGAGACGGAGTTATATATATATATATATATATATATATAACGGATTTTATCATAATAGAGTAGATATTCAGAATCTATTCTTTTGTGAGTCAACAGTTTTACCTGGGCATGTTATCCACGTGACTTGCTTCTGGAATGACTAATTTCCCGGTGCTTCTGTTGTTTGCAATCACGTTTGGCAATTTCCTCGGTGGATGAGAGAGACAAAAATGGAAAAAAAAATGGTGGCATGTTTGCTTGAAGTTTAGTTTTCGCTTGGCGAAGATCTGCACCTGACACAGTTGTAATGCTTCGAGAAGCTTAAGGTATTGCACAAGTGAGCGAAGTGATATTTCCGGCGAAATGAGTCGGCGGCGAAACATCTGCTAAATTCTATCAAAGACATGCTCGCTTTTAAGCAAGCTGGTACGCGGAAAGTCTTGCAAATGTTGGTTTCGGGAATCAATGAAGATTATATTGTCGGACTATCAGATCAGAGGTAAATGGTTTGTCTTTTTGCCTGTGTGTAATCACGGGGGATTTTAGAATGAATCAATGGTTAATTGAAAAGAAAATACGCGCGAAAATGTAGTCAAATCCACACTGAATATTTCTAGTAATTTTTTCAACAGCACATGAAAAAGATGAAAAACAATTGAACAAATACATTGAATCAAGAGAAAAATGAATGGAGTTTTAATTTGAAAAATACTTCCCGTCATTTATATATATATATATATATATATATATATATATATATATATATAGAGAGAGAGAGAGAGAGAGAGAGAGAGAGAGAGAGAGGCTATTCATGGTCGAGTTGTCAAGACGGTACCAGATCAAATGGTATGCCTTCCCCTATGTAATAGGGGTCGCAGGTTCGAATCCTGCTGGATAGCACACATTTTAGTAATAAAAATTTATCGTAAATAATCAGGCCGGTAGATATAAATATAAAAATACTGTTTAATTAAAAACAGAATATCTACTTAAATACGAGTATCGGTAAAAATAATGTTCGAAATAATATATATATAGTCATCCGCAGACTGATCTGTTTCGCTGTATCACAGCTCATCAGTACGGTTAGACATGCGATTGCATTTTACCAAAGATTGAAACCCGAGCAATTTGGCGATTCTACCTCTGAGATATGGGCGCTCAGTAAAAGGCGGCAGACTTTTTTTTCAGCGTATGATATATCATGCGCCAGTAGTTAGAGTACTCTAATTCATTACTGAATGAGCGATGCGTAGATGCTAGAGTAGCTACGGATTTTTTCAAATCTACCATTCAGAGTGCCCCAATCAGGGTGTGATTGCGTAAATATTCATCCGAAGACAGATCTATTACGCTGTATCACAGCTCATCAGTAAAGTTTGATTGCTTTTTACCCAGGATTGAATTCCCACCGAATTGACGTCAGTCTACCTCTGAGCTATGGTTGAAGATGGCAGATGTTTTTAGTGTATGATATATCATGCGTCAGCCGTTAGAATACTATAATTAATTATATATATATATATATATATATATATATATATATATATATATACATTGATTGTTTAATACTTAGTTTTTGGTACTAATAGGGTTAGACCAGTACAAATTTGTATTAAAAAGTGTTCTATACAATTATATTGTAGAACTTTTGAATATTTTTCATCTTTAAACGAGTTATTTTGCTATCTTGATTTCCACCATGAGTGGTGTCTTCAGGTGATTTTTAATAACTATAAAAGTTATTAAAATCGCCTGAAGAAACCACTCATGGTGGAAATCAAGGTAGCGAAATAACTCGTTTGAAGATTAATATATATATATATACTAGAGTATAGCCCGTGGTTTTTTTTCTGGTTATTTTAAATTAGTAAGATTAAAAACTCCAATCTGAGCTTATAGCGGCATAAGTTAAAAAAAATGCGAATAAAATATTGTTTTTATTTTATTTGTAAAATGGGGTTCATGCTTAGTCAACGGCAATTATATATGTAAAATTGGAAGAACGGTAGCGGGCGTTACAGGAGCCTGTAATGTGATGCGTTAACTTTGTGACGCAGAAGTGGATGCATTGTCCCTGCAGCTTCGGAGGGTTTGGCACCTTGCAGAAAATGTGAAATTGTTATGACATATGACAAGGTAGAAGTTACGAAAAAGACCCATTTTTTTTAATTCAGCGAAGCGTTTTGAAGAAATAAACAATCGCAAAAAGCAATATTTACCAATAATTTCTGCTAAACCCTGTGTACTAATTGAAATGTTTGTTCACATAATTATGTTTGTGATTGATTTTTGACAAACACTGTACATTGATTCAAAAACCTTTTTGTGTTCGTCAAAGTTTCGGACCTTGATTCACAATTTCCCCGATTTTGTTTGAATTTTCATAAGATGTCTCAGAGGGGAAGAGATCGTAAATTCTTATCCTTTTACTGATTTCTGCCGTACCTGCTAAATTCGAAAAAATTTTTGCGTACGTCAAAGTTTCATATCATGATCCACAAGTGACACAATTTTGGTTGAAATCGTACCAAGGCGAAGGGTTTCGGAAAAGTAGGGTTTCTTAGAGTGGGGACGCACAAACACACAGACCACCAAACATTTTTTTTAATCATCTCACCCCAAGCAAGGCATACCACTGCCACTATTGCGCATGGGGCTACATAGGGGAAGGCAAAGAGAAGGAGTGGTTAGACATAGGGAATGTCAGGAGGATGGTGACAGATGAGTAAGGATACCGAGGATGAGGGTTGGGCAGATGGGAAGAGTGTTTGATAGAATGGGAGCAGGTTAGTGTGTTAGGAGCTGTCTATTGACCTTATATTTAAACTCTTGGAGATTGTAGCCGTCGAGGAAGCAATCGTGTGGAAGAGAATTCCACAGTCGGGAAGTGAAATATCCATTTTTATAAATATACATGTACAAGTATCATTAAAGATGACAGACAAACTACTGCGTTTAAGCTTTTTTATTTTTATTTTTTCTTGGGCTAGATTTTCTTTCTTAGAATATATTTTTAAACATTGTTCAAATGATATGTAAGTTCAAACGCTTTTGGCTACATTTTAGCCATGATCAGAGATGTTTGTTTTTATTTTATATTCTAACAGAATGTGTAGAATTTTATGTAAGTATTTATAATTATAGGAATTTTTTCCCAAAAACGGTTAGCGCATTATTCCGAGTCATAGCTGATGTTATTGATTGTTGGCTTTTTCTTTTTTATCATAAATATTTGACTTAATAGCACCAACTACATACACTGTCATAAACTGATGGCCGTGTTTGGCAAATAAATCGAACAAATTCCATAGCTATATATATATATATATATATATATATATATATATATATATATAAGATTTCACACACATACATAAACATCCTTTTATATTTTTATCTAGTGATACTATGCTTTTATAAACAATTGTAACAACTATTACAATATATATATATATATGTGTGTGTGTGTGTGTATCTAATTTTATATTATAAGAAAGTGAAAAACACGTAGTTAAAAACCCACTGTTCACGCATTTACTTTTATAAAGGGTGCTTGATACAGAGTAAAGATTAATCTTGTAATTTTGTTATAGAAACATAATATCACTACAGTAAAATTTTCATGTTTCAGAACAAAACTCTTCCTCTTCAGGTGATATGTTAAAATAAATGGTGAAAACGATTTACTTTTTAATATAAGATAAATTTCTGGTTATTAAGGAAATTAGGGAGTGGTAGTTGGCGGGTATGCATTTAAGTGTGTCAAAGTCGTTCAATCAAAATTTAGAATTATGTAAGCATGGAGATTTAAATATTTGTGTTATGAAGGGGGGCAGGATGGCTTAGATCTAGACATGTCACTTTTTTAATTTTTTCTGAGTAACATAAACAGTGGGACCTTAGATTTTTTAAAAGAGTAGACAATAATTTTAATCAGGAGGTTGTATTCATTTTTTTTTTATTGACCAATAGTTTTTTTTACTACAATCTATGAGTATAAGCCAGAATTAGGATTAAATAATTGTGATATAATTAGATATATTGTATTAAGAACAACAATTTAGTAATGTGTGGGTCATTCATTTTATTAAATTAATATTCATTTTTTATTTATGTTTGAGTATAAGTTATAAATGAAACATAGTATTTAATTAAATTTTAGAGAAAATTATTTTGTCTGAGTAAGGTATCTAGTGGGACCAAATAATGCTTAAATAAATAAATAATTTTTAACAGCAAGTTGGTTTTTTATGAATGATGTTTCTTAAGCGGTGTAGGATTTGTTAGTGGTTAATTGCTTTTACTTATGTTGACCCTTTTCAGCGTGTTCAAGTATACGCCTGCTTAATTATTATATAGTGAGTTGATTTCTTTTTTCATTGTCGGATGATCTCCTTTATCCTGTCATTGGTTGAGTCTTTTTACCGTGCCAGCATATAATCCATTTTTTTTTTAAGTTCATGAATAAATGTTTGTGTTCGTGTGTGTGCGCGTCTAGATTGTTCTTTGTAGGCGTATTCTTTTGTGGCCAACACACAAGGATATCAAATTGCAGCAGACCTCATATAAATTAGAAAAAAAACAGCAGCAAAAAGAAGCAAATACGCTGAAGAGTGACATTAATGACGCCTTCACGATAGTTCAAAGTGTACATAACTGAAATATCACTGCTTAACTTAGGACAAACCTTTCCATAATAATGCTATTAACGTTCCATAATTATTTTGATATCGAGCACTTTATGACAAAAAATCTGCTTGACTAAAATATGTTTCTACCTGTAAACTACTAAAAAAATGCAGTAATTTTGGCACGAAACATCATCACAATTTTAACACATAATTTGTCACTAAACATCTTTACAATTGAAACCATTCTACAATATATATTCAGTAATGAATTAGAGCACTCTGGTTATTGGGTATGTATAATGAAAATATACACGCTAAAAAGTCTGCCTTCTTCGACCGAGCGCCCATAGCCCAGAGGTAGAATCGTCGACTGACGCCAATTCGGTCGGGTTTCAATCCTGAGTTAAAAGCAATCGGAGTCTAACCGTAGTAATGTGCTGTGATACGGCGAAACAGATCTGTCTGCGGATGACTATATATATATATATATATATATATATATATATATATATAGTCTGGTCACAACATATATATCTAGGCTGGTCAAAAATGATAACATTTATTTTCAGATTTCGTATACAATTATATTCACTAACAAAATTATAATATTGACAATTAAATTTTATTTTGTACACTAATACAAAATTGTTTAAACTTTATTAACACAGACGCAAACTGTTTACCATCACGATTTTACGCATCTTTGAAGATTACCACTCATGCTTCAACAAACATTTTTGAATATGACTTTTTGCGTATTAATTCCTTGAAGTGCATCCTTTCCAAGACTTTTTGGTTTTCTACTACACGATGTGCGTTGTGGTGCAGTGGATATCGGCTCGGAACGAGAAATCGGGGAGCCGAGTTCGAATTCCAGTTGAATTCATTGCATTCACTTACGCGCAAATACCCTTGGGAAAAGTATTAATCCGTCTCTTCCTTCCAGTTATGGGTTAAATAACAGGACAGATTGTGTTCTATAGCCTTGGCTGGCAACCAGTCTACCGCAAAAAGCAATGGCAACCTACTGCGGGATAATCTTCTGCCCAGTCAGTCATGTCTCTTTCGAGACATGATCGTCCAAGCGTGTTTCACGTATGGCACTTAACTGACTGACTACAGAATCTGTCCTAGAGTACTCAGCATAAGGGGAATTTTTTTGTGGGGGGTCAACTCAGGTGAACGTACTGGTCAATCAAGTGAACCTTTCCGGCCTGTCTATTTCTCAGGAAATGTTTCATTATGACAATTACATGCTGCTCTTGAATAATGTAGAAAGATTCCATCTCTCTTGGGAATAAAAGTCGTGTGAATTAGGTTGTTTCTTTTATTTTTAATGTCGAACAATTTGATTCATTAGAATTTCGAAATACTTATCGCCTGTGACTGTTCTATCTACTGTCCACTTTCTTATATACATATATAATTTCAAATATTACAGATGAAATATTCTCCCGAATAGTCGAGAAGATTGCATATAGCTAGTAAAACAGTATATCCGTAAGTAAGTTTCCCGTCTGAAACAATCCTGCACATATATGAATCTACCATCCGCCCATGCATTGAATAGTCTTGCCATATCGGGTCGGCTGCTCCTGCTATCCACCCAGGTTTCCTTGACAAAATCCAACGGAGAATCTGTAATGTGAACGATCCCGATTTGGTAGCTGCGATACAATCACTTTCTCATCGGCGCAATGTGGCTTCCCTTTGTCTCTTCTCCAAATACTTTCATGGCTTCTGCTCCGATTAATTTTACTCGCTGCTGCCCTCTATATATGAATTTACTCGAGTCACAAGAGTAGCAACTAGGTCCTACCCTTTTACTGTGAAAGGAACAAATTGTAAACGCAAATCCTACTCCAGCAGCTTCTTTTCTCTCACTTCCAGCCTGTGGAATTCAATTCCGTTTACTTGCTTACCCGACATCTACAATCTCCAAGTATTTAAATTTAATAGTCGTCTCCTATCTCACTAACCTGCATCCTCTCTGTCATGCGCCTTTCTCCGTTCACTCTCATCAGTATTCTAATCCTTCTCTTACCCACTTCATGACACCTACTATAACCTCGTTCTCATAACTTTCCTCCTATGTAACCCGCTGTAAAACAGTGGCAGTAAAATGCCTTGCTTAGGGCGATATGAATATTAAAAAAATAAAGAGCATATGAATTAGTATGTTCTTTTAACTGTGGAACAACTTGATTCATTAAGATTTTGAGAGACTTATCGCCTGTGGCCGTTCTATCCGCTGTCCTCCTTATATACATGTATAATTTCAAATATTACAGGTGAAATATTCCCACGAATATAGCTGGTAAAACAGTGTATACGTGGAGACATTTATTATTCAGAGACCTAACCTTCAGTTACATTTATTCATATAAGAATGATATATTTTACAGAATATCTTATTTTTTGTCAATTAACTTAATTCCTTCACGCACATACCTGTGTGTTTGCATGAGCCTGTATTTAATTTACCCAGTTTCTTAAGGTACTTGTCATTTGTGTATTAATATAATGTTATGACTAAATTAGTATTTTGCACGAGATACTAGATTAACAACTAGGTCCCACCCTTTTACAGTGAAACCGATAAAATGTAACCGCAGTTTTTACTCCAACAGCTTCTTTTCTCGCACTTCCCACCTGTGGAATTCCCTTCCACATGATAGCTTCCCCGACCTCTACAATCTCCAGGACTTTAAATGCAAGACCAATGGACACCTCCTAACACACTAACTCGCATCCATTCTCTCAAGCACTCTTCCTATCTGCCCAACCCTCATCCTCGGTATCCTTACCCGTCTATTACCCTCCTTCTGACATGTTCCTTTATCTAACCAATCATTCTCTTCACCTTCCCCTCACACCCTGCGCAATAGTGGCAGTGGAATTCCTTGTTTGGGGTAAAATGATAAAAAAGAAAGAAGTATACCAATATGTTGCACATGCATTGGGATAACTAATCTCCGTGCAAGGCAGATGATATATTCATATATTGTAACACCCCAACGGCCCGTCCTAACAATTTCACCGGCGGCCGTTCTCCACGCTGTGATGTTGCCGGAAATTTGTAGAAAATGTCGGACGAACAGTTGGGGGGGGGTACCAGATTAAAATATAAGGAACGAACTTCCACAACTTGGATGAGTTGAAAAGGATGCTTTATTCGTTTAGAGTTAGCCTTGTCGGTTGGGGCAGGCGAATGTGACACACAGCTCTAACTCTAATTAATGGAGATCAACAAATCCAAACTGAACGAAACAAGACGAACGGAGATTCTTACTTTAAGCTCGCACCCGGCCGAACTCCCCTTCACTTTCTCTCGTCTTAACTTTGACTGACTCGGAAAAAATACCTGAATTTATTTAAAATTGACCGGAAACCCGGAAATCCGGAAATGCTTTAGACCACCGGTGACAAACACCGGCGACTGTAAGTCTGAAATTTCAGTTATCTTTTTTTTTTATCTTAATAAGGCTTCCGCCGGAAAAGGCTTAATGTGTGGTCAAGATACAGTAAAGGACAGCCTTTGACCGGGTCATCGTAAACCTACCTGCTGAACTTTATCACTCAGTCAAATATTTACCGAAGGACAATTTTCCTCATAAAAGAAAAAGCGTTTATTTATTTATTTTTTCCTCTTCTTTTTCACTTTTGTTAAATATGTTTTTAAATTATTTTCTATTCTAATCTATTTTCTATTTTAATCTATTATAATAAAATACATATATGTCTAGTTATCGTGTCACAATATATTCATATATTCATATATGTACATTCAGGTGGACTTAGTAGAGGCTGACATGAGACTATAAGCTAACGCGCGCTGAAATGTTTTTTACATATTTTCGAATTCACTTAAATAAAAGGTGTGCGTAGATGTATAATAGATATCAGCTTGAAATCAGAAATCGAAGGGACGTGTTCGAATTCCAGCAGAATTCCTTTCATTCACTTACAAACAAATAACATTGGGAAAGGTATTACTCCATTTCACCTCCCTCCAACTATGGGATAAATAGCAGAGCAGATTGGGTTCTATAGCTTTGGTTGGCAACTGGTCTTTTGCAGAAAGTAATAGAAACATATTGCAGGAAAATCTCCTTTTGAGGACCCTAGATGACACACCAGGATTTATTATTGGAGGCCACAACCTGAACAACATAAGATACGCGGACGATACAGTACTGATTGCGGACACGGAAAGGAAACTGCAAGATCTCATACAGAAAGTAGCAGTGGAGAGTGACAAGATGGGACTACAAATAAACTTTAAGAAAACTGAGTGCATGGTCATCAGCAAAAGATACAACCCAAAATGCCAAATACAGGTGGGGGATAACAGAATCAAACAAGTCCAAGAATTTAAGTACCTAGGAAGTGTTCTAACAGGAAATGGAAAGTGCGACACGGAGATCCGAAGGCGAATTGGCATGGCAAAGGACGCGTTCCAGAAGATGAGCAAAATACTAACACACAGGAAGATCTCAATAGAAACGAAGAAAAGAGTGCTAGACTGCTACGTGATGTCAGTTCTTCAGTACGGCTGTGAATGCTGGACAATATCATCGAAAATGAGGACAAAACTGGAAGCGGCCGAAATGTGGTTCTAGAGAAGGATGCTACGGATATCGTGGACTGAGCATACAAGCAACGACGAAGTGTTAGAAAGAATGGCAACAAAAAGGAAATTGATGCTGAGCATCAGGAAGAGACAACTGAAGTTCCTGGGACATGCAATGAGGAAGGAAAGCCTGGAGAACCTGATACTGACTGGACAGATAGAAGGAAGGAGAGACAGAGGAAGGCAGCGGATAACATATTTGCAGGGTCTGATCAGGTGGATGACGGAACGGGGGTTGCCAGGAGCAACAGGAGCAAACATACTAAGAGCCACAAGGGATAGGGAGACGTGGAGATCCATGATCGCCTACGTCCTGAAGGGACAGGGCACATAGAAGAAGAAGAAGTCTCCTAAGAGATATGATCATCCAAGCGTAAGTCACGTACGATATGTAACTGAGTGAAAGGAGACAATGACCGCGAGATAGCAATGGTTTGTATTTCACCCAAAACAAGAGCCACTCAAAGTAGGAGTTTACTGAATTACTACACTATTGCCGAAAGAAGAGGATTAGGACAATATAAGTCCAGTTGCTGACAAACACGCTGTAGTATTTTAGTGAATTCTCTTGCAGATGAGCTCGACACCGGTATATTCGACAGTAACATACTTTAGAACACAAAACAGCTTTTCTTTTCAAGTGAATTCAATTTCTATTTGTGGAAAGGAACAAACATTAAATATTGAATATAGAAATTTTAGTTGTTCCTACACGTGTTTTTCAAATGTGACAACACTTGAGCGAGAATCGGTCAAGGTATTAGATTAAGGAATTATATCAATTTTCTTTCTGAAATATCTTATATATATATATATATATATATATATATATATATATATGTGTGTGTGTGTGTGTGTGTGTGTGTGTGTGTGTGTGTGTATAAAATAATTAAAACTTTTCGAAATTTAATTTCGTTGGATGGCAATTTCAGTGAGAAGATTTTCGCTTCCATCCTTGTTTTCGACAGTTGCTGATGAAGCAAGAATTTTCTCGCTGAAATGGCAATCCAACGAAATTAAATTTCGAAATTATTGAATTACTTTAAAATTAATATTAATAGGATCGGGTTTTAGGATTTTACCTATTTGCTCATCCTTTTTAAATTTTAAATAGAATATATATATATTTACGAGTGCATTGATGGACATTGGGTACCGTGCGAGTTGAAGATGGGAGACATCGATCCACGTCTTATCACGTGTGAACAGCAGCATCAAGCGCACAAAAGGAAAGAGTTTTTGCTTGGTATCGTGACCGACGTTGAAAAGTAGATATTTTACGATAACTCTAAGCGTAGAAGATTGTGAGGTAAGCCCGTCCATGCATCAAGATGAGCAGCAAAGATGCATATCCTTGGTTCGAAGCTTTTGCTCTGCTTTTAGTTCGGTCAGCTTTGTGTTCTTCATTATGAGCTACTCAAACCGACCAAAATTCTCACTGGAAATTGCTGTCGAATACAACCAATGCGTTTATGCCGATTATTGTAGAAAACACGGCCACTATCCGAACAGAGACATCACGAAATTATTTTGCGACATGACGACACTAGGCCTCAGGTAAAAATCTACTTGAAAACGCTTAAGTGCAAAGTCCTACTCCATCAGCTTTATTCAGTAGACATTGCTCCGTCCAATTATGATTTGTTCCAATCGCTGACACATGGCCTTTCTGAGCAGCACTTTCATTCTTATGAAGATGCCAAAAAGTGAGTTGATTTGTGGTTAACCTCAAAGGATGTGTTGCTTTTATTCTGACGTGGAATTTAAATACTGCCAAAAAAATGGGAAGATGTAGTGGCTAGCGATGGACAATATTTCAGTGACATGTTTCTTACTAATCTCCGGAAATAAATCATTACTTTTTCTGAAAAATTAGCGATTCAAGATCTTAATATATATATATATATATATATATATATATATAAGAAAAATTAAAACAGACGCGTTATTTCATGGTAATTCGGAAATGTAGGCCTATTTCAGGCGAGCCATCTACAGCTTCCGTCTTTATTCAACGAAGGATTCCACATGAATGAGATTCACAAAAACCAAACTCGACGAATAAGAAAATAAAAAAATAAAAAATAAAAACATATAAGAAGATAAGAATATAAATGTCGCTCCCCTAAAGGAGAAAATAAGAACAATCATCCGTTTGTCGAACCCACACACATTCCTACAGGATCATATATGCAAAAGTCGCACAGAACCCACAGCAGATAACACGCCAAGACGCTAATTCATCACCCCTGAAACAAAGTTGATGCCGCCCAGCAATCAGTGTCAAAGAAAGTTCGAGGGTAGATGGTGGGTCAGACGAGAAAGAGGGAGTAATAAAGAAAAAAGAAGAAAGGAAAGAAAGGAGAGAGAGAGAGAGATAGATAGATAGATAGATAGAGAGAGAGAGAGAGAGAGAGCGAGAGAGAGAGAGAGCGAGAGAGAGAGAGCGAGAGAGAGAGAGAGAGAGAGAAAGAGAGCGAGAGAGAGAGAGAGAGAGAGCTTTACATCCTTAATTTCAAGGAACCTTATTATTCTATTTAGATTTATTTGTTTGAACTTGTATTTTTTTACTTTTTAAAAATGTATTAATATTAAAAATTTTCTCGTTAAGAATCTAGTGCTCGTAATATTTTTTCTCTAAACATGTATTATCGGTAATATTTAACGGTGATGTGTGGCTGGAATTATTTATCATCAAAAATGTATTGCTGGTAATAGTTTTTCTTCAAAAATGTATTGTTTGTAATATTTTTCGACAAAAACATTTTTTCCCAGTAATGTATTGCAAGTAATTTTTACTGAAAGCCCTTTATGTTTCGAATAAATTCGGAACTTATTCAGAAATTATAGCTTTAAACAAAGTTATAAAAACAGATTTTTTTAAATTTGACTAATAAATAAATTTTGTAGTTTTTGTTAATACAAGAAAGAGAATACAAAATTGTCAAGGAATATTTTTTCTTTTTTAAAATTTATTCAAAAAGTTGCAAGAATAGAGAAGTTATGTAAGTTTTTGTACTTTCGTTTTCAAGGAATTATTTTGAATTTTGAATTTTTTCATTGACGAGAAAACTCTAGAGGGAAGAGAGAGAGGGAGAGAGAGAGAGGTATAGTTTTACAATTTAATTTAAAAGAAACCAAATTATTCTATTTAAATATATCTATTTAAACTTAATTCTTAAGTCTAAAGAATTAAAAATTAAAAATTAAAAATTAAAAATAAGGTTACATATTACCAATTATTTGGTTAACAGTACAACAAAAATGATAATGCCGTATACATGTAGTACTATGAAAAACCTATATTTGCACATCCACACCACATATACACACGTAAATGCGTACATAATTTCCTTCATACACACATGCGCATATATGTTCACGTACACAGATACATATATACACCTACGAACGCGCATACATATATGTATACACGCTCAAGCACAAGCAAAAACAAATATGTAATCAATACAAAAAAAACCTTCAACATATATCACAGTGGTTTACAATTAAACAATTATAAAAGAGGGGCTAAAAGATTAACATAGCTTGAACCGGCTCCTTTGTCTACATTTAAACACTAGCTCCTTCCTCAGGTTCAACAGATCCAACTGGTTTTTGTGTCTGATGATGGTTATTTTCTCATCCAGACATAACTTACAGCACTCTCTGAAATGTGTGGGTGTGTATGATTTTTTAATTATGCTCCATTTAATTATGGGGGTTAGGTTATGGTCTTTCAAATACCAGAGATACTTCGACAGGGCTGTTTGGTGTTTCAGTTCAGGGTTGGAAAAGGAGTACGTGTGGTTACATAGTCGTTGTTTCCAAGCACCTGCAGAAATACCAATGTAGTATTTTATTAACTTTATGTTTTCTTTAGGGTATATCATAGCTTGATATACCACCCCCCCTCCGTCATACACTCGCCACCCATTTTTGATCCACAGTAGCATTTTATAGTGTTATCGCAATGTCCAGTTGTATTATTCATGTCTGGTGAATTTCTGGCAACCTTAGGGTTGCTTTGGTTGGGAGTTGTGGGGCTGAGGCTGGCTCGGCTGGTGGTTGTTCCTCTGGAGCTGGCTTGATTAGTGGTAGTAGGTTTCCGGTTATTAGTTTGGTTTTTATATCTAGCTAAGGTTTTCCTATTGTGGGAATTGATTGTATTTTCTATATTTCTAGTGCAAGAATAGCTGCTTTTTAGGATATTTCCATTAAATATTCTATGAAGGGGACTAGAAATGCTGAAATGTTTATCTGCGAGTTTTAAAAAATATTTACCTATATTAATATTACATAGTTTGCAAAATGGAGGGTTGAAACAAATTGCTTTCTTTCTTCTGTTGGTCTTATTGGTACTACTATGTCTTATTGGTACTACTATGTTTCAAGGATTCGTCATAGTAAAGCGGCTTTTGAAATCCGTTCCTATGTAAAGCCTCATTATAAGTTCTCTTATGTCTGTCAAATATATATATATATATATATATATATATATATATAAAGGGAATTGTACCCACAGAAATTACTAATAGATCTGAAGAGTGTGGACGTCATTGTGATATAACCCGAGGAACCTTTCGGCCAACACTTGTCAAGGGTCACGTTGGCAAAGTTTATGAATAGGTAAGAAAGAGGACACAACAGAATGGAAAATTGGAAAATTTTGCACTACTGGGAGCTGATGGAATTACGCTTAAAAATAAATTTATTGAGGAAATTTAAAACGTAAGGGGGGTGTAAACATGTGAATTCCACAGAGTGAAAATAAAAAAGAAAAAAGGTTACACTAAAAAAAAAGTTTCTGTTGTGTCCTCTTTCTTACCTATTCATAAACTTTGCCAACGTGACCCTTGACAAGTGTTGGCCGAAAGGTTCCTCGGGTTATATCACAATGACGTCCACACTCTTCAGATATATATATGTATGTATATATATATATATATATATATATATATGTGTGTGTGTGTGTGTGTGTGTGTGTGTGTGTGTAAACTTATCATTATACTTGTTTCGAAAAACCCTCCGAGTATATACAAGGAAGGAAAAAATGGATGTAAAAAAAAGGAGCTAAACACGTGAAAATCAGTCAAAGCACGTATCCCAAAGAAAAAAACTCAAGATGAGTAATCTATAACAAAAAAGTGCTCAATACGTAAGCAGAGCAGACAAAATAGATAACCTAAAATGCCAACAAACCTACCTAGGTTTCACCTAATCTGAAGATCTGGTTAGGTGAAACCTAGGTAGGTTTGTTGGTTCTTTAAGTTATCTATTTTATATATATATATATATATATATATATATACTACACTAAACCTAAAATTGAGCCACCACCGACCGTGGTTTCACACAACGGATCGTCAGTGTACTGTATTTTTTGCTCTACTTTCGTACTTTCGTATAGAGCACTTTACTGGTAAGGTTTCGTCTTGGGTATATTTTTCTTTCAGACGAGCACTAGACGTATTGTTCTTGTGCGCAGTTTTGTTTCTTTTTTTCTTCCCCATTATTTAACCTACGAGGTAGTCCTCTTTGGGTTATTTGACGATTTAAGTTACTGTTAAATTAGCATTGTATTTTCGGATGTTTAGTCTGTAATTTTTAGTTCTGCCTTATTGTAATTGTAATTAAGTATATTAATACATGTATATATATATATATATATATATATATATATATATATATATATATATATATTCTCACAAGCTCACTTATAAGTAGAAGAGAAACATAAAAAAATAACCAAATGATTGTGTGTCATTTTTATTGGCAGTAACATTGTCATTTAGCAATTAAAATATTAAAATAAGATTGAAAGACAATATAAAAAGAGTCAAAGAATATTTTTCTAGCATTTCCCTCTTTATTTGTCCCTACCTGTTATTTGATCACTTGCAAATATTGTTGTTGATGTCTCATTTTTTTTAAAGAGCTTCATTTTATCAGTATATCGTTACAATTATTCTGTTTCTGTTCTGTTAACCGTTCACATTCTCGGTTGCTTTTGTTTAGATATTTTCTCTTTGTTTTCTAAGAATAAGACTTAGCAATGAAAAAAAAAGTTAGGGAAAAATTATCTTGCATATTTCCTGCTTCCCCAGTCAAAATGATTAATTTTGTAATCTCTACAGAATTCTTTCATCCTGTTTTATCTGCTTCATTTTCTTTATTTTTACTCATAAACATTTCTTATCTGTTAATAAATTGGAATAACAATTCAATGTGTATACCTAATCAGAATTATATGGTACATAGAGAAGTATGTAATATTCTTATAAAATAGATAGAAAATAAAGTCGTTTTTTTTTGTTTTTTTTTCATTTTGTGTTTGAAAGAGTTCTTTTGAAATGCGTTCAGTCTTTGAAGTCAACATTAATCATAACAAGACAATATTACATTGCAGATTATTCTGGAAGAATTAAAGAAAAATACTTTCTTACGCACTTGATATGTAGAACACCTTGATCTACCGGAAGAGCTCAAAAATGTTGACGGTAGACTCTATAGAAATTCTAATCTTTTAAAAGTTATGAATTGCAACAGGTTTTTTCTAAACTATCCCATTTAATTATGTAAATAATATATGAGGTGTGCGTTGAGGTGCAGTGGATATCGGCTCGGAACGAGAAACCCGAGAGTCGAGTTCGAATATGCTTACACGATTTCCAGTTGCATTCGCTTACAAATACCATTAGAAAAAGTATTGATCCATCTCTTCTCTCTACAGCTATGGGTTAAACAGCAGAAAGGATTGGGTTCTGTAGCCTTGGTGGGTATCCAGTCTACCACAGAAAGTAATTGCAACCTGCTGCTGGAAAATATTCTGACCTGTTAGTCATGTCTCTTTCGAGACAGGATCGCCAAGGCTTGTGTCATGTATGGCGCTTAACTGACTAATATAATCTATGAGGTGTATATTTTTATTATGGCTTTAAATTCGCACAATTTAGAAGTAATATAAATGTAAACCCAATTATCTAAACTTATTTTAAATGAAACTTGCCTTATATATATATATATATATATATATATATATATATATATATATTATTGATTTTCTGCACTATTGTAAGAACTGCAACCTTGAAACTTCTAAATATCGTATCTTATGTCTTTGTCTATGAGTGTATCAAATTTGATTAAAATCGGACCACTCCTTCTATAACCCGATATTTTCGATTATCGATGTTCGATATTTGTCGGGGGTACCTCGACACAAAACCTAGCTAAGATCACTCGCAGACGCTTATAGTAGAACTTTGTAAATTTTCAAGAGAATTGGTTCAGCCGTTTGGGAGTCTATAGGTAACGGACACACACACATACACACGCATACGTACACAGAGAGACAAAGTTCCATTTATAAATAATTTTAAATATCGCTATAATTATCCGGAAATTTATCGCGATATTTATGTAAAAATGAACATTAATACGCGTATTATTGATAAAGTTTATAATTGATAAATGCTATCAGTTAATATTAATTTTGGCGATAAAGTGGAAAATTTCGGTACTTCTATTTAAAAAAAATTGACTCAAAAACACTTTTTTCTTATACAAGTAGTTTATTTCAGATAGCTGACGTAAATTGCTCGGTCAACCTGAAAAATTATCGGTTTCTACAATCTTAATTAACTCAAATGCTGCGATCAGTCAAGATTTTCTCGAAAATTAAGCAATTTCTCTACAGCAAAAATTCTAACTGATGGCAGATAACCATTTTGGAATAAATACCATCAAATTGTGATGTATGTTGTGGTGCAGTGGATATCGACTTAGAACGACAAATCGGAGAGCCGAGTCCGAATTCCAGTTGAATTCCTTGCATTCATTTACGCATAAATACACTTGGAAAAGGTGTTAATTCGTTTATTCCCTCTAGTTATGGGTTAAATAATAAGATAGCCTTGATTGGCAACCAGTCTACCTCAGAAAGCAATGACAACGTACTCCTGGATAATTTATTGCCCAATCAGTCATGTCTCTTTCGAGACAAGATCGCTTAAAGCGTTTATCACGTATGACAGTGAACTGAGCTGAATCATCAAATTAGCTAACAAACTTCTTTTGTTTTATGGTCTCAACAATTATGTTGATCAGTGTTATTCAACCATGAATATATTATTTCAGCTTACGAATATATCACAGTAAAACATCAGTTCTCGTTCGGTCACAGAAGTTAAGCAACGTCGTGCCTGACCAGAAAAAAACTGACCACTTAGAAATATCAATGTGCTGTAAGCTTGGATGTGCAGGTGATTAAATGGATAATGGCTTGTTAATTTAAAATCGGTGACCTGTGTTCCAGTTCTTGTTGAGTTAATTATGTATATTCACACACAAAAACATGTACGGACTGACTTCTTTTCACAGCTAAGGGCTTCTTAGTACGACATGTCGCAGTGAATCATTGTTATATTTTAAAAAAATTATTACTATCTAAAAAAAAAAATTGTCTTGCTTTAAATAATCTGAAAGATGTTGATAAGCCATAAAAAGAAATCAAGAAGTTTCTTTTTGTTTCATTTATTTAGGGTTTAAATTATGTGACAGTTTTCATGTAATATATTAGTTTGAGTTCGCAAAAAGCACTGATAATGAATCTAATATGTAAATATTATTGTTTGTCCGTGTTTGGAAATAGTATCTACGTTTGGATCAAGAAATACATGTGTTGCATCATTTATTAAATTTATTAGGATGTATCATTGATCTTGAACAAAATAAAGATTATTGTTTAATGGGAATAAATACTTTATGAATTTTATGTATTTGTTTAGTGGCATATCACCTACTTATGGGTCATTTAATGCCTAAATTCAATTGTCTTTGGAGCATTAGCGATTTATTTTGCAAAAATGTACAGTTAATTATTTTTTCTTCAATTTTTTACAAAAGTGCATTGCGGTTATTTTTTAGTAAAAATAGCTGGCATTTTTACTATAAAAATTGTTATAGCTCCTATTATTTTGGTCCCAGTTTAGTAACAGGTGATACTACTCCGGGCCTTGGAATAACAACAGTGGTTCGACGCTCCTTATAATCTCCTGGGCATAAACCATGCTGCCAGATAAAGTTTATCATCTTATCCAGGACATCGAATTTCGTGATTAAATTCTTATTTAAATTAGTTTAATAAATACAGTCCCTGGTATTGGTTCTGAATCAGATCTCTCCTTGTGAAAATGTAGCAACAATCCAATAGATAACCTGATGGAAATGTTAATGTGCTGTGTATAGACAACATTCTTCAATCTAGAGTTTGACATTTACCAATAGGAAGAAACTTTAGCTCTGTGTTCACCGTTGTTTCCAGTGTTAGGGAAATTTTATACGGAATACTTCGATGAAAATGACTATTGAAACGGTCCCTCTAAAGTCAACAAAATGACTATGTAGAATATTCTTTCATACACTGGGTGCACCAAGAATCTGTGAAAAGTACTGATGGACCATATAAACTCAATAAAACCTTTGACTCAGTTCACAATGGAAGAAGAACATAATAATCAACCACAGGCGCCCCTGCAGTACGTCTCAGTGTTCTCGACAGGCTCCAAAGGAGAATCAGTAATGTGATAGGTACCGACTTGGCGGCTCGACTACAGCCACTTCCCCACCGACGAGATGTGGCCTCCCGTTGTCTGTTCTATAAATACTTTCATGGCTTCTGCTCCAACGAACTTAAGTCACTGGTGCCTCTGCAACAGGTGTTTACTCGTGCAACCAGACTGGCAACTGGGTCCCACCCATTCAGAGTTAGATTAACCAAATGCAGACGACAATTCTACATCTGCAGCTTCTTCTCTTGCACTTCCCGCCTGTGGAACTCGCTCCCATATTCTTGCTTTCCTGACGGCTACAACCTCCAGGAATTTAAATGCAATACTCATCTCTTAACCACTTGACTTTAGTTCTTTCACCACCCCGTATATCCTTTCCTTTCTCTCCACCTTTGCAACTGTCATCACACCTGTATTCCCATCCTTCTCTTGCTCCTCTCTAACTGGTTCGTCTTCCTCTTCACTCTCTTCTACTTAATCTTTTTACTCTTATGTAGCCCCCTGCACATCAGTGGCATTACCGCCTTGCTCGGGTGATACGATGTTAAAAAAAATCCTTCTGTGATGAATCAAAACTTTACACAAAGAATAACTGCAAAACGTCTGTATGTCACAAGTCAACCTTCACCAGAAAATAAAAATCTGAACTTCTCTTCCCACTGGCTTACGGCCATATCACGTTGAATACACCGGTTCCCGCTCGGTCACCGAGGTTAAGCAACGTTGAGCCTGGTCAGTACTTAGATGGGTGACCGCTTGGAAATACCAGGTGCTGTAAGCGTTTAGGGACGGATGTGCGTTGTGGTGCAGTGGATATCGACTCTGAAAGAGAAATCGGTGAGCCGAGTTCGAATTCCAGTTGAATACCCTGCATTCACTTAAGCACTGGTACCCTTGGAAAAGGTATTAATCCGTCCATTTCCTCCAGTTATGGGTTAAATAACAGGGTAGGACTTGTGGACCCTGCCCTTAACAATAAATTCTAATGAATCTTGATACTCGAAAAGTATTACTAGACACAAAAAATTATATAAAAAACAATAATTGTTGAACTAAAAAGGTATTACCAGCAATAAATAAATAAAATTTAGTTGGCAATAAATGACCGCCGGGGTTGATATGCCATAAAAGAATTAAAATAAATAAATTCCTAGTATTCATACAGCGTGAAGAAAGAGGCCATTCGGTGTCTACAGCACCAGTCAAAAATCAAAATAAGTGTCCAAGACAAATACCAAAATCAAAATATCAGCATCAGTTCTATTCTCCGGAATAAGCACTATCAAGTTAACATAGCATCAGCGTCTATATGTGGGCGCAGAATGGAAACAGTGGAAGCTGAGAAAACTGCCACGGTCTGTTTTAAATGACCTCAAAGGCTTATCGGAAAAAAGTCAGACGAGCTGTGGTCTATACAACATCAGCACAATATTCAGAAGCAGTTTTGCCCGACAGAGTAAATCCTGCCGAGTAAAGTATAACATGGGAGAGAATATGGCCAAGAATCGCATATGAGTCGATTCTTTGCAGTCATGGCAGAGAATATATCGTTGAAAGAAGCCGCTAAAGTAAGAAACATCAAAAAGTCATAGCAAGCGACGAGAAAATGAAATTGGACATGGCTCGTCGTGTGTTGAGTGAAATGGTGATATATCCCGTAAAGGAATACAGTGTAAAAAGATCAGTTGTAGAATGGAACTACACACCATGAATACAATATACCAGATTTATTGTACTAAGGTACAATTAACAATAATACACATATAGGCAAGCCACGGGTTGGAGCGGAATCGACTATCGAATAGTGAATGCCTTCGCCTAAGACCTTTTTTGTATTTACTAGCCTTCCCACGCAAGGCCAGATGTGACACCTGGTCATTTTATAGTGGGTATTCCCGGCCATATAGCCGGGCCAAAAAATGTCTGTCTATTTTTCCCCAGTCGTGGTTCTACCCTTCGGCTGAACCACGACTGGGTTTGTGCTCTCGGCTCGGAAGCAGAGAGCGCCCTCTACCCGAAGGCAAAGAGCTGACAGTGTCATAGAAAAGTCAGGCGAATGCCTAAGACTTTTTCTGTATTTACTAGCCTTCCCACAAAAGGCCAGATGTGACACATGGTCATTTTATAGTGGGTATTCCCGGCCATATAGCCGGGCCAAAAAATCTCTGTCTATTTTTCCCCAGTCGTGGTTCTACCCTTCGGCAGAACCACGACTGTGTTATTGCTCTCTGCTCGGAAGCAGAGAGCGCCCTCTACCCGAAGGCAGAGTGTTGACAGTGTCATAGAAAAGTCAGGCGAATGCCTAAGACTTTTTCTGTATTTACTAGCCTTCCCACAAAAGGCCAGATGTGACACATGGTCATTTTATAGTGGGTATTCCCGGCCATATAGCCGGGCCAAAAAATCTCTGTCTATTTTTCCCCAGTCGTGGTTCTACCCTTCGGCGGAACCACGACTGGGTTTGTGCTCTCTGCTCGGAAGCAGAGAGCGCCCTCTACCCGAAGGCAGAGATCTGACAGTGTCATAGAGCAGGCAGGCGAATGCCTAAGACTTTTTCCATCGTCGTACCGCTCGTTACCGTCTTTCATAAAGTAGAACATTCTATTCTCGGGGGATGACAGGATTTTCCACTATAGCAAATAGGTTGTACTCAGCGTCGGTGAAATGAAGTGAAAATACTGGACAAGAAAGAAACCGTGTTGATGCTAGGCTATCAGGATCTCATCAATAGGCCGAGTATAGAAATAAATGAAATGCAAGAGCCGCTAAAACAGAAAGACAGAATGTCTTCAACAGCAGCAGCATCTATCAAAACATACAAAACATCAGAAGCAGTAGCAACAGTAATCAGTAGGCAGGTTAAGTTTAAGGGTCCAAGAAGAAAATTGTCCTCTAAGCTACTAGTGACGGTTCGTGAATTTGCTGACACAAAGACTTGATAGAGACGTTTGACAACCTTGATGTATTCGAGAAATACATTAGAACAATCAAGAATCTTTACTGGCAACAAATCGCCTGGATATGAACAGAAAACGTGTCCAGCAGATATACAAAGGTAGAAAAGGGTGTATGACCACGGTGCATCCTCTCTCAGTTAAGCGGAAAAATTCTGAGAGATCTAGAAATCCTGCCAGGATTCGTCATTGGCGGCCGCAATCTTAACAAAATATGGCATGAAAATTATACAGTGCTGATAGCAGACATGGAATGGAAGCTACAAGATCTCCTACAGTAAATAATTAAAGAAATCGGAAAGAAAGGACTACATGTAAACTACAAAAAACTGAATGCATGGTCATAAGTAAAAAGTGAGAGCACAAAATACCAACTACAGGACGGGGCCGAAGATACTAAAATCAAGCAAGTACAGAAATTCAAATACTTGGACAGAGGACGGTAAAGGCGACACCGAGATCCGAAGGCATATTGGCATGGCCAAGGATGCATTTCAGAAGCTGAGTAGCGTTTTGAGAGACATAAAAATTTCGCTGAGAAACAAGAGAAAGTACTGGATTGTTATGTGATGTCTGTCTTACGAATGCTGCAGAATCTCATAAAAAATGAGGAAAACACTGGAAGCAACCAAAATGAGTTTCTACAGAAGGATGTTGGGAATACAATTTACCGAAAATGTAAGCCACGACGAAAGAAAAAGAAAAAACACTGATTGAAAAAAAAGAGAAACTGATACTTAACATCATGAAAAAACAGCTGAAGCTTCTGGGACATTTAATGAAGAAGAAAGGCTTGGAGAATCTAATACTCACAAGACGGATAGAGGGAAGGAGAGACAAGGGAAAGCAATGCGTATGTATAGCGAAGGAGGGGTTAAGCAGGGGTCACAAGCGAAGGGATGCTTAGAGTTACGAGGGATAGGAAGATATGAAAGGACATGATCGCCTACATCCTGAATGGACACGGCACATAGAAGAAGAAATGTTTGTGAGTTCAATCCCTGGGTCGACCAGTGTTTTATTAGACTAAGCGATCTAGCAGTATCACCAAAAAATTAAGAACTGGCTGATTTTCCTAGGCATATGCCGTTGAATGAAAACTGTCTTCTCCCGTAAGTTAAATAGAAATTAGGTTACCGAGATAAATATACACCTCTGGAAGGTTGAGTGGACACAAAGGCCGAAACGTGATGGCAACAACAAGGTTGGGGGCAATAGTCCGAATATAATAAATATTGCAAACAATGCATTTTTGCTATTCCAGTGCGTCGTAGGATTTATACATTCCGTTCTCTGTTTAAAAGCTTCCAATTATTTAATCGTTGTATTTGTTTGTTCTCGATATCGCCACTCTGTAATATGTTGGTTGTTCTGCGTCTGCTTTTTTTTCTAATAATCAATTCATTCTGTCTTCTTGCAAATGGTATTTAGTTCTTTCTATTCGCTTTTATCATCATCATCATCATCATCATCATCATCATCTCACCCTCTTTACACCCAATGGCGTGTAGAGCAGTAAATTTTGTTACTGTTTCCGTAACAAAACTTTTTTTATGGGACAGGGCTTTTAGCCCTTCGCCTATCGCCCAAACCTGGAAGACCGTTAAATCATTCTTTGTCCTTACGTTTACAGCACCTGGTATTCCCAAATGGTCACCCATCTAAGTACTGTTGCTTAACTTCGGTGATCGAACGAGAACCAGTGTATTCAACACGAACTGGAGTAGATAGACTAAACTATCGCCCGGTCTATTGAACAGGTGAAGAGGCTCATCCCTTGTTCCCTGTTTAGGATGCGGTTTCCGGTTTTCTCTTTTCCAAACTTTTCACTCTTTTCTTTTTTTTTCCAATTGGAGTAGATAGACTAAACTATCGCCCGGTTCACACTCCACAAACGTCTATTGAACAGGTGAAGAGGCTCATCCCTTGTTTCCTGTTTAGGATGCGGTTTCCGGTTTTCTCTTTTCCAATCTTTTCACTCTTTTCTTTTTTTTTCCAATTGGAGTAGATAGACTAAACTATCACCCGATTCACACTCCTACCACGTCTATTGAACAGGTGAAGAGGCTCATCCCTTGTTCCCTGTTTAGGATGTGGTTTCCGGCTTTCTCTTTTCCAATCTTTTTACTCTTACGTAGTTCCCTGCTCTTCAGTGGCATTATCGCCTTGTTCGGGGTGATATGATTAAAAAAAAAAGATATAGCCGTAGACTCGCTTTCCTTTGCTAGCAAATAAATCAAGCCTGCCTAGCCGCTGCAACAGTTCTTTATGACGGAATTTATCAAACATTTTTGCATATTCTATAAAACGTAATATATATCTTTTTTTTTCATTTGTATTGCTGGCGGACCTGAGGCAGACTACAACCACATTTAATTTCGTTGTTTTTCATTTTTTTTTCTTTTACTTTTTTCAGTGCAGTCTTATCAATTACCCACTTTGCTTTAAATTTAAATTTAAACATTTTCTGTAGCGGGGAGGGATCTGTTTCTCATAAAACGTTATAGCAAATCCAGCCATTATTTTGAAACCAGTCACCGGTACGACATTACCGCCACCTGTAAATTTGTTTATTATAAAATATTTTGGACTTTTTTCAGTGCAATATTATCTTTTACACCTTAAACATTACGAATGACAAAAAATATGCAAAAATTTCAATATTTAAACAATTTTAGGTGGGGGACCAGTTTCTTATACAACCTTATAGTGGTTGAAAATGGAGGATCGATTTACTTTAACGTTGTATGAAAAACTGACCCCCCAACAAGTTGGTTTAAATATTGTAATTTTTCAATTTTTTTTTCTTTTTGGTAATCGGAACGTTTAAGTAACAATCGATAGAACTGCGCTGAAAAAAGTAAAAAAAAAAAAGAAAACAACGAAATTAACATAAACAAAGCGACCCCCAACGCGAGTGGATTGAAAATGGAGGATCGATTTACTTTAACGTTGTATGAGAAACTGACCCCATCCCCCCAAAAATTAGGCTCCGAAACAGCTGAACCGATTTTCTTGAAAATTTACACAATTGTACTATAAGTGTCTGCGAGTGTTCTTAGCTAAATCGATAATCGAAAAAATCGGGTTATAGAAGGAGTGGTCCGATTTCAGTCAAATTTGATACACTCATAGACAAAGTCATTAGAAATGATATTAAGACGTTTCAATGTTGTAGTTTTTACAAATGTGCAGAAAATCGATAATATATATATATATATATATATATATATATATATATATATAAAAGGCAAGATGTTTGTGTGTGTGTTTGTTTATCTATCCGTATATCCTTTATACAAATCCACAATTTTTATCCGATTCTCACCAAACTTCACACAAATATTCTTTAGGCTGAGTCTGAGCGCCAGGTCCATGGATTAATTTTAAAGATTTCATTACACCCAAGCAACACAGGGCTATACTGCTCCTCAATTATGGGCGAGGAGAACAATTCTACCAGGATATCAAAACAATGGAAGAGCGCTACCAGAGACGGTGTGACAAACGAACCAAGAAAAAGTAAATTCATTTTTAGATTCAGTGTCCACAAATTAGCTACAAAAGAAAATTAGTGGCTTGACACTATTTCATTTTTTTTTTTTTTTTTTTTTTTTTTTTTTTTTTTGCCAGTGTAATATGCGCATTGTGGTGCAGTGGATATCGGCTCGGAACGAGAAATCGGAGAGCCGAGTTCAAATTCCAGTTGAATTACTTGCATTTTCTTACGCGCAAATATCCTTGGGAAAGGCATTAATCCGTCTCTTCCCCCCAGTTATGGGTTAAATAATAGAACAGATTGGGTTCTATAGCCTTGGTGGGCAACCAGTCTACTGCAGAAAGCAATGGCAACCTACTGCGGGATAATCTTCTGCCCAGTCAGTCATGTCTCTTTCGAGCGTGTATCACGTATGGCACTTAACTGACTGAATATGCGCTATTTGAAAAGTAACGAAACCTAATGTACACCACAAGGACAAAATATTACATTAATCAGGTCATCTCACTAGTGTTTATCTACACATCTAAACATATAAGTCCCCATAAAATTATTTTGGAGTAATAAAGCGACGAAAATTTGTTCTGAATTGAAATATGGCGAAGAATCATCGTCGTTGGCTGAACCCGTTGAAGAGTATTGGGGTGCTTATCGATATTTCATTCTGTGTTCGATCTGAAGAGACGTCTGCATCGCCGCATGGTAGAGTAGAAGTGTTTAGGGTATGGAGAGCTCTGGTTTCTCTTACTTCGTTTCTTTTATATGTCTTCAGGTGTTTTCGAATAATGTTGTTTATTTTTTCGTGGACTGTTCTTTACTAATTGGTTATTTCTACATCTTCCCTCATATAATTGACCGGATCGATTTCTGTCCTCAGCAAGTTTTTTTGTTTCTATCTGGTCCTTGAATTGACGTCGTGAGGCTTCACGTGGTCTCTTGTCATAAATGGGCAGCGAGAAGAGGATTTGTTTCGGAGATGAATGTCTGACATTTGAGAAATGTATCATGATAGTTTCTAGGCTCTCCATCTTTGCTGGGAGGAGAAGTTTGTTGTTTGCGATCCGGTCATGTCACATGTTCTACAGGATTTGACAAAATTTCATTTGAGAATATCTTTCAGGCTTGTGGATGTCTCTTTGGTAGATTACCCAGGTCTCAAAGACGTACAGGAGGGTCAAAATTACAACAGTTTGTTAAATCATGAGCTTGGTGCTTTGTGTTAATCCAGGATGGCCCAACGGTCTTGTAAATAGCTTTCAATTTCGGCGATCTTGATTCGGCTATCGACGTCGTTTTTAGTGGATGCATTTCATACTGGTACAAACTCAAGGTGTGAAAATTGTTAAAAATTCTCCGGGTTCAGTTCCTTCATGGTGATTTTGAGTATAGGTAATGCTTGTGTTTTGAGTTAGTCTTTGTATCTTCAATGACGGCAACCCTATGGTCATTTCCCTAAAGTGATCTCGCCGAATAAGACCTGAAATGGAAAACTTAACTCTTTTATTCTTGATTCTTGTTATGACCATCTAATATGGTGTTTAATAATCAGCGAGTCGATGCTATTAATTTTGGCACTTTGTATGACTTTCGTTTTGGTACATAGAAATTTCATTTGATTTTCAAGGTTAAACGAAGCTTTTACTGGTAAAAGCGTAGCAAGGATTGGTTGGAGGTGAAGAAAATAACAGTAGGAAAAAGCGTCGAGGGCATTTTTTTTTTTTTTTAATCATCTCACCCCAAGCAAGGCATTCCACTGCCACTATTGCGCATGGGGCTACATAGGGGAAGGTAAAGAGAAGGAGTGGATAGACATAGGGAATGTCAGGAGAAAGGTGATAGATGAGTAAGGATAGCGAGGATGAGTGTCGGGCAGATGGGAAGAGTGCTTGATAGAATGGGAGCAGATTAGTGTGTTAGGAGGTGTCTATTGACCTTACATTTAAACTCCTGGAGATTGTAGCCGTCGGGGAAGCAATCGTTTGGAAGAGAATTCCACAGTCGGGAAGTGCGAGGAAAGAAACTGTTGGAGTAGAAGTTACGGCTGCATTTTATCGGTTTCACTGTAAAAGGGTGGGATCTAGTTGCTAATCTAGTATCTCGTGCAAATTCGTATTTAGGGGGCACCAGTGATCTAAGTTCATCGGAGCAGAAGCCGTGAAAGTATTTATAGAAGGGACACAGCGAAGCCACGTCTCGCCGGTGGGAGAGAGACTGCAGGCGGTCTGCCAAGTCGGTATCTATCACATTACAGACCCTCCTCTGAACCTTATCGAGAAGCCCGAGGAGAACAGCAGGGGCACCCGACCAGATATGGCAGCAGTATTCAATGCACGGGCGGATGGTAGATTTGTAAATGTGCAGGATAGATTTAGACGGAAAAAACTTCCGGGCCCTACACAGAGAACCGACTTTCATAGCAGCGGATTTAGCAATGGATTCGATATAGTCATTCCATTTGAGGTCCGCTGAAAATGTGAGACCAAGGAGGCGTAGTGTTTTACTCTCTGGGAGGCAAGCCTGGTCCATGACTTTGTTTATGGTGGAACTCAACTTACTCACACACATTGACTCACACACTTGATTTTATAAGTTGCTCTCAGGTATATATTGAATAAGTCATGCAGAATCCCGGTATAAAACTGCAAAGGACTACCACTAAAGGATTTAATTTAGTTTGGCGCCTTCTGTAGCATGTCCTTCATGCGTAGCCCTCGTCATTCACTGTTTCAACCGTTGAAATTTATTATAAACATCATCTGTTTGTTCCAAAGTTTGGGTGTTTTGGAGTTTGTTGCGATTAGTCTAGCTTCTCATCGTAGTCTGAGTCACCAAGAGTGTCCATAATATGAGCTTCAACACTGCTGTAATTAATAAAAAAAAATACCGGGATTGATGCTATAAAAGAAAACTACAACAATTATCAATCTGGCATTTAATATCCTTCGAACTAATCCCATTTTGAAGCCACACACTTTATCCATTCATAGAAACATTCGTAGAACACATTTTTAGGATAACGTGTAACTGCCGCGTCACATTCCCTTGAATTTCCCCGACATCTTGAACTCGTTCCTTTCAAGTGGAATTGGTTTTTTGAATAGGAAAAACTGGCAAGGGACAAGATCCGATCACTGGTTGCCTGACCCAGAAAAAATTGTATAAAACCTGCTTTACAAGCCAAGGTCCCCAATGGAACCACTGTTGTTTTATAAGACTTTCATTCTAAGCAATTTTATAGACAACAGAAGGAAACGACAACGTCGTAACTTGCTCTAAATAGGCTACAGATCTGAAGGCTAATCTGTGTCAAGCAGATTCAATCAATGTCATTTATCTCTGTTACAGTAGCAACAGATCCGGTAACTTTTGGTCACATTTCGTAAATATGAGAAAAAAAATATGTTAAGATATCCACTTGAAAACATGCTAAATTCTAGCTAGATAATGTTGATAATATGAAATCAAATCAATGTCAGAGGAAAAGATATTCATGACAAAACGAAATGAATAAAAAACATCTTATTAATTCAGAATTCTTGCGAAGAAGTTGTTTATTATACCACAATATTTTTCTATTAAACCAATCACTGAAAGAAATGATAGGTTCGCTAAAATATTTATATGTCACTGTTAAAATTCACTATTTCCTCTTGATTATTTACTGCAAACATTTTATGGGATGTGATTAATATGCTTTTTCTTTTATCTGCCATATCATTACAAGACGCAGATAATCGTAGCTCTCCACAGCAACCTTTCCTTATAGCTCTAAGAAATGTTTGCTTCCTTAATACAACTCGTTGTTCATGATCTGCATGTGTTTACACAATCTCGTTAACTATGCTATTTATTATTTCCCTCTGTCTCGGTTTGTTTTACCCCCGGTAAAACACAAAGAGTTACTGGAATTGAAAAAAAACGTGGCATTCATCTGCATAGATCCCTACTTACTGATTACATCAAAAACATCATCATGTCTCATCAGAGACGCTTTTCTCAGGCAAACAATACGTCTTTCGTTTCGCCAAATCAACTGCTGATGTACAGGACGGTATACATTGTTTTAGATTTTCATTAACGACATTCACAATGACATCAGCTCTCAAATTGGCATCTACGTTGACGGTACAATCATTTACTCCTGCTTCAATAGTACTTAAGTTTGATCAGTCTGTCAAGTTCAAAATGTTAGCTAATGTCCTAAATCATGACCGTCATTAACTGGGGTAAACGTGGTTTGTTAATTTTAACGAATCCAAAACAAAACTTTTCTCAGTTCACCATCTAAGAGTCCCTTCCCTGCCTTCACTCATCATGGCTGATTCTAACCACCGCAGAAGAGACTCATTGTGGCTTCTAAAACTAGGAAAGTAACACCACAAAATTCCGGAAAATATAAAAAAAAACTCAGTGATAATACATTGTCTGAGATTTTCAATAAAACCTGCATAAAAGAGAGAAAAGAGAGATTTCTTCACAAATATATATATATACCGAGTTTCGATCCCGGCCAGAAGCAAGTGGATGTGTCTAGACATACTGATGAGCTGTGACACAGCGAAACATGCTTGTATGTAGATGACTAATATATTATACTCTCATTACGATTGAGCTCTCTAGAGAAGGAAATTTTAAAAACAATTTCCACTTCTGCTATAAGCGTGACTCTTCAGAAATGAATTGATTTCTTTCGGTGACTGGCGTGTGTATACACGGCTTATATACAACACGTTAAAATTCTTTTCCCTGATTCTATGGCTTAGGGCGTAGCGACTGCAACTGACACCAAATCGGTCGAGTTTCGATCCCGGCCAGAAGCAAATGGATGTGTCTAGTCACACTGATGAGCTGTGATACAGCGATAACAGGCTTGTATGTGGATGACTAATGTATATATATATATATATATATATATATATATATATATATTCAAAAATTGTAACATAAATATGTTATAATATCACTACCAAAATAGCTATTTTGTTTCGACATTTCTTGTGTCTTGTCAAGTCATGTTGTTTATTTCAAATTAAATGGTTTTAAAAGGTTAAAAACAAACAAAACCCCCTTAATCAGGGAGGCATTGTTATATGTACATTGTGGACCATACAGAGTAAAGCAAATTTTAATTTGGAGAATATGTTAGCAGACTTAAAAATAATCTTGGCGGGGGGCATTAGTATTAATATTTGATTAAATTGAGATCAGCATTATTAATTAACTATTAAATCTATTTATTATTGTTGCGAAATTTTAAAAAAAACTTTTCTAAGTTTAACAATTTATTAGATTTAGAAAGTTATTCATATATTAAACGAGGAAGAGAAAGAACGCACACATAAATAAAGCTACAAACATCCACACATGGAAAAATAGACGAGTATATTACACAAACACTGGCAAACAGACACATATACAGATTAATATACGCACGCATATATACATACACAAATTACAAAAGTTTGTTTTTATCAACTTGAAGGTTATTTTCTGCGTGTGGGTTGCGATTGCATCATGACATGGAGGACCGTCTTGAATCCATAATTTGGTATCATTGGCAATCTGATGACTAGAACAGATGGAGAGAAGTCCTATCTGAACTATCGAAATATATTTTCTATGGAGATTAATACTGTCAGTGCATTTTAATATGATGAAGGACCTGGGCTCGAAATCGCTCCCTAGAACAGCAGTAAAACCCCACGGTGTTTGCCAGAATTTTAAAAGTGATTCTTAGAAATGGCCTGATTGATATTTCTCAAGATGCACATAAGCAGGTTGGAACATATCAAATATAGATGATTATACATTGTCAAATCTCTAGACTATTCTTAGACATTTTTCCCGAATATTAGCTGAGGTGGGCAAAGGCTTGCGTCTTATGATAATAATGTTAATATAGCCGTTTACTCATAGCGAAACATTCCGCATTCATTGACTAAACATTTTTTACGGGAAATATGATTAGCCCACTATTTTTATGGTTATTTTTAGTATCAATTGAGGTTTTCTTTCTAAAATATTCTTTGTAATAGTGGAAGACTGAATACATGGTCCTCAGCAAAAAGGGGAACCTAAAATGGCAATTATAAACCGGGGATACACAAATCAAGCAGGTACTTGGGAAGTGTTCGAAAAGAGAACAGAAAGTGCATCACTGAGACCCGATGGCGTATTGGGATGGTCGTAGTGAATTCCAAATGCTAAGCAGTATTTGGCAGGCAGGAATATATCACTGAAAACAAAGAAAAGAGGACTGTTACGTGAAATCTGCCCTCATATATGGCAGCGAATCCGAAATATCTGTCCTCCTATATGACAAAAAAGAAGAAAAGTTAATGTTGACTTTAAAAGTTCACAGGTGAAACGGTTTCTGTTATCTGAGGCGGTTCTTTTTGTGACTGTGTAGCGCCAATCTACAATTTTTTTCCTAGGGTTGTTCTTTCAAAAGATCCAATGGTATAGCCGATGCTATGGAGATTTCGCACAGTATATGTTTCTATTCACTTCGATAGCAGCTGATCTGTTGGAAAATTCTTGCCTTCCACTGATCACTGAACCACTATGCAACTTTCTAATGATTCAAGACGCCAACAACCATCTCATACACGTTCATTTTTAGAATGATTTTATGAGTATTTTTAAAACGGATATTAAGATTTCCTGCAATTCAATGCTTCTGTCCAACAATTTCAATCCCCCTCTTCATGTGAGTATTATGCTAAATACATACATACATACATACATACATACATACATACATGTAAACATATCTATGAATTTCCATGCTTTAGAACACACACACACCTATATATATATATATATATATATATATATATATATATGATAACGTTCTATAGTGCACTTCATAAAATTACATTAAGCATCGACATAGAAGCTCCTTTGCAAAATTTTCATCACTTTCCAAAAACAAAGTCCTCTGAGAAATGGGGTCGTCTTTAGAATGTTAAAATATTGGGTAAAAGAATGAAAACCAGAATAGTGAGACATTTTTACAAGGTGTGCGAAATGATTTTTGTTCGACAGGAAAAATTCAGTTGCTGGGTTTTTGTTGATACTTTGATAAATATGCCGGATGTAAAATGTTCTCTGAGCCAATACGTAATTAAATCATGATCTTTGTCAATTATCAAATTAACTCAACAAATATACAATTTATTCGATGAAAGCAAATTAGAATCCTGTTCGCCGAAGAAATAATGGGTAACAGACTTAACATAAATCAGTATAACATATTCAAAAGTAAAATTTAATCTCAATTTCGTGACAGTCTGGCAATTTTAAGTAAATTTACAAAATAACTTGACAGCTATTAAAATAAGTAACCAAATCCAACCACAATGACTATGCACCGTACACACACACAAACACACACACACACACACACACACACACACACATATATATATATATATATATATAAGAAAAATTAATGCAGAAGCGTTATTTCATGGTGAATCGGAAGTATGGCCTATTTCAGGCGAACCACCATCAGCTTCCGTCTTCATTTGACAAGGGATTTTACACGAATTCTTATATTTTCCCTTTATGTATTTATATGTATATATGTTTCGAGCTCTCTTAGAGAGTTATTCTACCACTGTATGTACAGGATACTCCTTTGGATTCTTATATAGCCACACTGCATGATGATCATGATGATATATATATATATATATATATATATATATATATATATATATATATATATATATATAATGCTTAAAACAAATTCTATTAAAAACGACTGACATTTTGGGTTCATAATTTTAATGATCGACCTTTTCAAAAGACGAATAATCCTTCTGAGACAAGCAGGAAATTCTGAAAAAACTGTAAAACTCATTTTAGAAGACAAGTACAGAAAATATGGTCAAAAATATGGTCAAAGCTTTCCAAAGTCATCGTCAGGATATGTAGAAATGATGGGCGACTTTATTAAAATATGAAACTGTTGCAACAAGGATTTTCTTAATTTCCAGCGCAATTTGCTAGGCCTTCCCAGTACTCGAGGATACAAAATAGGTAGGCTTCGATTCATGGCAGCATATATATATATATATATATATATATATATATATATATATATATATATGGGGTGCACAGAGCCCGATAAAAGAAATAACAGACTGAACTAAGGAATATAAAATTATATTTTGCAAAATGTTCTTAAAAGTGTACACCTTGATTGAATAAATGAATGGAGTTTGAAACACAATAATTTGAAGCGGACTACGGTGCCATTGTCTGAGTTAAGACACGTTTTCTTTAATAATAAAAGAAAAAGATCAAGCTGCTCCACCGCTGTTTCCATGGAGAGTGTCCAGACGAACTACGTTCCTTAGTTCAACCTGTTCTAACCATTACGTTTAAGACCCGCCACGTCATCCACATTGTAGCGAACAACCCTCATTCCCTTCGTATTCTATCGGTGAGATGTAAATTCTACTCAAGTAGATTATTTCCACCATCGCTGCCTTATGGAACCGACTCCACCCTGTTAAACTTTAGGGTTAATCATTATCTTTACGACATATCCGCATAAGTCGTGCTTCCTACTATGTAATACCTTGAGTGGCTCTCGGGCCTCATGCATGATGCACTTCACTGCAAAAGAAATAAAATGCGAGCACATATCCTTCATCGCTAAGTTGATATAATTAAGCAGAGTCAGATAAATAGATAGATAGATAGATAGATAGATAGATAGATAGATAGATATTATGTGACAGTGATATGTGTGTATGCGTACGTATATATATATATATATATATATATATATATATATATATATATAGCATAATGATAATAATCCACGTATACTGTCTTAATGTGTATAGGAAAGGAAAACTACTAAAAATTTGTAAGTTAAAAATGTATTTTTTTTTACAGTATTTATTTATTTCTATTATATATATATATATATATATATATATATATATATATATATATATGATATTTCAGACTGGCCTCAGCCTTTCATCAGAAATAAAATTTATTTTATTTCTGATGAAAGGCCAAGGCCGGTCTGAAATATCAATTATATATATATAATAATACAAATAAATACTGTAAAAAATACATTTTAACTTACAATTTTTTACTAGTTTTTCCTATATATATATATATATATATATATAGGAAAAACTAGTAAAAAATTGTAAGTTAAAATGTATTTTTTACAGTATTTATATATATATATATAACTGTGATAGCTGGATAGATTTATAGAGCGATATTACCAGACGAAGATAGATAGATAGATAAAGACATATTTATAGACTTAATGCGATATTTTTGTTAATTCAAGCGTCAGTTTTAGAGGATTCCGCTTTTTCAATCACTCAAAGGAAAAATGATCAAATAATGTTAACACAAAAATATAAAAAACTTTTTCGTTATCAATATCAGAAAAAAACTTATATCATTTATTCTTTCTTTCTTAATTCATTCAAACCAAAGGTCATGTTTATTTCAATTCACAAATGACTCGATTTTCCCTAACGAAACTGCTATCTGTCATCAATCACAGGCAATCTCTCATGACCCCCATAAGCTTTGACCATGCGAGTCTCCATGTAAGAAATATACTGCGCCTTCTCGGTTATACCCTACATTGAGTCAATGCCTAATTCCACAGCTAGGAAGGCTGGGTCTCTGAGTCGGTCCGGGAAGATGTTTCCTCCTGAATCCATCTTGCGCATATAAAAATCAACCATTCGTCCGTGCATAGAATACTGTTGCCATATCTGATCAGTTTCCCTAGTGTTCTCGACACGCCCCAAAGAAAAATCTCTAATGTGATAAGTTCCGACTTGGCAGCTCGACTCCAATCATTTTCTCACCGGCGGGATGTGGTTTCCCTCAGTTTATTCTACAAACACTTTTATGGTTTCTGTTTCGAAGAACTCAAGTCACTGGTGCCCTACCACAAGAATTTACTCGTGCAACCAGACTAGCAACAGGGTCCAACCCATTTACATTTAGATTAATCAAATCAGCCGGCAATTCTACTTCAGCAGTTTCTTTTCTAAAACTTCCCGCTTGTGGAATTCCCTTCCCTATACTTGATTTCTTGACGGCTACAAACTCCAGGAGTTTAAGTGCAATATCAATTCCCATTTCTTATCCACTTGACTCCAGTCTTTTTTACATCATCCTGTATATCTTTTCTCTTTCCTCCTGCCTAAAATTGTACTCTTATGTAGCCCCACCCCAGCGCATCTGTGGGGTACCGTCTTGCTTGGGTGAAACGATTAAAAAAATAGTAAAGTTTTGTAAGGATGCGGTTTCCGGTTTTCTCTTTTCCAATATTTTCACTCTTTTATTTTTTTTTTCCAATTGGAGTAGATAGACTAAACTATCGCCCGGTTTCCACTCCACCCACATCTATTGAACAGGTGAAGAGTCTCATCCCTTGTTTCCTGTTTAGGATGCGGTTTCCGGTTTTCTCTTTTCCAATCTTTTCACTTTTATTTTATTTTTTTTCCAATTGGAGTAGATAGACTAAACTATCGCCCGGTTCACACTCCACCCACGTCTACTGAACAGGTGAAGAGGCGCATCCCTTGTTCCCTGTTTAGGATGTGGTTTCCGGCTTTCTCTTTTCCATTCTTTTTACCCTTACGTAGCCCCCTGCGCATCAGTGGTGTTATCGCCTTGCTTGGGGTGATATGATTAAAAAAAAAAAATTTACTTGAAGCATTGTGTATAATAGGTATATGGTTAAGTCTTGAAGGCTGTCGCAATGCGTTGAGTAAAACAAAGGAAGGTAAAGAAGTTTTTGGGTATTACCTATTTATTAAAAATTAATATTTCGAGATCAAAATCTCATCGTCAGAATGGCAGAGAAAAAATGTTTGCCGTTTATTTTCTGCGGTAGACATTGCTATAAGACCCAATCTGTCGTGCTAGTTAACCTGAAAGAAGAACAGATGTATTCATATTCGATATTTGCGCGTAAATGATCAAAGTGAAATTCGAACTCGGCTCTTCAATTACTTATTCAGAAACGTTATCCTTTACGTTACACCAAACATTATTTATGTTGGTAACTCACTCAACAAATTTTTGTAGTCTCGTAATAAAGCGTTATATTATGCTTAGCGGTATCCGTCAGCCACATCCGAAAATGAAAAAGTCGAAGCTGAATTACTTATACGTGAACTGTCGAACAATGTTTTAAGTTAAACGTCTCAGACAACTGGCTGGTTTGACTTTAATATTTACCGACAAATACTTTGTCCAGATCATAATATCTTCAGACAATTGGCGCCCAGAATTTTATTATTACTTCGAATAGTTAGAAATTTTATTGCATGTGAGTATGAAAGCTAGAGAAATGATGTCAAATTAGAATGTATGTCAATCTTAAGTGATTTAAAACTATTCAGTGGAGAGTAATTTGGACTCTAGCGGCTTCCATATCAATGAGAGCGTATCGTCTTAGCTGGAATAATGCTTCTTAAAATGGATCATTCGAATTGTTGAAAAGACACCCCGTCTTTATAGTCATATTATAGATAAGGTGTCTTTCTGAGAACGCCGATTTATAAATCTCCTTAATCTAAAATTCTTAAATTGTATTTCAGGAACAAAATAGTCTGCAAGCCTAATGTGACAGAGAAAGTTAAATCATTAAATATTTAGCAGAACAACTGCCCTTAACATCTAAACGTATCTATAAATGGAACGTTGTCTGAGTGTGTATGTGTGCGTGTATGTGTGTGTGTGTCCGTTACCTATAGACTCCGAAACGGCTGAACCAATTTTCTTGAAATTTTACACAGTTGTACTATAAGCGTCTGCGAGTGTTCTTAGCTAGGTTTTGTGTCGAGGTACCCCCGATAAATATCAAAAATCGATAATCGAAAAAATCGGGTAATAGAAGGTATGGTCCGATTTTAATCAAATTTGATACACTCATAGACAAAGATATAAGAAACGACATTCAGAAGTTTCATGGTTGTAGTTCTTACAATAGTGCAGAAAATCGATAATATATACATGTAAAAGGCAAGATGTTTGTGTGTGTGTCTGTTTATCTGCCTGTATGTCTGTATTTTTTCAGCCCTTTTATTTTGGTTTTTGCTTCGGGTTTGGCTATAAGTAGGTATAATTGTAGTTCTTAGTCTCATTCATGATACCATTTACTGAGAGGACTTATTTAGCCTTCAAAATTCAGTTTACATTGAAAAAACTTATTTGATATCGATACCAGGAAATTAAAATTTGACTTACACCCATTCATTTTTCTTTCAGTCTACAGTTTCGGTTTAACTGAGATCCAGGACCATGGATTAGTTTTAAAGCTTTCGTTATAACCGAGCAACGCCGGGCTATACTGCTAATAAAATATATGAGTGATCAGGTGAAAAGCCGCTTAAAACGACTAAAGTGCAGACGTCAGAAGGCAAGGTTTTGGCATCCTTATTTTGAGATGCAGAAGGTATTTTTTTCATCGATTACCTTGAGAAAAGATGAAACATCAATAGCGAATATTACAAAGCATTGATAGTGCATTTGAAGGCTACAAATGAAGAAAAATGTGATCTTTCACCAAGACAACGCATCGTGTCACAAGTCGATCGCAACGATTGCAAAACTATAAGAATTGAACCCTGTTCTTCATATGTTTCTCCAGCATCTACTGGCTGTTTGCAGACCTAAAAACAATCCTTCAGGGAAAGAGGTTTGACTCCAAAGAAGAAGTGATATCGGAAACTTAGGCGTATTTTGTGGCCAAAGATTAATCCTTCTACAAAAAAACGCATCGAATGGTAAAAGAAACGTTGGAATCAATGTAACACCCTAGGAGAAGACTATGTTGATAAATAAAATAGTTTTTTTCTAAAAGTTGTTTTCTTAGTTAAGCCCGGGATTTATTGGTTGATGTGTTATATAAAGCATTATTATTTTTTGTTTTTTTGTTTGTTTGTTTGTTTTTTTACATGGTTGGTGTACATCTATCTAATCTAAACTTATTCATAAATGGAAATTTATGTGTGCGTGTGTCCGTTACATATAGACTCCGAAACGGCTGAAGCGATTTTCTTGAAAATTTACACAATTGTCCTATAAGCGTCTGCGAGTGTTCTTAGCTAGGTTTTGTATCGAGGTACCCCCGATAAATATCGATAATCGAAAAGATTGGGTTATAGAAGGAGTGGTCCGATTTTAATCAAATTTGATACACTCATAGACAAAGACATAAGAAACGATATTTAGAAGCTTCAAGGTTGCAGTTCTTACAATAGTGCAGAAAATCGATAATATATATATACATGTATATATATATAAAAGTCAAGATGTTTGTGTGTGTGTCTGTTTATCTGTCTGTATGTCTTCTATACAAATCCACAATTTTTATCCGATTCTCACTAAACTTCACATAAATATTCTTTAGGCTGAGTCTGAGCTCCTGGACCATGGATTAGTTTTAAAGCTTTCATTACACCCAAGCAACGCCGGGCTATACTGCTAGTTATTTACTAAGTCTAATATCACATCGAAGACATTTCCATTTTTAGGTTTGTACTAATAGTAACTTTTAAATTGTTGTTTTAAAACTCCCTTTATATTAAATTTCTAATTTCATCAATTTTTAAAATTTGTGGAATTTTTTACTAGAAGTAACACAGTCCAGTGATTCCATTGTAATTTCAAAGTTTTCCCTTGATACACTTTTTATCAACTGTTCATTAATATTAATCAGAACTGATTATTTTGGCATTCTTATTAAGAAACAGGACAATTTCGCTAGAAACAAGGAAGAGAGTACTGGATTGCTATGTGCTGTCCGTCCTTCAATTTGGCAGTGAATGCTGGACAATACCCTCAAAGATGAAAGAAAACCTTGAAGCAACTGAAATGTGGTTCTACAGAAGAATGCTGCGAATATCATGGATCGAGCATGTGAGCAATGATGAGGTCTTGGAAATGATGGAAACAAAAAGGAAATTAATACTGAGCATCAGGTATAGAAAGCATTGTGTAAGAGGAGACAGCATGCTCAGAGCCACCAGAGATGGGGAGATGTGGAAAGCCCCAATCGTCTACGTCCTGAAGGGACAGGGCACATAAAAGAAGAAGAATGATGTTACATTCCTTCTATGAATGATCTGAGTAAATAGTGCCAAATTCCAATGCTGTCATGAACAGTTCCTTTGATATTAATAGGTAATATTGTTCAGTATCAAATTGAATCAGAGAACAATTGTTTTTTTTCTTTTATATTACAGAAACAATTTGTTACATTGGTGGGATCGATTCACTGCTTTAATTGAAGGTACTCCTTAATTTGATTATTTAATCTTTCGAGTATACTTTACTTATTCTTTCAATATCAAAGCTTTGTTTATGTTTCTTGATGGCGATGTGACACACTTTTAGGCTGAGTTTTCCGACACTGTCGATTATTTTTTTATTAATGTTTTTTTTTTACTCGATGTATTTATACTTTCAACCGAATTTTCTATGTTACTTTTTACTTAATTAGTTTTTTTGTTAAATTTTTCTTAATTAAAATTCTTTGCTGTTAATTCATAAATTTTTTCTACTTTATCCAATTTTATAAACACTTTAACCGATTTGTTTATTTCTTTCCTCACATGTTCAAAATGTTATTAGAAATAATGTCTTCTTTTGTGGAAGGAGTTCACTGCTTGAAGGAATTCTTTAAGGGTAGGGTGGGTCGAGCATTGGTCATTATGAACCCCTCTTCGCAGGGGGCCATCCTTTTTCCCTCCCTCTCTCTCTCTCTCTCTCTCTCTTCCGATTTCAACTAACCCAAGATGGCGGATAACACCAGTAAATTCTCTGGGAAAATTAAAGAACGGAATCCTAGTTCGGTATTTCTGCTCAGCTTTCTCAGCTTTTTTGTCTGTCTTACCTAAGTGGTATGTTGATTTCCGCTTTTTATTTTAATTTTAATTTTTGTCTGTTTAATTTTTGTCTTTAATTTATCTGAATTTTTTAACAGGGGTAGTATTTTGCTATTGTAAATAATGTTTTCGTTTAAATCTCGTTTCGACTTATACTAAAACTTAATTTTATTATTATTATTATTATTATTATTGGAGGAGATAGTACCCACCATCACCTGGTTTTACACTCTACCACCCCCTTTTGAACATGAGTAGAGGTGATCGCCTTGTTTCTTGTTTAGGAAAGGGTTTCCGGTACATTTTCCTTCGACTTCGGTCGTGGTTTCCAATCTTCTCATTTTCTTTTTTGTTTATTTTTTTTTTCAATTTGAGTAGATAGACTGAACTATAGCCCGGTTCAGACTGCACCCACGTCTATTGTACAGGTGTAGAGGCTCATCCCTTGTTCCCTGTTTAGGATGTGGTTTCCG
>JBBBDQ010000428.1:1392500-1457500 GCA_037127315.1 Ascarosepion bandense | reverse complement strand
AACGTTCTTAATTAACTTTATGTTTTGTTGATTTTATTACATTTAATTAATTCAGTGAAAAAAAAAAAAGCAAGCATTGTATTAAGATTTATGGACCCTTTCTAAACCAAAATGTTTATTATTAGATAAGGCATTCAACTGATATATATATATATATATATATATATATATATATATATATATATATATATATATTATATGTCGGAATACATTTATCTTAATTTTCGTGTATCATGTCTTCTCAGTCCTTCCTCTGGTAAAATATATGATAATATATTCTGTCCGCCGTGTTTGTGAACATATTTTATTGATAAAACGTCAACAATTCCATTCCTATTCTTAAAAATTACAACTACAACAAGGTTTTTTACATTAGGTTTGTGGAGCAAAACACAATATGACAAAAAATGGCTTCTGAGTAGGAAGACTTCAAATTCTTTCGCTTAATAAATTACTAAATTAATGCTTTGGTAATAAATATTTAACATTTTTTTAACCAACAGATCGCTTAACCACGAACAATAAAACAAAATCTGGCTTTCAATGGGACTTAAGCAATGTTTCAATGCAAAAATAAACAGTAACGAAGAGAAAAAGCAACAGTTCTCCATCACCAACATTTTTTAAAAAATCCCTTACTCATTTACCCGTCTTCCTCACCGAGCTACGTGACACTTACACTTTCTTCTTTACTTTCTCTCTTGTTTCTTCTTTCTCAAACATACAAGCGAAAAATCACACTTGGTTTTTATTATAAAAACATATCAACAAGCAATGACTGTAGGAACTTCAACATTCATACATGCTAAAAAACATTTTAATGTAGAAACATGAGAATATATTTTATACTTTTATATTTTATCAATATTTTTGCCTTTTTCTTTGTTGTGGGTAAGGTGAAATTTGCAATAAGTTTTTAGATGTATTCGTTCGTTTTTGCTGAAATTCTGCAAACGGATAACCTTTCGTGGCTTTTTCTTTTCTTGTCTTTTTTGCTTATTAGTCATTTTCATCTTGGAAAATTATTGTTTAGTGTTATTTAAATTCTATTTCAGATTTAACACAGATTTGATATCAGTTGCCAAATTAGATAATAATTTTTTTTTTTTCTTATTAGTCATTTTCATCTTGGAAAATTATTATTTAGTGTTATTTAAATTCTATTTCAGATTTAACACAGATTTGATATCAGTTGCCAAATTAGATAATAATTTTTTTTTTCTTATTAGTCATTTTCATCTTGGAAAATTATTGTTTAGTGTTATTTAAATTCTATTTCAGATTTAACACAGATTTGATATCAGTTGCCAAATTAGATAATAATTTTTTTTTTTGCTTATTAGTCATTTTCATCTTGGAAAATTATTGTTTAGTGTTATTTAAATTCTATTTCAGATTTAACACAGATTTGATATCAGTTGCCAAATTAGATAATAATTTTTTTTTTTTTGCTTATTAGTCATTTTCATCTTGGAAAATTATTGTTTAGTGTTATTTAAATTCTATTTCAGATTTAACACAGATTTGATATCAGTTGCCAAATTAGATAATAATTTTTTTTTTTGCTTATTAGTCATTTTCATCTTGGAAAATTATTGTTTAGTGTTATTTAAATTCTATTTCAGATTTAACACAGATTTGATATCAGTTGCCAAATTAGATAATAATTTTTTTTTTTTGCTTATTAGTCATTTTCATCTTGTAAAATTATTGTTTAGTGTTATTTAAATTCTATTTCAGATTTAACACAGATTTGATATCAGTTGCCAAATTAGATAATAATTTTTTTTTTTTGCTTATTAGTCATTTTCATCTTGGAAAATTATTGTTTAGTGTTATTTAAATTCTATTTCAGATATAACACAGATTTGATATCAGTTGCCAAATTAGATAATAATTTTTTTTTTTCTTATTAGTCATTTTCATCTTGGAAAATAATTATTTAGTGTTATTTAAATTCTATTTCAGATTTAACACAGATTTGATATCAGTTGCCAAATTAGATAATAATTTTTTTTTCTTTCTTATTAGTCATTTTCATCTTGGAAAATTATTGTTTAGTGTTATTTAAATTCTATTTCAGATTTAACACAGATTTGTTATCAGTTGCCAAATTAGATAATAATTTTTTTTTTCTTATTAGTCATTTTCATCTTGGAAAATTATTGTTTAGTGTTATTTAAATTCTATTTCAGATTTAACACAGATTTGATATCAGTTGCCAAATTAGATAATAATTTTTATTTTTTGCTTATTAGTCATTTTCATCTTGGAAAATTATTGTTTAGTGTTATTTAAATTCTATTTCAGATTTAACACAGATTTGATATCAGTTGCCAAATTAGATAATAATTTTTTTTTTTTGCTTATTAGTCATTTTCATCTTGGAAAATTATTGTTTAGTGTTATTTAAATTCTATTTCAGATTTAACACAGATTTGATATCAGTTGCCAAATTAGATAATAATTTTTTTTTTTTTGCTTATTAGTCATTTTCATCTTGGAAAATTATTGTTTAGTGTTATTTAAATTCTATTTCAGATTTAACACAGATTTGATATCAGTTGCCAAATTAGATAATAATTTTTTTTTTTTGCTTATTAGTCATTTTCATCTTGGAAAATTATTGTTTAGTGTTATTTAAATTCTATTTCAGATTTAACACAGATTTGATATCAGTTGCCAAATTAGATAATAATTTTTTTTTTTTGCTTATTAGCCATTTTCATCTTGGAAAATTATTGTTTAGTGTTATTTAAATTCTATTTCAGATTTAACACAGATTTGATATCAGTTGCCAAATTAGATAATAATTTTTTTTTTCTTATTAGTCATTTTCATCTTGGAAAATTATTATTTAGTGTTATTTAAATTCTATTTCAGATTTAACACAGATTTGATATCAGTTGCCAAATTAGATAATAATTTTTTTTTTTTTGCTTATTAGTCATTTTCATCTTGGAAAATTATTGTTTAGTGTTATTTAAATTCTATTTCAGATTTAACACAGATTTGATATCAGTTGCCAAATTAGATAATAACTTTTTTTTTTTTGCTTATTAGTCATTTTCATCTTGTAAAATTATTGTTTAGTGTTATTTAAATTCTTTTTCAGATTTAACACACATTTGATATCAGTTGCCAAATTAGATAATAATTTTTTTTTTTTGCTTATTAGTCATTTTCATCTTGGAAAATTATTGTTTAGTGTTATTTAAATTCTATTTCAGATTTAACACAGATTTGATATCAGTTGCCAAATTAGATATAATTTTTTTTTTCTTATTAGTCATTTTCATCTTGGAAAATTATTATTTAGTGTTATTTAAATTCTATTTCAGATTTAACACAGATTTGATATCAGTTGCCAAATTAGATAATAATTTTTTTTTCTTTCTTATTAGTCATTTTCATCTTGGAAAAATTATTGTTTAGTGTTATTTAAATTCTATTTCAGATTTAACACAGATTTGATATCAGTTGCCAAATTAGATAATAATTTTTTTTTTTTGCTTATTAGTCATTTTCATCTTGGAAAATTATTGTTTAGTGTTATTTAAATTCTATTTCAGATTTAACACAGATTTGATATCAGTTACCAAATTAGATAATAATTTTTTTTTTTTTTGCTTATTAGTCATTTTCATCTTGGAAAATTATTGTTTAGTGTTATTTAAATTTATTTCAGATTTGACACAGATTTGATATCAGTTGCCAAATTAGATAACAATTTTTTTTTTTTCTTTATTAGTCATTTTCATCTTGAAAATTATTATTTAGTGTTATTTAAATTCTATTTCAGATTTAACACAGATTTGATATCAGTTGCCAAATTAGATAATAATTTTTTTTTTTCTTATTAGTCATTTTCATCTTGAAAATTATTGTTTAGTGTTATTTAAATTCTATTTCAGATTTAACACAGATTTGATATCAGTTGCCAAATTAGATAATAATTTTTTTTTTTTTTTTGCTTATTAGTCATTTTCATCTTGGAAAATTGTTTAGTGTTATTTAAATTCTATTTCAGATTTAACACAGATTTGATATCAGTTGCCAAATTAGATAATAATTTTTTTTTTTGCTTATTAGTCATTTTCATCTTGGAAAATTATTGTTTAGTGTTATTTAAATTCTATTTCAGATTTAACACAGATTTGATATCAAAGCTGCCAAATTAGATAATAATTTTTTTTTTCTTATTAGTCATTTCTCTATCTTGGAAAATTATTGTTTAGTGTTATTTAAATTCTATTTCAGATTTAACACAGATTTGATATCAGTTGCCAAACTGATAATACTTTTTTTTTTGCTTATTAGTCATTTTCATCTTGGAAAATTATTACATGTTATTTAAATTCTATTTCCAGATTTTGAATACTGATTTGATATCAGTTGCCAAATTAGATAATAATTTTTTTTTTTTTGCTTATTAGTCATTTCTGGAAAATTATTGTTTAGTGTTATTTAAATTCTATTTCAGATTTAACACACAGATTTGATATCTATTGCCAAATTAGATAATAATTCTTTTTTTTTTTTTGTTTATTAGTCATTTTCATCTTGAAAATTATTGTTTAGTGTTATTTAAATTCTATTTCAGATTTAACACAGATTTGATATCAGTTGCCAAATTAGATAATAAAATTTTTTTTTTTTTGCTTATTAATATTTTCATCTTGGAAAATTATTGTTTAGTGTTATTTAAATTCTATTTCAGATTTAAATAATGATTTGATATCAGTTGCCAAATTAGATAATAATTTTTTTTTTTTCTTATTAGTCATTTTCATCTTGGAAAATTATTGTTTAGTGTTATTTTAAATTTCAGCTTTCAGATTTAACACAGATTTGATATCAGTTGCCAAATTAGATAATAATTTTTTTTTTTTTTTGCTTATTAGTCATTTTCATTTCTAAAAAATTATTGTTTAGTGTTATTTAAAATTCTATTTCAGATTTAACACAGATTTGATATCAGTTGCCAAATTAGATAATAATTTTTTTTTTTTTGCTTATTAGTCATTTTCATCTTGAAAATTATTGTTTAGTGTTATTTAAATTCTATTTCAGATTTAACACAGATTTGATATCAGTTGCCAAATTAGATAATAATTTTTTTCTTATTAGTCATTTTCATCTGGAAATTATTGTTTAGTGTTATTTAAATTCTATTTCAGATTTAACACAGATTTTATATCAGTTGCCAAATTAGATAATAATTTTTTTTTTTTGCTTATTAGTCATTTTCATCTTGAAAAAATTATTGTTTAGTGTTATTTAAATTCTATTTCAGATTTAACACAGATTTGATATCAGTTGCCAAATTAGATAATAATTTTTTTTTGCTTATTAGTCATTTTAATTTAAAAATTATTGTTTAGTGTTATTTTAATTCTATTTCAGATTTTAATACAGATTTGATATCATTGTCAAATTAGATAATAATTTTTTTTTCTTATTAGTCATTTTCATCTTGGAAAATTATTGTTTAGTGTTATTTAAATTCTATTTCAGATTTAACACAGATTTGATATCAGTTGCCAAATTAGGATAATAATTTTTTTTTTTTCATTAGTCATTTTCATCTTGGAAAATTATTGTTTAGTGTTATTTAAATTCTATTTCAGATTTAACACAGATTTGATATCAGTTGCCAAATTAGATAATATTTTTTTTTTTTTCTATTAGTCATTTTCATCTTGGAAAATTATTGTTTAGTGTTATTTAAATTTATTTCAGATTTAACACAGATTTGATATCAGTTGCCAAATTAGATAATAATATGCATTTTCTCCTTAAATTTCGGCAATGAGCAATTATCTTTATCTACATCAACTACATTTGGGCTATCGTTCTTATTGTTATCACAACTTTTTGATCTTCATCAAGTGTATATAGATTTGGGTAGCCTACAGAAAATTCTAAAGTGAACCGTTTTATTAATATAGGGCTAACCTTTTCTCGTTGCACTGAATAGTGAAAGCCAGAGAAAAAAACGAACACAACTTTGTGATACGAACAACAAATATGAGAATCATAGTCCTAAATAGTATAGAGAATGAGTACATTCGACATCTCTTTGCTTTTAATTAAGACTAGCAACATCGCCCATGCAACTCAGAACATTTTAGTAGTAGGAGAAAAAAATATATTTTCTTTTATTTTGCGTAAACGTGATTTGATGATTTGCGTGACATTGTAAACAACATTGCGTTTGTTTTTGTTTCAAAATTACGGGGGAAACATTTACATTTTTTGTTGACTAAATGTATTTAACATAAAAATAAAATTTATTTATATTTTTATTGAAATTAGAAATATAAAACTATTACGCTCTCAGTTCAAAAATTTTTGAAGAATATTTAAAAATGTAGACATTTAATTTTAGAGGAAACAGTTACATTAAGGCCACACGAATTACAGGCACTTTTTTACTTTTTTGTTTTTGTTTGAAAAAAAAAATTTTTTTACATTTCTTTTGTTTCAAAATTACGGCAAAAATATTCACATTTTTTTTGTTGACCAAATGAATTTTTAAAACGTCGGAATAAGAATAAAATATCAAGGCTCAAGTTTCTTTTTTAATAAAAAAATATTTTAGTCGCGTTTGACACGTGTGATTTGATTTCTATGACGTAGTTCGGTATCTATCTTAGGTCCTAGATGTTTTACGGAGCAAATATAAACAATTGGCTTCATTGGCCAAAAAGTGCGAAAGGGAAAATTGCTGAACATAAACTCTAAAAGTATGTGTCGACCTGGCTTTCCTGTAGATATGTATCCCTAGAAAGTTTGAATGGCGTAGCTTAAAAAATGTAGGCGTGCATAGCTTACAGTCAAACACAGACTCATAGATTGCCTTTTATATATATAGAACCCAAAGATGTCAAAGCTGACTTGGACAATAATGATTTGTACGGAGATGGCTTAATTACAGATATAATGATACTTAATGCTACCAAGAAACAAAACGTTCAAAGTAAATAACAGGTTAAGCTTGTATATATTTTTATTCTTGTTTTTTTTGTTGACATCATCTACAGCCTAATAAATCTGTCAACCATCTTTGTCCTTTCTTGACCATACCTACGGACAGAAGTATCTGTCAATTACTTCCACCATTCAAGGTAATGTATTTCAGTCCAGAGAGATCGCCTATATTGTTGATGTCAGCCTTTCAACTGTCTGTAGTCTCATCAAGGTAAAGAAACAAACTGGAACCATCAGTCCAAAATATAAAGGAACACGCAATCAAAATAGAAAATCAACGCCAGAAGACGACGTATACGTGATCGGTATACATCTCCACAATGGCGAATTTCTAAATGCGCTATTAACGATACACGGTCGGTTACATGAAACTATATTAACAGCACCCTCTCGGTTAAGAGGTTATCTTAACGATACCCTGTCGGTTATGAGGTTATTTTAACGATACTCGGTCGGCTAAAAAAGATTATATTAAGGATAACCTGTTGGTTAAATGAGTTCATAAAATTATTCTAGACGCAGTTTCTTAATATTGACCCTTGTTCTAACTCGAGTGGTTGACGGATAATTCATTGCGGCCACACACGAAATTACTTACCAAGCCCCCTAACTTATACTTTTATCTCTTTTTCAAATTAAAAAGTTCCAAGTGTTTTCTTTTTTTCACTCATCGCAAGGCGACTTACGTTAATATTACCTCGAAACAAAGGCTTCCATACGGTCAACGATGTGAAGCAAAGGGCCGGTACCTACATGGGTGATCGCTTAGGAATAACATGTATTCTAATCTCGGGTGTGCCGGATGTGCAGTTCATAATGGTTCGGAGTTTTTAATCTAACAAGCTAGTTTTAATTCCACTTGGTATTGTTATATTCATAAAAGACGATTGGGAAAGTTATGAATAATCGTCTTCTTCCCCAGCTAGGGGTTAAATATTAAGACTTTCATCACTAAATTATTATCGCCAATTAAAAAAAAGATTACGATCTGAAAATGTTTTTATGTTTTTAACATGAAAAATAAAACGGTTATGGAAAAATGACACACTCGCCGAGTATTGGAAATAACTAGGGAATTTATTATTGTAAAAACTTGTGTACAGCGAACTGTTGTGGATGTTGGATAAGGATATGTTCATAGAGAGCGTAGCAAAGTTCTGCACGCCATGTTTGCTCGCTTGTACCCGAAGTCCCTTCTTCTTGTCTCCCAGCATGCAACCATTAGCTGTGAAACGCACTCCTTTGAATGGTTCAGGGCAAATAACTTTTGACCCTTTTTAGGGTGATCCTAATAGTTTTCTTCTTTAATTAATCTGCAAAGCCGTAGAAAACGAATTAATCAAACAACCAAGCCAATAATGCCAATACGACCCGAAAAGTTACGGGGATTGAAAGAGAATGCGGAGACTTTGGTGAGGAGATATGAAGAAATTACAATAAAATGAATAGAGTTCTGGAAGAAAGATGATAGTGACTGATATTGCATTTAGAATTTTGCAAACAGCAGGTGGCAAGTGAGTAAGAATTCCGAGATTCACAAGTGAGAATCCCGAGAAAAGAAACTGTAAAACTGACGGTTGCATTAAGCTAGTTAAATAAAAAAAAAAAACAGTGAATCCGAGTTGCTAATCTAGTCAATCAGTTAAGTGACATGCGTTATACACGCTTGGACGATCATGTCTCGAAAGAGACATGACTGACTGGGCAGAAGGTTATCTCGCAGTAGGTTGCCATTGCTTTCTGAGGTAGACTGGTTGCCAGCCAAGGTTATAGAACCCAATCTGTCCTGTTATTTGACTCATAGTTAGAGAGAGAAGGGATGTATAATATTATTAAGTAGTAATTAGTGAGGGATTTGTTTACTATTTCATAACAATATAAAACTGATCCCTCACTTTATGCCCAGTAGAAGCCCTAATCTTGATTCCAACTATTCAGTCAGTCAGTTAAGTTTACGCTCAGCATGAAACAGTCTGTCGTCCCTGAGTGTTGACTTCAATGTTCTCTCTTTTATATTTACACACGCTCTATCTCTGATACTGAGCATTTTAACCCATAAATATTAGTTAGTTGAGTCGCATGCGTTATACACGCTTGGACGATCATGTCTCGAAAGAGACATGACTGACTGGGCAGAAGGTTATCCCGCATTACTTTCTGCGGTACGTAGGTTGCTAGCCAAGGCTATAGAACCCAATCTGTCCTGTTATTTATACCATAGCTGGAGGGAAAAGACGAATTAATACCTTTTCAAAGATTATTTGCGCGTAAGTGAATGCAAGAAAATTAACCGCAATTCAAATTTATAATTTCTCGTTCCGAGCCGATACCCACTGCACCACAAACGCACATCTTGTTGCAATATGTATTCTAATTTGAAAACATTCTGACAAACACAGTGTAATATAATTTCCTAGCAGCAAATATAGCTATCAATTTGACATAGTCACTCCACTTGTCAGTGGAAAACGTGAGCTTAACAAGTTGTACGATCTGCTGTGCTGAAATTTTAGCATCAACCATGCTAATAGCAGACAGAAAAGATTCTCTGTTGGTGATTAGATAAAAAAACATTTTTATTTTGGAGGCGTTAAAATTTACAAATTCTCATCAGTCGAACTTGACCATTGATTGGAGGTTATTTTCGAGAGCACTTGCCAGATGGTGGTGAGACATATTTCTTTCTAGAATCTAAAGGCAATGTAATATCTCTGTAAACCTATACAATGTCTTTCGATCGAGTCACGTGCTGGAGGAACTTAGAAAATTATCATGTTCCAAGTAAATTTTCTTTACATAAAAGCGTACACATCGCATGCTGCACATAATTAAATTAAAGTCTTTTTATCTGCCAAACTTTGTTAAAAGAATAATTAAATTAAAAGAGGAAAAAGAAAAGACCAACTGTGTGAGATTTAGGAGAAGATTTCCGTTTTAATTAATTCGACAATTAGTCAATTAATGTTTATGCTGCTGATCATATCTTGATCGACCCGATTTCATCCGGGCTTTTGAATTATAATCAATGGCTGCTTTCTTTTTTTTTTTTTTTTTTTGTAGTGAATAGGTTTTATTTCTTCTTTTCTTTTGCTTTTTCATAAATTTTTGAATTTTTATATAATAGTCTGTTTACATTTATCTGTGCTTAAACTTAAATGAATATTAATCGAAAGTATTTACCCATTTTTCGTCGACATGTGAGTGTGTGATTTGCATATTTCTGTTACGTCCCACTTTTTTATTTAATGTCGTTTCTTGATGCAGTTTTCTCTTTTTTTCTTTCTATCATTGTTCGACATCGCTTTCAGTTTTTACTCTCATCCGCCATTGATTTTTTTTTCAATTCCTTTGAAACAATATGATGGAGAAAGTGGGAATTTTTTTTCTGCAACCCTGTCTTTTTAATTATTTTTGTAATAATGACCCCGGTGGACTTAGGCAAGCATCACTTTTCTACCATTCGTCCATGCATTAAATATTGCTGACACATCTGGTTTGGTGCTTCTGATATTTATTCATAAAGTTTCAATAAAATCCAAAGAAAGATCTGAAATATTATCACTTTTGATATGGCATCTCGGCTTCAGTTTCCCACCGCCGTAACATAGTTTCCCCTGTGACTTATCTAAACTTATTTATAAATGGAACTTTGTCTGTGTGTGTGTGTGTGTGTGTGTGTGTGTGTGTCCGTTACCTATAGACTCCGAAACGGCTGAACCGATTTTCTTGAAAATTTACACAGTTGTACTATAAGCGTCTGCGAGTGTTCTTAGCTAGGTTTTGTGTCAAGGTATCCCCGATAAATATCGAAAATCGATAATTGAAAAAGTCGGATTATAGAAGGAGTGGTCCGATTTTAATCAAATTTGATACACTCATTGACGAAGACATAAGAAACGATATTCAGAAGTTTCAAGGTTGCAGTTCTTACAATAGTGCAGAAAATCGATAATATATATATATATATATATATATATATATATATATATAAAATGCAACGACGAAACAACTTATTTGATATCGATACCAGAAAATAAAAATTTTACTTACATCCATTCAATTTTCTTTCAGTCTACGGTTTCGCTTTAACTGGAAACAACTATTGTTTTTTAGTCTTTCGTGCAAACGTTCAAAGAGTTTGAGCTCCAGGACCATGGATTAGTTTTAAAGCTTTCATTACACCCGAGCAACGCCGGGCTATACTGCTAGTCCATAAATATTTTAATGCCAACTGTTCTGAAGATCTTTCCTATTTGGCATATCGACAATACAAACTCGTATTACAAGTTTGGTAGGTAGGTAACATTTACTATTGAAATCGAAAAATGTAACCGTAATTTGTATTCTTACAGTTTATTTTCTCGCTTGTAGAACTTTCTTCAGGCCTCTTGTTTTCTAATCATCTTTGATTTTCAAAATTTTAACCACATTAAAACAACGATTCCTGTATGATCAAGCAACGTCAAGCCTGGTTAGTACCTAGATAGATGACCGCTTTGGATGACAGTATGCAGGTGAGGTAATACATAATGAGTGTCGAATTTGAATTCCCGTTGTGTTAGTTATATTTACTTAAGTGCAAATATCATCGATAAATTTTTTCATACACGTATTATTTCTCATGACTTAATTAGTAAGAATTGTATGACTAAAACCTTATTATCTTTAAAAAAAAATTCACAATCATAAAAACATATATGGCTTTAAATTAACTTGAAATGATTGATAAACTGGAGAAAACAAATAAATAAAAAATGTCAGTCAAGATTTGAAATTCAATGCAAATCTTTAAATTTTGTACTCTTTACTCCTATTCATTTAATTTGCTCTCGGTATTATTTTTCTCATATTGTTCTATCATCAGAAACCGCTAATACCTTAGTTGCCTTATTACCTTGCTTGGGGTAAAATCATTTAAAAGAATATTCTTCAGATTTTTCTTGCTCGAAGAAGATTTTGGCTATCCCATTTACTATTCAATTTTTACTTGTTTTGCCATAGTATTTGCACAAAAATATTAAGAATGTTACTATTTCCGCCTGCTTTTCTTGTATTTGCATTGTTTCCTTATTATGTACAATAGAGATTTCAAATTTTTCTTTGTGATTAAAGTAGAATTTTCATTATTTAAATTTATTTTTATAGGTACAGAATCTAATTAATGATATAAAAATGTACGCTAAGCAACCGACTTCGCTCCCTCTCCTCAGACCTTTACGGGAAATTCAAACTTAGATTTAATATAACAATGAATTTTATAGTACAAAAAAAGAAAGAAAAAAGAGGAAAGAAGTAAAAATATAAATAGAAAAAAAAAGCGTGAGACTAATAATAGCGACGCTAAACAAACATTCACGCTGTTTACACAAGGATGGTTTACGGGACCCGATATAAAGAGTCTCTTGCACTTTGAGAAGAAATACAGAGAGCGCCCGAGACACAGCAGTGCACCAGTCAGTACTGAAATTAGCAGAACACTTTCTGTTATATATTAGGTGCTCACATATATCGGAACTGTAAGTATTTGGGAGAAACCCATTCAAAGGCAAGTTGTGATTCCTGATGTCCTTGATGCAGTTTTCTCATTTTCTTTCTAACAATCTTCGACATCTCTTTCAGTTTTTAATCTCATCCGCCATTGATTTTTCTTTTCAATTCTTCGTAGACAACATGTCCAGGCGCTGAGTAATTCCCTCTATGTAATCAGCACCGCAACTATAATTATATTTATAAATAACAAAATTTACTTGATGGAAAGGGCATCATTGGCCGGATTTGGAAAACTATACAGACCTCAGCCGAGAAAAAAAACAATGACGGACATTACATTAAATCTGCCTATTCATCTTTCAAACTTGGATCCAATCCAGAAAGGTCTACGATAAACAGGTCACCTTTTAACTGTACAATATTTAACCTTTCTGAACTCCACAATCTTGTCACGGATGCCCGAATGAACAGTGATAGGGGGATACCCTAAAACATATAAGGTTTCCTTCACAAAATTAATTTCAGCATCCAAGAAAGACACCGAACATATCATTAATGCACTATGAACTAGATTTCTAATAATGTTTATCTTACATTTTCTAGAACAAAAGGAATCCCAACGCGTATCTAACCCAGCAAATGTTGGTTTCTTATAAACTGAGGTAAGATAAGTTGTTGGTATCAGATGTACTAGGACATCCATAACGCTAATTGTGATTTATATTCTTTCTCAACCGTAAACCTCAGGGCTGGATGAATGCCATTTAGGAAAGGGAGAAACTGATTAACCCAATTTCATCAGTAAATAAACAGAAAGTATCGTCAACATATCGACAATTCAGTTGAAAACGAAGTGCACTACCTCTTCAAAGCCAACAAAAATATTGGCCAGTGCCGGAGTCAAAGGAGAGCCCATAGCAATCCCGTCAATCTGTCGGTACATACTTTTATCAAAACCAAACTCAACGGACAACGTAGCAAATTTCAGGCTACCCTATTTAATAGATCAGAGAGATCAGGCCGGCAGTTCAGTTTGAGTTCACTTCAGATCAGAGTCTTGAGTGAAGAGAAGATGAACGCAGCAACCAACTGTCCCTCCTGTACCTGCGTGTCTGCCTCCGAGCAAACCCGTACTCCACGCCAACGTGACTGAAGAAAAAGAATAAAAGTGTAATTGTACATGTTATATATAGCATCCGTCATTCTAGCAGCGAGAAGTATATTGCCATTCTGGTTTCCAGCTTATTTTTCGTCGGAATGGTTCCCAGGTGTATGCAGTATATTTGCGCCTAGGGTATATAGCAGCAATCATTTTGGTGCCTTGTGACTTGGTGTTTGTTTTTCTTTTTGTTTTTGTTCTTTATCTTTTATTTTTTGAAAGAGAAAAAAGATTGATCGTCCCTAGTTACGACGTCTAGTAAACACTACACGTTTATGTTAACAGAAAACATCCAAGACATGTAGGTGACATTTTCGTATATATTGTGTGAAATTTTCTCTTGTGTTAATTTAAAAAAAGTTCTAGTTCAAACGAAAACTAAGAATGAAACTGCATAAGAAATAGAGCTAAAGTAAGAAATAAAGTTGTTGTAAAATGTGAAAATATTTTCGGACTCTTCTAGTCGTTAAGTTCGACTTTGGCCCTAACCAATCTTAGGCAGGTAAAAACCTTCATTGTAAATATCTCCTATCGCCTCTTTGTTTGTTTTTTTTTTGTTTTTTTTTTAATCATTTCACCCCAAGCAAGGTAGTCCACCGCCACTATTGCGCTTGGGGCTACATGGAGGAAGGTAAATAGAAAGAGTAGTTAGATATAGGAAATGTCAGAAGTGGGGTGATAGATAGTTGGGTAGGTGGGAAGAGTGTTTGAAAGAATGGAAGCGAGTTAGTTTGTTAGGAGGTGTCTATTGACCTTACATTTAAACTCCTGGAGATTGTAGCCGTCGGGAAAGAAATCATGTGGAAGGGAATTCCACACTCGGGAAGTGCGAGAAAAGAAACTGTTGGAGTAGAAGTTGCGGTTGCATTCTATCGGTTTCACTGTAAAGGGTGGGATCTACTTGCTAATCTAGTATCTCTTGCAAATTCGAACCTAGGGGGCACCAGTGATCTAAGTTCATCGGAGCAGAAGCCGTGAAAGTATTTATAGAAGAGACACAGGGAAGCCACGTCGCGTGAGAGACTGCAGGCGGTCTGCTAATAACAAAAAGAAAACCGCGATAGTTAAGTTTTTTCAGGTTGATTTGGTTATTAAAAGGACCACAGGAAAACAAGAAAGTTAGACATGCGTAGAAAAAATCATTGTAAATAAAGTTGTTTGAGAAGACGTCGGCGCTTGAGAAAGGTTATTGGATTAAATTCCTTATGATAGTGTATACAGTAGTTGCAGTCCGTGAAGAAAACGTTAAATTATATAATATTTAGAGCAAGGCTGGTCCATTTTTAGACTAAATTAGTTGGAAGCTTAGAACAGTAGGTGTTACGACTAATACTCCAATAAAAAGAACATGCCTGCATCATTAGATACGATCAAACCTTTAGAAAGTTTTCTTCGTTCTTTTCTCGTTTAGTTGTTGTTGCTGTCTTCTCAGACAGACTTGAAATGACATGCACTGCAAATAATGGCAAATTTCTGTGTTCAATCATAGTATTGTTGAAAATTTAAAAATTTTATGTGTGATATGAAACTCGAGCAGAGGGACACGTGGCAAACGCGGACGTCATTTACCTACCGTCAATCTGTAAATTGTGGACGCGGTTATCGCCTACGATAGCATGGGCGTACACCAGAATCTATTTGAGAGTGATTCAATTTAAGTGGGGAGAGGACGAAAACAAAAAATATCGAACTTTTGAACAGTATAAAATTTTCCTGATCTTTATGTTTCTCGAAAAGAAAAGAAAAGAAAAGAAAAAGGAAAAAAACGAACTTTTGTATATTCTAGAAACTTTTGTGTTTTCTTCGAAAAGAAAATGAAAAAAAACGAACTTTTCACGCATTACAGAACTTTTTCTGACGGTGTGTTAGAGAAAAGAAACGAACTTTTGAACATTATAAAAAATGTTTTCTTGTTTGTGTTCTTCGAAAAAAAACTTTTTAGATATTACTGAATGTTCTCTGGCATTGTGTTAGGAAAACAAAAGAAACAGAAAAAATAATAAAAGTAAGAAAACAAAAGTAATATCAATAGTAAAAAAGTAGGTTCACTTTCACTTTTTTGTTCCAGTGCATTGAGCATCATTTTTTTTTTTTTTTTTGTTTTTGGTTTAATAATTTTCTTCAGGGTATCACAAAGAAGTATGTCGATGCCACAAAGTCAATAACAAATTCACTAGAAAAAGAAAGAGGCAAAGGACAACAGAAGCAAATAAAGCCTTTTGCTGGTCAGTAGGTGGGTTGTGGTTGGTGCATGAATGAATGAACGAATAAATAAATAAATAAATAAATAAATAATATACAAAATGGACAAAACGGAATGATAAAAAAGCCGAGTTAATGTCCAACTGAAAAGACAAAGAAGCTCACTGTGGTAGAAGGTTGCTATAAGTCAGCGGTGAGTTTAATTTTGAGGGGTGCAGAAAGCTTTGGAGAGTGACAAAAGTGCACGAAAGATAGGATCTTTGTGGTTATTAGTTATGTAATCACGCGTCTCAGAATGGCGATTTTCTAAATGTTGCTTGGATGTGATGTAAGGTCGAAGTTATAGAGGGTCTCGTGAATTTCGGGCTCACGCCATGGTCGTAATTGTTCTGGCGTTGACCATTGTTCAACGTCGAGGTTCGCAACGCGTCTCAGTATGTGTAGACGGGCGACCTACTCGGTGGAAGTTAAAAAGGAAAAAAGCAAGGAAAAAAAAACAAAACAAAAGGAAAACTTTTTTTTAATGCAAATCGCGTTCTAGTCTGTTTCATTATTATTATGAGGCTAAGTTAGAGTTCACTTCAAGAAAAGAATCCCCTTGCAGAGATTTAACAAGTTAAACACATACACACAATTGAAGAATTGATATTGATATTTTTTATTACATTTCCTTGTGTTGTACTGTTTCATCGATTATTATGGTATGTTATGTAAATGTGTTGTACAATGACGTGGTTGTATAGTTGAAGGGGTTGGTCGTGAAAGAAATGTCCTTAAAATGTTCACGGATGAACATTTTGAAAAATGATATGAAAAGAATATTATATATTATTTTGTTGTGGTGTATTTGCACCGAACGATGCAAAGCCAGCAAGATTTGAAAAAAAATATTGTTTTGAAATGTCAGAGAGTACAAAAACGAACTTGCAGAATGGGTTTGGTTTTGATGAACAGTGATGTCGAAGTCAACGAATTAACCACTCGAAATATAAATAAAATACGGGACGGTAGTGTCACTTTCCGAGCGAGGCTTGCCTATTAAATTGATCAGAGAGATCAGACAGGCAGTTGAGTTTTTAGTTCAGTTCAGATCAGGGACATGATGGAAAGGGAAGATGAACGCAGCAGCCAACTGGCCCTCGTGTGTGCGCGTGCCTAACTCTAACCAAACATATACTCGGCGCCACCGTCACTGAAGAAAAAAGAATTAATTCTAAATGTATATTTTTTATATATATGCGTGAAGAATATAGTCATTTTGAATCCCAGTTTATACATCGTAGAGAAGTGGTATATACCCCAATACCGATGGCTTAGAATACGACCAGATTATAGTTATTATACTGGCACCTTGGAAATATAATCACACTATAAGATATTATCTGGTGGCTTAGTATTCGATCACATTATAGGATATTATTTTGATAGATTTGAATACGGTAATATTATACAATTGTATATTGAAGGCTTCGAATACGATCACATTATAAAATATTATACTGGTCACTTACAATACTATCAAATTATATAATATTATACTGATGACTTAGAATACGGTAACATTATACAATTATACTCTGTTGGCTAAGAAGATGATCACATTATAGAATATTATACTAATGGTTTAGAATACGATCACATTAAATAATATACTGATGGCTTAGAAAATTATCAAGTTATATATTATTATACTTATGGCTTAGAATTCGTTTAAAAAATCTTCCTACAATATCAGTAATAGTCCATAAATCAAGGAATGTTTAAAAGATTTATTGCACCGATATTATTTGGAAAAAAAGCTATGCACTTATTAATCCGGAGTGGTGAATTGAATACATGGAAGATTTGACAGCTGAAACATTGTTCCTTCAGCCGACGAACTTTTCAGTCCACCCTCAAATATGACCAAATTTCATTGCACAAAGTGAGGAGGAATATTAAGTAGGAAGTCAAAAAGAATAGCGATTCCTTTTAACCTTCACACCACATTTATCTTCATCAAGCAACCCTTCGGGGATCAGAAAAAAATGCTTAAAATAAATAAACCGATCAATAAATAAATTTGACCTCATCTAATGAATTAAAATGATGTGTCTACTCTTCCGCTCAAGTGAAACCTTCATTAATTCGTTAATGAGATTAATGCAGTTCGATATAAAAAATGGACATCTTGATCTCGCTTTGACTTGAACAATGCAGGTACTTCGGTTCAATGATTGAGAGAATGCTTTTTTCCCTTATTTCATTCATCCACTTGCCATGAAATTCAGTATCCAATGCATTGCTTTCATCTAAATAAAATCTAATATCGTTATAAATTCTGATAGAAATATAGCCATTTCTTCATTTTCTTTATTGTTTTTTTCGTACCTGTTTGCTCCTTAGGTTACATTGCTGGATCGAAAAAAAATCAAAAAACAATTATTATTACAAAGAATTTTTTCACTAATTTGTGAAACGAAGCCGTTTACAAGCCAAGTGACAACGTTCCCGTGACGGTTTGAGAAAAAAACATTCGACCTATTTCTAAAAAAAATTACTTGTTTATTAAGTAATATCGAATAACATTATTTCTAAAAACATAACATTCTAGATATTTCTAAAATATAAGACGTTATTAAAAGGCATATCGATGGCGATTAATGTAATTGTGTGGTCGTATGGCGATTAATGTAATTGTGTGGTCGTAACTTTGAATAGGGATATTTTGTGATCGTATTTTTGATTTAGGAAAATTGGGGTTCGTAACTTTGAGTCGGGACATATTCTTGTAACTTTGAATAGAGAGATCTTGAGGTCCTATATTTGAATAAGGATAACTTTGAATAGGGAAATTTTGAGGTAGTAAAATTAAAAGAAAACTTTTCTGGTCGTAACTTTGAATAGGTTAATTTAAATCTGAAATATGTATGCAACATTAGGACAGTAAATATTTATTGTATTCATTCAATTCAAGCAAAAATTGTAGTTTCAGTAAAAGATAATTAAGAAAAGCTTTCGATATCAATTTCGTCACCATGATGCAAGAAAGTTTACTAAAAGCCATATATCATTTACACTATATCTTATATTTGAAAATATTATTTTTTATAAAACCTCTTTTATAAAAAAACAGACAAACTACCAGGACTGGTCATTTTTTTAAAAATTGTAACGAAGAAATATTAATGTTAAATGGTATTACTAGCCGTTTCCTTATAAGTAAACAGTTGGCATATTTGCACTCGCATTTTTGCACTGTTGATGAATCTTGAGTGTCATCCCCTAATCTAGCAGGTCTGTCAGCATAAACGTCTTTAGGGTTATGGTGATTAAAAAAAAAACAGTAAGAAAGAGTTTGTAGGTATCTCAATTAGTTTTATTTTTCAAAGTACTTTCAGTTTTATCCAAGATTATATTCATGGGGTTGATTTTTAAGAAACAACTAATTTAAAGACATAAAACTAATAAAAATACAACGAAACTCATACGTGCCTCCGATAAGATTAAAATAAAAATGAATAGTTATGTAAAAATTATTTCATCAAACATGCTTAAAATAAGATATGCTGCTAAATATATACACGTATATATTTCAATTTTTTAAAGTTGTGGTAATTCGGTTAATAACGTTTTTTTTTCTTATGGAATATATAGCTTAAATAAGAGTTGTTGTTTATTTTGAAAAAATATTTTTAAAAATATCATCTTAGGAGCTCACTTACTTTTACTCACTAATGTATATATTTCTTATTGTAAACGTAACATTAGGAAGTGTACATTAAGATAATATTTAAAGTAGTAAGAAATAAATCCAGATAGAAAAATTCAATTTGTGACGTTTATAGTAAAAAATATATGCCGTGTGTGTATATACATATATATTTAATTATTTGTTAGAACATTATTTTTGATCGATACTCGTATTTAAGTATTTAATCTCTTTATAATCAAACATTTATTCCTACCGACCTGGTTATTAACGATAAAGTTTTGTTACGAAAATGTGCTTCATTCGGCAGGGTTCGAACCTGCGACTCCTATCCTCATAGGGGAAGCCAATATGTGATCTCCAGACCACAAATGAGCAACAATCTAAACGAAGTCAAATTAAGCCTATATAACCCAATTGACTTCATTTAGACTGTTGCTCATTCTTGGTCGAGAGATCTAAGGCACACCAGATCAATTGGTGGCTCCTGTATGTGGATAGGGATCGCAGGTTCGAATCCTGCCGAATGACACACAATTTCGTAACAAAAATGTATCGTAAATAATCAGGCCGGTAGAAATAAATATACATACTATTTGTTATAAACAGAATATCTACTTAAATACGAGTATCGATCAAAAATAATGTTTAAACATATAATTTCAAATAGTCGGTTTATTTATAATCATTTCGTTAACATATAGGTGTTTGTGCGTATAAAACGTACTTTTAGTGGATACACACTACAAATCACGTTTATAATAATGAAAGATATCGGACAAAAATCAATTATATATATATATATATATATATATATATATATATATATACAATTCAGAAATGGGATCCAATGATCAATTTTGAGGGCAGAACCCTATTCATGCGCGATTTTTTGATAAAATAGGAAATTCGAAAATTCATACGAATGTTTATATTGGTAAGGAAAAGAAAAAGAATAGTTAAATGAAAAAGCTCAAATTTGATATCATAGCGTTCAATTTGTCTATTTTCAGGAACCTTATAGATTGTAACACTAACTGTGCTAAAACTTATGATGAGAACAACGATAGTGAAATTAGTATTATTTTAGGTGAAAGAAAATAAGTTCTAACTTTTGACCATTCTACTTGAACTAAATGTCCTTACGATAGATTTGATGTCTTGATGGGGGGGGGGGCATATGATTCAACTGATGTCGCAGTTGTAGTAGGGTTTTATATACTTGATAAATTGTAAACCCTTAACAAACAAACTGTAAATAAATAATCTTATATACGTCGAGCTCACTAGCTGGATCAGTTTTAATATTTAATTTTTAATTAAAATTAATAGGATCAACTTATGGAGTTTATCAATAAGCCCTTTTTCGAGTTGTTAACAAAACGTTCGTATAATTACTGGCTTTTCGAAATCAAGGTAAGAGAACGCGTACATTCAATTAAATTTCTTGAAACTTCGAATGAACCTGTCGTCACTCCTTGGATTCAGAATGCAACAAATTATACTAACGTTTGTTTAATAATTTGAATAGACATGAAACATGATTAACCAATAAAAAACAACAAAAACAAAAGTAAAAATTACAGAATGTATTTTATTACTTTGTCTATATCTTATTCTCTGATGAAACTTTAATAAAAGTGAAATATGTTAGATTGATAAAGTGTTCCTCTTTGCTCCTTATATATATATATATATATATATATATAAAGAAAGAGAGAAATAGAGAGAATTTAAGAAATTTTGAATGTGAATTAAAGCATGTATTTGTATATTCATGTATTATGCATACTTTTCATATTCAGATAAACATTTTCTGTTTGCCTGCAGAAACCTAACGAATATTTTCGTTTTTATTTTTTATTATATATATGTATTCAAGGTGTTTGTTTGTTTATATAATTTGTTGCTGTTTTTTGTTGTTGTTGTTGTTGTTGTTCTTCTTCTTCTTCTTCTACTACTACTACTACTACTACTTCGTATTATTATTCTTATTATTATTGTTGTTGTTGTTACTGCTGCAGCTGCTGTTATTTTCATTATTATGTTTCTAAATATCAAAGTCTATGTACCATCGAGCATGTATCTGTTTACCTGTGCGGTGCGTCATCAAACTCTGAAGTTGGATCTGATATTATTACATTCCTTTTTGAGTTCTCGAGGGAAAATATCGCTTTTTCCATTTTTTCTATTCACCTGGCAGAAAGCTCTTGGCATTAGCACACACTCTCGATACTCCTTCGTGTTTTGCCAAAGAGGATTATTCCAGTTAGATTGATTTCGATCTCGCTGTCCTCTGGGCAACTCTAAACCACTAATGATTTCGTCGACTTTGACAAAACAGACTGAGTTTTTTCTAACGTCTCTCCGGCAATGACAAAGACTTGTACGTATTGCTAATACATTGTTCTACACGTAAAGGGAAACAGTTATGCAAGTGGACCTGCTTTTGTGGGGTATGCAAATGCGTAACAACGAGATGCGCATATATATATGTGCTATACATATTTTACATATCGATTGACAGTTACTGAATAAATACAGGATTGTCCATAAATAAGAAAACGTCACATTTTATAGAATATTTTTATCAAAGAAAGAGAGAGAGCGATTTTATTACAGTTACACCTTACCTTAAATCGGTAATTCGTTCCAGGAGAGGCGACTAAATTCGAAAAACGAATTTAGCCGATTATACTTGTGTCTGAATTTAGGTATCTTTGAATAAGGATATTTTTAGATCGTAACTTTGAATAGAGAAATTTTGTGGTCGTCAATCTGAAAAAATAATTGTGTTGTTGTAACATTGAATGAGAAAGTTTTTTGCCACAATAACAATTCTCAATTCTTTATTTAATTTAAAAATATATTTTGAATAATATACGGCAAATAAGAATCTACTTTAAGCTTACAAACAAATAAATTTCATTTTTAGTATAGTACAGAAAAAAGTAATCGAAATTTACGAATACAAGTACGTACATACTTATAAATGTAGATGTTTACAATTTGGTGAGCGTTTCAGTACATTGTGGACTCTATTTATGAATGTGGTTTTCTCTAATCATAATAAAATAAACCGATTTTTTAAGGTCAAATAAGAAAAACTGTCAGTAAAATTATTTTATAATAGTAAAAACTAAACTTATTTATGTTAAGTTTACCAATATTTATTTCATTTTGTTTATTTACATCACGGACGTAGATGGCTGTGAATCATCAACATCAACAGTTGATTCTATCTGTTGTTTCTTTTTTTTTTTTGATAATCTTTTTAAAAAGAAATTGGTTGATGGTTCCTTAAACTGTGTTTTTTTATCATTTCTTCAAGGATTACAGATTTTTTCAATTTTCATTCTCTAGGGTTTATAATGATTATATTAACATTTACTATAAATGTACAAATTTTTATATGATTGCATATAGTTTTATTCTTATTTATTAAGTAACATAATTTATGTGCTTTTAACGTTTTCTAATGATATTACGACTTCAGTATTTTCGGACAGACATGTAAAATAAAACAAAATGGCTTATATTTGATTTTTATTTTTCGTGCTGAATGGCTAGATAACTCCGTCACAGATCTTGCTGGTGTACACACTATGAATTTTTCTATCACTCAGTCCCTGACGCAGGTGGTGTAGTTCCCCACGTGTTTTTGTAATAACCCTAACGGACACGACTCACTACTAGATCAGTGCTTTACCTCCACCCCTGACTCTTGCAATGTCAAACAACTCTGCCCTCTCGGAAACTCTGACCATGCATTAGTTTCCGTCAATATCTCCTTCTGCCTCCACCCCACCCAAGAACCTCAAACCAGCAGAATATCTTACTGCTACCAAAGAGCCGATTGGGACTCATTCCACGATTTCCTGAGTGACGTCCAATGGAATAAAGAATTTAGCCTTCCTGTTGAAGAAAGTGCTGTTGAGGTCTCCTCTTGAGTTAAGGCTGGCATCGATTCTTTCATCCCTGCCAGAAAGTTGATAATTAAATCCCACTCATCCCCCTGGTTTTCCCCTGCCTGCTCAGCTGCCATCACCCACCGAAACCAGTTCTCTTGGCTTTAGCGGAGTCACGCGTCAGACCATAACAGGCGCCATTTTACCTCGGCTCGGAATGAATGCAAGAAGGTTCGTAAAGGAGCTAAGCTGATGTTTGCAGCCAGAATGAAGCAACGCATAGCATCCCGTAAATTCGGCTCCAAAGACTACTTGAGTCTCTGTAAAAGCGTGCTAAACAGCAGTAAGCCCTCAATACCCTCTCTAATCAACGAATTTGAGGTCCTCACCTCTTCAACAGACAAGGCTGAGTGCTTCACTCGCGGATTCTCTACTAACTCGACACTGGACCCGTCTGGAGTATCTGTACCAGACTTCCCTCTCCGAACCCAGGCCCAACTGACTGACATACTAATTAATCCCTCGGTGGTCTTCAAAATAATTTCTAAGCTTGACCCCCATAAGGCGAGCGGTGGCGACGGAATACCCATCATTGTTTTATAGAAATGTGCCCCTGAACTCTCCTCTGTTCTCTCTAAACACTATAACTACTGCCTTTCTGCTTCTGGCTTTCCTGCCTACTGGTAATCCTCCTCCGGGTTGGGTCCTCGACCAAATCCAACGGAGAATCTGTAATATGATCGATCCCGACTTGGCAGCTAGGATACAGTCGATTTCTCACAGACGCAGTGTGGCTTCCCTGTGTCTTTTCTACAAATACTTTCACTGCTACGATGAACTTAGCTCACTGATACTGCCTATATATGAATTTACTCGAGCCACAAGATTAGCAATTAGATCCCACGCTTTTACTGTGAAACCAATAAATTGTAAACGCAAATTCTACTCCAACATCTTTTCTCGCACTTCCCGCCTTTGGAATTCCCTTCCGCATACTGGCTTTCCTGACAGTTATAATCTCCAAGAATTTAAATGTAAAGTCAGTTGTCATCTCCTGTCTCACTAACTTACGTCCTCTCCCTCATTATTTTTTTCGTTCTTCTCCTACTCTCTTCCTCACACTTCCTACAACCTCTTATTCCTTCTCATAACATTCCTCCTATGGAACCTCCTACACAACAGTGACAGTAAAATGTCTTGTTTGGGGCGACACGATTATAATATATATATATATATATATATAGTCATCCGCAGACAGATCTGTTTCGCTGTATCACAGCTGCTCACTCCGATTGCTTTTAAGCCAGGATTGAAATCTGACCGAATTGGCGTCAGTCGGCGATTCTACCTCTGGTCTATGGGCGTTCGGTAGAAGATGACAGACTTTTTAGCATGCTTATTATCATTATACACGCCCAATAGCCAGAGTGCTCTAATTCATTAGTGAATGAGCGATGCATGCATGCGAGAGTAGCTACTGTTTTTCAAAGTCTACCATTCTTTCAGAGTGCTCAATCAGGGTGTGAGAGCGTATATATATATATATATATATATATATATATATATATATATCGCTCGTTCACTAATGAATTAGATCACTCTGACTATTGGGCATGTATAATGACAATATGCATGCTAAAAAGTCTGCCTTCTTCTACCGTGTGCCCATGGCCCAGAGGTAGAATCGCCTACTGACGCCACTTCCGTCGGGTTTCAATCCTGGGTTAAAAGCAATCGGAGCCTAACCGTACTGATGAGCTGTGATACAGCGAAACAGATCTGTCTGCGGATGACTATATATATTTGATAAACGACTTATCTCGAAACGACGTAAACTGAGTTCTACCTGTATGCCGGATACAAAATTAAACAATCAAAATGGATATTAACACATTATTTATAGCCCATGTCTAGAGCATTCAGACTCTTGCCAAAATTGTCATCCTAATAGGAGTACACCACAAGGAAAAAATACTTTTCCTTCTGTTATGTCGGGTTTAAATACGCGTGTGTATTTGTATGTGTATGTGCGTGTGCGTGTGTGTGTGCGTGTGTATTTGTGTGTGTGTGTATTTGTATGTGTGTGTGTGTGTGTGTCTATTTGTATGCATGTGTGTGTGTGTGTGTCTATTTGTATGCATGTGTGTGTGTGTGTGTGTGTGTTGGTATAATAGATATCAGCACAGAAGAAGAAATCAGACAGCTGATTCCGAATTTCACTCCCGTTTTGCTTCGTTTAAATTTAACTCTTCCCTCTCCAACCTATGGGTTAAATAGTATGCCAAATCTAGGTTTTTCTTCCTTATGCAGCTAACAAAAATAGTGAAGAGTTTGTAATGACTATGAATGCGGTTATTTAATTAAACAATCTAAATGTTGAGTCATAAATAATTTTCGCTTTTTTTTTATCAACTTCAATCTTCATAACAATAGAATATCATTAAAATTATATATTCCCCATTATTTTTAATGACATTCCGAAAGTTTTGAGGAGAAAATATTTTCGTAGAACTCCTGGATCAGGAAAAATTTATCTGCCTCAAAAGCCTTTTGCCGCAATTAAAAAGTGGAGGGGAATGATCGATCGGTGCCAGGTCAGGTGAATATGACGTGAAGTATCGAGAGATCAACTGGTTTCCATCTTTGTCCTTGCTTATTCTTGTAATATGCGTCCTTGCGTTCTCATGGAACAAGAAAATCGTTCTAATCCACTGTGTACGCTGCCATGGCCGTTTACAAAGTAAGGGTTAAGGTTTAGGTTAACCCTAACCCTCCAACTTTATTAACTGATATGCAGGATTAGTTATGAGGATAATATACTACTGAAAACATTTTTTTTACTATAAATTATAAGTGAACTTGATATTTCGTACTGATAGATTTAAGATATCACTGATTTGATTCTAATATTTAAATGTAAATCAAATTTGTCATATTGTAAACAGTTTTCAGTGTAGAGATGTTTAGTGCAGTTTCTACGATTGAAATTTCTCTGCATCGGGTGCCCTTTCTATTCTTCTCAGGGTTCTTGACAAAATACAGCAAAGAATCTGTAATGTGATTGATACCGACTTGGCCGACCGCCTGCAGTCTCTCTCTCATCGGCGTTACGTGGCTTCCCTATGCCTCTTCTATAAATACTTTCATGGCTTATGCTCTGACGAACTTAAATCACTGGTGCCCCCTAGATGTGAATTTGCACGAGATACTAGATTGGTAACTAGGTCCCACCCTTTTACAGTGAAACCGATTAAATGTAACCGCAATTTCTACTCCAACAGCTTCTTTCCTCGCACTTCCCGCCTGTGGAATTCCCTACCGCATGCTTGCTTCCCCGATGGCTACAACCTCCAGGAGTTTAAATGTAAGGTCAATAGACACCTCCTAACAAACTAACTCACATCCACCCTCCCTAACTCTCTCCCTATGTACATCTTAAGTCCTCTATCACCCTCCTTCTGACATTTTCTATACCCAATCGCTCTGTGTAACCCCCTGCGCTATAGTGGCAGTGGAATGCCTTGCTTGGGCTGACATGATTTAAAAAAAAATCTCTATCATAATAAAAACCGCTATATATATATATATATATATATATATATATATATATATATGTGTGTGTGTGTGTGCGTGTGTATTTAGGCAGCATTTCTTTCATTTATGTATGTTTTATTTAATAATATAGTCAAATTTTGTCAATTTATTTCATGTAAATTTTTATCATAGTCTAATTAGCTTAAGAGCATTATCATTAAATGAAGAAATAGTTTCTGCACTATGCATTAGATTTTTTATATATTAGTATTCAATAATTGTTTTAGTATATTTTTTATCCTGCTTATAATTCGTATGCATTTGATTACGTTATAGGAGATTAATATATTTGAGATTAGTTTAAGTAATATTATGTTCGATTTGCTTTGTATTAAGACTTCAGAGAAAGCATCGTATTTGTTCAACTTTTTAATTCGGAAAGTTATTATTAAGTGTTTGTTTTATATTCTCTAATTCACTGTAAAAAATCTGTTTTGTGAATGAATACATGAAATCTAAAAACGTAAAAGTATTTTTTTGTAAATACTGTAGTTATATGAAACAAAACTCAGCCTATATTAAACTGAGAGCATTCAATGGATTTGGTCCTATTTTTCCGATGAGTGCAATGAAAAGTGTTTGGCTTTAGCGGTTTATGTACGCTTGTTTAACCGTCATTACCTTTGATGTTATAAATTTAATATTACAGGTTAGGCGCATTTTCTTGTCGTAAGCTTTAATGCTGAAGGATATTGAAATACTCTAAGTGAAATCAGTTTACATTTACTGAACAGCTTTGAGAGAATAGATGCGTTTGATGATTACAGTGATCAAAGCTTAAAGTCATATCTCGTTCAAACACCAGTTCTCGTACGATCACTGAAGTTAAGCAACATTGACCCTGTCAATAACTAAATAAGTGAACACTTGAGAATAGAAACTATAAGCATGAATGTGTAAGGGATAATGGTGAGGAATTAACAGGGGACCGCGTTACAAATCCTTTTGGATCCGTTATATTCACCTACGCAAAATAACCCTTTGCGAAACGCATGTATCTATCTTTACTATCACCAGTCATGGGTTAATTTGTGAAACATATATCACTAATTCTACGGTGTGCGTTGTGGTGCAGGATATGCTTTGTTGTGCAGTGGATATCGACTCGGAACGACAAATCGGGTTGCCGAGTTCGAATTCCAGTTAAATTCCCTGCATTCACTTACGCACAAATACCCTTGGAAAAGGTATAAATCCGTCTCTTTCCTAAGTTATGTGTTAAATAATTGGGTTCTATAGCCTTGGCTGGCAAGAAGTCTACCGCATAAAGCAATGGCAACATACTGCGCGATAATCTTCTACCCAGTCATGTCTCTTTCGAGACATGATCACCCAAAGCGTGGTATCACGTACGGCACTTAACTAACTGACTGAATATACTAGTTGGAAACATGATTAAGGCTTCTACTGGGTATTGATTTCTATTGTTACGAAGTAATAAACTGATCCCCCACTAATTACTACTTAATAGTATAATACATAACTTCTCCCTCTAGCTATGAGTCAAATAACAGGACAGATTGGGTTCTATAGCCTTGGATGGCAACAGGTCTACTACATAAAGCAATGATAACATACTGTGGGATAATCTTCTCCCCAGTCAGCTATGTCTCTTGCGAGACATGATCACTCAAAGCGTGTATCACGTATGACATTTAACTGAGTGATATCGCTAAATTATTCTTTCCTCGTATTCTATGTGCCATAAGTCTTCAGTACATAGGCGATCTTGGCCTTCAACAAAGGCTATCCCTTGTAGCTCTTAACAAACCTTCTCTTGATACCTCCTCCCAAATCCTGCTCTACCATTAATCTGCACAAGAACATCACGTCTGACCTGCATTGCTTTCCTCTGCTTCTCTTTTCCTCTATCTGTCGTGTGAATATCAGTTTCTCTAATCCTTTTGTCCTCATTACATGTCCTAGACACTTTACCTGTCTTTTCTTGATGTTAAACTGGAAGCGGTCGAAATGTGGTTCTACAGAAGGATGCTACGGATATCGTGGACTGAGCATACAAGCAACGACGAAGTGTTAGAAAGAATGGCAACAAAAAGGAAATTGATGCTGAGCATCAGGAAGAGACAACTGAAGTTCCTGGGACATGCAATGAGGAAGGAGAGCCTGGAGAACCTGATACTGACTGGACAGATAGAAGGAAGGAGAGACAGAGGAAGGCAGCGGATAACATATTTGCAGGGTCTGATCAGGTGGATGACGGAACGGGGGTTGCCAGGAGCAACAGGAGCAAACATACTAAGAGCCACAAGGGATAGGGAGACGTGGAGATCCATGATCGCCTACGTCCTGAAGGGACAGGGCACATAGAAGAAGAAGAAGTATAAGATTTCTCTTCATTTCTATCCTCGACGTTGCTCACATGCTGGGATCATAATATCCTGATCATCCTTCTGTAGAACCCCATTTCGGCTGCTTCAGTTCTTTCCTTCATCTTTTATAAGATTGTCTAGCGTTCGCTGTCATATTGAAGCACAGGCATCCCATAACAATCCAGTACACTCTTATTTGTTTCTAACATAATTTTCCCGTCTTTCATAATTCTAGTCAGCTTTTGAAATCTATCATCGTCCACGCAAATACACTTTTGGATCTCAGTGTTGCCTTTTCATTCTCTCTTAAAACACTTCTCAGTGATTTAAATTTCTTTATCTGCTTGATTTTAGTATCCCCGACCATTCGTTATAACTTGGGCTCCTCATTTTACTGATGACCATACAATCATTTTGTAGAGGATGTTGTAGTTTCCTTTCTGTGTCTGCTATAAGCACTGTATAATCTGCGTATATCTCATATTGTTCACATTGTGGCCTCTACTGACGAATCCTCGGAGAACTTCTACTTCTTTCAGCAATGCCTCGATGTATAGATAGAATAGATCTGGGCTTAAAATCTAAAATATTATATGGCTTTAAATAACACGCAGAAGGGTTGATAAGCTGTAGAAAACGAATCAATCAATAAAAAATTATCAAAAGACAGTCTAATATAATTTCTGTTGATGAAAAGACAAAACATAAAATGCTAAAAGTGCCAGTATGGTTTTTAGTATTTCAAAACAACAAAGAACTTTGCAGTGGAAGAAAACTTAGAAAAAAATCTAGAAGAAAAATGTTTATGTATATACAGGAAGGAAATTAATTGCTAATTATTGTTTATATTTGTTCATTATTGATGTATGTTTATATATAATTATATCCCAAATAAGAGGAGACAATGCGCAAATGATTGGAAGCCATTTTAATATCGAGGCGTAATATTTAATTAATTTTGTCATTATAAGGAAGAAACAAAAGCTTCTTTACTGAAACTTCGAGAATCTAACGATGGGTATGAAATCATGCAGGTTAAATATATTTGTTAGGTTGCAAGATTCACTTGTTACTGGTGAAGAAAATTATAAGGAAAACCTATTTCTTTGCATTGATGTTGAAAGTAAAAAAAACGAAGGAAAAAATAATCCAATATGAAAAAGGAAGAGAACAATGATTCTTAAATCAAAACTGGCAACAACGCCATCATAGAAGTAGAATAAAGAAACTATCGAAACGAGAAAAAAAGAAAAAAAAAAGGAGAGTGCTAAAATGACGTTAAACAAAGAGGAAACGAAATAAAAATGTCAGTGACTGTAAATAAATATGAAAATTTTATTCGCTGCGGCAGGAAGTGGTCTATAAAAGCGCCAAGAAAGAGGAGAATTTAACTGTTGCGTAGAAAAGGGCAGACTGATTTTCAAACAATCTGCAGTCACACGCGAGAAAAGTAAGCGAGCAAGATATAAAAAATGGCGAATTGAGAATTAAGGAAAGGTGGCGGAAGTCACTGAAGTAAAATGCAATAAAAGAAAAAGTATAATAAAACAAACACAGAATGAACTGGTAACCAGGAATGTCGACCAAGTTTAAATATATTGATAGCAATAACGTGAAAATGATAAACAACCAATGGGGAAGAATGAATTGAAAGAAATATTGAGTCGAGGATAAATTGCAAGCAGCCATGGTTTCTTGGTTCATCCCAACATGATTTTTATGGCAATATTAGGTAATACATTAAATTGTGGTTTATATATATATATATATATATATATATATATATAAAATAAATGGAACTTTGTCTATAGAACCGATTTTTTTGAAAATTGAAATAGTTGTACTATAAGCGCCTGTGAGTGTTCTTAGCTCAGTTTTGTGTCGAGTTACCCCCGATGAATATCGAAAATCGATAATCGAAAAAATCGGGTTATAGAAGGAGTGGTTCGATTTCAATCAAATTTGATCCACTCACAGACAAAGACATAAGAAACGATATTCAGAACTCTCAAGGTTGAAGTTCTTACAATAATGCAGAAAATCGATAATATACATATATATATATATATATTATAGTTCTTAGTTTCAACCATGATACCATTTACTCAGAGGATGTATTTAGCTTTCAACATTCATTTTACGACGAAAAAAACTTATTTGATATCGATACCAGGAAATGAAAATTTGACTTACATTCATTCATTTTTCTTTCAGTCTAAGGTGTCGCTTTAATTGCTTTTTAGTATTTCGTGTAAACGTCCAAAGAGTCTGAGCTTCAAGACCATTGTTTAGTTTTAAAGCTTTAATTACACCCGAGCAACTCCGAGCTATATTGCTTGTATATATATATATATATATATATATATATATATATATATACAAGCTTAGACCCGATAAAAAAAAATCAACAATTACTGTGATTTTTTGTTGTCTTTCAACGATATCACCATCAAGTATATCAGACGGTATGAACGGATACTACACAAAATTAATAGACAAAACTGTCTTGGCTTAATCTAGCATGGAGTAGAAGGACTTGATTTTTTTTTCTGTACTTTGTGATGTGGGTGCGTATACCACTATTACTGATATACTGAGAGACTTTCCTTTCATTTTAACTATTGTAATTCTTTCAGATATCTGGCAGTATCCCATGACACATTTTATTGAGACTTTATCTAGTACTAGCAGTATAGCCCGGCATTGCTTAGGTGTAATGAAAGCAATAGTTGTTTCCAGTTAAAATGAAACTGCAGACGGAAAGAAAAATGAGTGGATAAGTCAAATTTTGATTTCCTGGTATCGATATCAAATAAGTTTTTTTTCGTCGTAAACTGAATTTTGAAGGCTAAATTATTCCTCTGAGTAAATGGTATCATGGCTGAGACTAAGAACTATAATTATACCTACTTAGAGCCAAACCTGAAGCAAAAACTGCATGAATATATATATATATATATATATATATATATATATATATATAGCATATTACATCGAGATTCATTTTTCCGTAATTTTCATCTCCTATTCATAAACCTACTCATTAACATAACTCTCTATCTCAAGTCGTACTCGGGTCTTGTACAAAGAGAAACCTACAGCAACATATATATATATTTGCAGTATCTAAAAGCGCTTATCGAGGGTGGGCCAGAGACTAATCATCTCTAGTCGGGTCGGCGCGGTGAGGAGGGTATGATGACATCACTGACGACCCCCTTTAGCGCCCCCATTATGCTACGTATGTTTGAAATTATATATATATATATAATCATAAAATTATGAATTAAATGTACATTGCACACACAAATATCTATGTTTCGAGATTGAATCTCGTTATCAGGCAATTTTGGTTGTGAAAATGATTTACATTTAAATACAAAAAAACATGGTTTGCTATTTATGTATGTGAGAAGATATAAAATTTATGTGTGTATTCCTTTTAACTAATAAGGATGCAGTTTGAAATTGGGCCAGTAGTTTCAACATACTTACTATTTTTCTGCCTATCGGTCAGAGTGTCAAGATACTTTTAACCTAATTTGTTTTCCTTTTGTGTTTTTTTATTGATTTGCCCTATATCGTATTATCTTTGATGTATCTATTCTAGTTCAAAACATGTCCTTTCTGCTTTCTCCATATTTTGACCTTTTCTTATAGGAAATCGAGAATGGGATGTAGAAAGGAAGGAACTTTTATATTATATTCAAACTTAAGGGGGGTTTTGAGTAAATTTACTCTTCTTATCAATAGGTATTTATTTCTAACTTTTCATATCTGGTTTAGTTCCCTTGTTATACATCTCGAGAATCTTGGGAAAAAGAAAGATCTACAATGTAACCTGATCAGGCTTTTGGACTTCCGTCATTTTATCACCGACGTAGATTGGCCACACACACACACACACACACACACACACACACACACACACACACACACACACACATATATATATATATAGAGTCATAACGACACACCACGATCTGGCTTAAGTCTTCCTGAAGACTTGGTAGCAGAAATATAAGTATGATGAAAAATGACAGCATAATAATAGTAATATAGATTAATATAATATAATTAGATTTCTGAACCGGAAAATACTTACGTTTGTAACGAACAATCACACACACACACACACACACACACACACACACACACACACACATATATATATATATATATATATATATGCATATATATATATATATATATATGTGTGTGTGTGTGTGTGTGTGTGTCATTGCCATATGAATTAATAGACAGGTTTTTCATTTTGGTTTTTAACAATAGTGTCCAGCCTATTTGGTTCAATTTTTCTCTCTGTGTAGATGGTGTAATCCCATAAAATGGTGACATCTTTTATTTCTATAAGCGGTGCTGGATGATGTTCATTCCAGTGTTTGTTTATAGATTTTCTATAGTGTTTGCACATTGTCCAATGTAAATATTGCCCCACTCTATCGTGACGATTATTATATTCATTTGGGGCCAAGTACAGTCTCAGACTTTAATCCAGATGCACGTAACCATCGATGAGTATTAACATTGGATTTATTGGCACGCTCTGGATATTGGCCATGCAGAGGTTTGTCTTGCCAGCGTTGTTTCATCTGTTCAAGAGCTTTATCTTTGTTCTTCATTTTTATATTTTTTGCCGCAAAAGTTGGTACTTAGCTTCTGTTTTACTTTTCTACAGAATCTACTAACTGTAAATCTTGTTCTTATTTACTGCCTTCATTTATTATTGAATATTTTTCTTCTTCTTCTTCTTCTTCTTCTTCTTCTTCTTCTTATTATTATTATTATTATTATTATTATTATTATTATTATTATTTCTTTCGATTTTGTTGTATATATATTTCTTTCCGGGTCCGAACCAGAGACCTAAGTTCATAAATATCTTCATTGCATTTTCTAATAATAATGTTTGTAAAAGAAAAGAACAATAACAAATCAAATATCACACACATTTTACATAGATAAAGGTCTACGTAATGTGTGAGCTGCACTTGTGAGGGCATTCATTGTATTTATTTAAGGCATGGCTAACCAGGAAACCTTTCAGTCAGTCTCTGGGAACATTTTTCAATCAAACAGAAGTATCCCTCTTTAACTGGAATTCTTGATAATTCTTTTCAAAATACATTGGACGATTTGATTTTATGGTTCTTTCTTGTGTGCATTGTAATATATTATTATTATTATTATTATTATTATTATTATTATTTAATTTTTCATTATAAATCGATTTCTGCTAGGGTCGCATTACCTACCAAGTCTGCAGGAAGACCTAAGGCAGGTCATGGTGTCTTGTTATGTCTTCATTTCATGTTTTTTCATATCTCCGTAACATCCCTAGCGTTACATAGACAAAGTTCTCCTTAGTGTGTGGGCTGTATTTAACAAAAAAATTTTTTGTATATCACTTAAGATGGAGTTTCCAGGCATTCTTTCAATGAGTTGCTTTGTTCAATTTTTTTATCATTCCAAGTGCACCTACTATCACTGGCACAACTCTTGTTTTCAATTTCCACACTTTTTCTATTTCAATTTCCAGATCTTTATATTTTGACAGTTTTTCAAATTCCTTGGTTGCTATGTTACAATCCGCTGGACAAACCATATCAATTAATAGACAGGTTTTCTCTTTCTGGTTTTTAACAATAATGTCTGGCCTATTTGCTTCAATTTTTCTGTCTGTGTAGACGGTGTAATCCCATAGAATGATTATATCTTCTATTTCTGTAACCGGTGCTGGGTGATGTTCATACCAGTATTTGTTTATAGATTTTTCATAGTGTTTGCACATTGTCCAATGTAAATATTGCCCCACTGTATCGTGACGATTTTTATATTCATTTGGGGCAAGTACAGAACAGCCTGAGATTAGGTGGTCTATTGTTTCTTGGTGTTTATCACAAAACCTGCATTTTGCATCCATATTATTATGTATAATATTTGCCTGAAAGTTTCTAGTGAAAAGACTTTGGTCTTTCGCTGCAAAGATAAAGCCTTCAGGCTCAGATTTTAATCCAGATGCACGTAACCATCGATGAGTATTAACTTTGTCAACATTGTATTTATTGGCACGTTCTGGATATTGGCCATGCAGAGGTTTGTCTTTCCAGCGCCGTTTCATCTTTTCAAGAGCTTTATCTTTGGCTTTCATTTTCATATTCTTTGCCGCAAAAGTTGGTTCTTGGCTTCTGTTTTGCTTTTCTACAGAATCTACTAACTGTAAATCTTGTTTGTATTTTCTGCCTTCTTCTATTATTGAATATTTTCTTTCTTTCTTCAGGTTGCCTTACTAATTGTACCATCCAATCCTTTGTTGTCTATATGTATATTAGTAAGCCAATAGTTGTTGTCTTGTATGAAAATTCTAGTTGAATAAGACCTCTTCCACCTTCTTTACGGGGTATGTATAGACAGTCTACATCAGCCTTTGGATGATGCATCTTATGCTTAGAAAGAAGCTTTCATGATTTAGAATCCATTCGCCTGATGTCGTTTAGAGTCCAGTTTAACATGTTGAAACTATAATGGACAACTGGGATTGCAAGGCTATTAATGACCATAATTCTGTTCTGAGAATTCAATTCAGGTTTTAATATCATTCGTAGCCTTCTATAGTACTCTTTACGCACTATTTCTTTCATTTTTTTATGGTGAATTTTTTCACTCTCATTTACACCTAGGCATTTATAAGCTTCTTAAGTACAGAACAGCCTGAGATTAGGTGGTCTATTGTTTCTTGGTGTTTATCACAAAACCTGCATTTTGCATCCATATTATTATGTATAATATTTGCCTGAAAGTTTCTAGTGAAAAGACTTTGGTCTTTCGCTGCAAAGATAAAGCCTTCAGGCTCAGATTTTAATCCAGATGCACGTAACCATCGATGAGTATTAACTTTGTCAACATTGTATTTATTGGCACGTTCTGGATATTGGCCATGCAGAGGTTTGTCTTTCCAGCGCCGTTTCATCTTTTCAAGAGCTTTATCTTTGGCTTTCATTTTCATATTCTTTGCCGCAAAAGTTGGTTCTTGGCTTCTGTTTTGCTTTTCTACAGAATCTACTAACTGTAAATCTTGTTTGTATTTTCTGCCTTCTTCTATTATTGAATATTTTCTTTCTTTCTTCAGGTTGCCTTACTAATTGTACCATCCAATCCTTTGTTGTCTATATGTATATTAGTAAGCCAATAGTTGTTGTCTTGTATGAAAATTCTAGTTGAATAAGACCTCTTCCACCTTCTTTACGGGGTATGTATAGACAGTCTACATCAGCCTTTGGATGATGCATCTTATGCTTAGAAAGAAGCTTTCATGATTTAGAATCCATTCGCCTGATGTCGTTTAGAGTCCAGTTTAACATGTTGAAACTATAATGGACAACTGGGATTGCAAGGCTATTAATGACCATAATTCTGTTCTGAGAATTCAATTCAGGTTTTAATATCATTCGTAGCCTTCTATAGTACTCTTTACGCACTATTTCTTTCATTTTTTTATGGTGAATTTTTTCACTCTCATTTACACCTAGGCATTTATAAGCTTCTTAAGTACAGAACAGCCTGAGATTAGGTGGTCTATTGTTTCTTGGTGTTTATCACAAAACCTGCATTTTGCATCCATATTATTATGTATAATATTTGCCTGAAAGTTTCTAGTGAAAAGACTTTGGTCTTTCGCTGCAAAGATAAAGCCTTCAGGCTCAGATTTTAATCCAGATGCACGTAACCATCGATGAGTATTAACTTTGTCAACATTGTATTTATTGGCACGTTCTGGATATTGGCCATGCAGAGGTTTGTCTTTCCAGCGCCGTTTCATCTTTTCAAGAGCTTTATCTTTGGCTTTCATTTTCATATTCTTTGCCGCAAAAGTTGGTTCTTGGCTTCTGTTTTGCTTTTCTACAGAATCTACTAACTGTAAATCTTGTTTGTATTTTCTGCCTTCTTCTATTATTGAATATTTTCTTTCTTTCTTCAGGTTGCCTTACTAATTGTACCATCCAATCCTTTGTTGTCTATATGTATATTAGTAAGCCAATAGTTGTTGTCTTGTATGAAAATTCTAGTTGAATAAGACCTCTTCCACCTTCTTTACGGGGTATGTATAGACAGTCTACATCAGCCTTTGGATGATGCATCTTATGCTTAGAAAGAAGCTTTCATGATTTAGAATCCATTCGCCTGATGTCGTTTAGAGTCCAGTTTAACATGTTGAAACTATAATGGACAACTGGGATTGCAAGGCTATTAATGACCATAATTCTGTTCTGAGAATTCAATTCAGGTTTTAATATCATTCGTAGCCTTCTATAGTACTCTTTACGCACTATTTCTTTCATTTTTTTATGGTGAATTTTTTCACTCTCATTTACACCTAGGCATTTATAAGCTTCTTCTGGTTTCAATACTTTTATTGTTACAGCAAGGTCTAAGCTAATTGAGGATGTTTCTTGTATTGATCAACGTAAAACTGTAGCTTTAGCACGTTTATTCAAATTGAATTTCATTCCAATATCTTCGCTGAAGCATTTTACAGTTTGCAGAAAACCTTCCAGCTCATTATCATTCTTAGCATACAATTTTAAGTCGTCCATGTAAAATAGCTGGCTTATTTTCTTTTGGCCTATTTTATAACCACATTCAGTCTTATTAAGTTGACTGGTTAGTGCTATTAATGTTATGCAGAATAGTAATGGAGACAAAGAATCACCTTGAAATATACCTCTTTTGATGTTTATTTCATCAGACTTATAGGTTCCATTTATATGATTGAGGTAAAGGGTTGTTTTCCATATAGACCTGCACTGTTTGATGAAATTGATGATGACGGGTGATATCTTGTATATATTTAAAGTTTTTAAAATCCAGGAATGTGGCACACTATCGAATGCCTTTCGATAATCTATCCAGGCAGTACTAAGATTTTTCTTTGTACTGTAGTAGTTTTCCAGGATCATTTTGTTAATAAGCAATTGGTCTTTACATCCATAACAGCCACGTTTGCACCCTTTTTGTTCAAGCGGTATCATGTCATTTCTTTCTAAGAATAAATATGTCTGTTTTGTTAAAATAGATGTTAATAGTTTATATGTTGTCGGAAAGCATGTAATTGGTCTGTAGTTTTTCGAGTTGTTTGTGTCACCATTCTTGGGTAGAAGAAATGTAATTCCTTAGGTCATCCATGAAGGAATTTTAGTGGGATTGTCAACCATTTCCTGAAGATCTTTGGCTAGTTTTTGTGTGCTGTATTTAAATATTATTATTATTATTATTATTATTATTATTATTATTATTATTATTATTATTCCAGTTGGTTTCTGTTGTATATCTATTTTTTCCGGGCTCGAACCAGAGACCTACGACAAAAAATCAATACATGTCATGTTCAACCTATCAATCAAAGAAGATTACACCCTATTTACACAGATAAGGCTCTTCACAATGTGCCAGTTGGGCACCTTAGTATGATTTTGTTTTAATTTCTCAAAGGCTTAAACTATCAGGACTTTATTGTTTCTTTACCATCATCATCAGTATAGTTCCATTTCTGATATGGTCATATTACCTACCAAGTATGCAGGAAGACGTAAACCAGGTGAGTTTTTCTGGCTACATTCCATGATTTGTTTTTCTAAATTCTATAAAATCACTAGCATTACTTGTACAACGTCATTTTTGTTGTGTAGTTTGTACGTATCAAGACAATTTTTGTATTTCTCTTACGCTAGAATTTTCAGTGAATTTTTTTCACTGTATTGATGCTTTCCTTTCTTTAGCGTTCCAAGCGCACCTTCTATGACTATTACTATTCTTGTTTTCGATTTCCACATTTTTCTATTTCGATTTGCAGATTTTTATACTTAAATAGCTTTTTAAATTCTTTAGTTGCCATTTTACAGTCCGCTAAGCAAAGCCATATGAATTAGTAGACAAATATTTTATTTTAGGTTTTTGAAAGTTATGTCCTGCCTATCTGAATTGAAACCTATATTGGTAAAAATAGTAGGTACGGAGATATTACCGGCCAAAAGCTCCTGCACCCCTGGCAAACCACGTGCCGGGTCACGTACGGCATCAGCTAGAGAAAGCTCGCATTCAAGAGTGCAACCTAACCTGCCCAGCACCTCAATCTCACATGAAGCATTGACGACAGAGGCACAGTTGTCAGAAGTTGGATAAATGACATTTCTCTCGTTGCTCACAACTCCCTGAACCCTTAGAGAATACTTAGACACAGTGTGCGTAAAAGTCTGTACTTCTGTGCTGTCTGCACAGGTCCACATGACGTTACTGTCATTTTTTTTTCAGGAGGAGATAATTGAATGATGGTAGTTAAACAAATTTCCACATCTCAATGCTTAATAGAATTTCATACGCCAATTTTCGCGTTTCAAGAATTTTTTTTGTCTGAACGAATTAGTTAAGTGTCATACGTGATACACGCTTTAAGCGATCATGTCTCGAAAGAGACATGACTGACTGGGCAGAAGATTATCCCGCAGTAGTTTTCCTTTGCTTTCTGCGGTAGACTGGTTGCTAGTCTTTTATTTAATCCAAAACTAGATGGAAGAGATGGATTAATACCTTTCCCCATGGTACGTGTGTGTAAGAGAACAAATTACCCGTCCGATTTATATATGGGAAAATTCTTTTATTAATTCGGCGTGCCATATTGAAAATTGATTAATACTGGAGTATTTTATATCTGTTAAAGATTGTTAAATCATTAAGTTTTATATATTTTAAAATTAACCAGTAAAGAATGTGGTTTCAGAATTGCTAAATCCACAGCTATGAAAGTCGGCTCTCTGTGCAGGGCCCGGAAATTCTTTCCGCCTGAATCTATCCTGCACTTATATAATCCACCATCTGCCCGTGTCTCGAGTACTGCTGCCACATCTGGTGCCTCTTCTATTCTCCTCGGGGTTCTTGACAATATACAGCGAAGAATCTGTAATGTGATTGATACCGATTTTGGCTGACTGCCTGCAGTATCTCTCTCACCGGCGTGACGTGGCTTCCCTGTGCCTCTTCTATAAATACTTTCATGGCTTATGCTCTGACGAACTTAAATCACTGGTGCCCCCTAGATGTGAATTTGCACGAGATACTAGATTGGCAACTAGGTCCCACCCTTTTACAATGAAACCGATTAAATGTAACCGCAATTTCTAATCCAACAGCTTCTTTCCTCTCACTTCCCGCCTGTTGAATTCCCTACCGCATGCTTGCTTCCCCGACAGCTACAACCCCCAGGAATTTAAATGTAAGGTCAATAGACACCTCCTAACACACTAACTCACACCCACTCTCTCCAACTCTCTCCCTATGTACATCCTAAGTCGTCTACCACCCTCTTTCTGACATTTCCCATAACCAATCGCTCTATGTAACCCCCTGCGCTATAGTGGCAGTGGAATGCCTTGCTTGGGGTTGACACGATTAAAAAAAGAGTTTTTTTTAAGAGTTATAGGGTTATTTCCTAACGTTTATATTTACAGATATCTTCATTATCATCAGCAGCAGCAGTTACATGACTAGGTGTAGTCTGTTGGCTGGTTGATTTTGCTTAGCAGCTATAAACATTAATGGATTATCTACTGCCGAAATCTAAATCATTCGACCGAAGTTGTATACCTTCAGTTACAGATAAAATGTATTGTTAGTCATTTTGCTATAAGATATATTGTTGGTAATTGTACTATAAAATGTATGTTGATCATTTTGTTATAATATGTATTGTTGATCATTTTACTTTAAAGGAGTGTTTTTGATAATTCTATTATAAAAATTTAATAGTTGACTATTTTTTTAATTTAAAAATGAATTTTTACATTCTAATAGTGTTTTCTGGGGTGTCTCCCGATTTGCACATAGCTGGAATCCTAAAAGATGCTACCAATCCGGGTCAGGGTGAACCTAAGAACAACAGTAATTAGGAGGTGGTTCAACGCTTCTCAAAAGCTCCAATTTCTAAATGAGATGACTTTTTGCCAAATTATCGTCATACCCAAAACTAAGGTTTAGCCTAGGCAAGCAGAGCATCAGAATATCTAACCAGTTTCTCCTTCATCAGTCAGTCAGTTAAGTGCCATACGTGATACACGCTTGGGCGATCAGAAGATTATCCCGCACCAGGTTGCCATTGCTTTCTGCGGTAGACTGGTTGCTGACCAAGGCTATAGAAACCAATCTGTCCTGTTATTTGACTCATAGCTAGTGGGGGATCAGTTTATTACTTCATAGCAATAGAAAACTGATCCCCCACTTTATGCCCAGTATAAGCCTTTAATCATGTTTCCAACTATTATATTCAGTCAGTCAGTGAAGTGCCATTCGTGATGCACGCTTGGGCAATCATGTCTCGAAAGAGACATGACTGACTGGGCAGAAGATTATCCCGCAGTAGGTTGCCATTGCTTTCTGCGGTAGACTGGTTGCCGATCAAGGCTATAGAAACCAATCTGTCCTGTTATTTGATTCATCTAGACGCGGAAGAGAAGCATTATATTATTAAGTACTAATAAGTGGGGGATTAGTTTTATATTGTTATGAAGTAATAAACTGATTCCCCACTTTATGCCCAGTAGAAGACTTAATAATGTTTCCAACTATTATATTCAGTCAGTCAGTTAAGTGTCATACGTGAAACACGCTTGGGCGATCATGTCTCTGACTGGGCAGAACATTATCCCGCAGTAGGTTGCCATTGCTTTCTTCGGTAGACTGGTTGTCGACCAAGGCTATAGAACCCAATCTGTCCTGCTATTTAACCCATAACTGGAAGGAATAACGGATTAATAACTTTCCCAAGGGTATTTGCGCGTAAGTGAATGCATTGAATTCAACTGGAATTCGAACTCGGCTCTCCGATTTTTCGTTCCGAGTCGATATCCACTGCACCACAACGCACATCCACATCCATTCTCCTTCATACCTAGCTTAAAACCCGGAGAGTTGTTCATTCATACATAGCGTGAATTTGGCAAGTAGATCTAAAACAGATCTTTTACCCCATGTCAAATTAATGTCGATCTTCCAGCTTGAATGCTGGCATTGGTTAGTCAGGTGGTTGGTGGTTTCATAGAACAACCCTCATCTCTGGACGTTGAATTTAGGTGAGGAAGCGCTCCACCAAACGATGCCATATCATCTCCCCACTGACTGCTTGTTTATTTAGTTTTATAAAAGCCAATCTCGCCTTGCTCCTTGGCATAGATGGGTATTCTCGCTACAAAATGTTCATTTGCCCTTTAAGAGATCGTGTTTGTTTTTTTGTTTCTTTTTACTATTGGAGGTCTAGAAACCTTCCTCTCTGAAAGAACTGGTTTAATCACTAATGACTCAACCATACGATATGTAATACTGGACTCCATTTCACTAATAACAGTTGTAGAGTGATCCGTTATAAATTTGTAAAGTTATTTAAAACTAAATTTGGGAATTAGGTCTTTGTACAAATAAAAATGCTAAATATTTATAAGAATTCTAAAAAAAAGAACTTAACATAATAACAATAATTTTAAAAAAGAAATTATACAAATATACTGTTCTATTCACAGATATTGACTCAAATCCATTGTATAAATGCTCACAGATTTTACAAATACACAGATTTTCAACACCTTGTAGAAGATGGCTGAATACAAGGAATGTAAAGATGATATATATATATATACATAGAGAGATGCGGTCGGGTTTCAATCCTGGTTTAAAAGCAATCGGAGTCTAACCGTACCGATGAGCTGTGATACAGCAAAACAAATCTGTCTGCGGATGACTATATATATATATATATAGTTTAGAAAGATTTTTAGATATTGTACAATTTCATGGGTAATATGTGTTTCGCCGCTGCTGATCTTGCGGCTCATCAGATCCAAATAATACAACAGTTAATCTTCAAAATATTCTTGAAAATATATTATAGACAGACGCTTACGTGTCGTGTCTTGAGAGTAGAGATTTGTAACGGTAATTTACAAAAACAATTCCTCGCTTATTTAAAGAAACCCCAAAGAGAGTTTAAAAAAAGGGAAAATATAGACAATTGATAAATGGAAAGAATAGAAAGAAAAAGAAAAGAAATAGAAAAAGAAGAAACAATATACAGAGAAATGAAAGCTAACGTCATATATCGACAAAGCGTCTAGCGCAACCCATCTGCTTTCTTAGAAAAACATGACATGGAAATTTTAACATTGAAATTTAGTTTGAAATATAATGGGGTGTATTTACGGTAAAAAACAAATTGTAAATCGTACTTTTTAATACAAATTAAAGAATAACCACTACTAGTATTATTTTAAAATTACAGTTAAAATAATTAAAACTTATAAAAGAAACCAAAAATTATAATTAAATATAGAAAAAAAAAGAGAAGAACTAGAGGAGTTATAAACGCAAAAAAGAGAAAGGAAAACGCAAAGAAATAGAATGAGAAACAGTATAGATAGAAAGAAATAAAAAATAAACGTTTTAGATCGACGCCAACCACTATTACAATTATCTGCATTCTTAGAAAAGCATGACATGGGAATTTAATATTAAATTTAGTTATACCTACAACGGGATATATAAATAATAATAATAATAATAATAATAATAATAATAATAATTTTTTTTTTTTATATGAAATTCTGTTTTATTTTAATTAATTTATCTATTTGCTCTTTAAATGAACCTAAATAAAAGCATCCGTATTATATTTCCTTTAGCTGTCGATATTTCATAATTTTTTTTTTTTTTTTTTTTTTTTTTTTAACAAAATACACTAGTATTGATGTGTTATTTCGTTGAGCCGTTGCTAGGCCAAAGTTTTTTTTAACCAGCGTCTTTCTCCTTGAATTCCAATCGCGTATATGTCATATGTCAAATGTTGCTTGGCAGCCCATTTAGGAGAAGGAAAACTCCGAACAACAACCCGCAACTCAAGGTGTTAATTGTGCCGAGGAGTGAATGGCTACTGCGTTATGAGGTCACAAACGATCCGCTACAGGCTTCGGGACCCTGTTTGTAAAAGACCGTTACCCAACATGCCGGGCAACTTTGGGTGGACTTTTGGACCCGTGCGTCACTCGTGGGAAAAACATGAAAAATACAAATAGAAATAAAAAGTCCAGTATGGCTCTTCCAGTGGATAAACAGGGAGCCCGTCCTTCAGGAGGGAACCTACCTGAGGTCGAAAAATCTGCCATAGGAACAAACTCCTACACAAAGAATGAATCTTCAGGTCCCCACAACCAGGATAATCCTAACGTTGGTCTTGAAAATTCACCAGCTAGATCTACAACCGTATATTTAAAGAAAGAAAAAATGAAATGGTCTCGTGAGGAGTACAAAGTCGTTATGACTGCATTTCATGAAGCGTTGCTCAAACCTCAAAAAAACGTGACTCGCCAAACATATGACATTTGGCGTGAAAAAGTTGGTCAAATAAATAGAAAGTATATTGACGAAAATAAATTAGCCAATGTACGTAGGTACATTATTCGTAATAACCGACTGACAGAGGCTGAAATCAATAAAATTAAAAGAATTGTAACAAGAAGAGTCGAATCAACAAATTATGAAAAGAAACCGGAATCAGAAATAAAAAGTAATAACATCAAACAAGCCACAGGTCATAATGTAGAAACCGTGAAACACGCAAATCACTGCGAAGATAATGCTGTGAATTTAAAAGTGCTGGAAAGGTGTGATCTGAGTCAGTTAAAAGACAAAAATAAAACGAGTTCAGAACACATCGAAGATAATTATTTGACGGAAAATAAGAACAATATACAGGAAGAAAAGATAGAAATAAAAAACCATCTAAGTCAAATACAAAATATTACAATGGAGGAACGTGAACAGCTCCCAAAATTACTACCAACAAAACATAACCTCCGTACTATTAAACTCTACAATGCAGCACTGAAATCAATACTGGATGAAGACCCTCATACAAATCTTAACGAAATAATATATGCATCAGCAACAGCAGCAACAAAAAAATTAAATATCAAAATAAAAAGAAGGCAGTCTCGTAGACGTGAAGTTCCACCTTGGAAAAGAAAAATAGAAAAAGAAATAGAACAACTTAGAAGTGAATTATCAATATTGGATGAACTGAGTAGAAGAATAAATGTAAGAACTAGGAAAAGCAGAAGAGCCGTAAAAAAATATAACATCAAGAATGTGAACGACGTCTTATCAAATAAAGAAAAAATAAAGCAAAAAATCCAACTGAAGGCTCAAAGAATAAGACGCTATGAAAAAAGAGCAAGATTTTACAGAGAAAACAAGATTTTTCAGACTGATACAAAGAGATTTTACAGGGAAATAGGTAAAAAAAGAATTGAAGTGACAGTACCCCCCAGAATGGAAGAAGTCACACAGTTCTGGGAAAAGATATGGGCTTGCCCTAAAGAACTTAGCAAGGAAGTACATTGGATTACGCAGGAGATAGAACGAATGAAAAATAAACCCGAACAGATATGGTCTGGAATTACAGAAGACGATGTTAAATTTGCACTAAAAAAAGCACACAATTGGAAATTCCCAGGCATAGATAAAATTCCTAACTTTTGGCTATATTATTTAAATGCTGCACATAAAAAAATAGCCAAAGAACTTCAAGAAATGGTTGACGATCCCACTAAAATTCCTGCATGGATGACCAAAGGAATTACATTTCTTCTACCCAAGAATGGTGAAACAAACAACCCGAAAAATTACAGACCAATTACATGTCTTCCGACAACATATAAACTACTAACATCTATTTTAACAAAACAAACATATTTATTCTTAGAAAGAAATGACATGGTACCGCTTGAACAAAAAGGGTGCAAACGTGGCTGTTATGGTTGTAAAGACCAATTGCTAATTAACAAAATGATCCTGGAAAACTGCTACAATACAAAGAAAAATCTTAGTACTGCCTGGATAGACTACCGAAAGGCATTCGATAGTGTGCCACATGACTGGATTTTAAAGACTTTAAATATATACAAGATATCGCCCGTCATCATCAATTTCATCAAACAGTGCATGTCTATATGGAAAACAACCCTTTACCTCAATCATATAAATGGAACCTATAAGTCTGATGAAATAAACATCAAAAGAGGTATATTTCAAGGTGATTCTTTATCTCCCTTACTATTCTGCATATCATTAATAGCACTAACCAGTCAACTTAATAAGACAGAATGTGGTTATAAAATAGGCCAAAAGAAAATAAGCCATCTATTTTACATGGATGACTTAAAGTTATAAGCTAAGAATGATAATGAACTGGAAGATCTTCTGCAAACTGTAAAATGCTTCAGCGACGACATTGGAATGAAATTTAATTTTAATAAATGTGCTAAAGCTACAGTTTTACGTGGATCAATACAAGAAACATCCTCAATTAGCCTAGACCCTGCTGTAACAATAAAAGAATTGAAACCAGAAGAAGCTTATAAATACCTAGGTGTAAATGAGAGCGTAGAAGGCTACGAATGATATTAAAAACTGAATTAAATTCACAGAATAGAGTTATGGCCATTAATAGCCTTGCAATCCCAGTTGTCCAATATAGCTTCAACATCTTAAACTGGACTCTAAACGACATCAGGCGAATGGATGCAAAAAACAAGAAAGCTTCTTTCTAAGCATAAGATGCATCATCCAAAGGCTGATGTAGACCGCCTATACATACCCCGTAAAGAAGGTGGAAAGGGTCTTATTCAGCTGGAATTGTCATACAAGACAACAACTATTGGCTTACTAACATACATAGAAACAACAAAGGATTGGATGATACAATTAGTAAGGCAACATGAAGAAAGAAAGAAAAAATATTCAATAATAAAAGAAGGCAGTAAATACAAACAAGATTTACAGTTAGTAGATTCTGTAGAAAAGCAAAACAGTAGCCAAGAACCAACTATTGCGGCAAAAAATATGAAAATGAAAGCCAAAGATAAAGCTCTTGAAATGATGAAACAGCGCTGGCAAGACAAACCTCTGCATGGCCAATATCCAGTACGTGCCAATAAATCCAATGTTGACAAAGTTAATACTCATCGATGGTTACGTGCATCTGGATTAAAGTCTGAAACTGAAGGCTTTATACTTGCAGCACAAGACCAAAGTCTTTTCACGAGAAACTTTCAGGCAAATATTATGCATAATAATATGGATGCAAAATGCAGGTTTTGTGATAAACACCAAGAAACAATAGACCACCTAATCTCAGGCTGTTCTGTGCTTGCGCCAAACGAATATAAAAATCGCCACGATAGAGTTGGGCAATATTTACATTGGGCAATGTGCAAACATTATGGAAAAGCTGTAAACAAACACTGGTATGAACATCATCCAGCACCGGTTACAGAAATAGAAGATGTAACCATTCTATGGGATTACACCATCTACACAGACAGAAAAATTGAAGCAAACAGGCCAGACATTATTGTTAAAAACCAGAAGGAGAAAACTTGTCTATTAATTGATATGGCTTGTCCAGCGGATTGTAACATAGCAATCAAGGAATTTGAAAAACTGTCAAAATATAAAGACCTGGAAATTGAAATAGAAAAAATGTGGAAATTGAAAACAAGAGTTGTGCCAGTGATAGTAGGTGCACTTGGAATGATAAAAAATGGAACAAAACAACACAGTGAAAGAATCCCTGGAAACACCAGCTTAAGAGATATACAAAAAATTGTCTTATTATGTACAGCCCACACACTAAGGAAAACTTTATCTATGTAATGCTAGGGATGATAGGGAAGATAGAAAAACATGAAATGGTGTCATAACAACACGCCACGACCTGCCTTAGGTCTCCCCGCAGACTTGGTTGGTAGTGAGACCAAAGCAGAAATCGAAATATGATGAAAAATGACATAATAATAATAATAAATACATATATACATTTACAAAAATTTTTAAAAACTAATAGCTTGTTTCGAATTACACCTGCCATCAATGGGACAGTTGTTTTTATTGATGCAATTGTAGGAAATTTTTTTTCCAGAGGTTTATTATAGAAGTCTTTGAGTGATTTATTATTATGAGAATTAATGGTTTTGCGTGTTATTGGTAGTGGAATGACTAATTTTAAAAGTTTTTCTCTTGAATAATTTATTTAGGGTGCGGTGTTGGTGGAAGTGTTTTCTAACTAAATTTAAAAAGTATTTACCTATATTTAATTGGACAATTTGCAGAAAGGTGGGTTGAACCAAATTATTTTTCTTTTTCTAATTTTGCTTTTGTTTCCATTTGTAGTTTTACCTTTCAATTTTTCTTCATACAATATTTCATCTTACACTTCTTAAGGGCTTCTTTTTATATTGTTTTATTCTCATCAAATATTTCTTAGGATGATAATTTATTAATTCTAATCTTAACAATTTTAGGTATTTGTTTAATCATATATTTAGGATGATTAGAATTAAAATTAATATAGAGGATTGATTACTTTTTGATATGATTTAAATTGGATAGGTTAAAGCTAATGTCTAAAAAATTAACAATTTTGAGATTGGATGAAAGTTTGATTTTGAAGGCCAAAATTTTAAATGCTCTAATAAGTTTTTTTTAAATTCTTGATGAAAGAGGGCTATTACTGTTAGGGATATACACAAGGCCAACATCTCGGTAGATACTTACTTGATAGGGATCAACAATTCTACCGAGAGTATATAATATATATAAATCCCTATCGGGTCAGCGATTTAAGCTAAATCATAAGCTCCCATTAAGACGTCAAAACTAAGGTTAATACTTTTAGTCCAGGAAGTATCATAGTATACTAGCAGAGAATCTCTAGAAGTTAAAATTATATCCATTTCATTATTGGAAATATAGGTAAAATTTTTAGCATAGTTTAAACTATTAACTAATAAATCATACGAAATATAAAGGTAAAAATCTACTATATCAAATTGTAAAAAAGTATCATTTTTCTTATCAGGAATATTTTGGAACCATGTAATTGTGTCAGACGAATCATTCCATAAATTTGTATGAAGACTCTCCTGTATGGATAGTATAATCGTCTTAATTATATTGCTAGAAATTAAACCTGATTCAGTTTTGGAAGGATTGATATATATATATATATATGTGTGTGTGTGTGTGTGTGTGTGTGTGTGTGTGTGTGTGTGTGTGTGTGTGTGTGTGTGTGTAATTCATCATAATTATTCGAATGAGATCTTTGCTACAGCAACTAGACTTTTGAAATTTAAGCGCAGTACTAGTTTGGCGTCAAGGTTCTTTAATTTGCAGTTGAGCCGGCTAGATGTATCCGTAAGTTCTATGCTAACAGTTTCTTTTCTCGCACTTGTCGCTTTTGGAATTCTTTTCGGCTCCATACATACCATCTAACTTCAATCTGCAAAAATTCAAGCGCAACCTCAAAAAATTAGTTCGTGTCCAACTGCTTACTCTTTTCTCTCCCCACTAATATATATATATATATATATATATATATATATATATAGATAGATAGTTAAATCAAAAGAAGGCAAGAGGAAAACTGTATTTAACTCGCCTACGCGTTTCGTACTCCAATGGACTTTATCAAGGCAAAATTCGAAATGAGCTTTATTCCAAATTACCTATCGATAAAAAAAACAGTGCTGAGAGCTATATACGCGCTCAGAAATGATTTAAAAAATTAACAGAATGTTTTAGTTTTAGAACTTCTTCATGTGTAGTGCAACCAATGTCACGATATATTAAAATGAAGAAATTCAAACCTTTTTCATGGATTTTTTATTATTATAAATCATAGTTTCTGGAAACAGATGATACTGATGACGTCATCACATTGTCAACTAATAAATCCGGGCAATTTTCTCTGTGCCCGCTGTTTTTTATTTAAATCAGCTACGGTCCTGTATGTATGTATGTATGTATTCTAAACATATATTGTTAAATATAACAGGCAATGAATGTCTGTTATGTTTAATCATGAGCCGTTCTAAAATTTTAATTTTGGTTTTAATTTCAGGTGAAAGTAACGACAAACATTTAGATATTTTTTATTATGCTAGTCGGCTCACATGATCCATTTTCAGAGAGGTTACAGGCACGTTAACATAAAGACATCCATCATCAAAGATGATATTATCTTGTGTTGACATAATACATTGCTATGAGACGATAACGGACCCCGAATAGTAGACTTAACTGCCACCTTTCTGATCATAGTTCAATTAAGCCACATCCGTGCAGATAATATTAGATAGACTTTAGTCGATAACACAATAATACTAACACATACACACAGTAAAAATAATCTTGAGATATTAGAGGTCATATTCATTAAATCAAAGCAATCCACACTTAATAAAATCACATTTCAATCTGGTCAGAACAGATTGCATTGCATTTAGACATATGGTTGTGTAAACATTTCGATCTCTTACGCGGATTGATGTCATGGAACCGCAACACAAATTTACGAAACGTGTCTGTTATTCGGTGACTGTTATCGTTGCTTAGCAATGTTTTATCTCAACACAAAATAAAATCATTTTTGGTGGTGAATATGGCTCATGTGAGACTTAAAACCAGCAAAAAGTATTGAAATGTTGGTCAATTTTTGTCTTTATTTTTCCCCTGTCTTCTATCATCACTGTACCATCTACGTATCATATATTGTGCAGATTGTGGGTGCCAATGACGAACCTTAGGAAGACCTCTACAGCTCTCAGAATTGGCTGTATAAGTTGAATAGGTCTGGTGAGAAAACACATCCTTGTCTTACATGTCTCTCTATATTTGTATATCTGTTGACTCGGTTGTAATGTATCATTGAAGGTCTTTTCAAAAAATTAAAAACGCAATGTTCTTGAAGTAGAAGTCTCAAAAATGTTACACATGAGGACATCAATAATTTCCACTGTAGTTGGTCCCTCGGATTGATAGGAAAAGATTCCGAGAGGCACACTGAAGGGATTCCAGATAGCAAATGTCTTGAAAATACAAACACTTTTGCTGACAAGTACTGCTCACATATTACAAAGAGATTTATGTGTGATTATAAGTACTTTTTTTGTCTTTAACAAACTGATCAGTGGAAAATGTCTTGAATCCGAATCTGATCTTAGGTCTCTGGATGGGGTGGGGACCAAAAGGAAATTTGTATTCATCAAAAATCAAAGATAATAATAATAATAATAATAATAATAATAATAATAATAATAATAATGCATCCCGGATTAATTCTGGCCCAGCATTAAATATATTATCATCCATTATATATATATATATATGTATATATAATGATCAGAGTACTATTAAACAACATTTCTCTGAAAAACATAAACATGTAGGTAATATAAGACAGATTTGGGTCAACAATACGGTGATCCTTACTCATACACACAGTAAGAGGAACCTGCAGATATTGGAGGCCATGTACATCAAATCGAAACAACCAACACTCAATAAAATCAACTTTAAAACAGGAAATAACATATTACATTGCATTTGACTACATGGTTTTGTTGTCATTTCGCGCTATCCCGCGGTGTGACGTCATAAAATCGCATCGCAAACTTAAGAACTGCGTTTATTATTTTTGGTAACTATTGCCGTTGCCAAGCGGAGTTTTATGTCAACACAAAATAAAATCGTCGGTGATGGTGGATTTTATAATATTTCAGTTTAAACAACCTCTCTGAAGATGGCTCATGTGAATTGAAAGCTTAGAAGAAAACCAATAAATAATTATCCAAATGTTGGAGAATTTTTGTCTTTATTTTCAACTGAAATTAAAGCAAAAATACGACGTTTAGAACGGCTCATGATTAAACATAATAGACATTCATTGTCTCTTCCATTTAACAACATATGTTTAGAAAATTACTTGCTGCCTCGATATACTATATATATATATATATAAGAAAATTTTTTAGATATTCTACAATTTCATGGGAAATACGTATTTCGCTGAAAATACATTACACACAGACGCACATGTGTCCATCTTGAGAAAAGACGTTTGTAACGGTAATTTACAAAAAACAGTTCCTCGGTCATTCAAAAAAAAAAAACAAAGAGAGAAAAAAGGAAAAATATAGACAATTGATAAATGGAAAGAATAGAAAGAAAAAGAAAAGAAATAAAAAAAGAAGGAACAATATACAGAGAAATGAAAGCTAACGTCATATATCGACACAGCGTTTATTGCAACCCATCTGCTTTCTTAAAAAATCATGACGTGGAAATTTAAAATTGAAATTTAGTTTTAAATATAATGGGATGTATTTACGATAAAAAATAAATTGTAAGTCATAATTTTCAAGACAAATTAAAATATAACCAATATTAGTATTATTTTATAATTACAGTTAAAATAATTAAAACTTGTAAAAGAAACCAAACATCGTATAATATTTCATCTTTAAAATTACTCTTCTTAAGGACTTGATTTTATATTGTTTTATTCTCATCGAAAATTTCCTTATTAGATGATAATTTATTAATTCTAATCTTAACTATTTTAGGTATTTGTTTAATGATAGATTTAGGAGGATTAGGATTAACATTAATATAGATAGAGGATGGATTACTTTTTTCATATGGTTGAAATGTATTATTGGACAGTGTTATGTCGTGAGTAAGAATAAATAACTCAACAAAAGGAATAGGTTAATTGTCGTATTCCGTGAAAATAGTATTTACAAAGGTTATTAGTATCCAATACAAGAATAAAGGTTAATCGTCTCAACCGTCGTAAGACGTAGTATGAGCAATGGGTACTTCCGGGTCGTCACCGGAAGTCTACGAGTGACTTGTCGATCGCCTGCTCGTCACACTCTCCTACGTAGATGCCACCATTACTTTACATAGTAATGGAATAGTTCATTATAGCCGAATAGGCGCGGGCGTCCCAACAGACAGGTTAAAGCTAATATCTAAAAAATTTGAGATTGGATAAAAATTTCGATTTTGAAGCTCAAACATTTAAATGCTCTAAGAACCATTTTTGAAATTCTTGATATAAGAGAACCATTATTGTCAACGATATACATAAGGTCATCATCTCGGTAGATACCTACTTGAATGGGATCAACAATTCTGCCGTGAGTATTTAATATATAAATCCCTATCAGATCAGAAATTTAAGCTGAATCATAAGCCCCCAATGGGACATCAAAACTGTTGCTAAAACTTTTAGTCCAGGAAAAATCAAGAAGTTAAAATAATATCAGGTTTATAATGGAAATATCGGTAAAGATTTAGTATAGTTTAAACTATTAACTAAAAAATAATACGAAATAGAAGGGTAAAAATCCACTATATCAAATTGTAAAAAAGAAGCTTTTTTTCTTATCAGGAACATTTTGAAACCATTTAATGGTGTAAGACGAATCATTCCATAAATTTGTATGGAGACTCCCCTGTATGGATACTATAATCTTCTTAATTATATTGCTAGAAATTAAACCTAATTTAATGCCTTTGGGGAGATTGATTAGTCTAGTTTGTAGGTTATTTTCAAAGTTAGCTTTGTGGTCTTTAAAGAGTAAATATGCGTTTTTAGTTTGGGTTTTTCTCATTCTATCTGTAATATAGTGGAAATGATTTGGATCCCTTTAAAAATTGATTGGTTATATTGTATTTCTGAAAGCTCTTAAAGACGGCTCCTCAGACGAAAACTTTTCACAAAAATGGAATGGGTTATATTTATCCAGACAAAAAGAAGCTTGGGAAGACAAGGAAAAAACATGGCCGAGGGGGTTAGATATACAGTGTTAGTTATTAAAGTTAGTTATTTTCTATCCCTGGCGATAAGATGAACTTCTACTGAACTTTAAGTTGGCTATTCTCAAATACATGGTAGTAAATTTAGTGGCTGTATTTTAACTAGTATAATTGAATTGTTAGGCTTTTATATTAATTCTAGCAGTGATAATAATATCTTCATTTTGTAAATATTAATTTATCATCTCCTTGGTTTTATGCCAATAATATATTTATCGAGCATGCTAGAAATGTTAAAAAAGGGCTGGGATATATATATATATATATATATATATATATATATATATATATATAAAGAACAAACAGGACAGGAAACATTTATCAATCTAACATATTTCACTTTAATTAAAATTTCATCTGAGAATAAGATATGAAGAAATAATTGTCATGTGTCCTTACTTGAAACTCCAGAGTGAACTCTTTCTAACACTATATATACAACGCCTCTCTCTCTCTCTCTCTCTCTCTCTAGAGAGAGAGAGAGAGTCGAGTTGGTTGTAGTTCACTCCACGCCAGACTGACAGTCATACTAACACCTTCTCATTTTGTATTGTCAATAGTTAATATATATTTCTTATTTCTACCCTTGTGACGGCGTTGTTATTTTCGGACCCTAAGCTGGTCCATAACAGTGGCGACAAAGATATTGAAGAAACCTATTCTACGCGGAGGACAAAAGAAAAAACTTTTGGCCATCTGTTGCCCATAACAGTGGTCACTAAGTTACTGAAGAAACGGATTCTACCCAAAGATAAAAGAAAAGAAAATTTGACACCAGCCATATCAGCGGTGACGAAAACATAAAGAAAAGGATTCTATCTATCGACGATAACAGTAATCTAATTCTACGTAGGAAAAATGTGTTCTAACCTAATTTCCAGAACAACAGGCGACAAATACCTGAGTTCTACACCGAGAAAAAAAGGTAAAATCTTTTACTCAAGTACACAACTCTAGCTACAAAGTTCTTAAGGAACGATTTTTCATATATATAAAAGCGAACAGTATTTACAACAGTGGTTTTCGAAAACCATAAACGCAAAACACGGAGAAGAAGAGTAATCGGCGTAACAAGAAAGGATAAAAAATCTGTAAGTAGATTTTTTCTTTAACCAAAGTGATTTTTTTGTTTTTCTTCTTCGTGCAAAAAAGAAATAAATAAGTCATGATTTTTTTCCGAATAAGAAAATGAAAAAAAAAAATTTTGACCGCCGTGAATCACGTATTGTGAAAAAAAAAAGAAAGGGAAAAAGGGAGTTTTTTATCTTCTCTCCTCGTGGTAACAGATAGCATGTGTTATAATTAAATTACGTTGCAAGGATTTTAAGACAACCATGTTGGAACTAATGAAAATGCAGTTCGAGCAGCAACAAAAAAAATGAGGAAAGACAGATTAGGTACAAAGAAAAACAATTAAAAATTCAACAAAAAACGAAGAAATACAGCTACAAGAATTACTACTACGAGCAGTGACAAATAAAGGTCAAAATCCTGAAAATGAATCGGCATTCTCGCAAAATGCTATATGGAGCTCAATCGAAGACTTCAATTCTGCACCGGACAAAGCCTTCGCGGCTTACTTCAGAAGATATGAAGTTTTATATGAGATTGATTGCGGGAATTGTTCAGACGCGAAAGAATTGCGTCTACTACTTAAAAACTAGGGTCAAGCGAACACACTAATTTGTAGACTACATCCTACCGAGAAAAACGAATGAGTTGACTTTCGGCGAAACTATGTAGCTTTTAACGGAATTATTCAGACCGAAAATTTTGCTATTACACAAAAGGTGGAAATGTTTAAATTTAACAAGAAAGGATAGCGAACACTATATAACATTCGCTTCCGTAGTAAACAAACACTGCGATGGCTTTAAGTTTTCTGAACTAAGCGTTGACAATTTTAAATGTTTGATATTTGTCCAAGGTTTGGTTTCGACGAAAGACGCGGAGATCAGATGGAAAATTCTAACAAAATTGGAGTAGATAAACTAAACTATCGCCCGGTTCACACTCCACCCACGTCTATTGAACAGGTGAAGAGGCTCATCCCTTGTTTCCTGTTTAGGATGTGGTTTCCGGTTTTTCTGTTTTCCAATCTTTTCACTCTTACGTAGCCCCCTGCGCATCAGTGGCGTTTTCGCCTTGCTTGGGGTGATATGATTAAAAAAACAAAAACAAAAAAAAAACTGAGAGTGAACCAGAACTGAAGCTACAAAAATTAGCTGAGGACTTTCAGAGTTGTATGAGCGTAAAAAAGGACTCGAAAGTTATCGAAGAGTCAGGCGTCGCTCACACATGGAAAGTACAACGAAAAACATGTTTTTCACCCCCTCCCCACCAAAAAAAAACAAACAAACAAAGCAAATACTTTACTACAAAAAGCCAAATGAAACCTCAGAAGAAACCATCACCCAGTCCATGCTATCGGTGTGGAACTCTACATTGTCCAAATCGCTATAAGACTTGTCTGTCGTGCAATAAAGTGAGACATAAAAGTTCGCGCTGTAGAACAAAGAAAGAAAACAAAAGCCGAGTGAAAGCCACTAGAACTGACCAAACGGACTGGATAAATATACAAAAATACGTACAAGTTGAAATGTTAAACAAACAATTAGATTACAATTGTATGCTGGATCCTATGTAACCATTATTAGGCTACAGATATGGAAGAAATTAAACAAACCGACTATGTTGAGAACAGATGAAATAACCAGGTCGGTAACAGCAAGAAAAATCAAATTTGAGGAGGAGATTATCACGAATGTGACGTTCAACAGGATGACCAAGAAATTAAAAATGTTTGTTCTAAAAAGTACGGAAAATTTATTCCGAACTTACTGGATGCAGAAATTTCACTTCTGGGATTTACCGATAAATACGTTCTACCATAAAGTCTATTGGCCGAGGCAGAGAAATTAAAGGAGAGCTTCATATTTTCAGCTGGTCTCGGGAGGTGTAAAAAATGGTGGCCAAAATCGAACTAAAAAGAATATACAACCCATTTTCAAGAAGAATAGAAATGCACCTTCTGCATCATTAGAAAAGATAGATAAACAGTTGGATAGACTCGTGGAAACTGGTATATTGGCAAAGGTTGAATATAGTCAATCAGCCGCTGTCTTCTCGACAGGATTAAATGGAGCGATTAAAGATTATCACTATCCTTTCCCTAGTCCAGAGGAAGAAGTATTCACAAAGTTGAAAGGAGGAGAACTTTTCTCAAAGATGAGAATGAGCGAAGCATATCTACAAATACCATTAGACGAAGAAAAGATGTTGTTGTGCATAAACACTCATAGATTATGTAAGTTCCAGAGATTAGCATTCGGGATGAAGGTCGCGCCGGCTATATTTCAGCAAATAATGGACATTATGCTAGGTGGACAGGATTTCACGATCACATACCTTGATGACATCCTTATAAATAGCAAAAATATTGAACAACACTAGAAACACGTTCAAAAGGTCTTCACGCGGATACAAAATTAAAGCTTTAAGGTAAAGGAAAATAAATGTGACTTCTTTAAGAAGGAGATAAAATATTTGGGCCATATTGTTGACAAAGAAGGAAGAAGACCATGCCCAGTAAGAGCCACGGCAATAGAAAACATGCCGGTTTCAAAAAATATATCCAAGTTACAAAGCTTTTAGGGCTTGGTAAGTTATTCTCAAGATATTATACCTAACAAGCTCAACTTACGCGCACCCCTAAATGAACTGTTGAAGAAGGAAAAAGGTTTGGAATTTCGACAAAATTATTAAGACTAACAGCAGATTTATTTTTAACGCATTATGGTCTAAAATTGGAAATAATGGAAATAAATTGGATGCCTTTATAAATCGATTGGTAAATTTTATTTCTCGGAGCTCTTACAGACCGCTCTTCAGACCAAAATTTTTCACAAAAAGGAATGGGTTAGATTTATCCAAACAGAAAGAATCGTGAGAAGATAGAGAAAAAACATGGCCGAGTGGGGTAGATATACAGTATTAGTTATTAAAAGGAGGCCGTTTTTCTATCCCTGACGATAAGATGACCTTCAATTGAACTTTTAGTTGGCCATTCTCAAATACATGGTAGTAAATTTAGTGGCTGTATTTTCACTAGAAAAATATTTAGAAAAAATGAAACATGGTATGCTGAGAATACAATAAACAATGACAAAGTTTTAGAAAAAAACGAAACATAAAGAACGCTCAAAAGTAACATTAGATAGAGATAGTTGAAATTTATAAACCATATAATGAAGAAAGTAGGTTTGAAAAGTTGATACTCTCAGGAGATATTAAAAGCAAGAAGGGAAAAGTCAAACAGCCCATAAATTACCTAACTAGCTTTTGTAAACGGATGATAAAAAACCAATGAAAAGAGATAGCGAAGTGTCTAAATTTACTTAGAGCTACAAAGGACAGGCAACTGGGGAGATTCATGACCTTCCACACCATGTTTCAATTTTTTCTAAAGTATTGTCATTTCTCACAAGTTCAGTACATATTATTCTCAGCATTTTTCTGTATAACCCCATTTCCACTTCCATATAGGAGGATTCTATATTACGTTCATGTCCAGCATGTCTATGTTTCTCAGGCGTAAAACGATTTGTACGCAAACAAAAAAGCGAATATATTGAAACTAAGCATCAAATGCTAGATTAGGCGTGAAACATATAATTCCCTGAAAGTGTTTAAAAGTGAAAATAGTTAATCAAGTAGAAAGAAAATTTATACATTTAATGCAATATTCAAGCGACTGCAAAATTGATGTTTGAGGCAAAATCAGGTTGAAATTATCGAGATACATTGCTTTTGAATATTTGTGAGAATATCAGTCTCTGCAGAATTTACACATGCGGCTAAATTAACTTTATACTGACTTTCGATATAAGACTTCCAGAAATAAAAAAAAAACGCTATTCTAACTGCTATTCATCTTGAGGTTCTTTATAATACGATCCCCAGGCGTTCTTTGATCAATCCTTTCTGACCTTTAACCAGTTCGCCCAGGTTGTGTTGTTTGATTTAGGGCGGGCCAAGGTACCATTGCTCATTATCACCTGGTTAGGTTATCTTTGTCACGCGAGAGGCCAAGTATATATTTAAGACCAGATTAACTCGATCCGCGGTAGCTGATTGTTGGCAATCGGAATATTATCAGCAGAACACTGCAACGCCACGGGAGTAGTTTTTTATATATATATTTGTATATCGATTATATACACAATTATAAGCAAATCAAAGCTGGTAACACGCAATGGTTGGCTGATATTTCAATAATATATTAAGTAACAATGTTTTCAGAGACGGGGTTTACTAAGTCATCTCTAACAGCAGGCCGGTTTCAGTTTAACCATCTTACTTAAATCACTGGCCCTAAATATGCTAATTTCGTTTTCCACCTCGGTTTTATTGAAAAGGCACAAAACCAGGATAGTAATATTTTCCCTCGCTGTATAATTCTTGCTTGGTAGAAATGAAAATAAAACCAGTTTTCCAATTTGAGTGAGTCTCCGGCCCCTTCACTGATGAGTGAGGGTGGGTGGATAATTTATTCTCTCTTTTCGCTTGCCTGTCCGTCCCCAAATTTCGGTAGCCCAAGACAGGAAATTCTCACGGTCCAATTTTCCCAGTCTCAACAATTTGTCACAATAGGATGACAATATTATGTCTATGATTCCTTTACACAGATTCAACCACTTCGGTTACTTTTCCCGACAAAAATAATTGTATTCTCCAGTTTTAGAAAAATGCCTTCTTATCTTTAAAATTAATAAAACATTAATACCAGCCATCTGGAAATAGGGCAATGTCTTGATAAAATCGAAAGGAGGATCTGCAATATAATAGATCTTGAGCTGACATCTTGACTTCCGTCACTTTCTCACCGACGTGATGTGATTTCTCTCTGTCTTTTCCCTCTGTATTTTCATGGTAACTACTCTGAGGAGCTCTTATCCCTGGTTTCCCGACCACATACATTTACGCGTGCGACTAGATTGGCATCACGGTTCCACCCTTTTAGCGTCGAAACAGTTAAATAATACCGCCTCTTACACTCTAACAGTTGCTTTTCTTGCACTATCTGTCTGTGAAGCTCGCTTCCATTTACTTCCTTGCCTGATAAATACAATTTCCAAAAATTTAGATGAAACTTCAATTACCATCTTCTATCTCCTTGATTCCCATCTTTCTGTTATCTTTTTGTCGATATTCCCTGTAACTTGCTTTTCTCTCTCTCTCTCTCTTTCTCTCTCTTTCTCTCTCTCTCTCACACACATATACACACATACACACTGTAACCCCCTGTGCATCAGTCACAGTACTGCCACGCTTGGGGGTAAAATGATTATATATATATAAACAAATATTTCTATCAGTTAAATTCCATCATTATGTCTGTCTTCAAGGTTTCGCCGACTGTTATCAAACGCGCTTTCGTGGGTGTTAACATCTTCTTTATGTGCTGTGTCTTTTCAGGACGTAGACGAAATTGAAGTACTACTTACCACTATTCCTTGTCACATATAACAAATTTTCCTCTTGGTATCTCTCCCAAACCTGCTTCTCTATCCACTTGCTCAAGCCCATCAGTTATATCTCACAGTGTTGCCCCTATCTCTGTTTCTCTCTATCCACCTTGTGAGTATTAAATACTCCAAGCTTTATTTCCTCATTACATGTTGTGGAAACATCAGCTGTTTCTTCCTCATTCTAGGCATGAGTTTAATTTTCTTTTTCATTCTCTCCCAAAACCGTGTCGTTGCTCATATTTTCGGTCCCTGTTATCCTCATCATTCTTCTGTAGAGCCATTTTTAAATTGCTTTGAGTTTCTCCTTCAACTTCGAGGGCATTGTTCGGCTTTCGCTACCATATACGAGTGTATATATCACATAACAATCCAGTATACAATTCTTTGTTTCTAATGAAATCTTCCTGTCTTGCAATACGTTTCCCAGATTTTGAAATGCATCTTTGGTCATAACAATACTCCTTCAGATCTCAGTGTCACACCTTCCGTCCTCAGATAAAACACTTCTCGGGTATTAAAATCTCTGTACCTGGTTGATTGCAGTATCCCCGGCCTGTAGTTGGCATTTGGGGTTTATTTTATTTTACTTTTTTCATTTCACCCCAAGCAAGGCATTTCACTGCAACTGTTGCGCAGGGGTTTACATAATGGAAAGTGATGAGAAAGAGTGGTTAAGGGGTTACATAGGGGAAAGTGATGAGAAAGAGTGGTTAAGGGGTTACATAGGGGAAAGTGATAGAAAATGTCAGAAGGAGGGTGATAGACGGGTAAGGATACCGAGGCTGAGGGTTGGGTAGATGTGAAGAGTTTTTGAGAGAATGGGTGCGAATTAGTGTGTTAGGGGGTCTTTTTACTTTTACACATGAATTCAGGTCGCTTGCAGTTTATGCTTAGTGTTTTCTTTTTGTTTTTTCTTCTTTTTTTTTTTGGCTACCATCCAGTTCTAAAAATAGCCATCCTGTTTGAATCTCAGAGTCGCACTTTCCGTCCTCTGTTCGAACAGTTCCCGGCTATTTAAATTTCTGTACCTATTTGATTTCAGTATCTCCGACCTGTAGTTGGCATTTTGGGTTTCTCTATTTACTGATGACCACTCATTCATTTTTTCTTGTAATTTAATTTAGTTTTTTTCTTTCTGTTTTCTTTAGTTACCTTCCAGGTCTAAAAATTGTCATCTCATTCCTGAATCTCATTCCTGAATCTCATTCCTGAACCTCATTCTGAATCTCATTCCTGAATCTCATTCCTGAACCTCATTCTTGAATCTCATTCCTGAACCTCATTCCTCAATCTCATTCTGAACCTCATTCCTGTCTGACTCTGAACCTCATCTCTGAACCTCATTCCTGAATCTCATTCCTGAACCTCATTCCTGAATCTCATTCCTGAATCCTTATCTCCCAGCATCCCTGTCTGAACCTCATTCCTGAATCTCATTCCTGAACCTCATTCCTCAGAATCTCATTCCTGGAACCTTCATTCCTGAACCTCATTCCCAACTTTCATTCCCTGAACCTCATTCCTGAATCTCATTCCTGAACCTCATTCCTGAATCTCATTCCCAACCTTCCCATTCAAACTCTTCACCTGAATCTCATTCCTGAACCTCATTCCTGAACCTCATTCCTGAATCTCATACAGAAATCATTCCTGAATCTCATTCTGAATTCACTCCCTGAACCTCATTCCTGAATCTCATTCCTGAACCTCATTCCTGAATCTGACCTCCTGGAACTCACTGAACCTCATTCCTGGTCTCACCCTGAACTTTCATTCCTGAATCTCATTCCTGAACCTCACCCTGAACCCTGGCTCCTGAATCTCATTCCTGAACCTCATTCCTGAATCTATTCCTGAATCTCATTCCTGAACCTCATTCCTGAATCTCATTCCTGAACCTCATTCCCTAACCTCACTGAATCTCATTCCTGAATCTCATTCCTGAACCTCATTCCTGACCCTTATCATTCCTGAACCTCATTCTGGAACCTCATTCCTGAATCTCATTCCTGAACCTCATTCCTGAACCTCATTCCTAATCTCATTATGAACCTCATTCCTGGAATCTTCATTCTCAGAATCTCATTCCTGAACCTCATTCCTGAATCTCTATCTCTGAACTTGCCCTGAATCTCATTCCTGAACCTCATTCCTGAACCTCATTCCTGAAATCTCATTCCTGAACCTCATTCCTGAATCTCATTCCTGAATTCTGTCCCCAGGTCCTATCTGAATCTCATTCAACTTACCTCAATCTCATTCCTGAACCTCATTCCTGAATCTCATTATGAACCTCATTCCGAATCTCATTCTAATCTCATTCCCAACCTCATTCCTGAATCTCATTCCCGAACTCACATTCTGAACCTCATTCCTGAATCTCATTCTCTGAACCTCATTCCTAATCTTATTCCTGAATCTCATTCCTGAACCTCATTCCTGAATTCATTATGAACCTCATTCTCAGAATCTTGTTCCTCAATCTCATCTCCTGGTCCCTCATTCCTGAATCTCATTCCTGAACCTCATTCTGAACTATTCCTGAATCTCATTCTGAACCTCATTCCTGAATCTCATTCCTTGACCCACCTGGAACCTCATTCCTGAATCTCATTATGAACCCAGTTCTAGAATCTCATTCTAATCATTCCTGAACCTCATTCCTGAACCTCATTCCTGAATCTCATTCTCTTCAAATGTTCTAACATTGCCTTTCTCATTTGTGTCATTCTGCGTCTCTATTTTTTTTACAATCTATTTACTGATGCCTAATTATTTTATAATCGGATTTTGAGTAAAAAGTTAAGATTAAAATGAAATGTGTAATTTTGTGACATCTTTGGATTTATGGAAAAGAAACCGAATTTTGCAAAGAAAAAAAAAACAGGTTTACATTTCGTAAGACTGTTTAGTGCAATTATGCTAATTAGTTTGGAGGATCTCCGCGGATACGTATGATAATTAATGTGGCGGCGTACGAAGTTCGAACTTCATTTTACTTTCTATCTTTTGTCTTACGCATCGATTTTATTTATACAATGTTTTTTTTTTCTTTTCTTACAAATTTTCTTTTTTTTACTCTTTATTTCTTTTATCATCATTCATATTAAAATGGAATTTTTACTTTTTAGGCTATTCTTTTGTCGACGCTTTCTTTAAATTATTTTGATTTCTCTCTCATTTTTTTTCATTTTTTCTTGTCCGACTTTTCTCTCTTTCTTTTTTTTTCTTTCTGTCTATCTTTTCTCCAATTATTCACTTTTTTATTGGGGGGGGGTCGTTTTTGTCTCATTCAGCCTTCCTTTCTTTCTTTCCTCTCTTTAATAATTCCCTTTTGCAGATATTTTTCTTTCTGAATTTTTGTTCTTCCTTCTTTCCTTCGTTTTTCTTTTTTTTTTTCATTTTTTCTTGCTTTCTTTGATATTTTCTTTTTTTTTTCTTTCTTTCTTTCAATTTTTCTTTTTATTTCTTTCTGGTTTTTGTGTTCTTTACTCATTTATTTACTAAATTTTCTTTTTTTTTTCTTTACTTCTATTAACTTTATTTTATGTTACTGTTTTATTAAGGTTTTTTACAATTATTTTGTTCTGCTTGTCTGCCTCTCTCACACACGCACTTGCGGAAATATATTTTTTCTTTCAAGTTATTCTTACTTTTTTTTTTCCATCTAATCATTCACACGTGCAGATTTTTTATTTCGGAAGTTTTGCTTTTTTTTTCTTTTTCCTGTGTAAACTTTTTTTATAGTTATTCTTTCCCATATTTATATATATATATATATGCGCGCATCATTCAGTAATGAATTCGAAAACTCTAATTACTGGTGTATGTTTGTTTACATGGGACATCACACGCTAAAAGTCTGCTCTTTTCTATCGAGCCCCTATAGCTCAGAGGTAAAATCGCCGACTGACGCTATTGCAGTCAGGTTTCACTCCTGGGTAAAAACAATCTGATATCTAATCATACAGATGAGCTGGGATACAGCGAAACGAGTTTGTCGGCGGAGGACTATATATATATATATATATATATATATATATAAATCAATTCCAGGAAATCAAAATTTGAGTTACATCCATTCATTTTTCTTTCAGTCTACGGTTTCGCTTTAACTGGAAACATTTTAGTCTTTCGTGCCAACGTCCAAAGAGTCTGAGCTCCAAAACCATGGACTAGTTTTAAAACTTTCATTACACCCGAGCAACGCCGGGCTATACTGCGAGTATATATATATTATACTTTACTACAAACTACAATCTTTTGTTTCGAAATTGATAGAACGATGACTCATCATGTATTTTATAATGATTACCATCATTATTATTA
>JBBBDQ010000428.1:1347500-1387500 GCA_037127315.1 Ascarosepion bandense | reverse complement strand
CCAAAAATATATTCCAAATTCTAAGGAGAAATATAAAGAAAACACAAATAAAATGTTCGTTGAAAGCAAAGAAAGGAGTACTGAACGTGATATCTATCTGTTATGTCGCCAAGTATAAATGAATAACTCAACAACAGAATCAGAATATAAGTTGTATTCCGCGGAAAGACGGTTAGTATGTACAGAAGTGATTAGTAATATTTACAATAGAAAGATACAAGAGTCCAATCCGTCGTAAGACGTGTGTATACGTGATTACTTCCGGTACGCCACTGGAAGTGTGACTAACTCTTCACTGACTCGCACTGACTCTTCAGTAACTCATTAGAGACTCTCAAGTCACTCTCTACGACTCCCTTGTAGAGAATCCACCACCATTGCTATATATAGCAATGGGAACAGTCCATTTGTAGTCAAATAGGAGCGGCGCCCTAACACTATCCTTATGCCTGGAGTTGTAATCGGAGGCCACAATTTAAACAGCCTAAGGTACGCAGATGATATAGTGCTGATAGCAGACACAGAAAGGAACTGCAAGACCTCTTACAGAAGGTAGCAGAAGAAAGTAACAAGAAAGGACTAGAAATAAACTGCACGAAAACCGAATGCATGGTCATCAGTAAAAAGGGCAGCCCATTATGCCAAATACAGGTCGAGGATACTAGAATAAAGCAGGTACAAAAATTTAAATACCTGGGAAGTGTTATAACAGGAGACGGAAAGTGCGATACAGAGATCCGAAAGCGAACTGGCATGGCGAAGGAAGCATTCAAGAAGTTGAGTAAGGTATTAAGAAACAAGACAATTTCGCGAGAAACTAGGAAGGGAGTACTGGATTGCTATGTGCTGTCCGTCCTTCAATATGGCAGTGAATGCTGGACAATACCATCGAAGATGAAGGAAAAACTTGAATCAACTGATATGTGGTTCTACAGAAGGGTTCTGTGAATATCACGGATCGAGAATGTGAGCAAAGACGAGGTCTTGGAAATGATGGAAGCAAAAAGGAAATTAATACTGAGCATCAGGAAGAGACAGCTGAAGATCCTGGGACACTTAATGTGGAAGGCGGGCTTGAAGAATCTGATACTAACAGGCCAGATAGAGGGAAAAAGCGATAGGGGAAAGAAACGGATAACATATTTGAAGGACATAATCAGGTGGATGACGGAACGAGGATTGCATGGTGTAACAGGAGCCACCAGGGTTGGGAAAAGTGGAAGGCCATGATCGTCTACGGCCTGAAGTGACAAGGCAGATAGAAGAAGAAGAATTCTTCTATATGGTAGCTAATGCTGTACAATATCTACATAGATGAAGAAATTTCAGGCAACCGAAACGTTGTTTCTACAGATTGCTGAGGATAGCGGAGGTTGAAAATTTAGAGAATGGAAGCAAAAATGATATATATGCTTAACATCAGAAAAAGACAGTTAAAATTTATCAGAGATAAAGGCTCGGAAAATCCGTTACACACAGGACAGATTGATGGCAAGAGGCATAGAATAAAAGAGCACATAGCATGCTTAGTAAACATGAATAAATGAATGACAGGACAAGATTTAATATACACAACATAAATACATAAGCTATTAAAAGCAAAAAAGATAGGAAGTTGTGGAGAGGTATTTCCGCCTTACGTCCATAAAGTAGAACCTGAAACATAGCATCTTGTTGATACCTTTATTTCTTCTTTCATTTATATTCTACCAATTTCAGTTGTGTTTACTTTTGAATGTCAAGTGTGTTTTTTTTTTTGCTTTTTTGCTCATTTGATAAACTTACTAGTTAATGATTTTATACCAACCGTCTACATGATGAAGGGAAGTTTTGTTTAGCATTTAAATGATTCATTCGTTTCATTTTATTTACTGACACTAGAAAACAATTATATATTGATGATATTTTTTAATATATTTTTGAACGACCTAAAGGCATATGAGGGTCTTGACATGCCGAGACTATTAAACACCCACTGCCACTTTTTATTTTGAACATTTTCACATTTCAACAACATCCTATCATTTTCAGCAACAATCATAAATGATCTTTACTAAATTTCACACCTACTCAACGAATATACAACAAATTTCCATATCTCCTATAGTAAATTCCTTATAATTAATCCATAATTTGAGAGATAAGCTTTCTCCAGGAAAGTCTCGTTTTAAACAGAGGGAAATAAATGAATATACTACGTAATAATAAATATAAACAATATATATTAAAAGATAGGTGTTCATTATAAATAATACGCGTTACAACAAGATCTTTCGAATATTCAGGACAGCATAGGGAAATAAATGAATATACTACGTAATAATAAATATAAACAATATATATTAAAAGATAGGTGTTCATTATAAATAATACGCGTTACAACAAGATCTTTCGAATATTCAGGACGGCAGAGGGAAATAAATGAATATACTACGTAATAATAAATATAAACAATATATATTAAAAGATGGGTGTTCATTATAAATAATACACGTTACAACAAGATCTTTCGAATATTCAGGACGGCAGAGGGAAATAAATGAATATACTACGTAATAATAAATATGAACAATATATATTAAAAGATAGGTGTTCGTTATAAATAATATTTAAGAAATATATTAAAATGTCTTCGAGTAATAAATGAAAAATCCATTCCTAAAAATGAAATTAAGATATGGCAAAAATACTTATATATGAAAAGGTAAAATTGGTAGTATATTTAATCTCTGAATTTCTGGATTCCACTGTACAAGCAAATCGAGCATATAATGGTTAAGTTATCCTTGACAAATTATGGTGGAAAATAACTAAAAGCTATTCAAAATTGAAAAATTCAATAAAAATAACAAACGTGAAAAATTTATCAGATATCAAACGCTTAACGCTTGCAGTGCGTATTACTTTGATGTTCTACATTCTCATCGCCATCCATTCGAAATTATTCGTACTAGCTAAAAACAAAATCAATATCTTCTTTAAGTCCTACATATTATCTTATCTTTGCTTTAATTCAATTATCGATTTTTATTGAATATTAAATTAATAGAATCTGATATTTAAATGTCAGTATAAAATTGACGCGTGTTGGACATTTCATCTTTATTTTGTCTTATATTATCTGGGATGTTAATGTCAATTGAAAATACATTAGGATTTTTTCTGATTTGAAAGTTTTTGTTTATTCCTAATTAAAAAACCTCAACATCTATAGTAGCAGATTTCGAAGATTTGCTTCGTTAGTAAGAGGAAGATAGATTCTGAAAAAAATAGCGTTAAACTGTATGGCTTGTGCGTTGTGGTGCATTGGATATCGGCTTGGAACAAGAAATCGGGGGACCGAGTTCGAATTCTAGCCGAATTTATTGCATTCATCTACGCTCAAATACCCTTGGGAAAGGTATTAATCCGTCTGTTCCTTCCAGTTATGGGTTAAATAACAGGACAGATTGGGTTCTATAGTCTTTGTCGGCAACCAGTCTAGCAATGGCAACCTACTGCGATATAATCTTCTGCCCAGTTAGTCATGTCTCTTTCAAGACATGATCGCCCAAGCGTGTTTCACGTATGGCACTTAACTGACTGAATTGACTGAGGACAGATGTCTACTCAGTACAGAGTAGTAATGGACAAGCGATTAAATTTCGTTAAAAATTTATTTAAATCACCCTTAGATAGATAGATAGATAGATAGATAGATATGAAATGTATAAGATACATAGGTATGAATAGAATGAGATAGATAGAAATCGAATAATTTAAACTAAGTCAAATAGATTTTTGATATAGGGTGCTTTTGAAAATTTTTACCTCAGTAATACATTGAAATAACAGTATTATTTTCATTTTAGCACCATTTAGACGACTGTTTATATATTGAATCTTCTATATCTGCCAAAGTGAGATGTCAATGCTATATTATTTTTTGCTTCATTTAAACAGCAATTCATTTATGACACTGTATATCTGCTAAAATGAGATATCATTATTATTTTGGATTTTACCTCATTTAGGCGACAATTTATCAATTGCACCCTGTTTAACTGTTAATAATCTCAAACAGATATATCGGTGGGAAGGGTTGATGAATGATGTCTCCGTGAAACGTAAAAGCCAATACCTAAGCCTTTTGTATATTTCTGTTCAATAACAATTGCTGCTTTACGTTGATCTCGTGATGAAGTTATTTGTTTACAGATATTGGCCCAACATTTATCACGGTAAACACCAGTAATTAGTATGTACGCGTTTAGTTACATGTTAAGCAATACACAGAAGAACTAAATTTATATTAAATAATTTAAATATGTATGATTTATTTATGATTTGCAGAATAACAAAAAAGGAGAAATTCTGAACTGCATTACGATATATTCAACAATGGTTGTTCTCAATATATATATATATATAGCTTCACCAGGTCTACTGCTGATATGCTAACGACCATCACCGAGTACATATATCAGGCACTCGACAGGAATGGTGAAGCCCGAACCGTTGCCTTGGATATCTCTAAAGCGTTCGACAGAGTCTGGCATGCTGGTTTTCTATGCAAACTGCGGAGCTATGGTATAGCTGGACAATTGTTTGAACTAATCCAGTCATTCCTATCTAACCGCACATTGAAAGTGGTATTAAACGGACATGCCTCACAGAACTACCATACGAACGCGGGTGTCCCTCAAGGCTCTATCCTAGGTCCTACGCTCTTTCTGATCTATATTAATGATCTCCCTGATACTATAAAATCCCAAGTAGGTATGTACGCCGATGACACCACAGTTTATTCTCGCTGAGATCAAAAATCTGGTGTGGGCGACAAAGCTAAACTTGCAGCCGAGCTTGGAAAGGACCTCCAATCCGTAGCGGACTGGGGTAAGAAATAGCTCGTAAATTTTAATGCTTCTAAAACGAAGCTACTATCAATTAATCATCATAGACAGTCGTACCTACCTCCTATTAGCATGTACCAGGCTTGCCTCCCAGAGAGTAAAACACTACACCTCCTTAGTCTCACACTTTCAGCGGACCTCAAGTGGAATGACTATATCGAATCCATTTCTAAATCCGCTGCTATGAAAGTCGATTCTCTGTGCAGGGCCCGGAGGTTTTTTCTGTCTGAATCTATCCTGCACATTTATAAATCTACCATCCGCCCGTGCATTAAATACTGTTGCCATATCTGGTCGGGTGCCCCTGCTATTCTCCTTGGGCTTCTAGACAACGTACAGCGGAGGTTCTGTAATGTGATCGATACCGACTTAGCAGACCGCCTTCAATCTCTCTCTCACCGGCGCGACGTGGCTCCCCTGTGTCTCTTCTATAAATACTTTTACGGCTTCTGCTCCGATGAACTTAGATCACTGGTGCCCCCTAGGTTCGAATTTGCACTAGATACTAGACTAGCAACTAGATCCCACCCTTTTACAGTGAAACCGATAAAATGCAACCGCAACTTCTACTCCAACAGTTTCTTTTCTCGCACTTCCCGACTGTGGAATTCCCTTCCACATGACTGCTTCTCTGACGGCTACAATCTCCAGGAGTTTAAATGTAAGGTCAATAGACACCTCCTAACAAACTAACTCGCTTCCATTCATTCAAACACTCTTCCCAGCCACCCAACTATCTATCACCCCACTTCTGACATTTCCTATATCTAACCACTCTTCCTATTTACCTTCCCCTATGTAGCCCCAAGGGCAATAGTGGCGGTGGAATGCCTTACTTGGGATGAAATTATATATATATATATATATATATGCTACGGGCCATAATTATTAGGCCACACCAGTGTTTTAAAAAATGATGTATTTCATACTATTTTTTATTATTTATTGCCAAGTGAATAATTGTAAATGAAAATAGAATGATTCTTTTGTTAATACTGCACAATAACATGTGCATCAAATGAATTTATAAATATTTAATAATTATCTATATTGCAGTTTCATCAATGAAAGAATGAAGAAAATTTAGGATGATTCGGAGAAGTTCATCTTTGCTTCCTTGCCTTGTAAAATTTTGCAAATCAATAATAACAAAAGAACCATTCTATTTTCATTTAGAATTATCCACTTGGCAATAAAAACTAAAAACAGTATGAAATACATCATTTTCTTAGAAGAAGTGTGGTGGCATAATAATTATGGCCGGTAGTGTATATATTAGTAGTCGTACAAAATAATGGGTCGACATTCCACTGTTTGCAGTGATTTACTTTTTTCAGAGAGTTCTATACTTAACAGAGCATTATATATGGTAATACTTTTATGATAAATTTATAAAGACATAATTTACTGCAACAGTGAAAACGATAAAATGTAACAGTAATTTCTACTCCAACAGATTCTTTTCTCGCACCTCCCGCCTGTAGAATTCCCTTCCACATACTTGCTTCCCCGACAGCTACAATCTCCAGGAGTTTAAATGTAAGGTCAATAAACACCTCCTAACACACTAACTCGCAGCCATTCTCTCAAACGCTCTTGCTCTGTACCTCCTTACTCTTCTATCACCCTCCTTCCGACATTTCCTATATGTAATCACTCTCTCAGCACCTTACCCTAAGTAATCCCCTGCGCAATAGTGGCAGTGGATTGCCTTGCTTATGGTGAAATGATTTAAAAAAACAACACAAGAGGCGTTGTGCTTCGGTACTATCTCATTAACACCTTGTCAGGAAGTGAAATATTGATTTTACTGTTAGAAATTATTATACATAATACGAGGCGCTAATATTTTTTTTCAGTGATTTAGTGAATATCAGTCAGTTAAGTGCCATACGTGAAACACGCTTGGGCGATCATGTCTCGAAAGAGACATGACTGACTGGGCAGAAGATTATCCCACAGAAGGTTGCCATTTTTTCTGCGGTAGATTGGATGTCAACCAAGGCTATAGAACACAATCTGTCCTGTTATTTAACCCATAACTGGAAGGAAGAGACGTATTAATACCTTTCCCAAGGTTATTTGCGCTTAAGTGAATGCAATGAATTCAACTGGAATTCGAACTCGGTTCCCCGATTTCTCGTTCCGCGTCGATATCCACTGCACCACAACGCTCTCCAACTATAAGTTGAATAGCAAGACTGATTGAGACTCAAAAAGCTAGACGTCAGTCTGTTTTGCATGAAAGTAAAAGGGTAAATATTGGCAAAGTAAAAATGTTGACCCTTTTTGGGTTCAGCAAAAAGGTTCAACAAGATCATTGCCTAGAGATGCACTTAGCATAGCCCTCTCCCCAATCGATAATTCTAACTCTTTCAAAATAACTCGGTCCTGGGTATGACGGTAAACTGCAACGCCTCTGATTGGGAGGTTGTGAGAATCATGTAACCACCACTTAATTGCTGTTGTTCCCAGGTCCACCCTGACCCGGAGTGGTAGTACCTATTAGGGCCCCAGCTATGGGCAAACAGTTAACTCCAAAACTGGGGTCAAAACACCATGAAACTACAAAAAATAGACTTTTATAGAAATATATACATAAATATGGACTGTTACGGAAACATTTTTTCTCTTTATAATAGTGTCGCCCCAAGCAAGGTATTTTACAGCCACTGTTGAGCACGGGGTTACATAGGAGATAGGTTATGAGGAAAAGTGACAGGTTAAGGGGGTTGTCAGGAAGAGGAAAGCAAAGGGATAAGAATACAGATGACAGTAGAGTGGACGAAGGTAGAAGCGTGAGAGACAGAGAGAGAAAGTAAGTTAGTGAGATAGTAGATGACTATTGACTTTACATTTGAATTCTTGAAGATTGTAGCTGTCAGGGAAGCAAGTAAACAGGAGGGAATTCCACAGATGGGAAGTGCGAGAGAAGAAGCTGATGGAGTAGAATTTGCGTTTACAATTTATTGGTTTCACAGTAAAATGGTGGGACATAGTTGTTAATCTTGTGGGTCGAGAAAATTCATGTATGGGGGTACCAGTGAGCTAAGTTCGTCTGAGCAGAAGTCAAAAAAGTATTTGTAGACACAGAGAAGCCACATTTCCCTGGTGAGAAAGTGACTCTATCCGAGCTGCCATGTCGGGATCGATCACATTACAGATTCTCCGTTGGATTTTGTCAAGGAACCCTAGGTGAAAAGCAGGGGCACCCGACCATTTCTCTAAAATAAAAAAGCAAATAAAAATTTTTCATCAAAGTCTGACAAAACCTTGTCACTATAACCGAATATTAAAATATTTTAACACCCCTTTCTTGGCACTAAATAATCCACAAGGTTATTTGTACGTAAGTGAATGAAATAAATTCAATTGGAATTCAAACTCGGCTCTTCGATTTGTCGTTCAGAGTCGATATCCACTGCAACACAAGGCACATCTCATTGGGGTATATAATTCTCATTTCATGTGCCTTGACACTTACGTATACCATGTAGTTATTTTCCTCAACTCTATAAATTATTTTCTGTAGCCAGATATCTTGGGGTCAAGTAACTAGAACTTACCAACGCCTATATTCCTTGGGGCATGTGTTTTTGAGGATATCAGCGTATGAATTTTGGGGACTTATAAACCTAATGCTCATATTGCAATCATAGAAGCTGTTGATTTCTCTAGCACTTCATATTACTGGTTTCCATATTGTATTCATTTCTATTCTTGTATTCATTTCTATTCAAAAATTCGTAGCACCTGAAGAAGGGTTTGAGCGTACAACAGCCGAAGTGTCGTAAACATGGCAATAAAGATGAGAAAAACAGAATTATCGACAATCGCCCGGTTCACACTCCACCCACGTCTATTCAACAGGTGAAGAGTCTCATCCCTTCTTCCCTGTTTAGGATGTGGTTTCCGGCTTTCTCTTTTCCAATCTTTTCCAATCTTTTCACACTTTTCTTTTTTTTTTTTTTTCAATTGGAGTAGATAGACTAAACTATCACCCGGTTCACACTCCAACCACGTCTATTGAACAGGTGAAGAGGCTCATCTCTTGTTCCCTGTTTAGGATTTGGTTTCCGGCTTTCTCTTTTCCAATCTTTTTCGTTTCACTCTTACGTAGCCCCGTGCGCATCACAGGCTTTACCCCATTGCTCGGGGTGATATGATTAAAAAAGAATCTAATTTCTTATATTAACGTTGACTGTGTTCGTGTATTCGATGTAATGAAAGAAAAAACCAATGTGAGCTTTCAAAAAACAGCCAGACATAAGTCAGTAATTTAAGTGCTATACGTGATACACGCTTTGGGCGATCATGTCTAGAAAGAGCCATGCTTGACTGGGCAGAAGATAAACCCCGCAGTGGATTGCCATTGCTCTCTGCGGTAGTCTGGTTGCGAAAGCTATAGAAACCAATCTGTCCTATTATTTAACCCATAACTGGAGGAAAGAGACGGATTAATACCTTTTTCGAGTGTATTGATGCGTAAGTGGATACACGAAATTCAACTGGTATTCGAACCCGGCTTCTCGATTTGTCGGACCGAGTCGATATCTCTTACACCACAACGCACATCGTAAAAAGGTAGAACACATTTATATACAAACAATGAAACATTGTCATGAAAAAAACAAAAACAAAAACAAAAAGAAACACGTTTGTTTGCAAGACAAGCGAAAATAAAACGCACGTAACCCCTTGAGAACAAATTAGTCTATTATTATAGTGGCTTACTTGAATGAAGAAGAATGAGAAGAAAAAGTGAAGGAATAATTTTAAATTGAGAGAAAATAACGCCAATTTATATGGTTTTACAGATGGTGCCGCCGGCATTAAAATCCAATTTTTTGACGCCATCGCAACAAATCCTTTCCGCATCAACATTTTAATAGTCAGTAACCGTTAACGAAGCTGTTTTATGGGCAAATATTCACGATTAACCAGCAGTAATGTTTTTATTTTGATTTATAAACGTACATAAATACAAACTTCTATTTAGTTTTCCCCTATCCTTTTTGTTAGTCATGAAATTATTATTTTTTGTGACTTAAAGAAAAATTAGAACATTCTTCTTTATTTGTCGTGTCCTTTCAGGACGTAGGCAATCCTGGACTTTCACTTGCCCTTATTCTTTGTGGCTGTTAACTCTTTTCCTCTTGTTATATATCCCAAACCCCACACCACCATCCACTTGCTTAAATTCATCAAATATGAATTGCACTGCGTTCCCTTCTTTTTCCTTCCATATTTACCTGTCTTGTGTGTATTAGATTCTCCAACCTCTCCTTTTTCATTACGTGCCCCATAAATCTCAGCTGTCTCTTTCTGCTGCTAGGTATAAGTTTCCTTTTCGTTTGCATCTTCTACAAAATTTAGTCGTTGGTCACATGTTTGTTCCTTGGTAACTTCAGCATCCTTTTGTAGAACCACATCTCTTTTGGTTTGATTCTATCCTTCATTTTTGAGGAGATTATTCGGCATTCGATCCTATATAGGAGGATAGATATAACATAACAGTCCATTACTCTTTTCTTTTTCTTCAACGAAATCTTCCTGATTCCGAATGCCAATCCACCATCGGATCTTAGTCGCACTTTTCGGCTCTTTTCAGAATGCTCCCCATGTATATAAATTTCTGTACCCGTTTGATTTTAGTGTCCCCGACTTGTACATGGTATTTGTAAGGCACATTTTTGCTGATGACCAAGCATTCGGTTTTCATGAAGTTTATGTTTAGCCCTCTCTCCTAACTTTTCCTTGCTACCTTCTGTAGGAGGTCCTGAAATGTCCTTTTCGTGTTTGCTATCAGCACTGTACCCTCTGCGTATCTCATATTGTTTAGATTATCTCCCTGACTCGCATCCTGAATTGTGTTCTTCTCTCTTTCCACTCTACTCCCATGGAGCTCACTACCCACCGGTTTTCACATGCTTCTTATATCCATTCTCTATGTGCGTTGTGGTGCAGTGGATATCGGACCGAGTTCAAATTCCAGTTGAATTCATTGTATTCATTTACGCGCAAATACCCTTGGGAAAGGTATTAATCCTTCTCTTACTTCCAGTTATGGGTTGAATAACAGGACAGATTGGGTTCTATAGCCTTGGCTGGCAACCAGTCTACCGCAGAAAGCAATGACAATCTACTGCGAGATAATCTTCTGCCCAGTCAGTCATGTCTCTGTTGAGACATGATCGCCCAAGCGTGTATCACGTATGGCACTTAACTGACTGAATGAATATAATAGTTGAAAACATGATTAAGGCTTATAGATGGTCATAAAGTGGGGGATAGGTTTTCTGTTGTTATGAAGTAATAAACTGATCCCCCACTAATTACTACATAATACGAAAATACATCTCTTACCCATCTAGCTATGAGTCAAATAACAGGACAGATGGGTCCTAAAGCCTTTGTCGGCAACCAGTCTACCGCAATGACAACCTACTGCGGGATAATCTTCTGCCCAGTCAGTTATCTCTCTTTCGAGACATGATCGCCTGAAGCGTGTTTCACGCATGGCTTTAACTGACTGACATCTTCTGTAATTTGTTCCTCTTTCTCATCACTCTCCTTTAATGTAACCCCTGTGCACAAGTGGTAGTACTGCCCTGCTGGGGATGAAATGATTATAAAAATTTTTCTGAGGCGTACTTTTTTAAACGCCAATTTGTAATTTATAATGTCCCACCAGACACTCTATTCTATGTGGCGTATCCGAATGTTCTCAGAGTAATTACGTTATGACACGTTGCCCGGCTGGATCGCTGCCACTGGTGCGGAACCTGTTGTGATGATGATAACCGAAACCTGAGTCAGGATTGATGATATCGAAACGGCACCAGTTATGATGAACTCTCGGGTGGCTAACCCGATGATGGCCTCGTCACAGCAACTGGTCCTCAAGACGTCTATTACAACGGCGAATTTCCCTACCTGTGTTCTTTGATCTCAGGAAAGTTACGTTGAAAACCCGGTAGCCGTTTCTTTACCACCTCAAACCAGACCGGACACACATGTACACTTGTGTTGATAAAATAAACACGGCAACAAAATAAATAAATAAATGAATAATTTCAAAGAAGCCTCGATGAGTTACGGAAAAATTCTGTATATATATATATATATATATATATATGTATTCAAATTATTATAATTAACTAACAAAAGCAGAATGTACAATTGTCGAATTCAATGTTCACAACGGAGTGAAATATTCCTTTAGAATAATCAGTGTTTTTAATTTTTCCAATTTCTTTTAAAACAAAAAGTTCTTTTAGGGCTTTTTATCAAAGGTTTACGGAAATAGCAGAATTGGAGTGGATGGTAGGTATGTAGCGTTAGTGGGGTCACTTGGTCTCTATCGCTCAGCAGCTCTGAAACTTAACTTAAGTCTTTCTGTTTCTATACATCTTCAGCTAGGACTCTATCGGGGGCGTATTATTCTACTTTAACACTTTTAAGTTGATTGGCGGCAGGCTTTTCTACGTTTCTTTAAAATAAACACGGCACCAAAATAAATAAATAAATGAATAATTTCGAAGAAGCCTCGATGAGTTACGGAAAAATTCTGTGTATATATATATATATACAAATTATCTTTATATCTTCAGCCATAAGTTCTAAGGGAGGCGGCCGTCACTGTCTCTACGGCTAGCACCCAATCGGCATGGCTCCCGGTTGGGAACTCTTTTCCCTCAGTCGTTACATCTTTGGCCCGCAACTCCGAAACTACTGATTTTTCTTGCTGAGGTCTCGATTTTTATATTGTCCCAATTTCTTTTGGGGGATGCGGAGAGACCTGAGGTATCTTATGCAAATCAGATCTTTGACCAATGAGATTACTTCCACCTACACTTTTTAAGGTGGAGTTATATCATTCCCTTGGTTTAACCAATGAAATAACAGAACCTTTTCTGACGTAATTTCTCTTCATCCTCTTTTTCTTAATTACAGCATTTTAGTTTTTCAAATTTTCAAATCCTTTCCCAGCAAATGTGGGAACTAACGATCTGACCTCACCCTAACCCCATCAAAAGTCCTGACAGCCTTGTTTTGACTATATTTATTTTTCACCTCTACTGACCGAAAAGACGCTTCTGAATAACAATGTAAAAAAACTTATTTTCCTTTCTCTCCAATTTTCAGCTATTTTTTCTATTTTCCAGATTTTACAAGCATCCGAGTCTTAAATATTTCTAATCAGAGCTCATATCACGATTTACAATAAACTGCACAATCAACAATACCACTAATAATAATTTCTTTCGCTCCGTCGTATTAAACTAAGAATTACATTTTTTCATATGTAAAAATAGGGGTACAACGTATTTTTTCGCTACGTGAGTTTTTAAAGCTTAAATATATCTTGGATCATTAAAAAATTGAATGAATATTGCTTTAACAATCATTTTAGAAAAAATCATTTTTTCTGATACAGTTTCTACAATTTTAAATTTTAGCTCTTCTTCTTCTTCTATGTGCCCTGTCCCTTCAGGACGTAGGCGATCATGGTTCTCCACGTCTCCCTATCCCTTGTGGCTCTTAGTATGTTTGCTCCTGTTGCTCCTGGCAACCCCCTTTCCGTCATACACCTGATCAGACCCTGCAAATATGTTATCCGCTGCCTTCCTCTGTCTCTCCTTCCTTCTATCTGACCAGTCAGTATCAGGTTCTCCAGGCTCTCTTTCCTCATTGCATGTCCCAGGAACTTCAGTTGTCTCTTCCTGATGCTCAGCATCAATTTCCTTTTTGTTGCCATTCTTTCCAACACCTCATCGCTGCTTGCATGCTCAATCCACGATATCCGTAGCATTCTTCTGTAGAACCACATTTCGGCCGCTTCCAGTTATGTCCTCATTTTCGATGATATTGTCCAGCATTCACTGCCGTATTGAAGAACTGACATCACGTAGCAGTCTAGAACTCTTTTCTTCGTTTCTATTGAGATTTTCCTGTGTGTTAGTATTTTGCTCATCTTCTGGAACTCGTCCTTTGCCATGCCAATTCGCCTTCGGATCTCCGTGTCGCACTTTCCATCTTCTGTTAGAACACTTCCTAGGTACTTAAATTTTTGTACTTGCTTGATTCTGTTATCCCCCACCTGTATTTGACATTTTGGGTTGTATCTTTTGCTGATGACCATGCACTCAGTTTTCTTAAAGTTTATTTGTAGTCCCTTCTTGTCACTCTCCACTGCTACTTTCTGTATGAGGTCTTGTAGTTTCCTTTCTGTGTCCGCAATCAGCACTGTATCGTCCGCATACCTTATGTTGTTCAGGTTGTGGCCTCCAATAACAAATCCTGGCGTGTCATCTAGGGTCCTCAAAATATTCTCGCTGTATAGGTTGAACAAATCCGGTGAAAAGACACATCCTTGTCTTACGCCTTTTTCTATCTTTGTGTATCTACTGAGGTCGTTACCTGTCCGTATGCAGGCCATTTGCTGCCAGTAGAGATTCTTGATTATTCTTATGTCATTCCCGAAAATGTCGAGGATGCCTAGCATCTCCATCAATTCTTTGTGTCGTATTTTGTCGAATGCTTTCGCGTAGTCAATGAAGCATAGGTACAAGTGTTTCTTCATTTGTAATGCCCTTTCAGAGAGCATCCTAATCATGAATATGGCGTTCCTTGTTCCAGTATCTTTGACGAACCCGCACTGTTCCTGCCCTATCTCTGAACACGTATTCGTAACTTTCTCAACGACATATGCCCATGAGTGAAATATAACGAAACCGACTCATATTCAAACTCAACTTTCCAATTTCTCATTTAGTGCCGCTATCATCTACAGCCCTCTAACACTGTGAATGGCAGGGAAATGCTTATAAAATTAGTTCATCGTCTCTTCTTCTAATGTAATGAATTTCAGAGTTTAAATGGGTTAACATGAAAACATTGATTTGGAGTAATCGTGAACAGTCTGTTGAGAATTTTACAGAGTTTTCAGAAATATTTTAACGGAGAATGTTACACTTTCTTTTTTTGCATCACATCGTTATATCGTTAAAGAAACCTTAAAAGAAAGGTCCTAGGTATGACGGTAAATTGCATCCGGCGGCAAAGCTTCTGATTGAAGTTTGCGAAGAACATAGAACTACCTATTAATTGCTGTTATTCCTAGGTCCACACTGACCCGGAGTAGTAGCACCTGTCAGGGTCCCAGCTATGGGCCAATAGTTAACCCCCAAACTGGGGTCAAAACACTATGAAAGTATAAAAATTGACTTTTATAGAAATACATACATTTTTTAAGGAAAAAATATTACCAAAAATACATTTTTGAAGGAAAAAATTATTACCATAACACATTTTTAAGGAATAAAATTATTACCAGCAATACATTTTTTAATGCAATACTACAAGACATCTTCAGTTTTCTAAAATAAAAAAAAATTAAAAGTCTAAAAACTTTTTTCATCAAAATCTGACCAAATCAACCTTCTTACTATAACCGAACATTAAAAAAAAAACTTACAGCCCTACTTTTTTGGCATTAAATAAACCACAGGGGCTGATATGGTGTTAAACAAAACTCAAACTCAAACTCAAACTCAAACTTAAACTCAAACTCAAACTTAAACTCAACTCAAACTTAAACGCAAAGTGAAACTTAAGAGAAAAACAAGCTATCAAACAATGAGAAACAATTGTCACTAGAAAAACCATGACATCATTCATACAAGGATTTTTTCTTTTATAGTGAAAGGAATATGAATATATGATCACTTAAAACAAATACACCCTTGTCCAAATTAAGCGAAACAACTGCTTTATTCTTCTTTCTTTTATCTACGGTCAGTTTTAGACCCACTGTAGTGGTAGGGTGTGATAGATTTTTATTCTTACTTCAGATTAGGTCATTTGTAGTGGTGTTCTGTAATATGAATTTATTTTCGGGGTGTATATGAAATATATTTAGCCATGAAAAAGGTTGCAACATCTGTGATTGCATCAGGTTCTTATCACACCTAAACACTATTGTCTTGACTGTGAATTAGATGTCTTATGGCTATTATCTATGATGGACTTTATTCTATGGAAGCATACAAAAATTGTAACGCTGCACGAACACACTGGCAAGCCTTAAAATGAGATCGTAGACATTGTTGGCGTCAGCCTTTCAACTGTCAGTCGTGTCATCATGATAAAGAAACAAACTAGGTCTATCCGTTCAAGACGTAAAGGAAAAGCTGGTCAAAAGAGGAAAACGACGCCAAGAGAGGACGTAAACGTGATCATGGAATGTATGAAAGATCCTGAGAGAACATTATTTATTTTGTTTCAGTTAATTTGCAAAAGAGTGAAAGACATTAAAAGACCATCGCTATAAAATGTTTTGATACAACTCAACTTTGTGACCAGGGTATTACGTCGAATTTATCCAACTTTCGTAAACAGTAGTGGTATTTTTTCAACATGACAGTGCATAAGCACATGGTGCAAAAGAGTCTCAAATAAAAATAAGATCACAATTCCGGAGGTTTCTTCGACATCATCGATATACTTAAAAAAATCAACTATAGACATCAATTTGCTTCAATCACTAAAATATTTCATGAGTGAAAGAGCATTTAGGAACAAAGAAAAATTTCAAAACACTCTGTAAATGAAAAGAAATGCGGAAAAAATACAGGTTTCTTCAAATGTGCAAAAAATGACTCTTATTTTGATTGCAGTCATTGTAAATGAAAGTGATTAAATTTTTGATAAATTATAAATATGTCTTGAGAGGAATTGCATTCAGAAACAAAGAATTATTGGAAAACACCCTTCAAAACATCCATTCAAAAAACAAAACAAAAATCGCAGATTTCTTTAATGGTGGAAAAAAAAATAACATCTCTGTTGATTGCCGTCATTGAAAATGAAGGTGATTAAAATTTTGATAAATTATGAATTATTTTATAAATTATGCAATTTATGTTCTTCATAAATTGATAAATTAAAATTTTGATAAATTATAAAAAATTCACGAGTGCAAGAGCCTTCAGAACCAAAGACTAATTTGAAAACATTTTCAAATATTTATTCGCGGAAAAAGCACCAATTTCTTTAAAAGTGGAATCAAAAAATACGGCCGTCTATTGATTGCAGTCCTTGAAAGTGAAGCTGAAAAAAAAATTTAATAAATTAATTAATTTAACTCATATTTGTTTGTGTATCCTTTCTGGAAAAAAAAATCTAATTACTTTCCAAACACCTTAATACCTAAATGAATTTAACTTACGTTAGTCTTTCTAATAAAGCGTGACCATTTTCTTTTCATCCTAATATTTAGATTATCTTAGCAAGTTTGTCTGGCTTGAATCTATTACAACTGGGTGGTGAGTTCGATCTTCACTAGGTACTCCATACATTCGGCCTTGTGCCACATCAAACATACGCTTAGAAAATTTAAAAAGGCCACCTCGACGTGGTGTAATGGTTAACAAGCATGTCTTATTAGAATCTATTACTATTGATTAGTGAGTTCGAGCGTCAATTAGTACTCTATACTTTCGACCTTGTGCCATATTTAAGCGGCGTTTAGAAAAAAGGTCTCTTAGACATGGTGTAATGGTTAGCAAGTTTATCTCGCTAGATTTCTTACAATTAAGTAGTGAGTTAGAACCTCATTGAGTGTCCCATACTTACGGAATTGAGCCACATCAAATCTGCACTTAAATTAAACACCTTCCCCTCGCTAAAAACCAACCTTGTGTCACAACTTACCCTTGTGGTGGTGTCGGATTAATCTCTATTTAAATAACATTAACTTAAATGGGTCCTTTCAGACACTATAATATTTGTTTTTTATAGCAACCTGCCGCAGGTCTTCTGCCGGATGAGCATGACCAATTAAGATGCAGATGGCTGTGTGATGAGGGCCGACTCATGAATGAAACTGAAAGTACGCTTTAACTAGATGCCAATTACAAATGTATAATCAACTCTGTCATCCAGCATTGAATATCAAAGGCTCCAAAAACACACCTCAGATGTCCATGATGGTGGTATAGTGAATATAGAAGATAATTATATATGTGGTCCTGAGTTTTATAACTGGTTCATGTAAAGGAACATCGATTCAGCGGGAAGGTGCAATAACTGACGTCACAAGCACAAACTATCACAATAAACAAGAAATATAATATATCATCTAATCAATGAACACTTGATGACGACCATAATGCACTTGTTCAATATGTTGTGTCTATAATAACATCTATATCAATGGAAATGCGAGCAATAGTTCGAAATCGTGCAAATATAGTAAGAAAATAATTCTATTGTTATAAAACACAAAGAAATGTTACGATGAAGTTATTCAAATTGGACTAAATGATCATTAGCTAAATTTACATTCATGTAATTGGTCTTTAAGCCTGTAGGTTTTTTGTAACAACATTGTACTCCTTTACAGATTTGTCCTCTTAAAGATAACGTATTGGCTAGCTACCAAGCGTTTATTTTATTTTATTTTATTTAAGAAAGACCAATGGAAGAACACAAGGGAATGAAAAGTTACTTATAAAAAGTAAACCACAAATAGACCCGTCAGACTTTGTCATATGGGACATTGCGGCAATGTAATGTAAAAGTGATGTGTCGAAAATAAGTTTCACAGCAAGGAGAAAAAAGTTAACAATAAAAGAATGAAAACGTTACTACGGAGGGTAGTGTCAAATTCTCAGCCTCACCAAGAAATGATAAAAAATGATTTTTGTTGATTTGGTCAGATATTTGTGAATTGGGTTAGATCGAACAGTTGTCGGTTTCCTCTCGTATTATCGATTGTCATTGTTGCAACTAATTTCCGCCTGGTCCTGGGTATTCTAATTGGGAAATTTGGAGTTCTCAGGAGCGTAGAACCACTTCTAAAAATGCTGTTCTTCCCGAGTCTTAACCAAGGGTGGTAGTACGTTTTAGAATCCCATCTCGGGCGCATAATGAAGCCTCAAACGTCTAGTGAAAATATGTGCCAACTCACAATTCTTTGAGTCAGTGTCACTATATCTAACTAACGCTTTTATTCGCTGGCCTAGCTTAGAGAATTGATTTAAAAGGAGATAACTACATGGCTACCAGAAGTAGCATCACACATGGAATGAGAATGATATACCCCAGTGATCGAAGTAAAGGTTTCAGGTTCGATATTCATAGCATCTGAATATGTCCGAAGCGTACAATGGCTGAAACGTCGTGAACATGCAGATAATTATGATAAATATGATGACAACAGTCTGAATGAGTTAAATAATATAAATGCTACCTTATCTCAGAGGTAAAAATCAAATACCAAACATTTATATGCACAAAAACCGAATATCCTTTGTTCGTAAAAACAACAGAAGTAGATGTGGCAAAAGAAAAGAAAAGACACCAGTAAAACAATGTGTTCTTCAGATGGGAGAGGGTTCTACTGGAAAATAGGAACAGCGTTCGAAATCAGGTTTGTGTCCTTTATGTTTTTTTACACTAATGATTTGGGGAAAATAAGTAATACAGAACACGTAGTGTTTAATACTTTATTTGCATGAACCTATTTCCAGCTTTTGCAAAAACATTGTGTTGATGGTTGTTATAATCATCAAAATATTTGATCTCATTTTGCGGGGTGCTAATAAATGTTTGTCAAAAATCCGAAGTTTGTTCAAATAATTTCAACATTTTACCGATACTGTTGGTCCAACCAATGGTCTTCTTTGAATAAAATTTACGTCATCTTCTAACAACATAAAGCAATGTTATTGAGTGGAACCTCGGTTTTCGAACTTACTTCATTCCATGGGGTCATTTGTAAACCGAAGCCTTTTTCATATTAAAAAAAAAGCAAAAAAAAAAAAAGCAAAAACCAATTAATCCACTTCTTAAATGCCATCTTTGATTTTCAGAAACATGCATATGATTATTTTCATCGTCGGGAAAATACGTCCCTAGATCAAGGATACACATTCCATTTTTATGTTTGGCTGTTATCTTCTTTTTCAATTTGATTGGCTCTTATAACTTTCCTGTTAGATTTGCTCTTATTACTAACTTTCTTCGGAACCATTACGGTGTATATAATAATCGAATGATATTTCAGAATAAAATAAAATAAAATAAAATGCACACTGATGGGTTGGACGTGCATAGAGTCAATTAAAGCTAATGATTAATTGTCCCATTCATGTCGATTTGACTTGTGTTTTTTGAACCGGCGTCCTTTTAATACCGGGACCCAATTTATTTTAAAAAATTGTGGTGTATTTCGCTCAAAAGAACTCGTCTACGAACCAATTTCATCAAGATGTGGGGCGTTGCCGGATAGAGTTTTCACTGTATTTTATTCACAAAAATTATTTCGATTATTTGTAAAATTCAAACCGCTTCAATGTAAATAAATATATATCCGATAGCGTTCCGTGCCACTACTGGCCCAACACTACACCATAGAGTTTACCAACGAACCCTGTTGTCTTTTTCTTAATCAAATTATTATGCGAGAGAGACAGTTGCGGTATTATTGATTTCAGGTAGAAAATCGAAGGTGACTAGTGGAACACAATCCTCAAACTTAGCATAGTATTTTACCACCTTCTGACTGGCCTCATTAAGGAATCTTAAGCGCTCCAGAAAGTATTTGTAACCTTCTATCCTCTACATCTGCAAGAGACAATTCTGGTCAAAAATAGAGTGTTACTGCGATATATGGGCTGGAACTGACCGGTCTATACATTCTGATAATGGTAGAATCCAGCATCTTTTTTGTGGGTGATGAATTATTTTCTACTTAACAACACTTTTGCATAAACGAAACGCCCTGTCGCTTTATACAAGGAGAAAGTTCAAATGAATTACTTTCTTTAGTTCTACGAAATCTAACTTTTAAGATCAAAAGTTCTTCAGTCTTGTATACTTTAACATTATATATATGAAGAGGCTCATCCTTTGCTCCGGTGAAGAGGCTCATCCCTTGTTCCGGTAAAGAGGTTAATCCCATGTTCCCTGTCTAGGATGTGGTTTCCGGCTTTCTCTCTTCCAATCTTCCAATTGGAGTAGATAAACTAAACTATCGCCCCGTTCATACTCCACCCACGTCTATTGAACAGGTGAAGGGGCTCATCCCTTGTTCCCTGTCTAGGATGTGATTTCCGGCTTTCTCTCTTCCAATCTTTTCTCTCTTCTCTTTTTTATTTTTTCCAATTGGAGTAGATAGACTAAACTATCGCCCGGTTCATACTCCACCCACGTCTATTGAAGAGGTGAAGAGGCTCATCCCTTGTTCTCTCTCTAGGATGTGGTTTCCGGCTTTCTCTTCTCCAATCTTTTCACTCTTACGTAGCCCCCTGCACATCAGTGGCGTTACCGCCTTGCTTAGGGTGATATGATTAAAATATCTATCTATCTATCTATCTATCTATCTATCTATCTATATATATATATATATATATATATAGATATATATAGATATAGATATATATATGAGGGCTTATGTGTATATTGAATACATGCACTCAATCAATCAGTTATTTGCCATACGTGATACACGAGTGGGCGATCATGTCTCGAAAGAGACATGACTGACTGGGCAGAAGATTATCCCGCAGTAGGTTGCCATTGCTTTCTGTGGTAGACTGGTTGCCGACCAAGGCTATAGAACCCAATCTGTCCTGTTATTTAACCCATAACTGGAAGGAATAGACGGATTAATACATTTCCCAAGGTTATTTGCGCGTAAGTGAATGCAATGAATTCAGCTGGAATTTGAACTCGCCTCCTCGTTTTCTCGTTCCAAGCCGATATCCAAGGCACCACAACGCATATCCTAGTATCTCGCTTAAATTCACGTGATCGGGCAGTAGGGCAAATAGCTCGTCTGAGAAAAGGCAGATGAAAGCCACGTGACATTGGTTTGAAAGCGACTGCAATCAAGATGCTAAGTCAGGATCAATTACATTTCAGCTCATTGTTTAGATTTTTTTACTGATAGAGAAACACGGGGTAATGGGGATACGGAAGAAAGAATGAGATTTAGTGAGGTGGATGAGATTTAGTGTGGTAGAAGATGGCATTTGACGTTGTATTTAATCTTTTAGAGATTGCAGCTATCAGAGAAGCTATCAGATGGGATGTACAAGAAAAGCAAGTGGTGGAGTAGTAGAAGTGACGGTTACATTTTACTATTTTGACGGTAAAAAGAGGGATGAATATGCCAATCTAGTAAGACAAGTAAATTCATATCGTCGGGACAATAGAGAATTAACTCGTCAGGGCAGAAGCCATGGAAATATTTGTAGAAAAGACAAAGGGGATCCACATCGCCTCGGCGAGAATGTAACTGAAGGCGAGCTGTCAAGACAGGATGGATTAAATTGCTTATCTTCATTTAAATCTTCTTGAGAATCTCAAGATGAATGGCAGGTGCACCCAACCATATATGGCAACATCAGGGCCGGCGCTTATGCTAAAAAAACACCGGACACTGAGAAAATTGCCCGGATTTATTAGTTGACAATGTGATGACGTCATCAGTGTCATCCATTTCCAGAAACTATGATTTTTGCAGATTTTTTTTGGCTATTCCAATGGAAATTAGGCACAGAACGTGAACGAAAGTAGAAAATCGGGTTCGGACTTTCTAAGCATAACCAGTCTTTTCGACCCAAATTAATAAATAAACAGATTTTTACTGCGTTCATTCGGTGTTTTCTTCGTTTTTCTTTCTTTCTTTATTTCTTTCTTTCCTTCTTCGTAAATTATTTAGTTTGATTTCTGACGAAGACATTTTTCTTTGCCCGGATTTTAACTATGATTGCAGATACGTAGTCAGATACGGCCATGGGCAACATGATTCAAAACACAGACAAATGACAGATTTCAAAATGTGCAAAATGGATTCTGACGCGTAAAATTCAGGTCTTATCATTTTCCCAACTATTATTTGATTCATCTTTCGTACTATTCACGAACGTTTACCCGTTTTATTCACCCACTAGCAGTATAGCCCTGCATTGCTCAGGTGTAATGAAAGCTTTATAACTAATCCATGGTCCTGGAGCTCAGACCCTTTGGACGTTGGCGCGAAAGACTAAAAAGCAATAGTTGTTTCCAGATAAAGCGAAACCGTAGACTAAAATAAAAATGAATGGATGTAAGTCAAATTTTGATTTCTTGGTATCGATATAAAATTTTCTGCACCATTGTAAGAACTGAATCCTTGAAACTTCTGAATATAGTTTCTTATGTCTTTGTCTATGAGTGTATCAAATTCCATTAAAATCGGACCACTCCTTCTATAACCCGAAATTTTTCGATTATCGATATTTATCGGGGGTACCTCGACACAGAACCTAGCTAAGAACACTCGCAGACGCTTATAGTACAATTGTGTAAATTGTTAAGAAAATTGTTTCAGCCGTTATCGGTGTGTATAGGTAACGGACACACATACACACACAGACCCACACACACCGACAAAGTTCCATTTATAAATAAGTTTAGATTATTCTTTCTCATGGCCTCACAAGCCAAAATTTTATTCTCTATTTTACCAACCAGCAGTTCATTTTTCATTGCGCTTACATTATGTCAGGCCACAAAAGCTGCCTCTTTCAATCGTAAACTTTTAACTGATTCACAACCCTTTTTTGCTGCTGTCTTAATCCATCCAATATTTCTATTGATATTTGTGTCAATTCAAATTAATTCTATAATCCTTGCAACCTATAATCTTCAAAATAACAAAGAAGACAATTATCCAAGAGGCAAGTGATGTTTCGCGTTCTTTTATTCCCTTCACAACACACGGATCTTTTCTCTCTTTCCTTTAGAGACGAAACTAATTGTTTCAGTCTGAATCATTCGTCTTCTGCATTTTATTCTTTTTTTCGATAATTATCGACTGATTCTTTGATCAATATTGTAATTAAATACACATTTTTTCCTTTGCTATCTTATTTAGTCACGTTACAACGTCAGACGGCAGTACTTTGATTATTCCTTTCATGTCAATACTGATATATTTATTCCTTTCAATTTTGCATCTATCATTATATATATATATATATATATATATAATGATATATATATATATATATAATGATATATATATATCTATCATTATATATATATATATATATAAAGATATATATATGTATATAATGATATATATATCATTATATATATATATATATAGAAATATATATATATATAATGATATATATATATCATTACATATAAATATATAGAAAGATATATATATATAATGATATATATATATCATTACATATATATATATGATATATATATATAATGATAGATATATATATATAATGATACATATATATATCATTATATATATCATTATATATATATAGTGATATATATATATATACATATAATGATAGATATATATATATAATGATAGATATATATATATAATGATAGATATATATATAATGATATATATATATATATAATGATATATATATATAATGATATATATATCATTATATATATATATAATGATATATATATACATAAATATATATATATTATGATATATATATATATAATGATAGATATATATATATACATATAATGATATATATATACAATGATATATAAATATATAATGATATATATATATATAATGATATATATATAATGATATATATATAATGATATATAAATAATGATATATATATAATGATATATATATATAATGATAGATCTATATATATAATGATATATATATATAATGATATGTATATATATAATGATATATATATATATAATGATAGATATATATATGTATATAATGATATATATATATATATATATATATATACATATATATATATATATATATATATATATATATATGTATATAATTACACTTCAGGAGCTAAATAACATTTTAGACAAGTCTAAGAAGAATTTCCTAAAGAATTTTAATGTTAACAAAATTCGTCATAATTCGTATGATGATTACAAATAAAGAATTGCTGGAGACGAGCTTTTCAATGCTGCACAGGCTCAAGCAGACACATATAGGAACACAGACACACGCACACACACACGCACACACACACGCACGCACACACGCGAATATACATATGTACATACATATATAAATTTGTGTATATGCACATTTTCATTTTCGTTTTCGCTAACTTTACTTCCGTTTTTTACACACACAGACACACACGCACACACACACACGCACACAAATAAGTGAATTTAGCCATAATGTTTTGGTTTAGTTAAAGATACGAATGTTAAATCGACTTGTTGAAATGGCCGTACGTCTTTGGAAAATTTGAATTTTTTTACGTATAATATATATATATATATATATATATATATATATATATATATATATATTATTCATGAAAATATACATATATCTATCTCGAAACATAGAAATTTCCTTGTCGCAATGTACAATTAAATCATAACTACATAATTACATATATATATATTCTTTGTTTTTTGTTTACGAGGATAAATGGTTGCTTGGTAGATGACCTTTTCAATTGGGCATTTGTTTTTGACTCTACAGTTACAGGAGGTTGTATTATTTTTTTTATTGATTGTTGTAAAATCTATTCAGTATACATTTATTGTGTCAGTTGATTATGCTATTAATGTTGTTAGTGCAGGAAAAACTGATTTTTAATGTTTTCCTATTGAAAATCTTATTAGTGGGTTGTTTTGCTTAAATTGTTCGTCGCTCATTTTCAGAAAATGTTTCGCAATATTAATAGTTGACTATTTCTGGGTTTATTTATTTTTTACTCTTCTTTTTCTATTTCTGGGTTTATTTGTTTGGTACATTTGGGAGTGGTTCTGTGTGTCGTTGTTCCTGTTTGAAGCCCCCTTTTTAGCGTGATATTGTAAGGGATCTTATTTTAATTTTTCTATTAGACGATAATTTGTTGATCCTAGCATTTACAATTGCATGAATTTGTTTAATTAGTTTTGAAAATGGTTAGAGTAAACATTTATGTAGGTTGGGACTTAATTATTTTTGGGTAGCGTTTAAATGCATTGCTCGATAAATCTAAAGTAATATTTAAGAATTTGACTATTTTCAAATTGGAGGAAATTTCTATCTTAAATCCAAACAATTTGAAGGCCCTAATGACTTGCTTTTCTAACCGTGATGATTATTAGGGATAATGATGAGTCCGTCATCTCTGTATAAACTTATTTGTTGGGTGTCAACTTCCCTACTAAGGGTATTTTATTTGCAATACAACGGAATCAAATGCACCCATGGGGACATCAAATTTATCACCGTGGTTTTTTATCCACGTAGAAATATTATTGGATAATACTGATATTCTAGAGGCTAATGCAATTTTGGATACAACTGTAATTTTCACAAAGTTCTTCGCAAAATGCAGACTATCCAAAAATAGAATTTTCGATATGGAAGTTGAACTGGATGAAGGTTGTCTTAACTTTGTTTTGAATGTTCTTAAACCATTTCATTGTATCTGCAGAATCATTCCACAGATTGATAACGGAAGGTTCCTGCATGTGATCAGTTATGTTTTTAATTATATTTTTAGAGATAAGTCCTAGTTCTGTTTTGGAAGCGTTAATCAACCTCGTTTGCAGTTTGTTACCGAAATTGGACTTGTAGTCCTTAAAAAGTAAGTATGAATAAGTGAATCCTACCGATTCCGTTATTAATCTTAATTTTACTTGCAACTTCAGCCGCATCTCGCTTGGTTTTAGACACAGTCTCATGGTCTCTATCAACTTTATAAGTATTGATAATTTTTCTCGAGATATGCATTTGGCAGCAAGAGGGATTGACTTTATTGATGTTCCCGGATATATTCGCTCTGATCATATAAGACCAGGGATTTTTATTTTCTTTAATATCCAGATCTACCTAATGTAAAAGTTAATTGGACGATTTTCTAAACTTGATTTTATTGACTAAGTTGAACATATCCTTTGCGAAGTGAGCTAGTAGCTTGTTGTTGGTGGGTGTTCTGCGGTATTTCAAATAGTAATTTGTTGTGTTATCTGGTTTATCAGAAGGGTTTAGGTAGAAGGGGGTCTTCCATAGTAGCCACTTAAAAAAATATGTTTTGTTTTGACCATTTAAGTCATGTTTGGGATCAACTAAATATATATTTAAGATAACTTGGTTCAATCACAGGTCTACATTTAAAATAGAACACTTAGAAAATTGTGTAAACTTGGCTAGCCACGTGTGGAAATTGAAATTAAAATATGGAAAAAACCCAGGCATGATGTGGAGTATAGTGAAAACAACCAAGCCTTGCAACGGTGGCAAAATATGTAGACTGTGCTAGGAAGAAAACTTAGCTGTTATGTTATTCTCAAACAAAAACGAATTATTCAATGAAAGAACAGAAATTATGACGAAGTGTAACCATACCATGAAATATCAAGATGAAAACGTTATAATCTCCTCTAATTTTAAAGATTACGCGTTCAAAAATTCCCCGTTACGTGAGCGTTCGAAAAAATTCTCGTTATGTGAGAATTCTTAAAAACGGTAAAATCATTTATTGCAAATCGCCTGAAACACTACATGGTAGAAACATAGCTCGCGTAATAACATGTTTACAAATGAAGAATATTGAAAAGCTCTACAACATAATTGTATTGAACACTTTTTAATACAACTGTGCAATGCTCTTATTTTATAATGACTAAAACTAATTAAATAATATGTGTGTGTGTGTGTGTGTGTGTGTGTGTGTGTGTGTGATACGTGCATAGGTCATACCACAACGCACATCTTGAGAAGGCTAACCTCTTATCATTTTAAGCAAAATGTCATATGTAAGGATATAGTGAAAATCATCTGCATCCCATCTAATTCGAGTCACTCGACAATATACCAGTCCACTGCCATTGACAATCTCAAACCTGAAAAAATATTCTAAAAGCTAAAAGCCTCTTGCATCAAAACACACGCCACCAATATCAATAGAGTATTTTGGAAATATGGGTACGCACATTTCAAAATGACCTACAACTATAAGAAAATTTATTCAACTGAAGCAAAATTCTACACTATCAGGGAAAATTAGTTTTTTACATATATAATCGTGATGCTACTGATGTGGGGTTACAGTGAGAGGGAAGAGAGAGAGAGAGAGAGAGAGAGAGAGAGAGAGAGAAAAGCTACCCGGAATGTCGAAGGAAGGATAAGAGAAAGATGAGAGATTGTAGCTACTAGGGAAGCAAATATGCGGAACGGACTTCCACAAACGGGAAGCACAAGAAAAGAAACTAATAGTGCAGAAGTTGCGGTTGAATTTGCTTATTTTGACGGTAAAAGTCTAGAATCTAATCGCCACTCTAGCAGCACGAGGAGATTCATGAAGATCGTCAGGGCAGAAGCCGTAAAAATATTTGTAAAAAAAGGCAGAAGGAAGCCACATTTCTTCGGTGAGAAAGTGACTGAAGTCGAGCGGCCAAATCGGAACCGATTACATTGTTGGCCCTCTTTTGTCGAGAACCTCGAGATGACTAGCAGGAACACCCAACCAAATATGACAACAATATTCGATTCACGGACGAATGGTAGATGTTTGAATGTGGAAGATGAATTCTAACGAGAACCTCGAGATGACTAGCAGGAACACCCGACCAAATATGACAACTATATTCGATTCACGGACGAATGGTAGATGTTTGAATGTGGAAGATGAATCCTGACGAGAACCTCGAGATGACTAGCAGGAACACCCGACCAAATATGACAACAATATTCGATTCACGGACGAATGATAGATGTTTGAATGTGGAAGATGAATTCTAACGAGAACCTCTAGATGACTAGCAGGAACACCCAACCAAATATGACAACTATATTCGATTCACGGACGAATGGTAAATGTTTGAATGTGGAAGATGAATTCTGACGAGAACCTCGAGATGACTAGCAGGAACACCCGACCAGATATGACAACAATATTTGATGCACAGACGAATGGTAGATGTTTAAATGTGCAAGATGGATTCTGACAAAAACATACTTCCTGGTTCGACAATGGGACCCAACTTAACAGTAGATATGGCTATTGATTTGATTTAGTCCTTTCACTTGAGATCAGATGAGAGAGTGAAGCCGATGAGGCTCGGGATATTCATTTCAGAGAGACTAGCGTGATCTATATACTGATAGAAGGTAGAAATGCTTCCTTAGAGTGGTTAATGGAAAGAATCTTCGTTTTAGAAGCATTAGAATTTACAAGCCATTACTTACCCAATTCCAACACAGATTAGAGGTCCTTTTCTAGAGCAGAATTGTAGTTTATTTTTAGATTTATTATTGAGACTGTAATATGTACAGGTGTCATATGCATAGATGCCTACTTGGGAACTGATTACATAAGGACGATAATTGATGGACATCAAGAAAATGGTAGGACATCGGACAAAGACTTGAGGAACACCCGCGTTCACATAAAAGCATTTGAAAGCATGCCCGTTTAAAACAAGCTTATTTTACGATTTGGCAGAAACGATTAAATTAAACCGAACAATAGTCCAGTAATACCGTAGCTCCGTCAGTCAGTCACTTTGCGTGGAACACGTTGCTAATTATGGGTCTTGTATTTAAGGATTGGTCCCAAGTAGCCATGATTACACTTTCACGCCCTCTTTTCAGGTTCAGTCAGTCAGTCAGTCAAATACCATACGTGATACACGCTTGGGTGATCATGTCTTGAAAGAGATATGACTGACTAGGCAGAGGATTATCCCGCAGTAGTTTGCCATTACTTTCAACCATAGTTGGTTGACAGCCAAGGCTATAGAACCCAATCTGCTTTGTTATTTAACTCATAACTGGGGGAAAGAGACGGATTAATACCTTTCCCAAGGGTATTTTTACGTAAGAGAATGCAAGGAATTCAGTAGCTTGTGCAGAAGGCCAGAACGCTAAACATTGTCAATCGCTCTAGAGATACCCAGAGCAATAGTTCGAGATTCGCCGTTCTTTTTCTTATATATTCATTGAATATTTACAGTGCACCTATTAGCAGTAATGCTTGTAACATGGAAGTTGATTAAATTCCTATTCTCAATATATATGATGGACAGTTCCGTAAATTTCCATCTCTAACTATAAAAATAGGTATCATTTGTAAGTAATTCTTGTTCCTGCATCTCAGTACGTACAGACATATACATATATATATTAAACATGTTTGTTTGAATAATATTAATAAGTTTTCTGTCTTTCCAAATTTTACAAATTTGCGAATAATTTGTTTTATATAATCGGAAAATTTATTGAAGTTCCTTTTTATTCTATGATAACTTTCGAATATTCAATATTGAAAACTGTGAATAAGTTATTTTGTTAAAAATGGACAGAAAGAACATGTTGATAATCAACCAAACAATTTTCAAAAACAAGTGCAGCATTAAGAAATCATATATATATATATATATATATATATATATATATATGTGTGTGTGTGTGTGTGTGTGTGTGTGTGTGTGTGTGTGTGTGTGTGTAACGAATATATGTTATAGTATCACCACAAAAGTAGCTATTTTGTTTCGTCACTACTCATGTCTTATCAATTGATGGTGAATTGATTCAGATCCACATTTGTCCTGTAAATGATCCCACTTCATATATATATATATATATATATATATATATATATATATATATATATTTAGAGCGGTGGTTAAAATAACACAAAAATGGAAATAATACTGAAGTCTCATTTAAACAGTTATATTTACCAAAATTACACAAATAAGTATTGAAATACTAAAAAATAAAGATATAAAATGACGGAAATTTATAAATCGCAACCTGTACATATATATATATATATATAAATACAAGACTGTATATATATCCACGATTGTGTGTATATATATAAGTAAGTCTGTATGTGTGCGGGTGTGTGCGTTTGCGTGAGTGTGCGTGTATGCAGTTCTGCGTCTGGCGATAGACAACATGCGGCTGCAGTGTCTCTGATATGATGATTGTCAGATTTGAGGAGCATGAAGACACCATTTTATTCCAGTTGTTTGCTGATCACTCATGGTCTGGGAAGTTAGTACCTGTTATGCATCCTACTATGACAAAATAGCAACCCCACCTTAAATAAAAAAAACTCTAAGAATACATCTAAATAGTAACGCGTAGGGAAATTACAAACCATAACCAAGTATAGCATAAGGTTTTATTTAGGGAAAATATAAAAGCTCGGCATTAAATGTCCCAACGTGTTGATATTCTATAATCTTTCTCTCACTCTCTCACTCCCCTCCCCCTCTCTCTCTCTTTCTCGATATATATATATATATATATATATATATATTTCATTTTTAAATTTTTAAACGTGTTATTTCGCTTAAAAATGAAAAATATTCAAAGTTCTATAATATAATTGTATAGAATACTTTTTAATACAAATTTGTACTTGTCTAACCCTATTAGGACCAGAAAATAAGTATTAAACAATCATAGATAGATAGATAGATAGATAGATAGATAGATAGATATGAACAGACTGTGATAGATAGATAGATAGATAGATAGATAGATAGATAAGGAAGAGACATAGATAGATAGATAGATAGATAGATAGATAGATAGATAGATAGATAGATAGATAGATAGATATGAAAAGACTGTGATAGATAGATAGATATGAACATACTGTGATAGATAGATAGATAGATAGATAGATAGATAGATAGATATGAACATACTGTGATAGATAGATAGATAGATAGATAGATAGATAGATAGATATGAACAGACTGTGATAGATAGATAGATAGATAGATAGATAGATAGATAGATAGATTCGTCATCCACATACAAGCCTGTTTCGCTGTATCACAGCTCATCTGTGTGACTAGACATCCGCTTAGCGATATAAAAATCTTTGTGAAACCAACATTGTTGAGAGTCAATGGAATACTTATAAAAACACCTTTAAGCAGACTTTATAATAGAATGCTCGCTTTGTATATATATATATATGACTGTCAAAATCCGGGACAAGTTTATTAAATACTCCGGAAGGAATCTAGTAATATCGTTAATATATAAAAACTGATCCGATAGAGAGCTCAATGCAAATTAATTTAATTTAAAGAGCGGATACATATATACATTATCCTCAGATGTAAAAAAGGAGCATACGACATCCTCAAAATCACAAAATAAACACAACTGCTGACCAAGTAGGCACTTCTGATAGCAAATAGCTAATATATTTAATACTACCGTCTAAACTCTATCAACAGAATTCGAAGCAAATTCGTTATCCCCGACACTAGCATCCTTACCGCCACCTACCAAACAATTGGCGATATAGCTAGGAAGTAAAATTCAACACTTCATTAGATGCGGATATATATATATATATATATATATATATATATATATATACAAGCAAGTAAACAAATATTTAGCAACAAGTTATATAGATAACTGAGACAGACACACAGATACAGAGAGGCCTCTGAATTCTATAAGAAGGAAAGCCTCAAACATACAGACACACTATATCAGCTATAAATACAAATGAAAATGTCAATTTCTATTTCTGAAAACGTGTTTCTCTCCGTCACACTCCATCTCTCAATATGTAGCAATATATATATATATATATATATATATATATATATATATATATAGTCATCCGCAGACAGATCTGTTTTGCTGTATCACAGCTCATCAGTACGGTTAGACACCGATTGCTTTTTAACCCAGGATTGAAACCCGACCGAAGTGGCGTCAGTCAGCGATTCTACCTCTGGCCCATGGGCGCAAGATAGAAGAGGCAGACTTTTTAGCATGTATATTGTCATTATACACGCCCAATAGCCAGAATGCTCTAATTCATTAGTGAATGAGCGATGCACACATGCCAGGGTAGCTACTATTTTTCAAATTCTACCATTCTTCCAGAGTGCTCAATCAGGGTGTGAGAGCGTAAATAGTCATCCGCAGACAGATCTGTTTCGCTGTATCACAGATCATCAGTACGGTTAAACGCCGATTGCTTTTTAACCCAGGATTGAAACCCGACCGAAATGGCGTCTTATATATATATATATATATATATATATATATATATATATATATATATATATCCTTTCCCCCCAAGCAAGGCGGTACCTTCACTGATGCTTGTTGGCTACATAAGAGAGTAAAAGTTTAAGCAGAAGAGGGAAGAGAAAGATGAACCAGTTACAGGAGGTTTCAGAGAATGGACCCGAGAAGGATGGACAAGGAGAGACAAAATAAAGGATCAGGATATACGGTGTGATGAACAAAAGACTGGAGTAGTGGATAAGAGATTATAATTGACATTTTATTCCTTGAAGGTTGTAGCTGTCAGTAAAGCAATTATACGGAAGGGAATTCTACAGGCGGGAAGTGCAAGAAAAGAATCTGATGGACTAGAATTGTCGGCTGCATTTAGTTGATCTAAATGTAAATGGGTGGGACCTTGTATCCAGTTTGGGTGCACGGGTAAACTCTTGAGGAGGAAGCACCAGTGACCTATGTTCGTCGGAGCAGAAGCCATAAAAATATTTGTAGAAGAGATAAAGGAAAGTCACATCTCGCCGGTGAGAATATGGCTGGAGTCGAGCTGCCGGGTCGGGACCTATCACATTACAGATTCTCCTTTGGAAGCTGTCAAGAACACTGTGATGAACAGCAGGGGCGCCTGACCAGATATGACAACAGTATTCCATGGACAATCGGATAGTTGATTTGTATATGTGCAAGATGGATTCAGGCAGAAAAATATTCCTGGCGCGACAGAGCGACCCAAATTTCCTACCAGTGGATTTAGCTATTGACTCAATGTCAATGATTCCACTTGAGGTTAGAAGATAGGGTAAGACCGAGGAGACGCAGTATATTGCCTTTAGGGAGATTTACTTGGTCCATGCTTATCGGGGGCAGGAGAGATTGCCTGTGATGGCTGACAGATAGCAGTTTCGTTTTAGAAGCATAGAAATTTACAAGCTACTTCTTACTCTAGTCCACCAATGAGTAGAGATCTTTCTCGAGATCAACAGCTAGGATATATCTGATTTCTGATCGATGCGGGAGTAAATGGTGGTGTGATCTGCTAAATGCTTAATTGGGGTTTTATCACATCTGAGAGATCATTTATGAAGATTACAAAGAGCGCCGGGCCTAGGATAGAGCCCTGGGGGACACCAACGTTCGTGCGGTAAGATGTGGAGACATGCCCGCTCAAGACGACCTTCATTATGCGGTTAGATAGAAAAGATTGAATCACATCAAGCAAGCGTCCAGTGATACCATAACCCTGTAGCTTGCGTAGAAGGCCAACGTGCAAAACCTTATCAAAAGCTTTGGAGATATTCAGGGAAAAAAAGCACGAGCCTCGAGGAACTTATCGAGGGCCTGGTATATGCGATCTGTGATGGCCGTTAGTATATATATATATATATATATATATATATATAATCAGTTCACACCAAGCAAGAAGGGGACCGACACTAGTGGATACAGTGAAAGAATATTCTGTGATTTAAGGAAGGTATGGTATTCAAGAAGATAGTAGATGGCAATGACGTTGCATTTAAAGTTTTGGCGATCGTATCTATCAAGGAAGCAAGTCAACGGAAAGGATTTCAGCAGACAGCAATTACGAGGAAATAAACTTTTGGAGTAGTAATAGCGGTTACGTTTAAGTATTTCAACGCCAAAATGGTTGAAATCAAGTAGTACGTTTAAATTCACATCGACGGGACAGCAGGCAACACGCTAATCAGAGCAGTTGTCATGGAAATATCTGCAAAAAAAGCAGAGGGAAGCTACGTCAAATTAAGATGGATTACATTGTAAATCCTTCATTGGATCTTTTCGTGAACATTGAGATGAATAGCTAGAGCAGCTGACCAGATATGGCAACAGAATTCAATGCACAGACGAATTGTAGATGTATGAATATGCATTGTGGGGACCTACCTACAAATGGAATCTTCCACACCTTTATAATATGGCTACCATATGAGTGGGAGTCAATGAGTTGTAGACATGCCGCTGCTACTATTGACACTGTTAGCTCTCTGCCTTCGAGCATTAAAACAGTCGTGGTTCCGCCGAAGGGTAGAATAACGACTGGGGAAATATAGACAAATAGACCCACATTAAAAAGACCTTGTGTCACATTTTCCTTCAGTGAGGAGGTGACTAAATACTGTCACTGAGTAGTAACCACAGAGTGAGCGAACGAGTGAGTCAGGACGCCTGCGAGAGAAAGTACCCTCCAGTACACGTTTACCTTTGTACTACGTTTTCCGAGGATATACTATTCAACCTTATATCCGAGTCCATGTTATCTTTCTATGGCCCTTCGGTCATAACACTGGCGACGTAGAAATACTTAAACCACAAAGAAGAACCTCTTCCTGAATAATTCCACAAAGAAAGGTTACGCCATAACAACATGCTATACGCAGCATCAGATAAAACAATGACACTGCGTTGATGGGGGACTCGGAAAGAAAACTGAAATATCTCTTTGACACGGTAGCAATGGAAAGCGCGAATGAAAGACTGCTTAACCGTAAAAAATGGGAGAAAACACGATTGTTATGTAAAGAGGCACTTCAAGATATGTGCTACTCATTGTTGACGTCGAAAACTACTAAGTACAGAAATTTACCAATCTGGATATTAATAAACATAGGAAATTGATGCTGAGCATCAGGAAGAGACAACTGAAGTTCCTGGGACATGCAATGAGGAAGGAGAGCCTGGAGAACCTGATACTGACTGGACAGATAGAAGGAAGGAGAGACAGAGGAAGGCAGCGGATAACATATTTCCAGGGTCTGATCAGGTGGATGACGGAACGGGGGTTGCCAGAAGCAACAGGAGCAAACATACTAAGAGCCACAAGGAGACGTGGAGATCCATGATCGCCTACGTCCTGAAGGGACAGGGCACATAGAAGAAGAAGAAGAAGAAGAAGGTGTACAGAAATAGCACCTCGAGATATTTTAATGGGTAGCAATAATAATAATAATAATAATAATAATAATAATTCTTTCTCCGTATCATGTTAAAATATTGTTATACAACGAACCAACATTATGTCCGAATTCCCATATTCTTTGAAGAACTGCGTTCTTGATCAGAATTTCGTAAATAATTATATCGTCCATGCCGCTACGAAACAAACTCGAGGACTGACACTACGTCGCTTTCAACGGAGCCCAATTCGATCTCTTATAAACAAACACGGAGACTTATCAAACCCTAACCGGAATATACTTGTTGACAACACAAAGATCATTGCCTTATCCACATGCAAAAAAAGAGAAAAAATAATTTATGTGTTACTAATGAAAACGAAAATCCTAACACAATAACATCAGCTACGAACACTAAAAACATGCTTACCATGTTCATTACATAAGACATATGACTACTCCCCACTTATATTTCTGTTAGACGTAATATAAGATTCATCCTCGAAAATGGCAAAAATCTCTAGCCGAAAGTGCTTGGATAAACAAAACATTTGGGCAATTTTTATATAATTTATGTACTCAAAAGATATATAATTTATATATATATAATTTATGTACTCATAATTTATGTACTCATATATTTATATATTTATGTACTCATAATTTATATACTCATATATTTATATAATTTATGTAATCATAAGATCACATAAAGAATTACAAAAACAAAATTGACCATCACACCTTGCCTGTCATTTTTAATGAAACCTGCTTAGATAGATAGATAGATAGATAGATAGATAGATAGATAGATAGATAGATAATGAAGACACTGAGATTGATAGATAGATAGATAGATAGATAGATAGATAGATAGATAGATAGATAGATAATGAAGACACTGAGATAGATAGATAGATAGATAGATAGATAGATAGATAGATAGATAATGAAGACACTGAGATAGATAGATAGATAGATAGATAGATAGATAGATAGATAGATAGATAGATATGAAGACACTGAGATAGATAGATAGATAGATAGATAGATAGATAGATAGATAGATAGATAATGAAGACACTGAGATAGATAGATAGATAGATAGATAGATAGATAGATAGATAATGAAGACACTGAGATAGATAGATAGATAGATAGATAGATAGATAGATAGATAGATAGATAATGAAGACACTGAGATAGATAGATAGATAGATAGATAGATAGATAGATAGATAGATAGATAGATAGATAATGAATAATGAAGACATAGATAGATAGATAGATAGATAGATAGATAGATAGATAGATAGATAATGAAGACACTGAGATAGATAGATAGATAGATAGATAGATAGATAGATAGATAGATAGATAGATAGATAATGAAGACACTGAGATAGATAGATAGATAGATAGATAGATAAGTAGATAGATAGATAGATAGATAATGAAGACACTGAGATAGATAGATAGATAGATAGATAGATAGATAGATAGATAGATAGATAGATAGATAGATAGATAGATAGAAAGGAGAAATAAAGGTTGTTCCAACGAGAGAAATTTGTATAGGTTAAAAATGTGAAAAGTAGTGAAAGTTTTGTTTAAAAATGGATCTCGATGCGTAGAATCAGAAATTTATTCGCCTGACGAGAATCAATCTTGGACTCGAAACATGTTAAGCGACAAAAATATGATTATATACACTTCATATATTATACAACTAAATAATATTAATAATAATAATAATAATAACAAGACATCTACACTTTAAACAAAATGTTCAACGTTGTTTCAATGTTGTTAAACGTTGTTTAACATGTAGAGTTCTTCTTATTATTATTGATATTAATTATGTTTATATATATATATATATATAACATAAATATGTTATACTAACACTACAAAAAGAAGCCATTTTTTACTCTAAATGTATCTTTGTAAAAAAATGGCTATATATAAATATATATGAGTATGTGTATGTGTGTGTGTGTGTGTGTTAGATTTAAATAGGTCAGATTTAAATTAGATATAAACTACACCAGTAAAACGTTTTATTAGAAAGTGCTCAATACATAGATAAAGAAAAATTAAAGCTTTAACATTTAGTGGTTTTAGATATTTAAACTTGGACACTAACCATCAATTAAAGTTAGACCACTAATAAACCATGGATATATTATACCCGATTTTTAAAATATCAAAAAATCATTATATATAAATTTTTATTTGAAATATATTACATGTAGCCTTCAAAATTTTTACTTTGAGTTAATATTAATAAGAATTGAAAAACATTATTTAAGTAAGAAAGTCAGGTACTGAAAATTTAATTAAGTTGTAATTAAAATGGCGTCATTTGAGCTGGGTTCCCGTAGACCCATGGTTAGTATTCTCGGATTAATTCAAGAAGATCAAGTGATTACGCTACCATGGTTTCAAACATTTTGCTTTCGTCAAGCGACTTGTATTGACTGACTGCTCAACGGTTAACGCTTTTATAACGCTTTCTTAGCAAATATTTTCTGAGGATATCAGAAATTCTGTAGACTGGCTACTTAATATGAAAGCTGAACATAACAAATTTCAGATAGGAGAAAGATAAACAATTTAGAATTCTTAAAAATAATAATGAAATAACCCAAGTCTGTCTCCTTAACGAAAAAATCTGAGTACGTATCAAGTTTGGAACATTATTGCCATTTCCTTGTATTGGGCCGAGTTTAAATTCTCTTTACATCTATTACGATGCTTATTCATTTGATAGTTGATGTAAAACATCAATTTACTCGAACGTCTACCATTATAGTTAGCTATTATATTTAGAGACAGAAATATTGAATCTGTAAATATGAAATACAGTAGACAATTCAAATAAATTGCCTGGCGAATTCTGTGCTCTGATTAGACAATTTTCCTATAAGAACGCCGTAAAATATTGTTTCTGAGATTCGAAGGAAAAGAAAATTTAATGATCATCATATTTTTCTGTGGCCATATTATTGTCAAGTTAAAACATTTTTAAAAAACCAGTGCAGTTTTCTCATCGCCATTAACACTAATTATATAGCGTCACTAAAAAGCTATACAGGTTTGGCAACGATAATTCAGCAACAACTATTACCGTTGCCAGTAATGTGTGAAGGCATATATATATATATATATATATATATATATATATATATATATATATATATATATATTAGAATACCGAGGCATTACAGAAATTTCAGAGAACTGCAGTCTTCAAATGTGAAAAGTTAAATAGACGAGATACATGCATGAAAAAGGAGACAATGTTATTACTATTTATTTAATGTCGCTACTATCATGGTACAGGCACAATTAATTGTTTCTGTATAAGAAATTATTCGGCATTTATTGGCCAAACATTTAGCGTTATTGATGGCTGTAATTTCAAATAAAATAATTAGAATGAACTTCAAATTTTAAATGTGAAAATATAGGTTACTACCAGTATAGCCTGGCGTTGCTCGGGTTAATGAAAGCTTTAAAACTAATCCATGGTCCTGGAGCTCAGACGCTTTGGACGTTGGCACGAAATACTAAAAAGCAATAATTGTTTCCAGTTAAAGCGACTGAAAGAAAAATGAATGGATGTAAGTCAAATTTTGATTTCCTGGTATCGATATCAAATTTGTTAGAACTGCAACCTTCAAACTTCTGAATATCGTTTCTTATGTCTTTGTGTATGAGTGTATCAAATTTGATCAAAATCGGACCACTCCGTCTGTCGATTATCGATTTTCGATATTTATCGGGTGTACCTCGACACAAGACCTGGCTAAGAACACTCACAGCCGCTTATAGTATAACTGTGTAAATTTTCAAGAAAATCGGTTCAGCCGTTTCGGAGTCTATAGGTAACAGATACACACACACACACACACACAGACACACACACAGACACACACACAGACAAAGTTCCATTTATAAATAAGTTTAGATATGTTTGGGGTATACATAGTTTCTTCTTTCAATCTTAACGGAAAAGTCTATTTCCGGTGTGATGTATACATTTTGATTAGTTAAGTTAAATGCACACAAATTTATCTCATTTCCTCATTCATATTAACTCTTTAAATAACAAGCGTATTGTGTTC
>JBBBDQ010000428.1:1062500-1342500 GCA_037127315.1 Ascarosepion bandense | reverse complement strand
AATACCCTTGAGAAAGGCATTAATAAGACACTTCCCTCCAGTTGTGGGTTAAATGACAGGACAGACTGGGTTCTATAGCCTTGGCTGGCAAAGCAATGGTAACCGACTGCGGGATAATCTTCTGCCCAATCAGACATGTCTTTTTCGAGATATGATCGTCGAAGCGTGTTAAACGTATGGCACTTAACTGACTAACTGAATGAGTGAAAGGTGAGCTTCTTGTTGACTTCATGGTCCTTTCGCTTGAAGCCTTTTTCGTCCATTTATATACGAAAACAATTTGATGGAAACAAATATACAGACGCTGCTGAAGGCTTTAATGTAATGCATGAAATTGCCGAAAATGTAGGTTTGGTTTGGTTTGTGTCTGACGGGATATCAACCTCAATGTGTTATTTAATGTCAAATTTGTCAGTATAGTTTCGTATTAATAGAATCAGTTAAGTTTACATTCTGTATTAGAGTGGTTGCCAACCAAAGCTAAAGAACCCAATCTGTTCTGTTATTTAACTCATAACAGAAGGGAAAAGACGGGTTAATACCTTTCTCCATGGTATTTGCGCGTAAGTGAATTCACGAATTTCGGCTGGAATTCGAACTCGTATTGGAAAACGAATAACACTGAGAATCCTTTCAGTCGACATTCTTCTAAACTATGTATCTTAACAGTCATGTTTTTAAAAAAAGGCTAGTTCAACAGATTTAAACGAGGTCACCTGACCTCTGACCTACTTCAATGTGCTAAATAAGACCTAATTTTCTGAACTAAAAGTAATGAGAAATTGATACAAAAATTTGAAATGGTGAAGAGATTAAAGATGGAATAACCAGATTTCATAAAATAATGAGATTTGAGAAGATTAAGAGATTAATATTCACCTAAACTCTGTATGAAAATATCGATTTTTAATTTGTTGTTTTATGTAGCTTTTTATCATCTTTTTAATTATTCTACAAAGGGTCAAGAATTCCTAGAATTGTTTTTTTTTTTAATCAGTAGCTTCATTTGAATACACGACTAAGTAAAAAATTTTCTGCACTTTCGCCATATGATATCTTTAGATTTGTGACCCTGCTGTCTGCTCCTGTGCGCTTAGCGTTGATATTATTGTGGTCACATGATCAAATTTGGAACCTGATTGCATCACTATTCTTAACGCTGTTAATTTGTTAACCTAGCATTGTGCATCAAAGAGAAACAACGAGCAGTGATCCGATTTTCTCTGTTTGGGATGTGCGTCAGAACCTGAAATTCATAGGAGGCTTTTAACACAATACGATGACATTGCATTATCGCGTAAATGTGTGTATGAGTGGATCGAGAAGGTTAAAAGCGGCCGGACAATCATGACGCACGAAGAAGGAGAACGTAATCACCTTCGAATAGTGACGGTAAAATCTGCAAGCTAGAGAGATGACAATGGCGACCGGTGAGTTACCATTTATCAGGTATCTTTGCAAATTCAGATCACTGGTTTTATGTTCCTCCTTGGTAAATACTGCTAGCGGAGTGGTCATGCATTCAGTGTAACAAGAGCAAGAAAATTGGTGCGATCAAGCTCAAACTTTGATCACGTGAATACAGTAGTAGCAACATCGTCCGGTTCACACTCCACCCACATCTATTGAACAAGTGAAGAGGCTCATCCCTTGTTCCCTGTTTAGGATGTCGTTTCCGGTTTTCTCTTTTTTTAATCTTTTCACTCCTTTTTCTTTTCTTTTCTTTTCAATTGGAGCAGATAGACTAAACTATCGCCCGGTTCACACTCCACCCACGTCTATTGAACAGGTGAAGAGGTTCATCCCTTGTTCTCTGTTTAGGATGTCGTTTCCGGTTTTCTCTTTTTTTAATCTTTTCACTCCTTTTTATTTTCTTTTCAATTGGAGCAGATAAACTAAACTATCGTCCGGTTCACACTAAACCCACGTCTATTGAACAGGTGAAGAGGCTCATCCCTTGTTCCCTGCTTAGGATATGGTTTCCGGTTTTCTCTTTTCCAATCTTTTCACTTTTACGTAGCCCCCTGCACATCAGTGGCGTTACCGCCTTGTTCGGGATGATATGATTAAAAAATAAATAAAAAATAAGCAAGCAGTGTGACAACTCCAAAGATATGCTAAGGCGGAAATGTGGATCCTTTTTTGACTTACCCTCGTAATAACCCTGTTATGGTATTTATTTTCCCTCCAACTAGGGTAAAATGTGGCACAAAGCCTTTTTTAATATGGGCCCTCCGGGCCATATATCCCAGTCAAAAAATTATGTCTAATTTTGCCCAGTCCTGACTCTATCCTTCGGCGGAGCCACGTAATGGGTTAATACTCTCCGACCGGAGGCAGAGAGATTGACAGTGTCAAAGGAATTACTGCGAGAAAACATTTATTATTATGGTCCACCCTCCCTTCGTTTGATAGCACAACCATTACGTCCTGCCAATGTCTCATAAATAATGAACTATTCCGCGTTTTGATCGGGTGAAAAGAGGTGTAAAACATTTAAAACATTAAAGAGGAAAACATTTTGGTTTCAGTGAGAAAATTATAAAAAGAACAGCGAAAGAAGGGTAGATGAAAGTAGAGAGAGGGAGAAAAAGCGTGAGAGAGAGAATCATATTAAACTGATAAAAAACAATACTACACTCTGAGATTATTCAAAAGGTCGAGAAATTATGGCGATTTCGAGAAAAGCACTATTTTTGATTCACAAATATCAAACGACAGATCCAAGTAAGGAATCACCATTAATCCCGTAATTATAAATTAAATAAAATAACTTCGTCTGCTGAAATATTATCAACAGAAATATTCTTGAAATGAGTATTTATCTAGAAAGAAAGAAAGAAAGAAGGGTAGATAAAAGTGTTAAACGTTTTCCGCCAATATCTCATAAATAGTGGACTTATCTATTTTGATCGCTAAATTTCAATGAGAAAAAGAAAGAAAGAAAGAAAGAAGGGAAGATAAAAGTGTTTAACGCCTGTTTAAGTGAAATTGAAAAAGATGTTAACTTAAAATAATTTTATTCGTATCCCCTTACTTCTTAAAATAACGACCAGCATTCATATTTATGATTGTTACTGTAAGATTCTGTTAAAGTTGGTAAGCTGAAATATTGAACGACTTGATACGGAAATTTCTCCGGATATTTTATTGCGATAGAAAATTTAAATAGTAAAAACGTGAAATTTTCACGGGTCTTTCTAGTCTAATTCATTTTGCTTTTCGGAAATCATACAAAAAATAACAATATAATTTCATCCCAGGCAAAACGATAAAGCCACTGAAATGAAAGAGCTGAGAAAAAATGATTATCAAGTTGAAAGAAAATAAAAAAAACGGAGATCAATAAGACAAATGATGACGATTGATATTGAATTAACATTTAAAAGATCAAAGTTGACGGAAAGCAAAAAAAAAAAAAAAAAAACGGGTGCCAGTTCTGTAAGAGAAAAATGAGAGAAAAGAGATATATAATTACTGTTGAGTCTAGCAATTACAACTGAGACCTAGCTACCAATCTAGTATTGCATTTAAAAGTCGTGGTATCAAAGAGGAAAGTTTACTAGAACAGATAAAATTGCATATTTTTCTTTGGATTTTATTGATATTCTTTGTATATATAGCAGAAACATCAGCCTATGTATGACAGTAGTAATCAATGCAGGGACGAATGTCAAACTTATAAATGTATAAGGTGAATTCTGATGAGAATGATTATCTAAAACATAGCAGTGAGCCAACTCTCCGAGGAGCAAACAGATTTTAAGTCACTGGTGCCCCCGCCAAAAGAATTTACTCATGCAACCAGACTGGCTACAAGGTCTCACCCATTTACAGTAGGAGCAACCAAATATAGCCGAAAATTCTACTCCACCAGCTTCTCTTCTCGCACTTCCCGCCTTTGGAACTCCCTTCCATATACTTGCTTTCCTGACGGCTACAACCTCTAGGAATTTAATTACAACGTCAACACCCATCTCTTATCCAGTTCACTCCAGTTCTTTCTACATTACCCATGTATATCTTTTCCTTTCAATCTAACTTCGCGATTGTCTTCACACCTGTGTTCCCATATTTCTCTTGCGATTTCTCTGACACACCCTGTAACTGTTCCTTCTTTCTCTTTACTCTCCTCCTGTCTACACTTTTACTTTTATGTTGCCCCCTGCGTATCAGTGGCAGTACTGCCTTGCTTGGGGTGAAACGATTGAAAAAATATCATAAACAAAATTCTAAGATGATTAGTGTGCGTCATAGAAACAGAAATATTATTCGTAAATATGCTCTAACAAGAATATTTTTTAGCAGTAAACTTTGAACTGTACAGGGCTCGGGAGCCACTCACGGTAGGTAGCTACGTTAAGAGGTAGTTTTTACGGATAGGATAACTGTTAACTCTAGACATTAACAGTTTTGGTTTTTGTAATCAGGAAATATCTCGTTGGGAATTTGCTCTACAGTGCAGTGGTTCGCGGGAAGAAGCTGTCCGGGTAGAACTTACTTCTTACGAGTAGAATACGTAGAGAATGTGGATGGTTTACAACAATGTAAGTGACATTGCTGGTCCTAGCCGTGAAAGTTAGATTTGGCGGAATCAAGGAATGTAGATGGTACGAACACTTTCCCTGGAAATAACGATATATCAGTGAGAAGATTGCCAAATTCGGTCTGAGAGAGAGGGTGAAAATTAATTCGTTACTCAGAAGGACTCGGAGACGATTTTGAAGTTTATAAAAGAAAAAATTGAGAACTGGGCAGCTCCGTCGCAAATATGACAACAGTACTCCATTCTGGGCCTGAATCAGTTCTTATAAAAGAAGAGTTTAGCGGCTGGAGTCAGGAGGTACTTACAAGGACTCAGAGACGCTTTTGAACTGTATCAAGACCGGAAGGTCAGAGCTGGAAAGCTCCCACTGAAATATGACAAACGTAATCTATTTGGGCTCTTGTAAAGGTAGAGTTTAGCAGGAGTAATCAGCAGGTTCTTACTGGAGTGTTACAATCAGCCGATCATTTTAGCTGTATCTTTAGGGATGGATTCAGTGTAAGACTTCTACTTAAGGACAGGTGTGTGTTTGAGGCTCAGTATTATTTCATGGCACGGTGCCTCCAAGAGGTCATATCCGTTATTCTTGACTGACGGTAGCTCGGGATCCGATTGGGAGTGATGAAATGCAACTAGTCTTTTTTGGAGGCATTGAATGCAACCAATCACTTGTAATTTAGAGCTATACTGTAAGAGAGACCAACAGACAAATTCTAATCGTCGGGAGTGTCAGAGGTGCATGGTCGTATAACCAGCATAGATGTTTACAAATTATCGGAGTATGTTTTTGGGCAGAATGTATATCGGGCAGAATGTATATCAGGCAGAATGTTGGTTCGAGAAGTTATTCTTCGAGGACTCCATGACCACGGAGGACAGGCAGTTTATAACTATTTTCATGGATTTACGTGTTAGGAAGGATGTTATATTTGAGAAAAACATTCTAATATGATCGTCATGGTCAGAATTATATCAATGCAAATGCAGAAAGAAATTAAACTTTCATAGACTACGTAAAAGTATTGGATAACGTACGACATAAGGATTTATATGAACTGTTAGGAAAACTTTATTTAGCCGGGAAACATATGAGGATAAATAAAAATTAAAACTGCGAATGAAAAACAAGATGTTTTCTCACAAATTTATTTAATTAATATATCACGATGATCTTAGGATAAATACAAGTGCTACCAGGATTTAATATTCGTGAGCACACTCGTGGTTTTATCAGATGACACAATGATGGTGGTAAAAACAGGGCGAAAACTGCAGGAATTCCTAGAAAAGTCAGTAAAGGTAAGCGGGAAGATATTATCAATTTCGAAAAGACAAAATACATGTTGATTAGCAAAAAGGCTTGGTCATCATTTGGACTACGAATTAGAGACATCAAAATCTATCAAGATTAACTTAAATTATATTGGCGTCAATTAGCGGATGACGAAAAACGATTGATCGATTTGTCTGTTTTATGGCATATGGGTTATTTAATGCTGAAATTTGATTTTTTAGGAGCTTGGAAGTAATAGAAATGACATATGTCATTCTGCATGAACAATTGAGTACATGGTCGATATTACTTAGCTTCTCTACATATACATCTTTGTGTGGACATAACAACTAGAAGCGGTGATATGTGTGATTTATGTTGTTATTTTGTTAAAGTTATATCCTGAATATAGTTTGATTTTTGACTTTTGTTTTAGTTATTTACTTTGTTTGCTCTTCTTGCGTATTGAGCGCTTTTTGTTTAGGTTACTCGTCTCGGGTTTTTTTTTCTTTGGGCTGCGTACTTTGACTGATGTTCAAGTGTTTAGCTCGTTCTTTTTTATTACCATTTTTTCCTTCCGCGTATATACGCGGAGGGTTTTTCGAAACGAGTATAATGACAAGTTTACATTTTTTATATATATAGTCATCTGCAGACAGATGTGTTTCGCTATATCACAGCTCATCAGTACGGTTATACATCCGAATGCTTTTACGCAGAATTGAAACCCAACCGAATTGGCCTCAGTCGGCGATTCTACATCCGAGCTATAGCGCTCGGTAAAAGGAGGCAAACTTTCTAGCGTATGATGTATCATACGCCATTAGTTAAGAGTGCTCTAGCATTTTACCATTCTTTCAGAGTGCTCAATCAGGGTGTGAATGCGTAAATATATATATAACGGTCTTTATTACAATAGAGAGGATTATAAGGATTAATGTAATGGCATACTTAATGTTGGTTGTTTGTATTGTTTCTAATTTTATTATAAACATGTAGGGTTGGTAATTTTTAATATAAAAAATATTTCTGGTATTTGTATTATTAAATATATTTTCATAATGTTTTTTTTGGAGGGGGGTTCACTAATTGCTCATAGCTAGGACCCTAACAAGTGTTACTACTCTAAGTCAGGTTAAATCTGGGATCAACAGCAACCTTCAGGCAGTTGCACATTCTTCAAAAACATCAGTCTGTAGATCGGAAGTAGTTTATCGTCATATTAGACGAAAAGTCAGACCAGAACCGAAGGTCCATTAAAATACGAAAACATGCCTTCCAAAATCTAAATAATGTATTAATAGACAGGGAATGTTCGTTTTTTTAAAAAAAAGGAAAGAGAAAATAATATGTGTGGGTAAGTTTTACTATTGATATGAAAACATTTACCGTATGTTTGGCAGGAAAAATAAAAAAAAACTATATTCACTGACTTGGAAATGATTCTGGGAAAACTATATAAAATTAACCAGTAAAGGAAAATAAAAAAAATCTGGATAAGAAAATCTTGACTTTATTATATCCAATGGCCTATCGTATTGAGGCAATTATTCGAGCTAAGGCCGCGACATTAATTACTAACTCCATGTTTAGAAATATTTTTTTCTGTAATAATAAAGATAACTTCTGTCGAAAAGAAAATTACTTTTTGATCTCGGAAAATAGCTAAAAATTGTAATTTTCTTTGGGGTCCCAGTATTTTTGCATAGTCATTTTCAGCATCGCTGCGTTTTTATATGCCCTATCATCCATCATCATTCATATAATGGAAAACGCAGTAAATTGTTGTCTGACACTGAATGATCATAAAATGATGGATGAGAGCATGCGGTTAATCTCTATCAAACTGGGGATAAAATTATCAACGGTAATTAATTTACCAAAGTGACCCAAAAGTTTTTCTTCCGATCAGTGTATTGAACAACAAAAACCACAAAAAAGAAACAATTCAATTTTATTATGTTTTACCAGGAGTTCATTCTTATACAAGTTTGACTATTACAGCCATTCTATTATAATCAGCTTTTTAATGTGAGTGTGTGTGTTTTGTTTTCCCACCTCCGCGCACACAAGAATGCGAAATTTGAGGTAATTATGTTTCTATAAAGATTATAACTTTCTAGTTGGGAAAGGAAGTCCTATCTATCTATCTATCTATCTATCTATCTATCTATCTATCTATCTGTGCCTCTTCCTTATCTATCTATCTATCTATCTATCTATCTATCTATCTATCTATCTATCTATCTATCTATCTTTGTCTCTTCCTTATCTATCTATCTATCTATCTATCTATCTATATATCTATCTATCTATCTATCTATCTTTGTCTCTTCCTTATCTATCTATCTATCTATCTATCTATCTATGTCTCTATCTATCTATCTATCTATCTAATCTATCTATCTATCTATCTATCTATGTCTCTTCCTTATCTATCTATCTATCTATCTATCTATCTATCTATCTAATCTATCTATCTATCTATCTATCTATCTATGTCTCTTCCTTATCTATCTATCTATCTATCTATCTATCTATCTATCTATCTTTTATAACGCTCATGTTACTAAAACGTCGTTCACTGCTTCACTTTTCATGTCATTACGAACTTTTGGTTTTTACTTCATGCAAAAATATCGTTTTTGCTTATATTCTGACAGCTGTCATATCAGAGTTCATCCTTACAAAAATCTGAAAAAAATAGTGATTTTTTTTCATTAATTCTAATACAGAAAAAAAAACATTTTTCGTGTATAATATACAATCATTTTCCGTATATTACACAACAATGCAACGGAACGTAAAGATTATTTGCGCCATTTACAGGGAAGGTACCATGTATGATCGAATGCGTCCAACGTGATTTTCAATGATGATTGATCTCTCAATGTCCTTCCAATGCTGGGTAAAAGCGTGACAATTGTTTACTTGTGAACAATGTCTTTTATAATTCGTAAGAGCTAACAAATTTTCTCCGAATGTCCACATCAAACGTTGGAAATTATCTGCAATAGTTTGGCTATGTCAATCGACTTCATGAGTGGCTTCCTACTACAATCTGCGATTAATGCGATTAGCTACGTAAATATGTAAAAAAATCGATGCTACTCTTAGGATGATTTGGATGGGTGAGGACAAGTAAATATTTTCCATCACGTAGAACTTCAGAGATCAGGAAACAAGTAAAAAGGCCCTACTATCAATTTCATTTAAAATCTGATTTTCTAACAAAATAGATAATGATTATATATTGAGCTGTTTGAAGATACAATTAACGGTACTAATAAATACTGTTCCTTACATACAGCAATACGAAGCATTAAGGAGAAGCATTTACTTATGTTTTAGCCAAGTATCGAGTTCTATCAGAGTTCAAAGGCTTGTGAGTTTAATACTTGGCTACAGCAATTGTGAAAAGAAAAATTATTTGAGTTGAATGGAGATAACTAAAACACCTGGAAGTAGCATGACTCATAGAACGAGAACAATCTGTCCCAGTGATCAAAATAAAGGGTTTACTTAGTTAAAAATTCTAATCTCTTGAAGAATGTCGGTGAGTACAACTTTCGAAGTAAATCCGAACAATGTTAATAGTATAAATATTTACAATAACTGATCTCAGAAATGTAGAAATAATAATAATAATAATAATAATAATAATAATAATAATAATAACATAGCAACCAAGGAATTTGAAAAACTGTCAAAATATAAAGACCTTGAATTTGAAATAGAAAAATGTAGAAATTGAAGATAAGAGTTGTGCGAGTGATAGTGGGTGCACTTGGAATAATGAAAAATGGAACACAACAACACATTGAAAGAATCCCTGGAAACCCAAGCTTAAGAGATATACAAAAAATTGTCTTATTAAGTACAGCCCACACACTAAGGAGAACTTTATCTATGTAATGCTAGGGATGATAGGGAAGATAGAAAAACATGAAATGGAGCCATAACAACACGCCACGACCTGCCTAAGGTCTCCCCGCAGACTTGGTTGGTAGTGAGACCAAAACAGAAATCGAAATATGATGAAAAATGATATAATAATAACACCAGACGTTACATGGTTCGCATGACATTTAATCTTTTTTCATGGTGTTAACGATATTTCCTGTCAAATTAAGACTACCTACAATAAATATCTCTTTTCATTACCATAGTCAGTTGCTAGTCCAGAGTACTGATATCTCGCTTAATAATCATAATCATAATATTAATAATAATAATAATAATGATAATAATAATTCAATATATTTTCGCAGCCACTGTTCCTTTGACATTCGTATTTAAGCCATTAAATATTTTCTGCTAAATAAATTTATTAATTGCTTTTAACTTAATTCTAAAATCTTCGTCAAATTGCACAATCATCAGAAAAATTTATGATGGCGTCAAATGAAACTGCATACTTAGATTTCTTGAACACGGCATTGTTTTTAATTTTCCTTAACAAACCTGCCTAAGGCCATCAGCACTGAACTTGGTATATCTATGCTGATGACGCAACTATTTAGACCTGTCTCGATAGTAAATTTGACTCACCCGATGAGCTCAAATTGGTGGTTGATGACAAAAACAATCTTCAGTCTGTTGTTAAATAGAGAAAAAGAAGAAAAGGATATGTTGCTAATTTTAACTGCTCCAAAACTTAACAAGCTCTCTATTAATCATCTGAGAGACCCCATTGCAGTCTTCCTTAGGTATGGCTAATGCTAACCTCCAAATATTGAATCATTGCGCTTTCTCAGGCCATCGTTCTCGACTGACTTGTAATAGAAAGATTATATTAAATTTATTGCTCGATCAGCTGCTAAGAAATTTGGTTCATGTGTCGTGGTAAACAAATTTCTATCCAGAATCTATCTTAAATATATATATAAGACTACCCATGCTTGGAATATTGCTGTCTAGTGTTCCTGATATATATCTAGATATTCTTGATAAAATCTAAAGAAGAATCAGCAATATTATTGGTCCTGACCTGGCGTCTTGGTTTCAGTCACTTTTTCATCGTCGTAAAATTGCCTCCCTGTGCCTTTTCTATAAAGACATTCGTGGCAATTGTTCCTATAAACATTTCACTATGGTAACTAGAATTTTTCTTACTTGAGCGTAGTACTAGACGGGCGATGAGGACTCATCAGTTACAGTTGAAAAATTTAGATTTAACCGTAGATTTTGTGCTAACAGTTTCCTTTCTTGCATTTTTCGCACGTCGAACTCTTTTCTGGCTCCATATCTCCAGTCAACTTCTTTCTTTCAAAATGTAAATGAAATATTAATCGCTGTCTACTGTTTTTCTGATTATTCTTTTTTTGTTTTTGCTCCTTATTGACGTTTCTGTTTTCTAATTCTTCCTCACTCAGTAACCCTTTGTGACTTCCTGGCTTATTAGATGACCTCGATAAAAAAATATGAATAATATGAACAATATAAAGGACGCAGTTGTGGATGTAAATATATGACGAGCTTCAAACTATTCAGTCAGTTAAGTGCCATACGTGATACACGCTTGGGCGATCATGTCTCGAAAGAGATATGACTGACTGGGCAGAAGATTATTCAACAGTAGGTTGCCATTGCTTTCTGTGGTAGATTGGTTGCCAACCAAGGCTATAGAACCCAATCTGTCTAGTTATTTGACTCATAGCAAGTGGGGGATCAGTTTATTACTTCATAACAATATAAAACCGATCCCCCACTTTATTCCCAGTAGAAGCATGTTTCCAACTATTATATTCAGTCAGTCAGTTAAGTGCCATACGTGATACACGCTTGGGCGATCATGTCTCGAAAGAGATATGACTGACTGGGCAGAAGATTATTCAACAGTAGGTTGCCATTGCTTTCTGTGGTAGATTGGTTGCCAACCAAGGCTATAGAACTCAATCTGTCCTGTTATTTAACCCATAACTGGAAGGAAGAGATGGATTAATACCTTTCCCAATGGTATATGCGCGTAAGTGAATGCAAGGAATTCAAGTGAAATTCGAACTCGGCTCCTCGAGTTATCATTCCGATCTGATATCTCCTGCACCAACACACATCCAAACTATTTCTAAAATCAGATTTTCACTCCGGAATTCTGATTGCAGCGATCAACAAATGGGCAGTGGTTGTAGTTAGATAGTGTGCTGCAATTTCGAACTGAATGCAGCTCAAAATTCGTCAAAATTAACAGACAGATCCATAGGATATTCACAATGCATGGAACACAGTACCCAAATTTTAACATCAGTAGATTTACATGAGGAAATCTGATAGTGGGTGAAAGCTGATAAATTGGTGGATTGTGTCAAAGGTGAAAAAAGGTCTCTGATTGATCCGTGAACAGTGAAGAATAACCGCAGCAATAGGCATCAGTGCAAATGGATATTGATGGAAGTGGGTGAATTGAAAGGGAAAGGATAATTCAAAGCGTGAAAGACGCGGAGAAAATTTGACGAATGATTAGACATGAAGTCGCATGGAAATTTTGAAAGAGCAACGAAAGGATTGAAGAAGGTCCATGAATTCTCGGATGAATAGTTAAAGCACGGTGACCTGAAAAGAGATGTACATTGTGATGCAGTGGATATCAGCTCGGAACGAGAACTCGGGTAGCAAGTTCGAATTCCAGTTGAATTCGTTGCATTCAGTTACGCGCAAATACCCTTTGGAAAGGTATTAATACATCTCTTTCCTCCAGTTATGGGTTAAATAATAGGACAGATTGGGTTTCTTTAGCCTTGTCTGGCAACCAGTCTATGACAGAAAGTAATGGCTACCTACTGCGGGATAATATTCTGCCCTGTCAGTCATGTCTCTTTTGAGACATGATCGCCCAAAGCGTGTATCACGTATGGTACTCAACTGACTAACTGACTGATAGTAAAAGGTATGTGGTTATTTTTTATTTTTTTTATTTTTTATTTTTTTTGTTAAAGTGAATATTTTTTTACATAATGTTTCTGCATTTTTAAAATTTAGTGGGGGTAATGCTCTGTTGAGGAGTTCATTGGAATTCTGTCAATATTAGATTAGCTAATTAAAATTGCTACTGGGCATAAAGTGTGGGATGAGGTTTATATTGTTATCAAGTAATAATCTGATCCCCCACTAATTACTACTTAATAATATAATACATCTCTTACCCCTCTAGCTATGAGTCAAATAATAGAACAGATTGAGTTCTATAGCCTTAGTTGGCAACCAGTCTATCGCAGAAAGTAAGTGCAACCTACTGCGGGATAATATTCTGTCCAGTCAGTCATGACTCTTTCGAGACATAATCGCCCAAAGCGTGTATCATGTATGGCTGACTGATTCATCGTTTTAAAGCTGAAATGGCTAAATGTAACCAATTTTTTTTAATTTAACAATTTCTTCTTTCGCACTTCTCATTTATGGAACAATTTTTAGATTTTTTGTTTTCCAGTCAACTTCGATTTTGAAAAATTTGGCTGCAGTTTTAAACAGTATCTTCTGTTTTTTTTAGTTTCTTTTCTTTTATTGTTCTCTCCCCTTAATATTGTTTTCATATTAGCACAAACATAGTAACTCCTTGCATCCTAGTAATTTTAGTGTAGGTATAATAATAAACCGATCCCCTACTAATTATTACTAAATAATATAATACACCTTTTTCTCCCTCCATTTATGGGTTAAATAATAGAACAGATTGATTTCTATAGCCTTGGTTGACAACCAGTCTACCGCAGAAAGCAATGGCAACCTACTGCTGGTGTATACACCTTTCTTTCCGGGTCCTAACCAGAAAACTAAGGTCAGAAATGGCATGTTGATAATTTCCACTGATCCTTTTCTGAGAAAAAATGCAAACTAAAATCACAGTGAGTGAGAAAGAAATTACAAGTTACAGGAATGTCAAAGAGAGATAAAAGACGGATTGGAATCAAGTAGATAGAATATGGCAGTTGACGTTACATTTAAACTTTTAGAGATTGTAGCTACTTGGGTGTTAAAGAAACGATAAGAGATGGATGGGAATCAAGTAGATAAAAAGATGGCAGTTGACGTTGCATTTAAACTTTTAGAGATTGTAGCTACTTGGGTGTTAAAGAAACGATAAGAGATGGATGGTAATCAAGTAGATGGAAGATGGCAATTGACGTTGCATTTAAACTTTTAGAGATTGTAGCTATCAGGGAAGCAAGCATGGGAAAGGGAGTTCAACAAGCGTGAAGTAGAAGAAAAAAGATCGATAGAGTAGAAGTGGCGGTTACATTTTCCTATATCGACGGTAAAAGGGTGTCAGTCTAATTGCACGAGTAAATTCATGCGGGTAGGGCACCAGGAAATGAAGATCGTCAGAGCGAAAGCCGTGAAAATATTTGTAGAAAAGACAGAGAGAAGCCCCATTCAGTCGGTGAGAATGTGTCTGAAGACGAGCTGCCAGATCAGGACCAATTACATTGCAGAACCTCCCTTGGATTTTGTCGAAAAACCTCGATATGAAAGACAGAAGCACCTGACGAGATATGGCAGCAGTATTTAATCCATGGACGAATGGTAGATTTAAATGCCACAATTTTTTTTTTACCTTATGTTCTAGAGATTATTTAAAAGCGTCGCATAGAATACATAAAAAAAGAACTGTTTGGACTACTAGTTAAGATTTATCTATTTAGAAAAGACATTAGATTAATCCAGAACTTATAGTGGAAGAAAACCACGTTCATACGGACTGAAAATGAATGTAGTAAATCCAGAAAAAATAAAAAGAATGTGTCTTCTCACCTGACCGATGCAATTAATACAGTTCACTATATTGGTTGAATTGTTCTGGCGAGAAGATACACCCTGAGATAATTAGAAAATTTTACCAAGGTTTATTGTTGGCGACCACAATCTTAACAATATCAGATATGCAGATGACACAAGGCATATAGCAGAAAAGAAGCTACAGGAACTCCTTCTGAAGGTAGGAAAGGAAACCGAAAAGAGATCACTAAACCTAAATTGCAAGAAGACATAATATATGGCCTTTAGAAGAAAGAGCCGCCCTATCCAACAAGCAAATTTCAAATTAGAGATGTCAAAAACGTACCAGTGCAAACGATTTAAAAATCATGAGATTGAATAAATGCAACAGGGAAATCCGAAGGTGCTTGGTATAGAGAAAGGCACCTTGAATATCTAAGCAAAATATTGCTTATGTAATATTGTGATATTGATCCTCCTGCAGGGCAGTGACTGGTGAACATCTCATCAAAGATAGAGAAATTTGCTCGAACGAACTTAAGTCACTGGTGCCTTCTATAAATACTTCCATGGATTTTGATCGGACGAACTTAAGTCACTGGTGCCTTCTATAAATACTTTCGTGGCTTCTGCTCGGACGAACTTAAGTCACTGGTGCCTTCTATAAATACTTTCGTGGCTTCTGCTCGGACGAACTTAAGTCACTGGTGCCTTCTATAAATACTTTCATGGCTTCTGATCGGACGAACTTAAGTCACTGGTGCCTTTTATAAATACTTTCATGGCTTCTGTTCGGACGAACTTAAGTCACTGGTGCTTCTATAAATACTTTCATGGCTTCTGCTCGGACGAACTTAAGTCACTGTTACCTTCTATAAATACTTTCATGGATTCTGCTCGGACGAACTTAAGTCACTGGTGCCTTCTATAAATACTTTCGTGGCTTCTGCTCGGACGAACTTAAGTCACTGGTGCCTTCTATAAATACTTTCATGGCTTCTGTTCGGACGAACTTAAGTCACTGGTGCCTTCTATAAATACTTTCGTGTCTTCTGCTCGGACGAACTTAAGTCACTGGTGCCTTCTATAAATACTTTCGTGGCTTCTGTTCGGACGAACTTAAGTCACTGGTGCCTTCTATAAATACTTTCGTGTCTTCTGCTCGGACGAACTTAAGTCACTGGTGCCTTCTATAAATACTTTCATGGCTTCTGATCGGACGAACTTAAGTCACTGGTGCCTTCTATAAATACTTTCATGGCTTATGCACGGACGAACTTAAGTCACTGGTGCCTTCTATAAATACTTTCATGTTTTCTGCTCGGACGAACTTAAGTCACTGGTGCCTCCACAGCAGGTGTTTACTCGTGCAACCAGATTGGCAACTGGGTCCCACCCATTCACAGTTAGGTTAGCCAAATGCAGACGACAATTCTACTCCTGCAGCTTCTTCTCTCGCACTTCCTGCCTGTGGAACTCTCTCCCATACTCTTGTTTTCCTGATGGCTACAACCTCCAAGAATTTAAATGCAATGTCAATACTCATCTATTAACCACTGGATTCTAGCTCTCTCCCCACCCGGTATATCCTTTCTCTACACCTATGTATCTGTCATCACACCTGCATTCTTATCTTTCTATTGCTCTTTTCTAACTGGTCTGTACTCCTCACTCTTTTCTAGTTAATCTTTTTACAGTTATGTAGCCCCTGCACATCAGTGGCATTTCGCCTTGCTCGGGGTGAAATGATTAAAAAAATAAGACTTGAGCCAACAGAAATGCAATTCAACAGAAGGATACTGATGAACCAAGAGAGTGAACGGGACACGTGCGCAACGAATCATTTTTTTGACGGAAAATGGAAACAAAAAGATCACAGAAGGAAACAGTAAACATTTCTATACTCTATAAATAGAGAGAAAAGTGGGTTCGAGAATATGACACTTACGGGACATAATGAAAACAAAAGTAACAGCGAAATGCAACATTTCGAATGTAAGTGGTTAACAGAACAGGGACTAACAATATAGCAAAAAGACAAATTTATGAAACGTTTTAAAAGACAGAAAATAGTAGTAGTAGTTACTTGATCACCTACATCCAGTCGATATATGGATAGAGAGATAGATGGATATTCACAGAATAAGATAGATAGATAGATAGATAGATAGATAGATAGATAGATAGATAGATAGATAGAAACATCCTTAAAGTAAATTGTGGTAGATATCTCTATTGTTATATCTTTCATAATTGATTCTAAAAACAACCTTCTTATTTTTACACGCATATACCTATGCATGCATGCATAGATAGATAGATAGATAGATAGATAGATAGATAGATAGATAGATAGATAGATAGATAGATACGCACAGAATGATATAGATACATAAATTCGCACAGAATGATATAGATACATAAATTCGCACAGGATGAGATAGATAGATAGATAGATAGATAGATAGATAGATAGATAGATAGATAGATTTTGTTATGTTAGATAGATAGATAGATAGATAGATAGATAGATAGATAGATAGATAGATAGAAACATCCTTAAAGTAAATTGTGGTAGATATCTCTATTGTTATATCTTTCATAATTGATTCTAAAAACAACCTTTTTATTTTTACACGCATATACCTATGCATGCATAGATAGATAGATAGATAGATAGATAGATAGATAGATAGATAGATAGATAGATTTTGTTATGTTAGATAGATAGATAGATTTTGTTATGTTAGATAGATAGATAGATCGATAGATAGATAGATAGATAGATAGATAGATAGATAGATAGATAGATAGATAGGACTCCTATCCTCAAGTGGAAAGTTCTGATCTTTACAAAAGCATAATTAACTTAAACTAAAATATTCAACATCCTTTTATGTGTGTTGATGTGGAGAGATACACACGCACGCATTAAATTTGTTTCCGCAAACAGTTTTCTTTCTAATATTTACCTGCATAACTTTTATTATTTTTAAAACTCCACAAGAAAAGTCAAAAGCTTGTCTTAAGTGATGGTTGTTTTAAACTGTCAGTCAAGACTGAATATTTGAGACGTAATGATTTGTTAAAAGTCTAAGTGTTTGGCGCTTACTCCCAGTTGACTCGGTGTAGTTGTCAATCATAAAAAGACGTCAGAATGCGCGCAATAGTGAATCTCTTGCCGGCTTTACAGCGATGAAAGATAACTGCTTAATTATGGTCTCGTCCTCTCGCACGGTTTTACAGTCAACTGCTTACGGTCTCCTCTCTTCTTGTCAGTCAATGAAATGTGATATGGAACTAAAACTTAAAGTAAAGAAAAAGTTAAATATAATATAATATATTGCATGATTTGACTTTATTTTCCTCTCGAGAACCAAAAAGACTAAATCACAATGAAGAATGGAAAAGTAAAATTAAACCAGGCAAAAGAAAATAAAATTGTGTTTCCGACTGATAGCCAATATAGAACCCTCGACGAAAGATACAGCCTCCGCCTTATTCCTGAAACTGAGAACTAAATGGAAAACTAACTTTGACTCTTTGAACTCAGTCTTTTAAAAAATCTGTTGAGGTTCTTCTTCTACTAGCAGTATAGTCCGGCGTTGCTCGGGTGTAATGAAATCTTTAAAACTAATCCATGGTCCTGGAGCTCAGACTCAGCTTAAAGATTATTTGTGTGAAGTTTGGTGAGAATCGGATAAAAATTGTGGATTTGTATAAAGGACATACAAACAGATACACAGACAAACACACACTCATCTTCTCGTTTATATATATATATATATATACATTATCGATTTTCTGCACTAAAAACTGCAACATTGAAACGTCTTAATATCGTTTCTTATGTCTTTGTCTATGAGTGTATCAAATTTGATTAAAATCGGACCACTCCTTCTATAACCCAATTTTTTCGATTATCGATTTTCGATATTTATCAGGGGTACCTCGACGCAATATCTAGCTAAGAACATTCACAGACGCTTATATTACAACTGTGTAAATTTTCAAGAAAATCGGTTCAGCCGTTTCGGAGTCTATAGGTAACGGACACGGACACAAACAGAGAGACAAAGTTCCATTTATAAATAATTTTGGATATTGTGAACCTTTATTTGAATCTGTTGTTATGATTATTTTATCAAGCGATTGTTTTTAGTCAGGCCACCGACCACCATTTTTAGTTAGTTGAAATCTAGAATTTAAATAATGATTTTCAAGACAAGCCTTCGTTATTTCATAGACAAAGGACTGTATCATTCGAACCTAGTTTAGTCTCATACTCACTCAGATACGCACCTTCCGTGATACACTCTTGGGCGATCATGTCCCTTTGGACTCACAACTGACTAGGCAGAAGATATACCTTTTGTTTTCTTCCTTCTTCTTTATATACCGTTTTCCCCCAAGACGTAGGCTTTTCATAACTTTCTGCCCTTGGCAGCTCATAATAAACTCTCATTACTTTGTATCTCTTAAACCCTCTTCCGCCATCCATTTACTCAAGTTTACTAAGTATGCCATGCGCTATTTTGCTCTGTCTCACTTGACCTCTATCTGTCTCATGTGAATCAACTGTCTCTTCATGGTTTTAATATTATTTTTTTTTTAATTCCATTTCCTTTGACGTTACTCACAGGCTCGCTTCACGATATCTTCAGCCTCACAATTCTGTTGCTTCAAGTCTCCTCTTCATCTTTGAAGAGATTATCCAGCACTCACGACCATGCAGAAAGACATGGTTATCAGGTGTTTCTGCGACGAAGTTTTTTATTATGCAATCTGTAGGATTCAGTTTATTGACACTATTGTAGATTGTAACTATTTTTAGGATTATGGTTTATCAACTTGTTATAATAGAACATCCTGCCATCCCCGAGAACTGAATGCTCTACTATATAAAAGACGGTAACGAGCGGTACGAACATGGAAAGGTCTTAAGCATTCGCCTCACTGCTCTATGACACTGTCAGTTCTCTACCTTCGGGTAGAGGGCGCTCTCTGCTTCCGAGCAGAGAGCACAAACCCAGTCGTGGTTCCGCCGAAGGGTAGAACCTCGACTGGGGAAAAATAGAGAGAGATATTTTGGCCCGGCTATATGGCCGGGAATACCCACTATAAAATGAGCATGTGTTACATCTGGCCTTGCGTGGGAACGCTAGTAAATACAGAAAGGTCTTAGGCATTCGCCTGACTGCTCTGTGGCGCTGTCAGGTCTCTGCCTTCGTGTGGAGGGCGCTCTCTGCTTCCGAGCAGAGAGCACGGGCCCAGTCGTGATTCCGCCGAAGGGTAGAACCACGACTGGGGAAAAATAGACAGACATTTTTTGGCCCGGCCATATGGCCGGAAATACCCACTATAAAATGACCATGTGTCAGATCTGGCCTTGCGTGGGAAGGCTAGTAAATACAAAAAGTCTTAGGCATTCGCCTGACTTTTCTATGACACTGTCAGCTCTTTGCCTTCGGGTAGAGGGCGCACTCTGCTTCCGAGCCGAGAGCACAAACCCAGTCGTGGTTCCACCGAAGGGTAGAACCACGACTGGGGAAAAATAGACAGAGATTTTTTGGCCCGGCTATATGGCCGGGAATACCCACTATAAAATGACCATGTGTCACATCTGACCTTGCGTGGGAAGGCTAGTAAATACAGGAAAGGTCTTAGGCGAAGGAATTCACTATTCGATAGTCGATTCCGCTCCAACCCGTGGCTTGCCTATATGTGTATTATTGTTAATTGTACCTTAGTACAATAAATCTGTATTTCTTATTCCTGGTGTGGAGTTCGATGCTTCAACTGATCATTTTATACTATATTCCTTTTCGAGATATATATCTTTAGGATGACAGCAGTTGGTATCCCCCATCGGTTACTCATCTAGATACTGACAAGGCTCAGTTGCTTAACTTCGGTGATCGTAAGGAGACGAGTCTTTTAAAGTAGCGAAGAACTATAAGCCACTTTAAAATAAAAAAAAATGAAGAAAAATATGTTTTATAAATTTATATGTAACTAACATTCAAAGCGTTTTTATTTTTATCAATAAAATATAAGAATTTGGTTTAAAGGTGATTTCAAAAAATAAAATAAAAGAATCCTGTTTAAATAAAACCTTCTGGAAGCTTTCTTAATTATTTGTTGTGATAGAAATTTTATCAACTGCAACTTTAAAGGAATTAGGAGCCAAATATATGCGAACAAACCTGACCGTTTGTGTTAACAACAGAGAAAATAAAAAATAAAAAAATATGTCGATCAGAAAAATCCACTTTTGTAAATCTTAAACTGATTGATTAACAAAATAAAGACAACTGTAAAAATAATTCGCTCGCATGTGTCTGAAAACCATTACTTTCTCATAAAGTTCGACTGCTGAAACCTTTCATTAGCTGCGTGATGATATTGACTTGCAGAACGCATCAGACCGACGAGAGATATAATTACTTCAAGAATATCATTCTAAACGAGATGTTGTCAACAGAACGACTGTTATTAATTTCTTAATAAACCGAGAAGATGACCACTGTCTTTTGCCTATTTTCATTGTCGCTAATACCGTCATCCAAGAGAAACGCCGAAACGTTTTAAACAAAAAGAACATAACATTCTAGAACCGTTCAACAAAATCTCGTTGCTAACCAAGTCGGACAAAGAGAAAACTTTCTGAAATATTTCTTTGTAGTATACAAATACCTCTGCAAATCCTAGTGTCTTTCCGACATTGTAGAGCAGACCTCATTTTAATTCTTTTCATTTTAATGCGTAATATATGTACAGTTAATTCTTTTTCAATTTTATGCATCAAGCAAATTATTATTTTTTCTTTTACATTTCAAGATTCCTTTCATTTTTCCATATTATCTTCTTATTTTGCACTATTCCTCTTCTATAAAGGATTACGGTCATATCACGTTGAATACACCGGTTCTCGCTCGATCACCGAAGTTGAGCCTGGTCAGTACTTAGATGGGTGACCGCTTGGAAATACCAGGTGCTGCAAGCGTTTAGTGACGGATGTGCGTTGTGGTGCAGGGGATATCGGCTCGGAAAGAGAAATCGGTGAGCCGAGTTCGAATTCCAGTTGAATACCCTGCATTCACTTAATCACTGGTACCCTTGGGAAAAGTATTAATCCGTCCCTTCTCTCCAGTAATGGGTTAAATAACAAGGGTAAGACTTGGGGACCCTGCTCTTAAAAACAAATCCCTACGAATCTTAATACTGGAAAAGAAAAAATATTACTAGACACAAAACTTATATAAAAAAACAATTGTTGAAAGAAAAAGATATTACCAGTAATAAATAAATAAAATTTATTTGGTAATAAATGACCCACCGAGGTTGATATGCCATAAAAACAAAACAATCAAACAACACCTCTTCTATAAATATTTAATGGTAATTTTGGGGAGTGAGCGCTTTAGCTACCTTACCAAGACTTTATAAATTTAAACAAATACTATAATGATAAGATGGTCCCACCAATTTAGAGATTAATTCGCTAGATGAAACCGCAAGTACTCTGCTAATAGATTCTTCTACTGTATTTCTCGCTTGTGAAACTCTCCATGCTTTCTAACCAACTTTAATTTTCAAAAATTTAAATGCATTGTGATCGTTATCTACTGTCTTCTGGATTAATTTTTTATTGTCGTCTTTTATTCTTTGGTAAGGCTATATTATTCATATTTGGAAGTGTTTAATCCAGAAGTGCCCTTCTCCTTGAACATTTACCACCCATACCACAGTCTATCCTACTGTTTCCCCATAGATGAGAGGGAGAAAAATTAATTCATACGTTTGCAAATGGTGTTTGTACAGATGTGAAAGTAACGAAATCGACTTTCCAATTCGTTCACCCTGCCTCTATCCATTACTCAAACGTGTCTACATTATTATCATCAATTTGAGGTTTTGAATGTTTTCGTAAATTTTCTCAGTCCTCTAATTATTGTCTGGTCCTCGAGATTTTTTACGAATATTTTACAGCTCTCAGATAAGATCATATGATAATTCTAGTTTTAACACTTTTGAGATTAAAGCTTAGGTGTTTTGAAATATATATACTGAGCATTAAGCAGGAATTGTTGTTCCCATAAAACAGACCGGGACCCGTTTTGACAAGATGGCCTGTTCGTTATTATTTGTTCTTGCAATATTTTTAAAATGAGAAAAAAATTCCCTATAATATATGTCATGAACTGAATAGACAAAAAAAAACTCATAGGTGACAAGATTATTTTCTGTTAATTCACTCCAAATTAAAAAAAAAATTATATTTACTAAAATTCACACCAATTTCTCCCCGAGTGAGGATCCTTTTCATTGCGCTTCGATTGCACACACGAATCACCCAGTTGTGGGCGATTCGTGTGAGCTATTTCTACGTTCACACTCACTTCCATAAATAAGATAAAACATTTTTTTAACTGCAAATCTTTCTTTGTCGTTCAGCATCCGCACTTGATAAATGTGAATAACTCCCTGATTTTGAGGAATTCTGACGATTCGAGGCAAACGAAACAATTTTTTATTTAAAATTTATAATTTCAACAGTGCCAAGAATTTAATAAAAAATCCACCATTGACTGAAATGTTTTGAGATGCAGAAATATTTTGTTAGAAACAAAATAAAAAAAACTACTGGACTCATGTGATATCCGTTCATCTATATTGCAACGAATACAGGACAATCTGCTCAAAGATAAAGGAGAGAATCGAAACAACAAAAATATGGATCTAAAGAAGGATGCTGAAGATACCATGGACCAAACATATTAGTATGGTGCCCTATCTACAGAAATGGACTCATCTTCCGTCCACAAATAATAACCTGCGTAACTTCGGGGGACGCAGCTAACACAGTCGTGTGACAGTCTCGAGACGATCAAGACGCAGCGTAACTATACCGTTCATACTTGCACTTCTATTTTGCTGATGACTAACACTTATTTCTACATATGTTCTCTTATTCTAATATACTGTTTGAACCTTGTTTCCATGTCTTACTCGCGGGCCCAAACAGATCACAACACACATGAACAACGGCTAAGTTGGTGAAAGCACGTAAACAAAAAGGAAACGTATACTTGACATAAGGATGAGATAGCTGATACAGAAACTTCAGCTATTTCTTCCTGATATTAAGTATAAATTTCCTTTTTGTACCCATTCTCTCCCAAATCTCGCCATGGTTCACACATTATCTTCATCATATTTCTTTAGAACAACATGTCGGTTGCTTCAAGTCTTTTCTTCATCGTGGTTAAGGTTTTCTAGTATTCGCTGCCATATTAAAGGATAGAATCACATTACGTTCCCGCAAACTTCGTGAGACAAGAAGGATTTTCTTTTTAAACTCGGCTTTGTACCATACTTTGTTCAAGTGGGCGAACGAATAAATAGCTTGTATAATAATTGTAACAAATTTCTTTTTTCAAAAGAATATGACCTTTGGTTGACTTCAAAAATATTTATGCGTGTATTAAAATCCTAAAACATTATTTTAAATTCTCTGGATTTACGAGCGTACAATTTTTTCTTGCATCATCAGAGAGCAGACATTGGCAACATTTCTAGTTAGTATGTCGCAGAATCATGCAATAAGTCTTGCTTTTGGCACATTTAAAACCAGTATCCTTTTTTCAGTTTTAACTATATAACTCTTACTAACATTTTCGACTTTTTGCTCCGTCTGGTTAAAAAATTGTTCCATTGTCTTGAGGTTGTTCTATTTATTTTCCTAGCGATGCCAAAATTAAGGGCAGCTAACCCCACCCAAACCCAGTGAAATCTTTAATTTCCGTATATGGCCAGGCATTGTATTCAAACTCTGACCATAAGTCTCTGCACAAATCGCAGTTATATAAACCTTTATTTTTCTGGAAAAAAGACAGAGTGAAAATATTGTCGCTTTTATTTATTTTTCTCATTTTTTTTATGTTGTTTTTACTCAAATTTCCAGAGAATATCCGCGAGGTAAGTGCATGAGAAACCATGTTTTTTTGGTTTTTTCCCCTCTCTCTTCTTCCTCCGTTCTGTCTGTAATAATTTTCTTGGCTTGTATTTTTTAGTTGTTTTTTTCTCTTACTAACATTTTTGACTTTAACTCGACACCCCTAAGTTTTTTTTTTATTTTTTTAAATAAACCTATATACCCCGTATATCCTTCCTTTTCTCTCCCCACTTGCAACTGTCATCACACCTGCATTTTCATCTTTCTATTGCTTCTTCGTAATTGGTTTGTAATCCTCTTCTCCCTCCTCTAATTAATTTTCTTTCAGTTATGTAGCCCCCCACCCCCGCACATCAGTGGCATTTACGCCTTGCCCGGGGTGAAATGATTTAAAAAAATATTAGCATGTCGGCTTCTTCTGTCAATACAAAATGGCGGTATTCACTATTTTGATTTTTGTTCATTCAAATTTTGTTTTGAATTAATTTTTATTGTTGGCTTTGTGTTGTGGGGGCATTACCCACATATCAGCGTGAACTCACCCAGATTCTATTTAAACCAGGAGACAGTACTTGGCCGGGGACTAAATCGAGTAACTGACAAGTTTAAGACCAGTTTTGAACCTATTCACCCCGGTGGATAGGTAATGTTTTGACCAGTACCTGGGCGTACGCGCTTAGGTTCCCCATGTTTATAAAGACCTTGTGTCACATCTCTCTCAAGTGAGGGAGAAGGGTAAATATTACTAAGTCGAATAACTGTAGTAGTAGCATTATTGTGATACTTCAAGACACTGCTAGGCGCTTATATTTGATTGACTATTTGTATTTATTATATGTTGTATTGTACTTGGTATTGTTGTCAGTATATGTATTTAACCGAATCCATTGCGTTCATGTTTTCTTTGAGGGGTCTTAAAACCAAGGCCACATCAATTGGCGACGAACACTTGTATCTTACACAAAGAAAAAACACAGAGTCCTTGTACATCAATTGGCAACGAATGTTCGTAATTCTCACGGAAAATAACACACAGACCCATAGCACATCAATTGGTCTTCGAACATCACACGGGAGAAACGAAACTCACCAAAGATTCGGACTACTCAACAAAGAATTACCAGAATTCAAGTGACCCTCCTCACACTGACAAGTCGGTCATACAATCAAGTATCTGGGAAATAATAACCAACGGAATTGGCGCCATTACAGAAAAACTGTAATTAATTCATCCGATATTTTTATACATATTTTTTCCACGTAAACTGGAAGAACTTTCAAAGGCAATGCTTCGACTTATGAAGAATCAATTCGAACAGCAACAGAAAGCTGATGAGCGTCAACGGAGAAAGGATGAACGACTGCTGGAGCAACAGCAGAAAAATGAGGAACGATTGTTGGAACAGAAGCAGGAAACGGACAAACTCATAAAAATCCAATTGGAAATGCTACAACAATACCAGCAAAAAAACTGACCCCCAATTACAGAAACAACAAGAATTACTCATAGAATTACTGCAAGAGAAAAAAACCGGGAATGACTCTGCATTTCCACATATTGGAACTCGATGGAAATATTTGAATATATGGCAACTAATGAGAAGACCTTCGATGCTTATTACAAGCGATAGGAATATGTCTTCCAAGTCGACTGCAGCAGTTGGTCGAATACACAGAAAATACGATTGCTACTTCAAAAATTAGGCACTACAAAACACAGTAAATTTGTTGACTTTATATTACCAAAAAAGACACCCGATCTAGAGTTCTCGGAGGCAGTGAAAATTTTATCAGAACTGGTCGGGCCGAATACACCCTTATTCCACAAAAGGTGGAAATGCTTAAATCAGACGAAAGACGAACAGCAAGATTTTTTTAACTTTTGCTGCTACTGTCAATAAGCATTGTAACGATTTTAGACAATCCGAATTATTAGCCAATAATTTTAAATGTCTCGTATTCGTGCAAGGCCTGATAGCTGCAAAAGACGCGGAAATAAGGCGTCGTGTTTTGACTAAGTTGAACAATGAAGCCGAACTTACGTTGCAAAAGTTGGCAGAAGACTGCCAAAGAGTCATTTCAACACAAAGCGGCTTTAAAAATATCAAAGAGGCTGCAGTCAGCCACATTAAAAAAATTAATCAAAAGAGCTACTCTCTAGAACGGAACGAGGGAAAAGAGTTTTATCAAAGTTATACCAGACCAAAATATTACTCCCCTGATAGACACAATAAAAAGCAATTCGATAAATATACTAATAAACAGAAAAATCCCCACCCACCAGGGCCGTGCGATATATGTAATAAAATGCACTGGAGGAAATTCTGTCCTGCTAGGAAAAAAAAACTATATCGAAACTGAGACAAAACTGGTCATTATGCAAATAACTGCTGGTATGAAATTCGATTAAGAGGACCAATAAATAGGGTCAGACAAACGCAGTCTAGCAACAATGAAGAAAACAGTTTGCGTAAATACGTAACTGTAGAAATAGCAAATAAGAAATTTAAATTGCAATTAGACAGTTGATCTGATCTAAGGATTATTAATGTCCATACGTGACGTAGATTAAAAAGACCGACATTGCTAAAAACGAAAAAATCATCAAGGTCTGTAACGAGAGAGAAACTGGATATCTTAGCCGAAGTAAGCCTTACCGTTGCGCTAAGCGAAACAACAAAAAAGCTTAAGGCGTACGTCATGAAAAATACCTCGAAATTATTTGGCACTGATTGGATCGAAAAATTTGACCTTTGAAATTGTCCGCTAAACACATTTCATAAAAACATTCAGTCTACTACCTCAAAAGTGAAGAATTAAAAAATGAACTAAAAAAACGAATTTGCGGACGTCTTCTCAGGAGACCTGGAAAAGTGTACCAAGATAAAAGCAAAATTCTAACTAAAAGATAACGTAAAACCAGTCTTCAGAAAGAAAAGAAACGTGCCATTCACTGCCATAGAACAGATCGACGGGGGATTGGACAGGTTAGTCGACTCATAAATATTAACAAAAGTGGATTTCTCCGAATGGGCAGCGCTTGTGGTCTACGTCAAGAAGAAAAATAATCAAATTAGAGTCTGTGCAGACTTCTTGACTAGTGTAAACGCAGCTCTCAAAGACCACCATTATCCTTTGCCTAACCCGGAATAAGTTTTTAACCGATTAAACGGAGGTAAAATATTCTCGAAGATCGATTTGTCGGATGCGTACCTTCAAATCGAGGTAGATAATGAATGCTCAAAGTTCTCTATGCATCAACACGCGTAGGGGACTCTATAAATTTAATAGGTTAGCCTTTGGCATAAAGGTTGCCCCGGCTATATTCCAACAAACAATGGACACAGTGATAGGGAACCTTGAATATGCGACCGCTTATTTGGACGACATATTAGTCCGAAGCGAGTCGGTTGAAGAGCATAAAGAACACATCAAGAGCGTATTTGGGAAGATAAAAGAATACGGCTTCAGAGTGAAAGAGTCAAAATGTGAGTTTTTTTTACCTCAAATAAAATATCTAGGGTTTATAATAGACAAAGAAGGGCGACGTCCCAACCCAGAGAGAATCAAAGCCATTAAACAGTGCTCCCCACACGATGTCCAATCTTTGCAAATCTTCCTTGGATTAGCTAATTTCTACCAAAGTTTTATAAAAAATATGAATGATCTTAGGGCAACACTAATTAACTTGCTTAAGAAAGATGTACGATGGAACTGGACTGACGAATGCCAGTCAGCGTTCAACGAAATTAAAGACATTCGTTTCAGATCTAGCATTAACACATTACGACCCTAACTTGGAGATTATAGTAGCCAGTGATGCTAGTAGTTACGGTGTCGGGGCATGTATTCTGCATAAATTCACAGACGGAACACAAAAGTCTATTGTTCACGCCTCGCGGTTCCTACTGCCAACAGAAAAGCAATACTCACAAATTGAAAAAGAGGTATTAAGCATTATTTTTGCTACTACAAAGTTCCATAGATACTTATACGGAAGAAAGTTCATATTGCAGACTGATCACAAGCCATTATTAGCAATATACGGAAATAAAAAAGGACTACCTGTATATACAGCCAACAGGTTGATACGTTGGGGTACTATCTTACTCAAATACAATTTCAAAATTGAACATCTGTCATCGGAAAAGATTTGCCATGCAGACGGCTTATCAAGACTGGTCCCGGAAAACAAGGAAGTATTCGAAGACATTGAGATCGGATGGGGAAATAAAATGCAACATTATGAGAGAATTACCAGTTTCTTTGTCAGACATTAAAAGAGAGGCTTCGTCAGATGATTATAGTGTATCTACAAAAAATTGAATTAAAGGATAAAAATGTGCCGGAATTATTTTCCTTATGCGACCAGGTACTACTCTTCAACGATCGAGTAGTAATGCCTAAAACTGTACAGAAGAAAATTCTGAGAGACTTTCATGCCGGTCATCCAGGGAAGAACCGCATGAAAAGCTTAATGAGAAGATACGTTTATTTGAAAAAAATGGATAAGGATATCATCAACGCAGTGGAAACATGTAAAGGTTGTGCATTAGCTGCCAAAAAAAAAACAAACACCAACAACAGTACACCATGGCCAAAGACTGAACACCTATGGGAACGCATTCACATAAATTTTGCGGGTTCGATAGAAGATCACTACTACTTAATAGTAGTAAACAGTCATTCCAAGTGGTCTGAAGTTCTAAGGTGTAAAAGGCCTACGACAAATTGCACCACATGAGCTTTTCGCAAGGTTCGGCGTGGTGGACACAATTGTCTCTCATAACAGAACACAGTTTACGCCCAGTGATTTCAAGAATTTTTGCGAACTTTTTCAGCTAAAACATTTGACCGCACCACAGTATCACCCTAGGTCTAATGGCTTAGCGGAAAGGTTTGTGGACACACTCAAAAGGGTTCTGAAGAAGGCACAAGAACGGGTCAAGCTTTACAACAATTCTTACAAGTTTACCGCATCACTCCCAACCCAAACACACCTACAGGTCAGTTACCGGCCGAGGTGATGTCATCAAGGAATATTAAATCAGTCTTCGACGAGTTGATACCTAGATAGGCAAGGTTCAAATAGACCATCACGCCTTTTAAGAAGAATTACAGATGCGTCGAGAAAGTATTATTCAAGTCATATAAAAATAACATGACATTCTGGGAGGCAGGATCAATAAAGCAGTGAATCGGGAACCTTATATATATAATACAGGGTCCAAAAAAGGTGCACAAGCGGCACCTGAATCGATTGAAAAAATGTCGATTTAACGACACGGAAGAACTGCCACCCATAAGTGAAGAACCATTCGATATAATTTATGATAACTTTTATTTGAACCCTCTCAGGTTGCACCAGAAAAGAGGAGATCTAATCGGAAAAGAAAAATTACAGACCCTCTGTGCATAGACCGGAAGAGAAAAATATACTGATAGATTTCCATGGGGAAAACTCTATCGGGCGTGGGGTTGTGGGTGCATTACCCACATATCAGTGTGAACTCATCCAGATTCTATTTAAGCCAGGAGACAGTACTTGGCGAAGGACTAAGACGAATAACTGTAGTAGTAGCATTATTACGATACTTCAAGACTCTGCTAAGCGCTTATATTTGATTGACCATTATGTATTTATTATATGTTATATTGTACTTTGTATTGTTGTTAATATATATATTTAACCCAATCTGTTGCGTTCGTGTTTTCTTTGAGTGGTCTTAAAACCAAGGTCACATCACTTTGCTATTGAGAAGATAATGTAATTTGTATAATTAAGGGAAAACTTAAAAATATGGAAGTGACAATGGCGGCAAAAAGATGAGAGGGAAGAACAATTGTTCGACAGCTACGAAGTCTTAGAAAACGCCAGATGAGCATCCTGAGAAAAAGATCAGATAACGAATAAAGACGGCATAGTAATCATCATCAAGACAAATTCTCCGTCGTGTAAATAATCTTAGCAAGGAAAAGCTCGTTTTCCCAAATCTAAACGGGCTGAAAAAATCAAATGTGAAAAAAGAAACTCAAAACAGTATAATGAAATAAAACGATATGAAAAATGTCAAGTAGATTTAAAGTAGACACCGAATAGAGGAAACTATAAAAATGTTAATATTAATTATAGTGTCCCAAAATATTGTTGTGAATACGGAATAAAAAGTGACTCAATTTTCTTCACTTTTACAAATTTCGCAAACCAGTGTGAAATCTAATTTTGAGAAGAAAGAATTAAGAGAACAATGGTTTGATCTCGTACTGAAGGAAAAAGACGAAGAAAATTTCGCGATTGGATGTTCACTTACTTTTCTAACCAATGAAAGGGAGCGATTTACAAAACACGAGAGAAATTCGCGAGTCAAAAATTCTTTTGTTATAAAAACAGAGAAAATAAATCGAATCAGTCAGATGGGAGCGAAGTCAGACACTGCCAAGATGTGACAAAAGAAATTTCAAGTCGCTGACCCGGACAAAAAGTCCCGACACGCATTCGTACTCCCTTTTCTTCTTACCTGCTATTTTCCGTTATCTCTTTTTCTTTTTCCTCTTCACCATTCTCATTGTCAACAAGGAAGAAGATAACAACAACACTAGCAATAAGGCACTTCGACTGATAGCTATGAATTAACTTCGATAAGTACAATTTCCCTTTATTGCTTTACCTTCCTTTTCTCTTTGTCGACGGCTATATAAAGGAAAGAAACAAAGAATTTATTAGTACCCTGTTAATTTTGCATAAACATATTTGTTTCTTACGACAAGAACTCTGGATTCACTTAACTCCTTACTATGATTATACATTTGAACAATTAAATAGTTAATAATTTCACAACTAGAAATGGATGTTATTTCTCTCGTCAAAATAAATTCAACATTAATATGCACAAACGAGAGAATATTTTATCGACTTTTAATCGACAAAAACTACTTGCATCTAATAGTATCTTTTCAAGCTTCTCCCTCCTTCAATATTTCACAAATTACTTGCGGACAGTCAACCTGTTCATATAAAAACAAATGATTCCAGCGGAAGAATTCAAAATACACAGACGCACACAGACACACGCACACACATATGTATCGGTTTAAATGCATAAAGAGAAGAAATAAATGATCTTCAAACATAGCTCTACAGATGTAATTAAAGTTTATTTTTGAGTATTTGATTTGTTTCTAATTGAAAGAAACGAATGACAAAGATCCATGCAAAACAAATTCACACAAAAATATTTTTACTTTCTTTCTTTCAAAGTTAGTGTGATAGAAGGAATATAATGTGTCTATAAAGAACAATGTCATGTATTTACGTCCGTTTATGAATGCGTGTAATTTTCTAGTAGTAGCATGTCAGTATATCAGAATCCGGAAAGCTATTATAGTCTCTACTAAAGTTTTAAGCAAAATCTATCAAGTGTGCCTATTTTACTTTAAAGTCGCTAGGATTTGTCAGTATCTATTCAAATAAAATATACGAAAGTTTACGTAAAAATGATACGAAAGCTATTTGTGAAATCATTTGTGAAATAGCTTTCGTATCAACTGATGTCGACAACAAGCAGCTAGTGCGTGCATCATGCGGGCCTGCAGATTGCACTAAAGCAGGAAAGAAACTTACAAATTTTATATTAATATACACGTCATATTGATCTATTTTATATCACATGCAGCATATTTTAAAACTGTCTTTGATTATATATATTTTTTTTTCTTTTAATATTAAAAAGTGATACAGGAAGAGAGCTCCATGTAATAAAATATTACAGAGCAAATATAAATTAAAAATGGATTAATTCAATGATGCTGAATGACCATTTCGATATGAAGATCCCCACGGGGGATAACACATCACCTCAGCAACAGAAAGGATTTTCTATTGCTGAGGTGATGTGTTATCCCCCGTGAGGATCTTCATATCGAAATGGTCATTCAACATCATTGAATTAATCCTTTTTTAATATATATATATATATATATATATATATATATATATATATATATACATATAAATAAAGAATATCTAGTGAGCCAGACCGACCTACCTAGGTTTCACGTAAACGGATCGTCAGGGAAAGCGGTGTTTTTTCTTTGGGCTACCCGCTGACTCGGTCCGAACTCTTTTGACTCATGTTCATGTATTTAGCTCTTTCTTTTTTAAAACCGTTTTTTCCCTTTTTCGTAGATTCGTGGTTTAATTCTTCACCTCTTCGTCGCCAGGGCCCGTGGTACTTTTGGTATGACATCAGCTTAATAACCAACACTGTCTGGGTTCGATTCCTGGTAATGTATGCGCACTGCTGAAGAGTCCCACATATAGGACGAAACGAATTACTTAATATATATATATATATATATATATATATATATATATATTAATTAGAGAAAATGTTCAAAATTCAAAGGTGTCGGATGTACATTTCGACATAGGATCTCTAATAGAGACTCTACATCACGTCAGCGACATTGTTTTTCCAAATGTTGAAGGCCCTGAGTTCGAGTGTGGAAGTGTTTTTGGTTAAAAACGGTCACAAAGTGTAAAAGGACAGAGCTGGTAGTCGCGGGGTTACAGGGTGTTGAAATGGAAGGGGAGAAATAGGAGTTCATATTTTATAAAGATAGACAACTAAATGAGTTAAATTACTTTTTAAAGTTAAGATGTTGGGATGTTTGAAGAGGTGTATTTAGGTGAGAAGGAATGGGTTTCAATATAAGATTTAAAAATTTTTTTAAAGTTTATTTGATTAAATCTTTTAGGTAGAAGCGAGTTAAATGCCAATTACAGGAAGTTATCAGTTTAAAAATTATTAGAGGAAAATATTAGAGAAAAAATATTACAGAAAAAAATATACATATATGTGTTAACGAAGGAAAAAGGGGTTTAGTAAAAGAATCTATATTTTCTGAAGATAGGCAATTAAAGGAGCTTGGGATAGGAAGGTAGGGGGTTAAAATAATTTTTAAGGTTAACGTTAGGGTAAAGTTAAGATTAAAACTTAAATTTAATCCTTTTAATTTATATTCTAACATCTAGTCATCTAGTCAATATATATATATATATATATATATATCGCAAATTAACCTGTCACCTGTCGCAACTCAGAGCAATCCGTGCCAACATCGACCAGCACATCATAAACAACAATCAACCACAGACCAATATCAGTGTTAATAACGAAATATTCTACAACAACCACTGCAAAAAATGACTCAAAATTCGAGAAGCAGTTATCATGCAAAATAACCATCCCACATTAGATATATTATTCACTAGGTGGCATATTGATGTGCATATGATATAATGATGCGCACACGTATTTATTAGTATTGTAAAAAAAAAAATAAATAATTAATTAAATAAAATACGATAAATAAAACGCATTTATTTTATGCTGCCTCTATCCTTATAGCGATTACAAATGACGAAACGCTGCACAATTTATAACGTCCTCCGTGTCCCAAAATACCTGAATGCATGCAAGAAAATTCTACCTACCACAGAAACACCACATCAGTTCAAGATAATGAATGCGAAAGACAAAACTGCTTGAATAAAAGTAAGCAAGTAAGAACTTCAGACAGTTTATCTACATCTTCGGGCGCAATACTAAAGACCTTATCGGAAAATTGGAAAGATACAGTAGAACATTGAACAGACTGACGTTGTCTGTTCTTTTAATAAAATTTAATCAATCAGAGGTGGAATCGCCGACTGACGCCAATTCGATCGGGTTTCAATCCTGGGTAAAAAGCAATCGGAGTCTAACCGTACTGATGAGCTGTGATACAGCGAAACAGATCTGTCTACGGATGGCTATTTACGCTCTCACACCCTGATTGAGCACTATGGAAGAATGGTAGACTTTGAAAAACAGTAGCTACTCTAGCATCTACGAATCGTTCATTCAGCAATGAATTAGAACACTCTCAGCTATTGAGCGTGTATAATGATAATAGAAAAACACTAAAAAGTCTGCCTACTTCTACCGAGCGCCCATAGCTCAGAGGTAGAATCGCCGACTGACGCCAGTTCTGGGATAAAAGCAATCGGAGTCTAACCGTACTGATGAGCTGTCTGCGGATGACTATATATATATATATATATATATATAAATATATATATATATCCCTGCCTATTCATATCTATCTATCTATCTATCTATCTATGGTTACCTCGATATGGTGTAATGTTTAGCAAGCTTATCTCGCTAGAAACTATTACAACTGAGTAGTAAGTTCCATCCTCACTAAATACCCCGTAATTTCGGCCTTGTGCCATATCTGAACGGCGCTTAGAAAATCTATCTATCTATCTATCTATCTATCTAAGGAATTCCTTAACAGCAATTTATTAACATATATTCCGCCTTGAATAGGCTTCACATTTAACAATAATAATATCAAGTAGGGGGCGTGCAAAATAGTGGAAGTGTAATAGGAATGATATAAAATGCCAAAGAAGACAAATGATTATATATTAGAGTTTGGAAAGGCACCATTTATTTCTTTACAAGAGAACCAATCTATTCAAAGGACACGATTAAAAAAAGACGAAGAACGGCAAATCGTAAAAATAAAATAACGATTTTTCAAATTCGTGTGGGCTCTACAAGATAAAAAATATACTACAAAAAATAAACGATGCCACCAGAAAATAAAAATCGTAGCAAAGTAAGGAAAGAAAAGATTTTAATGCGAATATTGCAATATACACAAAACGTAGAAACAATAAAACAAAAATCTACAGACAGTTAAATTTTAAAAAAAAATGTAGAATTAAAGCAATCTCTTGAAACGAAATATTTTTGTAGGTTATGGCGATGCCGCAAAGAAAAATGGTAGAACAGTTAAACAACCTAAAAATCAATTTTGTTGGATCAAAGTCGAATACAAGATGGAAATAAAAACGAAAATTTAAGAGAAAATGTAGAAAACATTTCATACTATTACGCCCAACTACTAGGAATTTAATATGTTTAAGCTGAACATATACAAAGCTAAACACGATAGACTAACATACCATTACGCAAGTTTTCGATAGAGGTATATATATTCTAATGAAAAGTGAACCCTGATACAAAAAGAAAAAAATCAAATACACGTATACGCGATTTTAAGCAATTATTAATTAATAACATGTTAAGTGATTATGGGCTGTACTCGTACAGTCAGTTAAGTTACATACGTGATACACGCTTTGGGCGATCATGTCTCAAAAGAGACCTGACTGACTGGGCAGAAGATTATCCCGCAGTAGGTTGCCATTACTTTCTGTCGTAGACTGGTTGCCAACCAAGGCAAAAGAAGCCAATCTGTACTATTATTTAACCCACAACTGGAGGGAAGAGACGGATTAATACCTTTCTCAAGGGTATTTGAGCGAAAGTGAATGCAAGGAATTCAACTGGAATTCGAACTCGGCACCCCGGTTTCTCGTTCCGAGCCGATATCCACTGTACCACAACCCACATATCAATTACAAAGTTTTAAAATCGAGAACTCATTTAACCTCAAAATAGAAATTTTCTTAGATGTCAGTTTCAACCTTTCCAACAATACATTCAAACCATTTCATAAAGAAACCAATCTCTTATTTACATTAAAATCAATTTCACTCACCCTATTTTAATCAAATTAATCAAATTCGTAACACAGAAAATACGAAAAGTAATAGATTATCGTCCAGCAAAAAATATTAAATAAGTACAAATCAGTATACAATGAAACCTCCAAGAAAATTAATTAAAAAATTGAGACTACCAAGAAACTTTGAAAGACAAAACAACTAATGTAAACAAAACCAGAATAAGAAAAATGATACAGTTTAACCCACCATTCTGTAAGTTTTCAAACATAAATATCGGACGATACTTTCTCAATCTAATAGAAAAACACTTTAACCAAAATAGGCCCCTAAAAATAATTTTCAACAGAAAACTCTGAAAATAAGTTACTCCTACACCAAGAATATTCAAAACATTATTAATTCATACAAAAATCAGTTATTAAAAAGAAATTTTAATAATGCACAAGAATACCTCCTTGTAACTGTCGTAACAGAACCAACTGCCCCGTTGAAGGCAAATGCAATTCCGATAAAGCAATATATGTAGATACCGGAAAAAGACCCAAACAGGAAAAAGACATACATAGGGATATCCGCAGGAAGTTGGAAACAAAAATTCTACAATCACTGACATATATATATATATAATAACTAAATAGACTCTGTAAGTATGTAGGCTGTAAATTTGTACTAAAATAAACCTTCAAAAAAACCATTAACAAACAGAACCTAATTCCGTTACAATCCGGTGCACCAAGGCGTCGGATAAATGGAGAGAAAAAAAAGAAACCCGCGGAACAAGAACAAAGCATTCAATACTCCGCAGCAAAGAAAAAAAAAACCAAACGGAACTAACCACAAGAAAAAGTGCTCGATACAAAGTACAAAAGAAAATATGCAAAAGTAGAGCAAAGACACACAAAAATCTATAGATTTTTGTATATATATATATATATATATATATATATATATATATATATATATATATAAGAAAGTAGCTAACCTAGAGAGCCAACGAACCTACCAAGGTTTCATCAAATTGTTTCTTCAGGGCCAACTTGCCCTGAAGAACCAATTTGCTGAAATCTTGGTAGGTTCGTTGGCTTTCTAGGTTAGCTACTTTTTTATTTATTTGCTCTACCAGTGTATTGAGCGCTTTACCTTTTTTTCTTTTTTTTTTTTTAATCATTTCACCCCAAGCAAGGCATTCCACTGCCACTATTGCGCATGGGGCTCCATAGGGGAAGGTAAAGAGAAGGAGTGGTTAGACGTAGGGAATGTCAGGACAGATGAGTAAGGATACTGAGGATGAGCGTTGGGCAGATGGAAGAGTGTTTGATAGAATGGGAGCAGGTTAGTGTGTTAGGAGGTGTCTATTGACCTTACATTTAAACTCCTGGAGATTGTAGCCGTCGGGGAAGCAATCGTGTGGAAGCGAATTCCACAGTCGGGAAGTGCGAGGAAAGAAACTGTTGGAGTAGAAGTTACGGCTGCATTTTATCGGTTTCACTGTAAAAGGGTGGGATCTAGTTGCTAATCTAGTATCTCGTGCAAATTCGTATTTAGTGGGCACCAGTGATCTAAGTTCATCGGATCAGAAGCCGTAAAAGTATTTATAGAAGAGACACAGGGAAGCCACGTCGCGCCGGTGGGAGAGAGACTGCAGGCGGTCTGCCAAGTCGGTATCTATCACATTACAGACCCTCCTCTGAACCTTATCGAGAATAGCAGGGACACCCGACCAGATATGGCAGCAGTATTCAATGCACGGGCGGATGGTAGATTTATATATGTGCAGGATAGATTTAGACGGAAAAAAACTTCCGGGTCCTACACAGAGAACCGACTTTCATAGCAGGGGATTTAGCAATGGATTCGATATAGTCATTCCATTTGAGGTCCGCTAAAAGTGTGAGACCAAGGAGGCGTAGTGTTTTACTCACTGGGAGGCAAGCCTGGTCCATGCTAATGGGAGGTAGGTGAGATTGTCGATGATGGTTAATTGAGAGTAGCTTCGTTTTAGAAGCATTAAAATTTACTAGCCATTTCTTACCCCAGTCCACTATGGATTGGAGGTCTTTTTCAATCTTGGCTGCGAGGTTAGCTTTGACGCCTACACCAGATTTTTGTTGGAGGTGAGAGTAAACTCTGGTGTCATCGGCGTACAAACCTACTTGGGCTCTTATGGAATCAGGGAGATCATTAATGTATATCAGGAAGAGTGTAGGACCTAAGATGGAGCCTTGGGGGACAGCTGCGTTTGTATAGTAGTTCTGGGAGGCATGTCCGTTTAATACCACCTTCATCGTGCGGTTAGAGAGGAATGACTGGATTAATTGAAACAAATGTCCATTTTATACCATAGCTCCGCAGTTTACATAGAAGGCCAGCATGCCAAACTCTGTCGAACGCCTTAGATATATCCAATGCAATGGTTCGGGCTTCGCCATTCCTGTCGAGTGACTGGTATATGTACTCGGTGATGGTCGTTAGCATATCAGCAGTAGACCTGATGAAGCGGAAACCATATTGCTTGTCCGAGAGGAGCCTGTGTGCTGTGAGATGCTGAACCACCTCGGCGTTGATAATGGCTTCGAACTCTTTGCCAAAGATCGGAAGACGGCTGATAGGGCGGTAATTTGCAGGGTCGGAGGGTTCTCCAGCGTTTTTAAATATAGGAACTACAGAGGAAGATTTCCAACAGGCAGGAAAGCAGGAAGCAGATAGGCAGAGGTTGTAAAGCTTAGAAAGGACAGAGGAGAGTTCAGGGGCACATTTCTTTAAGACTATGGTTGGGATTCCGTCCCCACCGCTCGCTTTGTGAGGGGCACGTTTTAAGATTATCTTAGAGACAAGCGAAAGTATAATGTGGACATCATTCATTTGTCCCTCGGTTCTAGGTGAGAAGTCGGGTGTAAAAACTTTACATGAGTCCAGACTCGAATTGTTCGAGAATCTGCGGGCAAAGCATTCAGCCTTATCTGCTGGGGAGGTGAGGACCTCAAATTTGTTGATTAGCGGGGGTATTGTGGACTTGCTCTTGTTAAGTACTCTTTTACAGAGTCGCCAGTAGTCTTTGGCGCCGAATTTAGAGCATGCTATGCGTTGCTTCATTCTGGCAGCAATCAACATCTTAGCTTCGTTAAGTATCCTTTTACACTTATTACGAGCTGAAGTGAAAAAGCGTCTGTTTTGGTCCGACGCGTAGTTACGATTGAATCGGTAGAAATGATTCCGGTGGGCAATGGCAGCCGAGCAAGCGGGTGAGAACCATGGAGACAAATGAGATTTAAGCTGGAATTTCCTAGCAGGGATGAAGGCATCGATGCCAGCCTTAACCCAGGAGGAGACCTTGGATGCACATTCTTCGATGGGAAGACTAAAAACATTGTTCCAAGGGATGTCACAGAATAAGTCTCGGAACGAATCCCAGTCTGCTCTTTGGTAGCAGTAGGATATTCTACTTGTCTGGGTTTCATGGGTCGGCCGGGAGTGGAGTGAAATATTGACGGACACTACAGTGTGGTCAGAGTTTCCGAGTGGGCAGAGTTGTCTGGTAGTGCAAGAGTCTGGGATGGAAGTGAAGCAGAGGTCTAGAAGTGAGTCCCTTCCGTTAGGGTTGTCGGAGAAACGCGTGGGGAAGTCCACTACTTGCGTAAGTGATTGGGTGATTGAAAAGTTCATGGTGTAAACACCAGCAGGGTCGGTGACAGCGTTCTCCAGCCACTTGGTGTGGTGGGCGTTAAAGTCACCAGACACGAATACATGGGCGGAGGGATGGGAAGAAATGGCTTTGTCGATATTGTCAGAAATGATGTCAAGTAACGAACAGTCAGGGGAGGAAGGAGAGCGGTAGAGAAAGAAGAGATAGCTAATCGAGCTGAGAAGTGAGAGGCGAAAACACATGAAAGAATGATCTGGGGATTCAAAAGATGACACCCTAGCTAAGGGAAGGTGTTTGCTGACATATACACCAAGCCCATGCATGTGAACCTAACAGGTTCCTCGTCTCGGGTTTTTTTTTCTTTCGACTACTACCCTGACTAATGTTCAAGTGCTTAGTTCGTTTCTTTTTTTGTTTCCATTTTTCCTCTCCGCGTTTATACTCGGTGGTTTTTTCGAAACCTGGTCAAAAACAAATTTACAGATATATATATGTATATATATATATATATATATATATATAATGAAAATAAATTAGACAAATTTACAAATCCATTGGTGATAATTTATTTCGTTAATATGTTTTTAGATGAAATATTCAACTCCTCAGACCGATTTAAAAAAAATTAATGGGTTAAATTCATACAAACAAAAGGAATAGTGGGCGAAGAGGAAGATGGAGGACATTTATCGATTGGAATGGTGGTTATATACAGTTATCGATGGGAGAGGTGTTTAGATATATACAGTTATCTTACAATAATGCACAAGAATCTAAACCTCCTTGTAACTTTAATAACAGAGCCCACTGCCCCGTTGAAGGCAAATGCAATTCCGATAAAGCAATAAATGATGTTACCGGAAGAAGACACACACACACACACACACACACACACACACACACACACACACACACACACACACACACACATATATATATATATATATATATATATAATGCAAATAAATTGGACGAATTTACAAATCCATTGGTGATAATTTATTTCTTGAATACGTTTTTAGAAAATATATTTAACTCCTCAGACCGATTTTTTTAGATTCATACAGACAAAAGGAAGAGTTAGGGAAGAAGATAGAAGACATTTATCGATGGAAGTGGTGGTTAGATATACAGTTATTAATAGTTATCGATGGGAGAGGTGTTTAGATATATACAGTTATGTTACAGTAATGCACAAGGATATAAACCTCCTTGTAACTGTAATAACAGAACCAACTGCCCCGTTGAAGGCAAATGCAATTCCGATAAAGCAATATATAATAAGCTATTTTTTCCAGAAGAAGAAGAATTAAAGTGGAAAAAGAAATACGTGAGAATATCCGCAGGAAGTTGGAAATAAATATTCTACAATCACCGATATTCCTTTACTAACGCTTCCTTGAAACATCAAACTGCTCTCTCAAAACATTATTAGAAACTAAATGACGGAGGACTCACCCCACAAAGTAAATCATCAGACAGACACAAGCACCTAACAACTTCAGGGATAGATGCAATCTATTCTTAGAGGAAAAAAAATAATAATCAAATAGAAAACTCCGAGTAAACTATTGAACCACAAAAATGAACTCATTGTCAAATGCATGTACAAAAATAGATTTAATATTCCATAATAAATAGATTTTACATTTAAACGATTTATTCAAGCACTGAAAAATGAATTTACTAAAATTCATAATTTTCTAAAACACGCAATTGTTAATTTTAACAGGTATGTAGTTGCACTAATATTATATATATATATATATATATATATATATATATATATATATATATATATATATATGCAAAAATATACTCAGTTAGAATTTGAGATTAAGAACAGGATGGTTAAATAAAATAAAGACAAGAGGAAAACTGTATTTTAAATCGCCTACGCGTTTCGTCCTGTGATGGACTTTATCAAGGCAAAAAGACGAAATGAGCTTTATTCTAAATTACGTATCTATAAACAAACAGTGTTGGTAACCACACAAACGCTCACAAATCATTTCAAAAGATTAACAGAATAAAACAGACTAACATATATAATAAAAAAGTTTCAAAGAAAACGGTTGAATTCCTTTCATTTTAATATCTCGTGACTTTGCATTACACATGAAGGAATTCTAAAAACTAAAATATTCTGTTAATCACAGGACGAAACGCGTAGGCGATTTAAAATACAGTTTTTCTCTTGTCTTTATTTTCTTTAACCATATATATATATATATATATAATGTTTTCAAGAAGGAAAAATATATGATGTAAATTGTAAGTAGTGCCTAAAATGAATGTAGGTAAGTGGAGATGCTTAAGTTAAAGCGTATTTATAAAAGATTTATATGAATATATATATATAAATTAAATCCCTTAAAACCGACCTTCAATGTTTTCATCTTATTCTCATGGAATTCCTCGTTAAAGACTTTATATTTATTAATTTATTTTTATTATTCAATAATTAATATTATTATTATTGTTATATTTTTATGTATTATTTTTTATTATTTTTGATAATAATAATTAATGTTATTTTCTGGTTGGCATTAATAATAATAATTGAATATATTTATCATCTCTAAGATTATTATAATACTTTATAGTACTATTATTGTCATAAATCCGAAAATATAATATTAATATAAAAGTTTAACAATTCAATTCTTGTTCAAATATGGCCTCTAAATTTGCTGTACTGTAATTAAATTTCAATCCGTCATCTTATCGTCTGCGATAGAAATGCAACATTCTAAATATGACGTCGGCGTTTAAAAATAATGCCTTATATCTAACCCCCCTCTCCTATCGATAAACTGTTTTTCTTCTTCCCCTTTCACTCCACTGTTCCTTTCGTCTGAATAAATCTAAACCATTAATTTTTGTAAACAATTTCAGTCTAACGAGTTGAATCTTTTTTCTAAAAAATATTCATGAAATGAATTATCAACAATGGATTTTAAATTCGCCCAATTCATTTTCATTATATACATGCAACCATTTTTCTATTAAAAATCAACAAAATCTCCCTCTCTCTCTCTCTCTCTCTCTCTCTATATATATATATATATATATATATATATATATAGTGATGATCATCCACGTATACTGTCTTAATATGTATAGGAAAGAATATTAATAAAAAGTTTTGAATTTAAAAACGTACTTTTTTAAACAGTATTTGTTTATTTTTATTGTATTTTTATATTTCAGACCGTCCTCAGTCCTTCATCAGAAACAAGTGATATATATATATATATATATATATATATAAGGCAATCTGTGAGTCTGTGTGTGACTGTTCCCTATGCACGCCTACATTTTTTAAACTACGCCATTCAAAATTTCTAGGGACACATATCTACAGGAAAGCCAGGTCGACACATACTTTTGAGTTTAAGTTCAGCAATTTTCTCTTTCGCACTTTTTGTCCAATGGAGGCGATTGTTTACATTTGCTCCGTAGATTACGTCATAAAAACCAAATCCCACGTGTCAAACGCGACTAAAATATGTTTGAGCTAAAAAAAAAAAAGAGCCTTTATATTTAATTTTTATTCCGACGTTTTAAAAATTCATTTGGTCAACAAAAAATGTGAATATTTTTCTCCGTAATTTTGAAACAAAAGAAATATTTAAATTTTTATTTTCTAACAAAAACAAAATATGTAAAAAAAAAAGTGCAATGGTTAATTTAATTATATAAGTCTTTATTTTTCGGATTTAATATTTCATACCTCAGAAAATAAAATTTAAATAATATAAAGCTTTTTTTTCGCTAAATATTTCATGCAGAAATCAAGTGTCTGTAATTCGTTTAGCATTAATGCAACTTTTTCCCAAAAATTAAGTGTCTACATTTTAAATATTTTTCAAAACTTTCTGAACTGAGAGCGTAATAGTTTTTTATTTCTAATATCAGTAAAGCAAAATAAATAATTTTTTATTTTTATGTTAAATTCATTTAGTCAACAAAAAATGTAAATATTTTCTCCTGTAATTTTGAAACAAAAACAAACGCAATGTTGTTTACAATGTATCTACACTTCTCATTGTCATCTTCTCCTACTACTAAAATGCACTGAGTTGCTCGGACAACGCCGGGCTATGATGCTAGTATGTAATATAATGGGAAATTCTCACGATGTCAATTGAAATCAAGACAATACAGACATTAGGTACAATATTTACGCCATCAGGAAAAATGGGTCTCAGTTTAAACTGATGCCAGGACGATATAGATTTATAACAAGTAAATGCTAAAGTACTTCCAAGCGGCAAAAAAAACTTACAAGAAGATTAGACAACACTTACACATTAGTTTTATTGCAGAACTCATCAGCAGCCATATTAGGTTTAAAGTTCCATGCTCTTCACTCATCGTCGTCGTCGTCCTGCGGCCTTGGCCGAGATAGAACTCACTCCACCCCTCCAGTATTCCCTGTGCATTTGGAACCCTGGCGCAATTCATAGCGAAATTCATAATCTTGTCAAATAGCTGAATACTTGATGCTTCGCCAGGGCTACCAAGGGTGTTTTTATCGTGACACCAACACTAGATGGATTTCCTCCAGGCCCCATCCAGTTATTTAACCCATAACTGGATGGAAGTGATGGGTTAATACCTTTTCCAAGGGTACCAGTGCTTAAGTGAATGCAGAGTACTCAACTGGAATTCGAACTCGGCTCACCGATTTCTCTTTCCAAGCCGACATCTACTGCACCACAACGCACTTCCATCACTGAACGCTTACAGTGCCTGGTATTCCCAAGCGGTCACTCATCTAGGTACTGACCAGGCTCACGTTGCTTAACTTCGGTGATCAAACGAGAACCGGTGTATTCAACGTGATGTACCGTAAGCAATTCCACTCATAATTGTCCCCCGAAACAATACCTCCTGATCTAAAGTGTTTGATTGTGAATTCTGTAACAATGCGAGTTCAGTTGGTGTGAAATTTGGCTCAGTGGAACGTTGTGATAATAAAGTGAAGTAAATCTGATCGAATCCACGAACAAAATGTCAAAACCAGCTGACACTTACACCATTAACGTCCTGGGACGGTGGCGTAGTGGATATAAAAGTTGGTTATAAATGAGTTACTATTATTTTTTTTATAAACGTTTCACCTCGAGCAAGGCATGTCACTGCCACTACTGTGCAGGGGGCTACATAGAGTGGAGAAAGAATGGTTAAATATAGGAAATGTCAGAGGGTGGGTGATAGGCGGGTAAGGATACCGAGAATGAGGGTTGGGTAGATGAGAGTGTTCTGAGAATAATTGGGAGTTAGTGTGATAGGAGGTGTCTATTGACCCTACATTTAAACACCTGGAGATTGTAGCTGTCGGGAAAGCAGACTTGTGGAAGGGAATTCCACAGGCGGGAAGCACTAGAAAAGAAGCTGTTGGAGTAGAATTTACGGTTACATCTTATCTGTTTAACTGTAAAAGGGTAAGACATAGTTGCTAATCTAGTATCTCGTGTAAATTCGTGCTTAGGCGGCACCAGTGATCTAAGTTGATCGGAGCAGAAGCCATGCAGGCATCTAATGATCATTACAATCTAGTTCAATCCTTGGGTCTGGTAGCGACGCACCAATCTAGCAGGTACGAACAATAACTGATATCCCAGGCAATATAATAATAATAATAACCAGCAGATAATCCATATAATTCAATTAAATTTAGTGTATCGAGGCAGCAAGTAATTTTCTAAATATATGCTGTTAAATATAAGAGACAATGAATGTCTATTATGATTAATCATGAGCCGTTCTAAACGTCGTATTTTTGCCTAAATTTCAGTTGAAAATAAAGACAAAAATTCTCCAACATTTGGATAATTATTTATTAATTTTCTTCTAAGCTTTCGGCTTACATGAGCCATCTTCAGAGAGGTTGTTTAAATTGAAATATTATAACATCCACCATCACCGACGATCTTATTTTGTGTTGACATAAAACTCCGCTTAGCAACGGCAATAGTTACCAAAAATTTAAAACTTTAAAACCGGAAATAACATATTACATTGCATTTGACTACATGGTTTTGTTGTCATTTCGCGCTATTTTTTTAAGAACTGCGTTTATTATTTTTGGTAACTATTACCGTTGCCAAGCGGAGTTTTATGTCACCACAAAATAAAATCATCGGTGATGGTGAATGTTATAATATTTCAGTTTAAACAACCTCTCTGAAGATGGCTCATGTGAGCCGAAAGCTTAGAAGAAAATTAATAAATAATTATCCAAATGTTGGAGAATTTTGTCTTTATTTTCAACTGAAATTAAAGCAAAAATACGACGTTTAGAACGGCTCATGATTAAACATAATAGATATTCATTGTCTCTTATAATTAACAGCATATGTTTAGATAATTCAATTAATGGACATTTCGTGATGACCAAAGGGTACTTGGTCAAGACCTTGTGTCTATAATAACATCTAATATTAACCTCTTTCCATCTATCAACCTGGTGAGTATTAGATTCTCCAAGCCTCCTTCCTCATCACATGTACTGGAAACCTCTGCTGTTTCTTCTTGATGTTAAGTATAACTTTTCTTTTGTCTATATTTCTGAGATGAGATGGTCTATATCCACTGGGCCAGATGTCTTTAAGTGGATAAGGAGTTGGTTAGTTTCTGTTATGGGGAAACACACCTATTGCTCAGATAATGGACTTTCCCCTCTTATATTAATAAGAGTTACAGGAGGTTAACGGGAAAAGTTCTTAGTATTTCCTGGGAAGTTCATAAGAATTCTTTAGACTTCTATTGGAGTTCAGTAGAATTACCAGGCAGTTGATATTAGTCGATAGTTAGCCGAATACTAAGATGTCAGCTTTCAGTGGAAGATTACCAAGTTCCTAATATTTTGGGTACGTTAAGTCGATTAGCAACCGATTATAACCTTCAGTGCGAAAACTACTTCACAACAGTTTCTTGACCCAAAGAGTTGTGAGTTCAATCCCAGGCTACAGCAGTGGAGAACAAGTAATTTACAGGGTTAAAGGGAAATAACATTATTTCAAAAACAGGCATTACTCTGGAAGGTCATATATCCCAGTGATTGTTATAGAGCGTTCGGTTCGAAATTCATAGCACCTGAAGAAGGCGAGAGCGTACAACGACTGAAACGTCGTACTAATGGCAACAAAGATGAATACAATAGTCGTAATAATGTAAATATGGTAAGTTTGTTTTTCATTTACATCCTCTCAAAAGCCTTGCATTTGCTCACTTGTTCAGTGCATAGTATCCTCAACATCTTTCTTTAGAACCAAGTTTCTATTGCTTCAAGTCTCTCATTTATTCTTTGAGGAGATTGTCAAGCATGTGCGACCATATAAGAGGACAGATATCACATAACATTTCATCACTCTTTTCTCCAACGAAATCTTTTTGTCTTTCAATACTCTGCTTTGATTTTGAAATGCGTCCTTGGCCATGCCAATGCACCTTCAGATCTCAGTGTCGCACTTTCCATCCTCTGTCAGAACCAGTTGTTTAACATTGTACGCTTGTTTGATTTTAGTATCCCCGACCTGTAGTTGATATTTTTGGGTCCTCTTTTTGCTGATGACCATGCATTCCGTTTTCTTTAAGTTTTTGTTTTGCCCTTTCTTCTCACTTTTGCTTACTTTCTTCTGTAGGAGGCCTGGTATTTTCCTTTCCGCGGCTGCTATCAGCATTGTGTCAAGTCCATCCAGTACTGCACTTAAATTCGTAAAGTGTAGCCACCATAAAGGAAAGTTCAGCAGAACAATTACACTTGAAGAAAGTGTATGAACTTTGTAAGGTTATCAATTGAGAATTTAACTTTTATTTTCTTGTTGAACTATCCAATGGAAGATTTTGTTTAACAACAGAGGAGACAGGTTTTTTTTTCTTAGCTGATAATGACTTGTGAGGTAACGGACGAGAAAAGATTTGAAATAGTCGAAAAAAAAATTTCTTTCGCATTTGGCGCGTTCAAAATAGCATCAACACACCGAAATGACATTTTCCTCTAGTGGAAGATATTTTAGCACACTAATATTTACACATTTATTTACACACTATTATTATTATTATTATTATTATTATTATTATTATTATTATTATGTTTGTATTTGTCGACAAGTTTTTCAAAAAAAAGAAAAATCAAAGGTTCCATCGTCTTGACATTTTTATCTAAGAGATGTCAAAGTTCAATAAGTCACGTGCCAAACCACCGTTTTTTGGGCAAAGAAAAATTTCCTAAAATATCTACATTGTTTGAAAATGGTGTCCAGCGTTCGTTGGAAAATAGAACAAAATATTGGTTACTTTTAGCCCAGCGTTCAAATTGACGTTAAAACGAAATTATCAGCAATCAGATCAAACGGATACATTTATTTAAATTTTGCTTGTGCTCAAGTTTACGTAGATCTATCTATATACATCAACAGAAAACTATGCATGAGTAACTGTAAATTGATACTAATTGATATTACTACAAGTGCCAGAATCGATTATTCAAATCTACGTCAATGAAATATACGTAAGCATTATTTTTTTCTATATTGCTTTGACACAACACAACCTTGCTGACTGCAATTAATCACTCCGTTTGATTTATATTAATATTTTTATACAATGATTTTCTAATGTTCATTCTCCTTCTATCTTGTTTTGGTAAATCATAACCTTACGACTATCATTTGCCCCATACGACTATCATTTGCCCCATTTAACTTCGTCTATACTGTCTTGAAAGCAAACTCAGACAATATTGTTCTATGATAAAACTATACAGAAAGAGAAAGCATATCTGTCCAGAATAGAGTTAGTAAATTTGTTTTCAAAAAGTAAGCTACCTTTAATCTTTGGTCGGTCCTTCAAAATCTAGACAGTGGCATCAAAGTCGTCATCTATAATGCATATGTTTTCGCCTATTGACTAAATTAGAACGCAGTTGTTTGTGTTCAACAGGTAGAGTCACAATTGAAAAGATGCGCCATGACTAATTTAGGCAATAAGCAAAGACATATACACTATAAGCAAAGACTTTCTTGCCAATGTCTAGATTTCGAAGAACCGACTACAGATTGGAGGTTGCTTATTTTATTTGAGGTTTTAACTATCAGTTTGTTGCTGAACTATTCTATAGCCAGTTTTGTTTAACGATGTAGGAGACACATGAAGTGAATAATGATTAGTGGATTCAAAGAAAAAAATCACAATAATGCCAACAGATTTTCTGGATTTTAGAAACTGCACATAATGTTGACAGAATCACAAATTCACCGTGTTATTATTTTTCAGTCACAGTGTTAACAACATAAGTTAAGCAGATAGTACAGTTTCGATAGCAGACATGGAAAAAAAACTACAAAAACTTCTAGAGATAGTGAAGAAAAGCAAAAAGAATGGTTTAAGCATAATCTGCAAGACAGAATGCATGGTGGTTAGTCAAGGGATGAGCTCAAAATGCAAATTATAAAATTGAGATAACAATATCAAATAAATACAAAATTTTAAATATATGTATTGTATGCTATCTGAGGACGGAAAGTGCGAAACTGAAATGGGAATTGGGATAGCCAAAGATGTATTTCGAAAGCCAAGCAGAATATTATGAGACAGAAAAACTTGACAAACAATGAAAAGAGTACTAGACGCTTACATGTTATCTATCTTCATATATGGCGGTGAATGCTGGGCAATCTTGTCAAAGATCAAAAAGTGACTTTAAGATCTAAATTTATTTATAAATGGAACTTTGTCTGTGTGTGTGTGTGTGTGTGTGTGTGTGTGTGTGTGTGTGTGTCCGTTACCTATAGACTCCGAAATGGCTGAACCGATTTTCTTGAAAATTTACACAGTTGTTACTATAAGCGTCTGCGAGTGTTCTTAGATAGGTTTTGTGTCGAGGTACCCCCGATAAATATCGAAAATTGATAATCGAAAAAATTAGGTTATAGAAGGGGTGGTCCGATTTTAATCAAATTTGATAAACTCATAGACAAAGACATAAGAAACGATATTCAGAAGTTTCAATGTTGTAGTTCTTACAATAGTGCAGAAAATCGATAATATATATATATATATATATATACAAGGCAAGATGTTTGTGTGTGCGTCTGTTTATCTGTCTGTATGTCCTTTATACAAATCCACAATTTTTATCCGATTCTCACAAAACTTCACACAAAAATTCTTTAGAATGAGTCTGAGCTCCAGAACCATGGATTAATTTTAAAGCGTTCGTTACAGCCGAGCAACGTCGGGCTATACTGCTAGTATGCAATAGAAATGTAGTTCTGTAGAAGAATATTAGTGATCCCATAGAATGAAAACTTCAGCAATAATAAAGGTTTAGAAATAATTGAAACAAAAATAGAAAAATATAATTAACATGCAGAAGAGAAATTTGCCATTTCTAGGCCACATGATGAGCAAGGAGTACTTTGAAAATCGGTTAACAATTTTAGCACAAATCTGATAAATGAGAAAAACGCATGACATAATGAGCTTGAGTAAGTGGAGCACGAAATGAGGTTGAAGAGAAATAACAAAAAGAAAAAGGTTACAAAGAACAGGAAATTGTGGATAGCCATAATCGCCTACGTCTTGAGTGGACGCGGCATATAAACAGAAAGTTGTCCTGCTCGACCACTGACCACCGCCTGGTAAACAGTAACGTTAGAATATTATATAGAGAGTGCTTTGCACTTCAATTTATGTTGATAAAAATCAAACTGAACCAATGCCGAGACAAGCCCATCAAAAGATATAAATCGTTTATAGATACCAATTTTCTTCTATGGTATTTATTTATTTATTTTGCTAAGGTCTCTTTCGTTAGGTCTCTAGATGTATGTGACGTTTTTTCTGTGTCTAGGTGAATTATTTTTCACAGCGCAAAATGAAATGACTCTCACATTGACAGAAGTGACAATTAATACGTACAAAATCCTATTATCATCTGACATATTTAAATGCATTATAAAAATTATTTATAAACAAAACATATGAACAATATATTTCTTCAAAATAAACTTTTAAGCGCAGCCGTTGGTTCATTTTTGTTCACATGCACACGCCGAAAAATTAACAAAATAAAATAAACGAATCATTCTTTTCGCAAATTCAGTTATCATATAATTTGTCAATATAGTCTTCTGAGCAATATATGTATATTTATGCATTCATCGGCAGACAGATCTGCTTCAGTATATTACAGCTCATCAATACGGTTAGACATCCGATCGCTTTTTACCCAGGATTGAAATCCAACCGAATTGGCGTCAGTCGGCGATTCTACCCCTGAACTATGGGCGCTCAGTAGAAAGAGGCGGGCTTTTTTAGCATATGGTGTATCATGCACCAGTAAATAGAGTGGTCTAATTCATTATTGAATGAGCGATGCGTTTTCCTTGTTTGTTATATATATATATATATATATATATATATATATATATATATGAAATGATTTGTTTGAACATTATTTTTGATCTATACTCATATTTAAGGTAGATATTCTGTTTTTAATTAAACAGTATTATTTATTCGTATCAACTGGCCTGATTACTTACGATACATTTTTATTACGAAAATATGTCATTCGCCAGTATTCGAACCTGCGACCCCTATCCACATAGGGGAAATATATATATATAACAAACAAGGAAATCCACATAGGGGAATATATATATATATATATATATATATATACCAAACAAGGAAAATTTAATAAAATTTAAATTAGCTCCTATATTATACTTAGTCAGTGTCGGTTTTTGAGCAATATATATATATATATATATAAATATATATATATATATATATGTACAGTACACTAAATCAAAAATTGAGCCAACACAGACCGCGGTTTCACACAACGGATCGTCAGGTCCAGGCTCTGACGATCCGTTGTGTGAAACCGCAGTCAGTAGTGGCTCAATTTTAGATTTAGTGTACTGTATTTTTGCTCTTCTTTCGTACTTTCGTATAGCGCACTTTATTGTTAAGGTTTTCGTCTCGGGTTTTTTTTTCTTTCAAACAAGCATTTTTCCTGTGTTTGGTTTGTTTCTTTTTTTTTTTTTCTTCCCCTTTATTTAACCTAAGAGGTAATCCTCGTTGGGTTATTGACGATTTAAGTTACTGACAGGTTAGCACTGGTTTTTCGGACATTAGTCTATAATAATTGTTGCTTCTTTATTGTAATTAGGTATATATATATATATATGTATATATATATATATATATATATATATATATATAAGAAACAAAGAACATTTAATAATCTTTAAATTTGTTCCTATATTATTTTACTTTACTAGAAAAACGGGGGAACAAAACTTGTTGGTAATTTCCCAAGTACATTATCCTACACACTACAAAGTGACTGAACCAATCACTTCTTCAGTTTAAAGAAGAATGAGATACATCGTTTTTAAAACAATATATAATTACCTATATATATATATATATATATATATATATATATATATATATAGTAATTATTATTATTATTATTATTATTATTATTATAATGGCATACTGCAACATGATAGCTACAAAGTTTGGGTCCTAAAACACCATCATCAAGCAGAGAGGCGGGTTTACTGTAAATATTATATTCTAATTACAGAGCCAAATATAAAAATAAAACAAAAATTTCGATGTTTAAATCCGTTGAATAGCCATTTCTAGGAGGACTTCCTCGTTTTTCCAGCAACGGCGAAACGAAACTTTTATATAATCAAATGGAATTTGATATATATATATATATATATATATATATATATTGATTGGCTAATGCTTAGTTTATGGGCCTAATAGGGTTAGACCAGAACACATTTTTATTAAAAAGTGTTCTATAATATTTTTCATTTATAAACGAGTTATTTTGCTACTTTGGTTTCCACCAAGTTATTAAAAATCACCTGAAGAAACTACTCGTGGTAGAAACCAAGATAGTGAAATAACTTTTTATAAATGAAATCAATCAATCAATCAATCTATCTATCTATCTATCTATCTATCTATCTATCTATCTATCTATCTATTTGATACTTATATATGGTTTAAAAGAACTCATTCCTTGAAGTGATATATAGATGCTTTCCAGTATAAATCACAGAAGGTATTCGTTTTTACTGACATCTCATTTTAACAGATATAATCACCAAACTTACAGAAAAATATCTTGATATAGTGAAAAGTAGATTTCTAAACAACTTCAGAATCACTTGCAATTCTTAAGCACGGTTTCCTTGATTAAATTGGCGAATGCTGCCGTAATCCTAACCCTCCGTTCCTCTTTAGTGTTACAAGGAATTTTGATGGTCTTTCGTTTAAATGCACCCCACACATACGAATCAAAGGGTTGCTGTCTGGGGTATTTAAAGATTTATGTGATCGCATAGTCTGAAAGTCTAGATAGGTGTCCCCTGCTTGTGTAGCATGGTGCAGAATCATGTTGCCAGACATAGATTTTTCTAGCAGCCACCCATTTTACTCAGCACAGTACCTCCTCTTTGACATATTATTTATCATACTTACAATAATTCAAATTTCGCAGGAGCAGTCCCGCTCCCGATCTTCAGCGTTTCGGAATGGATGTATGTTATAAACAGAAAACTTAGTTTTCATCTCGTGACCGTGAATACATTCTAGCTCCTTTGTTTTTCCTCTGTTGGGTATGTTTTGGTGCACGCTCGAGGAGGGTTTCCAAGCGAGTGAGCAAGTGTCTAAATGCGGGGGTTACACTTGTCCTCGCCGATCCGGCGGGCATGTCTTGCGTTCCCGATGTTACCATAAATTTTAGTTCACATTGGACTTTATGCGCCCAGTGTCTATGGTTTAAGCCAGGGGTTTTCAAACTTTTTGACTTACGGACCCCCTTATGTTTCAAGTTTTAGTTTAGGGACCCTCTATAAACGCATATCGAATATATTCCACATTCTACTTTCTTATTTTGTGTTTTTTTTAACAATCTCTTCCGTCTCTATAGTGGATTCTGTGTTGATTTCATCATGAAGTTTCCGTTTTAAAAATTTATCCGTGGCTGACACTTGCAACCTAAACAAAAAGTAAATTTGAACACCAAGCACTTTTATGTGTAAAATAATATTTTGTATAAATGACGTTGACATATAATGGGCGATGATGCAAGCTTTTGTCATTTGATAACATTAATAAGTAAAAATAAATATCCAGACATTGAAAATTTATACTTTGAATTTCACGTGATGAGTTAATCCACGGACCCCCTATCTTATCCTTGCGGACCCACTGTGGTCCGCAGACCACAGTTTGAAAACCCCTGGTTTAGGCAGATCGAGCCGTTTTTGATGGTGACTCGTCGGGTATTTTTAGCAGCTGATTGGAATGCCTTCTTTGACCTCGAAATAGAGCCTGTGTGGAAAAGGTCGGGTAATAATATACCGGATGTGAAAACATTTCAGAACTGTATCGACAAGTTCATACGGGTAGGTAGCGTTATGAACCCCGCTCCCACATGCTATATGTACTTGTACTAATAGGGGCAACTCGGCTTTGTTGATGTGCTCTAGATACCTCTCCTGAGTTCTAGTTAGAAGAGTCGATGTTTCTTGAAAACTTAGATAAGCCTTAAGTCATGATGGCTGGTTAAGGAAAATTGAACGCATCATTATTAGATTTGAGAGATTCCCAGGACTAGCTACTACTAATGCTACCGTTTTGGCTATAAATAAATGGTGAGAATTAATGAAATCTAAAATTAGGTCATTTGCACTGATTGTAGTCGTTGGCTGAGAATGGGATAAGTAACTTTTAGCCTTTGGCAAAATACAGAGTTGAAGATTTTAGCCAAGTTATTAGTAAACTACTTTCAGGCTGTCTTGTTCAGTCAGGATGGCTGTGGTTTATCTTGTGCTGTGAAGTGTAGAATTATTCAGAAATATTTTCATTTGATCATTGAGAAAAAATCGAAAGTGAAACTTAGCAATTTAAATCATTCCAAGACATTCGATAATGTTTACGAACTTACTAAGTTAAAGGGAATTATGTCCACGCAGAATCTTCTTTCTGGTGATCCCACCTCAGCCACATACTCCGCCAATGCTGATGAAGTTTCGGTTCTTGTGTCGTCTAAGGCTGAGACGGACAAAGTCGGCAAAGAGATCAGAGAGTTCGAAACTGTGACAGTGCCCAAGATCAACCGCGGTAAGTCTCTTGGCTTGCGTTTGGGCGCGTGAAATGGAGTTTCTCTTCCCAAGCTTATCCTCTGTATTTATAGGCCGGACAGGATATTCACCATTTGGTTCAGTATCGATTTCTTACTGGATAAGAATTGTTCAGAGGTGTGGCGAAGGTCAAAGACATAGTTTATTTGTGGTCTTGGAAGAATCTTTCATTAAATAGGAAGGCAGATGTGTTTTTTATATCGAATTCGTCTCTACTGACTCTCAGTGCTTCCACTCCCGCATGCCACACTAATGCGTTAGGGTCTTCTTGTGGGGAGGAGGCAAGGCTCCTAAAATATGTCGGGGGATTTGTTGCCTGTATCATTTAGAAGGCGGTCTGGGTATGCCTAGCTTTGAGATTTGTCACAATACAATACACTTGGCGTTCTTAAACCAATTGTGTTCGCCAGCATATGGCAATGGCAAATTCTGGAAGTAAGAACTTCCCATCAATGAGTATAAACTCGTGAGAGAACAAGTATTACTGTTTAATCTGATACGATTCATCCTTCTATCGTGGATGCCGGTTAACTCTCTTACGAGCGACGGATGGCCTCACAGACGCCCAGGTGTTGTCTCGTAAGGCATTATATCAGGTGTTAGTAGGTACATTCAAGATGGTCTCATTGGCGAGCTCGGTTTAACGATGTGATATCTCTCACGTTGAGATATCTCTTTCTTGGGTGGTGATGCATAAAGTCCTTTGGGTCACAAGAAACTTTCTTCATCGGTTTTTGGAAATTCTCCCAAATGTTTTTGCTACCGTGTGTTGGTGGAAACCCTGGGTAACGCTTTTTTTTGTCGAAGCAAGTTCGTAGTTTCGCTGTGCAATTTGTTGAAGACGTCATGATTCGCATGCTGCGCTGAAAGATTTTTTGTCCCTAAGTCAAGTTTTTCTTTTTTTGTAGCAATGTGGTAAAGTCGCTGACTAAGGCGGAACCCTATGGGTTCATGGGCTTGATAGATATTATGCGAGTCGTAATATGGACCACACATCAAAAGGAATTCTATGGAGATGAGAATTTTACCGCTTCCCAACTGAACTTGTTCTTTCTCGACTGAAAAGCCCGGCTCACAGCATCAGTATTTGGTAAATCTTGCGCGTATCTGTCTAGTGAAAGGAGCTGACTTTGAAAAGCCTTTTGATGCTGGTTAGACATCAGAATATTGAGGGCTCTGTATTAAACATTGAAAATTCCGTTGAAAATAAAGCAGTTTCGTGTTGTTTTGTATTTTTAGTTCTTTTTTACGTCAAGTTAGGGGATGTATGCTCACTGGGCCTTTTATTTTTTCTTCCCACTTTCTTTAGTTTCATTCCCGATCCTCTCCTCCTTTAGATAAACAGAAATATAAGCTCTCTAGTTGATAGGGATTTTCGTTTTTTATGAGTATTCTTTCGTAATTGTTCTCTTGTCTCAGTGAGTATGTAGTTTTGTGTGCGGTTAGTCAAATGAATGATTTTAATTCTAATCTCAAATAAATTTCGTTCAGTTAAGCAGTTACTTCTGCTATAAATAATGATTGCGTAGGTTTTTTTTCTTTACACCTTTTATTTAGTTTCTTGTATTTATAGTATTATGAATATTATAAATATTCATTGAGATTTGTTTTAAAATGCTTTTATTCTATTCCCCCACATATGGAGATTAGTTAGAAATACATAGAGACCTAAGGTATTATGGTGATTGTAGTAAGAATGGTATGTAAGAATGTGTTATTTTTGCGCAAGGAATGTTGTATACTGTGTTTCGGTCAGTGACTGTGGTTATCTAAGTTTAAGGTAAGTCATATGATCCACACTTTTGTCCTTGTGTACTATGTTTTGTATTTTACAAAAGAAAAATAAATATTAGGCCTTTGTTATCAGCCGAGGAGAATTTGGAATGATGCCAGCAGAAGTAGTTAAAGCGAGATATAATATTGTAGCAGCTCGTTGACGTGCGATGAAAACTCATACTGAGTAAAAATATTTACTCATCGCTTCGGTGTAATCCACGTTGGTTTAATATTTATTTTATTGTGCAAAAAATAATGAACAGAAAAATAAGACATAAAATAGATATTTTTCAATATGAAAGAAATTTTAGTAAAACAGCAGCAACAGCAAATTTGACAGTGTACAACGTCTGTGTCATCTGCACATTGCTGTACGGCAGAAAGACATGGACTACGTACACGAGGCAAGAGATGCGTCGGAACACCTTCCACGGTAGAAATATCCGCCGCATATTGGGATATCATGGAAAGACAAAGTGCCCAACACTGAGGTCTTCTCTCGCGAGGGTTTCCCTACAATGTTCACGCTCCTTAAACAGATCTGACTCTGCTGGCTAGGCCATGTCCACCGCATGCTAGACGGATGCATCCCAAAAGACCTCCTATATGGAGAGCTAGTCTCTGGGTGGCCACAGCTTCGGTATCGTAACATTGTAAAACGCAACATAAAGGCTGTAGGCATCAACACAAAGTCACGGAAGGGCATGGCAGTTAACCGCTCTAAGTGAAATTGAATCCTGGCCAAACAACTTAGGAGCAGCTGACATAAGCCGCGGGTTCGCAGATAGTAAAGTGAAAGCTCCGACAGACCAGAGTTGGAACATAAATGCGGCTTCTGCAACATGAACTGTCACCTCCACATCGGCTTCTACAGTCACAGACGCCAATGTCAAAGCAAACAACTAGAATACTACCCATGGTCAACTCTGACCGACGGAGGCCTACTATTATAACATCGGTATAAGCTATTCATCAGATATATAAATAGTAATATTTGAGGTGTCAACCATTTACACAAGCTACTTAGGTAGGTTAAGCACAGCTTTTGTCTGTCTTTTTTATTCTATATAGCTTGTCAATGTTAAAATTTCCAAGCCCTCTGTCCAAGTTATGTTCCTGGGAAATTTCAACTGTCTCTCTCTATTAATAAGTATTCTTCTTTTACGTGCTGTGTCCCTTCAGGACGTAGGCGATCACGACCTTCTACATCTGCTTATCCTATGCAGCACTATATATAAATTTACTCGACCCACAAGAATCGCAACTAGGTCCCACCCTTTTACTGTGAAACCAATAAATTCTAAACACAAATTTTACTCCAGCAGCTTACCGCCTGTAGAATTCCCTTCCATTTACTTGCTTTCCCGACAGCTATAATCTCCAAGAATTTAAATGTAAAGTCACTAGTCATCTCCTATCTCACTAAACTGCATCGTTTCTCTCATGCTCTATTCTCCGTCCACTCCACTCTCATAAGTATTCTCATCCTTCTCTTACCCACTTCCTGACACCCCCTATAACCTGTCACTGTTTCTTATAACTTTTCTTCTATGCAACCCCCTGCAAAACAGTGGCAGTAAAATAATTTGTTTGGGGTGATATGATTATATAAAAAAGCACTGAACATCCCTTCCACTCTTATGCCACAACTCACGATCCGTCATATTACTGCTCAAGTCCATCAAGTAAGCCACAAATGTCATGTTCCTCAACAGGATGTACTCTATCCAAGGATGAAAGGCACATATTAGAGAAGGAGTGGGAAGGATATGTACGAGATCTTTTACTTCAAGAGAGCAAACGACAATACACAGAAAAAACACAAATATTTCTAAGTACATTTTCTTCTCTTTTGTAATCGATTTTGATCACATTTTCAGCCTATGATATAGCAAGCATATTTTTTGTTGAACTACATTTCTACTGCCTCAGGTCTCTTCTTCATCTGAGTAGAAGTTTTTCAGCATTCACTGCCATATGTAGACCGATATTATATAACAGTTAAATATACGTTTTTTAGTTTTTGCCGAAAATGTACTGTTTTGTTTTTACATATATATATATATATATATATATATATATATATATATATATATTGCTTGGCATTTAGGACGTACATTACACCATCCTTTGAATCTCACTGTCACATTTTACCTTCGTCAAACTACGAACAAGACATTTAAATATTCAAATGCAAATCGCCAGACGAAACCACAGTAACGTAATTGGCTGCTCACAACTTAAATATCTAAAATCTCTACATGCTAAAACTTCATTACCCTTCAAACATATATTCAGCACTTTCTAATGCAACTGTTTTCCAGTCTAATCTAAATCTAATTAAAATCTAACCTATAACTGCTTAGTGTATATATATATATATATATATATATATATATATATATATATATATAGTAATCCGCAGGCAGATCTGTCGAATTAGCGTCAGTCGGCGATTCTACCTCTGAGCTACGGGCTCTCGGTAGAAGGATGCAGACCTTTTAGCGTGTATATTATCATTATACGCCCCCAATAGCTGAGCGTGTTCTAATTCATTGCTGAATGAACGATGCATACACCCCGGGGGAGCTACCGTTTTTCAAAGTCTACCATTTTTCTAAATGCACAGTCAGGTTGTGAGAGCGTATATATATATATATATATATATATATATATATATATATATATAATAACAAGACCGACTCTGTAAGTATCTAAATCCTAAAATTATACGAAAATAAACTTTGAGGACAACAAATAACAGACAGAATCTAACTCCGTTATTGTCCGTCGCTATAAGGCGTTGGACAAGAGGGAAAAAAAAAAAGAAAACTGCGGAATACAGACAATACATACAATACCCCGCAGAAAAGAAAAAAAAAACCCAAACGGAACCAACCACAAAGAAAGAAAAAGTGCTCGATACAGAACTAACCAAAGCGGAATAACAAAGAGGAAGCAATGTAGAGCAAAGACACGTAAAAAAATCACAAGATCGCCAAAACCTACTGCGGTTTCACACAACGGCTCGTCAGGGCTGACGAGCCGTTGTGTGAAACCGCAGTAGGTTTTGGCGATCTTGTGATTTTTTTACGTATATATATATATATATATATATATATATATATATATATATATATATATATATATATAAGCGTACTATGTCACGAAAAGAACGACGATTACCGAAATGGTTTACCAACCGATATATTGAAAAATAATGTTCAAATATATATATATATATATATATATATATATATATATATATATATATATGCCTCTGTATTGAACGCATACGTGTAAATATATCTATCCTGACTCTAATATATTTTACTACGATTTTGTTTGCATATGTTTCTGTGCATATGTTTAAACTGGTTCAGATAAGTAAAGATATAAATATATGTATTTGTTCGCATTACGAGACGTTACCACGTGCGTGCCTGTCTTCATATAAACTACTGTATAGTTTGTTTTTAACGAATTTGTGTCTTTCCGTTAATCATTAATCTTTTAAATCTATTTTCTATTTGAATATTTTCATATATATATATATATATATATATATATATATATACTAGCAGTATAGCCCGGCGTTGCTCGGATGTAATGAAAGCTTTAATGCTAATCCATGGTCTTGGAGCTCAGACTCTTTGGACGTTGGCACGAAAGACTAAAATGCAATAGCTGTTTCCAGTTAAAGCGAAACCGTAGACTGAAAGAAAAATGAATAGATGTAAGTCAGATTTTGATTTCCTGGTATCGATATCAATAGTTTTTTCGTCGTAAACTGAATTTTGAAGGCTTAATAAGTCGTCTGACTAAATGATATCATGGCTGAGACTAAGAACTACAATTATACCTACTTAGAGCTAAACCCGAAGCAAAAACTAAAATAAAAGAGCTGAAAAAATACAGACATACAGGCAGGTAAACAGACACACACACAAACATCTTGCCTTTTCTATATATATTGTCGATTTTCTGCACTATTGTAAGAACTGCAACCCTGAACATTCTGAATATCGTTTCTTATGCCTTTGTCTATGAGTGTATCAAATTTGATTAAAATCGGACCACTCCTTTTATAACCCGATTTTTCGATTATCGATTTTCGATATTTATCTGGGGTACCTCGACACAAAACCTAGTTAAGAACACTCGTACACACTTGTAGTACAACTGTGTAAAGTTTCAAAAAAATCGGTTCAGCCGTTTCGGAGTCTATAGGTTACGGACACACACACATACACACACAGACGAAGTTCCATTTCTAAAATTAGGTTTTATATATATATATATATATATATATATATATATATATTAGTTTAAAATTGTACAAAATATCTTTAATTGAAAGTATAAATGACGTAAAAAAAGATGTAAGTTTTGGCTTTCATTCACCTACAGAGATTGTTATGTTGCTTAACCAAAGCAATCAACAACAACAACAAAAAGCCGTTATAAACATTCTTTTTGGTATTAATCTCGAACAATTATCAGAATAAACATATACACAGGCTAAACAATATATTGTACAAAACTAATCCTCTACGTCACCATTTACGAATCAATCTCAGTGAACGTCTGTGTGACTAGCTCCCGACATATATTTTCTGTAAATATCTCAAAAGGGAACATGGCAAATCCTGTACAAAAATTTAAGAAAGACAAATGAAAATGCCTTCCTTGTTTTCCTTGTGTTCTTATTGATATTGATTTAAGAGTAAAATTCAAAAAGAAAATAGAACAGAAAAAAAAGACAACTGTGAGAAGAACTGGTTTATTCCGCATTTTGTTTGAGATTGGTAAGTTACAAGAGAAGTCCTATATTGCATGGTTGTTGATAAATTGTTTTCTAAATCCGGATTCCCTCAGGGAAGAAAACTTGCGCCGATCAGATTTCCTCCTTTTTGTTCTGATGGATTTTACTTACAAATTTCTCTGCATTGTATTTCCTCCATTATTGATATTTACTAAGATTGCTTAAGTAAGGCACAAGGCTAACTGTTGATGAGAACTTAGGATTCATTTGTTTTTCATTTTAGAAGGGCTTGTCTTGCCTTGAATTTAAGCTTTCAATTTCGCTGTTTTTATTTGAGTTCGCACACCTACAGGTATAGAATGTACGTAACTATCGCACCCGGCAAGATAACATTTTTTAAGACATTTATTTTCTTTATATTTTTTGCCTGCTAAGTTTTTTGTTTGTTTGTTCTTGTTTTGTTTTTTCTTTTTTAAACTTTTGTAGACACCTTTTTTCTGTCGAGGTAAGAGTTTCTTTCTTTCTTTCTTTCTTTCTTTCTAACCGATTATTTAATACTAGCAGTATAGCCCGGCATTTCTCGGGTGTAATGAAAGCTTTAAAACTAATCCATGGTCCTGGAGCTCAAACTCAGCCTAAAGAATACTTGTGTGAATTTTGGTGAGAATCGGATAAAAATTGTGCATTTGTATAAGGGACATACAGACAGATAAAGAGACACACACACAAACATCTTGCCTTTTATATATATATATATATATATATATATATATATATATATATATTAACGAAACTTGGTTATAAGCAACCGACAGTTCGTAATGAATTATTTTGAACATTATTATCGTAAAATAATCAGGCCGGTAGATATAAATATAAAATACTGTTTAATTAAAAACAGAATATCTACTTAAATACGAGTATCGGTAAAAATAATGTTCAAAATAATTCATTAAATATATATATATATTATTGATTTTCTGCACTATTCTAAGAACTGCAAACTTGAAACTTCTGAATATCGTTTCTTATGTCTTTGTCTATGAGTGTATCGAATTTTATTAAAATCGGACCACTCCATCTATAACCCGATTTTTTCGATTATCGATTTTCGATATTTATCGGCGATACCTCGACACAAAACCTAGCTAAGAACACTCGCAGACGCTTATAGTATAACTGTGTAAATTTTCAAGAAAATCGGTTCAGCCGTTTCGGAGTCTATAGGTAACGGACACACACACACACACACACACACACACAGACAAAGTTACATTTATAAATAAGTTTAGATCTTAGATTTTTTTTCTTTAGAATTTTCTTTTTATCTTAATTTCTTTTCTTATTTAATCACATTTATTTGCGGAAATGTCGTAATTCCCCACTTCTCATATATGTTATATATATTTTATAATTTGTTTCCTATCTAGGTGTGTCTGTCTTTTGTTTCTAGCGATTCTACATACTCTTCATGTTTCTCCCAGGATTTTCTTTTTACATTTTTCAATTTCTGAATCTTAAGTGTTCTTTTTGACGTTTTTTCTTTCATGCTTTTTTCTTTTACGTATTTTTTATATTTATTTATTTATTTTTCTTTCAGTTTAAAAATATTAATTACAGGATGTTATCTAAAATATTTCTTTCTTTAGACGCGAAATACTACTTTAGACAACCTAGGCTTTCCTGCTGCGACTAAAGGGATCTGTCCTAAGACACACATGAGCACAATATACCATGTTAGGCGCGCATAATCACGGGCAAAATACGTTTCAATTAGAATATAATGCCTACAGATTAGAAGGTCGTATTTTGTGATTCACGGAGCCGAATTCTTTAAGCTATGGATTGTGTACTGATCGAGCTAGTTTTTGAGTTTAACGAATCAAAAATCATTTCTTTTAAAAACGTCTTATTACATGGTATTTCATAATAATGTTATTACGCACTGACAATCAAAAAAGCAAAAGGACAACATATTTGCAATTCATTATCATGACCTTTTGAGAGGAAACACAAGAATGTTCAATAAATTCATTCTGTTTTCATTTGCGTACTTATTAAAAATCATTTCAGGAAATATTACAGTCAATCAGTTAAGTGCCATACGTGATACACGCTTGGGCGATCATGTCTCGACAGAGACATGACTGACTGGGCAGAAGATTATCCCGCAGTAGGTTGCCATTGCTTTCTGCAATAGACTCAGTAATAAACTGATCACCCACTTTATGCCCAGTAGAAGCCTTAATCATGTTTCCAGCTATTATATTCAGTCAGTCAGTTAAGTGCCATACGTGATACACGCTTGGGCGATCATGTCTCTGACTGGGCAGAAGATTATCCCGCAGTTGGTTGCTATTGTTTTCTGCGGTAGACTGGTTGCCGGCCAAGGCTATAGAACCCAAGCTGTCCTATTATTTAACCCATAACTGGAAGGAATATACGGATTAATATCTTTTCCAAGGGTATTTGCGCGTAAATGAATGCAAAGAATTCGGTTGGAATTCGAACTCTGCTCCCAGATTTCTAGCTCCGAGCCGATATCCAATGCACCACAACGCACACCCAATATTACAGTAACAGATTAAAAAAAAAAAAAAACAGAAAAAAAATGATGGTTATATCTAATGATTCTAGTAAAGAATCTATAAATCTTGCATATTTCGATTAATGATGGTTTAATTCAAACTCTCAAATCTCTGAATAAATACGCAACACTACGTTGTGTATTTTGTGCACCTCCTGCTACTCATGTATTTTTTACAGTTTTCTTTATTTAAACTAACGCTAATAAATATTTACTTATAAAACAGGTTCCCAAGAGATAAAGAAAGCAGCACGAGAGAGAAAGTAAGAGGGTGTGAATGTGGGTCGACAGTTTTGTCTGATCAGCGGCCTAAAATGTTTTTGCTACATTGTGGTCTTTCTGTTGTGTTTCCTTGTATCTTTAATTCCACTTTCTTTCTCTAACAATGACACTGGCTTGCTACTTTTTCTCTGTGTAAGTCGCTTCCTTTTGCTATTGGTCAGAATACATTTCACACAGGCTACGTAAATTTTTCCTTCGTTTTTTCTTCAGCTCAGAACCGATCCTTTTTATTGGTTAAAAATGTAGATTACAAACAGGTTTGCAAATTGGAGTAGATAGACTAAACAATCGCCCGTTTCACACTCCACCTACGTCTATTGAACAGGTGCAGAGGCTCATCCCTTGTTCCCTGTTTAGGATGTGGTTTCCAGTTTTCTCTTTTCCAATCTCTTCACTCTGACGTAGCCGCCTGCACATCAGTGGCATTACCGCCTTGCTTGGGGTGATATGATAAAAAAAAAATAGGAAAAGAGAATGAAACAAGAAGTTTATAACATAATGAATTTATTTAGCATCTGAATATACAGAAGAAAAGAAATATGAAATTATTTTCTCTCTTTTTTTTTTAATGAGGTTTCCTTAGAAACGGAGATAACTATTGAACGGGTGTAGAGGCTCATACCTTGTTCCCTGCTTAGAATGTGGTTTCCGGCTTTCTCTTTCCAATCTTTTACACTTTTCCATTCTTTTACTCTTTTTTTTTCTTTCAATTGGAGTAGATAGACTAAACTATCGCACGGTTTTTTTTCTTCCAGATTTTTTCAATAGACTAAACTATCGGCCGGTTCACACTCCACCCACGTCTATTGAACAGGTGTGTACAGGCTCATCCCTTGTTCCCTTTTTAGGATGTGGTTTCCGGCTTTCTCTTTCAAATCTTTTACTCTTTTCCATTCTTTTAGTCTTTTATTTTCTTTCAATTGGAGTAGATAGACTAAACTATCGCCCGGTTCACACTCCACGCACGTCGATTGAACAGGTGTAGAGGCTCATCCCTTGTTCCCTGTTTAAGATGTGGTTTCCGGCTTTCTCTTTCAAATCTTTTACTCTTTTCCATTCTTTTACTCTCTTTTTTTTCAATTGGAGTAGATAGACTAAACTATCGCCCGGTTCACACTCCACCCACGTCTATTGAACAGGTGTGTACAGGCTGATCCCTTGTTCCCTGTTTAGGATGTGGTTTCCGGCTTTCTCTTTCCAATCTTTTACTCTTTTCCATTCTTTTACTCTCTTTTTTTTCAATTGGAGTAGATAGACTAAACTATCGCCCGGTTCACACTCCACGCACGTCGATTGAACAGGTGTAGAGGCTCATCCCTTGTTCCCTGTTTAAGATGTGGTTTCCGGCTTTCTCTTTCAAATCTTTTACTCTTTTCCATTCTTTTACTATTTTTTTTTCTTTCAATTGGAGTAGATAGAGTAAATTATCGGCCGGTTCACACTCCACTCACGTCTATTGAACAGGTGTAGAGGCTCATCCCTTGTTCCCTGTTTAAGATGTGGTTTCCGGCTTTCTCTTTCAAATCTTTTACTCTTTTCCATTCTTTTACTATTTTATTTTTCTTTCAATTGGAGTAGGTAGACTAAACTATCGGCCGGTTCACACTCCACCCACGTCTACTGAACAGGTGTAGAGGCTCATCCCTTGTTCCCTGTTTAGGATGTGGTTTCCGGCTTTCTCTTTCCAATCTTTTACTCCTTTTCCATTCTTTTACTCTTTTTTTTTCTTTCAATTGGAGTAGATAGACTAAACTATCGCCCGGTTCACACTCCACCCACGTCTATTGAACAGGTGTGTACAGGCTCATCCCTTGTTCCCTGTTTAGGATGTGGTTTCCGGCTTTCTCTTTCCAATCTTTTACTCTTTTCCATTCTTTTACTCTCTTTTTTTTCAATTGGAGTAGATAGACTAAACTATCGCCCGGTTCACACTCCACGCACGTCGATTGAACAGGTGTAGAGGCTCATCCCTTGTTCCCTGTTTAAGATGTGGTTTCCGGCTTTCTCTTTCAAATCTTTTACTCTTTTCCATTCTTTTACTATTTTTTTTTCTTTCAATTGGAGTAGATAGACTAAACTATCGCCCGGTTCACACTCCACTCACGTCTATTTAACAGGTGTAGAGGCTCATCCCTTGTTCCCTGTTTAAGATGTGGTTTCCGGCTTTCTCTTTCAAATCTTTTACTCTTTTCCATTCTTTTACTATTTTTTTTTCTTTCAATTGGAGTAGGTAGACTAAACTATCGCCCGGTTCACACTCCACCCACGTCTATTGAACAGGTGTAGAGGCTCATCCCTTGTTCCCTGTTTTGGATGTGGTTTTTGGCTTTCTCTTTCCAATCTTTTACTCCTTTCCATTCTTTTACTCTCTTTTTTTTCTTTCAATTGGAGTAGATAGACTAAACTATCGCCCGGTTCACACTCCACCCACGTCTATTGAACTGGTGGATAGGCTCATTCCTTGTTCCCTGTTTAGCATGTGGTTTTCGGCTTTCTCTTTCCAATCTTTTACTCTTTTCCATTCTTTTACTCTCTTTTTTTTCAATTGGAGTAGATAGACTAAACTATCGCCCGGTTCACACTCCACCCACGTCTATTGTACAGCTGTAGAGGCTCATCCCTTGTTCCCCGTTTAGGATGTGGTTTCCGGCTTTCTCTTTCCAATCTTTTACTCTTTTCCATTCTTTTACTCTTCTTTTTTTTCTTTCAATTGGAGCAGATAGACTAAACTATCGCCCGGTTCACACTCCACCCACGTCTATTGAACAGGTGTAGAGGCTCATCCCTTGTTCCTTGTTTAGGATGTGGTTTCCAGTTTTTTGTTTTCCAATTTTACTCTTACGTAGCCCCCTGCGTATCGGTGGCGTTACCGGCTTGCTTGGGTGATATGATTTTAAAAAAATGCATAATTTAGTAGAAAAGACATATCATATACAATGGCATATACGGACGAAGCGCAATCATTTGCAAGGTATACACGGCTGCTCAAATCTATAGTAATGATGCGATTTCTTGAAGCCTACAAAAGTGATTCCAAAAAACATTGTAGTAAATCGGACCTGATAATAAATTACAAATATCTTTAAACGTAAATCTTAAATTGGGTTAGATGAGAATTTTTGTGTATTTTATATTTTAGAAGTGATGTCGAAAATATTAGGGCCCTGGGTATGACGATAAACTACACCCGGCAAACATAAAATAAAAATTATCAGTCAGTTAAATGGCATACGTGATAAACGCTTGGGCGCTCATGTCTCGAAAGAGACATAACTGACTGGGGAGAAGATTATCTCGCAGTAGATTGCCATTGCTTTCTAAAGAACCTAATCCGTCCTACTATTTAACCCATAACTGGAAGGAAGAGATGGATTAATACCTTTACCAAGGGTATTTGCACGGAACAGAATGCAAGGAATTCAACTTGAATTCGAACTCGGCTCCCATATTTCTCTCTTCCGAACCGATATCCACTGCACCACAACGCACATCCACAATATATTTTATCAAAAAAATAAAAATCAGAGAAATATTAGATTTTAAAATCTTACCAGCAATACATTTTTGTAAAAAAAAAATATATAATAGAAAAAGAATGTTTTAATAAAAATAAAAATAAAAAATAACAGGTATCGATTTTTGCAAGAAAAAGAAACGTAACAAGCGATATATTTTTGGAAAAAAAATTACTAATGTAGGTTTTCTAAGCGTAGTTTAGATGTAGCACAAGGCCTCACGTATGGGGTCCCTAGTGGGATTGAACTTACTGTTCAGTTATAATTGTTCTAGCGAGATAAGCTTGCTAACCTTTACACCACAACGAAAAGAATTTAATAAAGATCTCAAGAAAAATAAATTTAGGTCTTAAATGAACCATTGGATTGATATGCTGGAAAATAAAACAAACCAAACCAAACAGAAAAAAAAAGGAGATTAATTTTAATAATAATGGTAGAAAACTAATAAGGGTTAGAGCGTGTATGTGCATTTTTTGTAGGTGGAATATCCCGTTGAATTATGTTGTAGTAAGAAACAAAAAACCTGTCTCAGTGTCTTTATCTGTTTGCCCGTGTATTTCTCTCCATATATATATATATATCGGTAATATTTAACAGTGTTGTATGGCTGGAATTATTTATCATCAAAAGTGTATTGCTGGTAATAGTTTTTCTTCAAAAATATATTGTTTGTAATATTTTTCGACAAAAAACTTTTTTCCACAGAAATGTATTGCAAGTAATTTTTACTGAGAGCCCTTTATGTTTCGAATAAATTCGGAAAATTATTCAGAAATTATAGCTTTAAAAAAGTTTTTAAAACAGATTCTTTTAGATTTGACTAATAAATAAATTTTCTAGTTTTTGTTAATACAAGAAAGAGAATGCAAAATTAGTCAAGGAATATTTTTTCATAATGTTTGTATTATTTTTTCTCTAAAAATGTGTTACTGGTAATATTTGACACTAATGTATGGCTGGAATTATTTATCATCAAATATATTGTTGGTTATAGTTTTCCTTAAAAAAAAAAATTGTTTGTAATATGTTTTTCCGACAAACAATGTAAAATCTTTCCCCAGAAATGTATTGCAGGTAAATTTTTTCTTAAAGCCCTTTATGCTTCAATTGCATTCGAAACTTGTTCAGAAATAATAGGTTTAAACAAAGTGTGAATCATCATTCTAAAGTCTAAATTTTCGGTAGTGGTGACTTGACTTTTGTAGCACTTAATGTCACGTGGTTTTCAAATAAAAAACCTTAAAATTAAAACAAATTCTTTTAAATTTGGTTAAAAACTAAATTCTGTAGTTTTTGTTAAAAACAAGAAGTTTTTAAACTTACGTTTTTTAAGAATTTTTTAAAAACATTTCATTGAAAAGAAAAAACTAGAGGAAAAGAGATAGAGAGGTGGGGAGAAGTAGAGAGAGAGAGGGGGGGAGAAGAGAGAGAGAGGTGGAGAAGTAGAGAGAGAGAGAGGGGGAGAAGGAGAGACAGAGAGAGGTATAGCTTTACACTTTGATTTAAAAGGAGCCAAATTATTCTATTTAGTTTTGTTTGTTTAAACTTAATTCTTAGGTTTAAAAATTAGAAATTAAAAATAAATTTACATATTACCAATTATTTGGTTAGTAGTGCAACAAATATAATAATGCCGTGTACTTTTAGCATTAAATATATTGTTTGTGATATTCTTTCCGTCAAAAGATGTAAACTCTTTTCCACAGAAATGTATTGCAGGTAATTTTCTCTTTAAGCTCTTGACAGACATAAGAAAACTTATAACGAGGCTTTACATAGGAGCGGATTTCAAAAGCCGCTTTACTATGACGAATCCTTGAAACATAGTAGTACCAATAAGACCAACAGAAGAATGAAAGCAATTTGGTTGAACCCTCCATTTTGCAAACTATGTAATATTAATATAGGTAAATATTTTTTCAAACTCGTAGATAAACATTTCAACATTTCTAGTCTCCTTCATAGAATATTTAATAGAAAAACCCTAAAAATCAGCTATTCTTGCATTAAAAACATAGAAAATATCATCAATTCCCACAATAGAAGAACCTTAGCTAGATATAAAAACCAAACTAATAACCAGAAACCTACTACCACTAATCAAGCCAGCTCCAGAGGAACAACCACCAGCCGAGCCAGCCTCAGCCCCACAACTCCCAACCAAAGCAACCCTAAGGTTGCCAGAAATTCACCAGACATGAATAATACAACTGGACATGGCGATAACACTATAAAATGCAATTGTAGGATCAAAAATGATTGTCCTATGGGTGGTGAGTGTATGACGGAGGGGGTGGTATATCAGGCCATGATAAAGACAGAGTGAAAATATTGTTGCTTTTATTTATATATTTATTTTTTATGTTATTTTTACTCAAATTTCCAGAGATTATCAGCGAGGTAAGTGTATGAGAAATCGTTTTTTTTTCCCCTCTCTCTTCTTCCTCCTTTCTGTCTGTAATAATTTTCTTGGCTTGTTTTTTAGGTTTTTTTTCTCTTACTAACATTTTCGACTTTATGCTCCGTCTGGTTAAAAAATTGTTCCATTGTCTTGAGGTTGTTCTATTTATTTTCCTAGCGATGCCAACGTTAGGGGCAGCTAACCCCACCCAAAACCAGTGAAATCTTTAATTTTCGGACATGACCAGACCTTGTATTCAAACTTTGACCATAACTCTCTGCACAAGTCGCTGTTATATAGATCTTTATTTTTCTGGAAAAAAGACAGAGTGAAAATATTGTTGCTTTTATTTATTTATTTATTTTTTTGTTATTTTTACTCAAATTTCCAGAGATTTGTTTTATTTTATTTTATTTTTTTTTTGTTTTGTTTATTTTTTCCCTCTCTCTTCTTCCTCCGTTTTGTCTGTAATTATTTTTTGGCTTGTTTTTTAGGTTTTTGTTTCTCTTACTAACATTTTCGACTTTATGCTCCGTTGGGACCTTAACTAAGTTAAAACTTAGTTAACTCGTCACCCCTAACTTTTTTTTAAATTGGAGTAGATAGCACAAACTATTGCCTGGTTCACACTCCTCTCACTTCTATTGAACGGGAGTAGAGGCTTGCCCCTTGTTCCCTGTTTAGGATGTGGTCTCCGGCTTTCTCTTCTCTAACTTCTGACCTTAGTATTGGTGCTTCCGTGATTTTCCTGTGATCTGTCTGGTTGGTGGCAACGGCTCGTCATTGTGAGGGTACCGGGTTGGCAGTTTCCTGGTTGCTGCTTCCGACTGGTAATTAGGAGCCCTAACTCTTGCGTAGCGTGAAGAGCGGCTGCTCTGATCAGCAGTTGTATAATATCGGGGTTCTTGTAGTGCCATGTCGCGCATGGATAAGTGTCCCTGCTCGCGCTTTCGGTTGGCAAACCTGAGGCCACACCTTGTTGCAGCTCTAGCCAGTTTCCCTCCCGAACTTTCTTCGATAATGACCGCTGGGCGGCATCAACTTTGTTTCAGGGGTGATGAATTAGCGTCTTGACGTGTTATCTGTTGTGGGATGTATGCGACTTTTATATATATGATTGTGTAGGAATGTGTGGGTTCGACAAACGGATGGATTGTTCTTATTTTCTCTTTTAAGGGAGCGACATTTATATTCTTATCTTCTAATATTTTTTTTAGGTCTACACCTCCGAATTACCATGAAATAACGCGTCTGCCTTAATTTTTCTTATAACAGGCAATCTGTGAGTCTGTGTGTGACTGTTCCCTATTTTTTTTTTTATCATATCACCCCGAGGAAGGCGGTAACGCCACTGATGTGCAGGGGGCTACGTAAGAGTGACAAGATTGGAGATGAGAAAACCGGAAACCACATCCTAAGCAGGGAACAAAGGATGAGCCTCTTCACCTGTTCAATAGACATGGGTGGAGTGTGAACCGGGCGATTGTTTAGTCTATCTACTCCAATTGAAAAAAAAATGAAAAGGAGTGAAAAGATTGGAAAAAAGAAAACCGGAAACCACATCCTAAGCAGGGAACAAGGGATGCGCCTTTTCACCTGTTCAATAGATGTGGGTGGAGTGTGAACCGGGCGATAGTTTAGTCTATCTACTCCAATTGAAAAAAAAAATGAAAAGGAGTGAAAAGATTGGAAAAAAGAAAACCGGAAACCACATCCTAAGCAGGGAATAAGGGATGCGCCTTTTCACCTGTTCAATAGATGTGGGTGGAGTGTGAACCGGGCGATAGTTTAGTCTATCTACTCCAATTGAAAAAAAAATGAAAAGGAGTGAAAAGATTGGAAAAAAGAAAACCGGAAACCGCATCCTAAGCAGGGAATAAGGGATGCGCCTTTTCACCTGTTCAATAGATGTGGGTGGAGTGTGAACCGGGCGATAGTTTAGTCTATCTACTCCAATTGAAAAAAAAATGAAAAGGAGTGAAAAGATTGGAAAAAAGAAAACCGGAAACCGCATCCTAAGCAGGGAATAAGGGATGCGCCTTTTCACCTGTTCAATAGATGTGGGTGGAGTGTGAACCGGGCGATAGTTTAGTCTATCTACTCCAATTGAAAAAAAAATGAAAAGGAGTGAAAAGATTGGAAAAAAGAAAACAGGAAACCACATCCTAAACAGGGAACAAGGGATGCGCCTTTTCACCTGTTCAATAGATATGGGTGGAGTGTGAACCGGGTGATAGTTTAGTCCATCTACTCCAATTGAAAAAAAAATAGGGTGGTGAAGTGTAACTTAAGGTCCAACAACCAGGGAAGTTTTTGCCAATTTCAAAAACCAAACCAAACGTTCAATTAAGCATGGGATGTTTAAAATTAAGTAAGAGAAAAGAAATGACTTTTGAGAATATTTTAAAAGAATGTTGCAAACCATCTCAGACACGTTACTGCCAGTAAGCTAAAAATGATTTTTAAGTTTTTGCTCAGACTATGTGATACGGAGTGAGTTTCGGTTGTCAACTGTAGCAAGTATCTGTACATCAGAGGGGTTGAAGTACTAAAATCAACAGCCCGTTAACAGATAATTTAAAGGCCGGTACGAAGAAAAAAAAAATTTAATTGGGCATGGAGAGTTGGAAAGTGCACGCCTACATTTTTTAAGCTACGCCATTTAGACTTTCTAGGGACACATATCTACAAGGAAGCCAGGCCGACACATACTTTTTGAGCTTAAGTTCAGCAATTTTCCCTTTCGCACTTTTTTGCCAATGCCGATTGTTTACATTTGCTCCGTAAAACATGTAAGATCTAAGATGGTTGCTGAATTACGTCACAGAAATCAAATCACACGTGTCAAACGCGACTAAAATATTTTTTTTATTATTGAGCCTTTATATTAAATGTTTATTCCCACGTTTTAAAAATTCATTTGCTTAACAAAAAATGTGAATATTTTTCCTCGTAATTTTGAAACAAAAATAAAAAATATTTTAAAAAGTGTTTTTTCAAACATAAACAGAACATGTAAAAAAAATGCCAATGGTTAATTTAATTATTTAAGTCTTTTTTTTTTTGTCAGGTTTAATATTTCATACATCAGAAAATATAATTTAGAAAAGAAAGCTTTTTTCTTCGCTAAATATTTCATGCAAGAAATCAACTGTCTGTAATTCGTGCGGCATGAATGTAACATTTTCCTCCAAAATTAAATGTCTACATTTTTAAATATTCTTCGAAAACTTGTGAACTGAGAGCGTAATAGATTTTATATTTCTAATTTCAGTAAAACAAAATAAATAACAAAACAAAACAAAAACACAAACAAAACCGGATTGAAAGTGTGATAGCCGGTAAGCCTATGGTTGACAGACATATCCAGACGTAGATTACGTCAAGAAAGGGACGAAACAAAAAAGCAAAATTGCGTGGGAGTGTTAAGACTATATAAAATCTAGAATTTTGCTTGAAGAGACAGCGACCTTTCGCTGATTAACGACTCCCGATGGCTCCTTCGCATGTGCGAACTCTCTCCGGCTGCCTTCCTGCTCAACACAAGTTCCACCGCCGAAGAATAAAAACATAAGATTATATTTTTTATACCTAATTATACCTCATTGTTTGTCTAGATTCAGCGTAATATACAACACATACACAAAAAAAAAAAAACAACATATAAACAGAATGACACGTACATACGCATTTATATGCACATGTTTGTACCGGTCTATTGCATAATGCTCTATACGGACAATTAGCTCAACGTGACAAATCCAAACACAATGCCGACGTAGACAATTAGAAGTCTCATTATAAGAGGAAAGAAAATTATTGAGAAAGAATTGCATTGAATGTGCAATGATCTCTCAGTTCTTTACAACCAATCTCATACCAGACACATATCCGATATCACTGATCAACGCAAATAAATAAATAAAATGGAAAAAAGTAACGCAATGCGCTCTACGAATTGATAGAGACGAAAAAAAAACGGGATATACCTAGTGTAGACAAATTTCAAATCTACCAGAGGTTAAAGCATTCATTATCAGAAGAAAAAAAAATCTCTAAGCGCAACTCTAATAGTGATATTTATTACACCTTTCACATATTCAAAGACACTTTCGTCACATACGGTTCTTTTTTTATTTTTTTCTGGAAACGTCTACTAAATGAAAAACCAAGCTAAAAAAAAAAGGCTCTAATTTATGTATTGTTGCATTTTTATTCGGATATATTTGTTGGCTTTGTTAAAATACGGAACCGGATAAAATTACAGATTTCAGATTATTACAGATTTTGGAAGAATATATAACAACACTAAGTGGTTTGATAAAGGTTAAAACTAAAATGTCCAATTCCAGGACTTAATTGAAGACAAAGAATCTGTCATCATTTACCAAATTAAACAATGTTCAGAAGAGTTTCAGGAGGTTCCGAAATCGACTCGATTCCGTGTTTGAAGTCAATGACGAATATATTGATTAAACTTATTGTTTAGTATTACAAGATATTTTCAATTTTGCGTACTTTACACGACCATGTATTAATTAGACTTTCTCTCTCACTCTCTCTCTCTCTCTCTCTCTCTATATATATATATATATATATATCAGCATGCGTTGTAGATATAGAAGAATACAAAAGAGTATCCTGTACATACAGTGGTAGGATAACTCTCTAAGAGAGCTCTATATATATGTACATAAATACATATAGAGCAAATATAAGAAAAATTATAGCGGACACGTTATTTCATGGTAAATCGGAAGAATAGGCCTATTTCAGGCAAACCCTCATCAGTTTCCGTCTTTATTGTACAAAAGATCCGTGTAAATCTTTTGAACAATAAAGACGGAAGCTGATGATGGTTCACCTAAGTTAGGCCCGCACTTCCGATTTACCACGAAATAACGTGTCTGCCTTATTTTTTCGCCTAAATGAAATATATATATATATTATGAATGCTGATATAAACCCCGATTTCATTTCATCTTTTTTTTTGTCTCTCGCTCAGCTGCGCCACGCACATACTAATCAAGAGGCTGCAGACTAACGAGTTAGTTATCCAGATGTAAGGGGTGATGGGGTTGTAGAAATTGAGCTGCTGTGATCCAAAAAAGAAGAGATAAAAAGAAGATACAGAAAACATCGCCAGGCAGACCGACTCGAAGAGAAGAGAGTAATTAATATCTCCCTTGACCAAAGTCAAGCGGCTTACTACACTTGCCTCCCTTACCTCTTTCCTTCTTCCCTGCCTCAAAAACTACTTACTGACGTAAGGAACGAATACATCAAAGACATCCCTTACTTACAAGCTCCCAAATTCCTAGCATTAATTCTCTTTCAGCATTTTGTTGCCATGAATATTTTAACCTCCGTTGGACCTATACTTCATGTATTACTTCAATTGTATAAACATTAATTGATATGTGTTATATATAAAATGTTATCTTTCAACTCAATTTGTTTTCTTGGTTTATAACCTTTCTTTATGACTTATAGTGGGCTATCTACAACAAAGTCAAATTCCGTTAACCTGCAACAGTATACAACTACCCTTCACTAGAACGGACTCTCCACTACTAACAGAAAAGAATAGATAAGCAACCCGCTATACCTTAAGCAAAATTAATAACCATAAAAATAATCGATAAACTCTAAGGTCTTCGGTAGAGTTTTAGTGGGTTGTCCATTCTTTTCCAGTTTATAGTAGACGGCGTTCTTTAAGAGAGTAGTATTTTGTTGTTGCAGATTAACGGAATTTGGCCTCGTTGTAGATAGCCCTCTATAAGTCATAAAATGATTATAAATCAAGAAAAGCAAATTGAGTTGAAAAATAACATTTTATACATACACATATCAATTAAAGTTTTTACAATTCAAGTAATACTTGAAGTATAGGTCCAACGGACGTTAAAATGTTCATGGCAATAAAATGCTGAAAAGAGAATTAATGATTAGGAATGTGGGAGCGTTGTAAGTAAGGAATGTCTTTGATGTATCCGCTCTTTGGGTCAGTAAGTAGATTTTGAGACGGCGAAAGATACTATGAGAGGGGAGAGAGGCTAGCATAGTAAGCCGCTTGACATAGGTCAAGGAGGATACTGATTACACTCCTCTCTCTCGAGTCAGTCCGTGTGGGTCTGTCTGTCTAGCGATGCTTTGTATATCGGCTTTTTATTTTGACTTGTTGGATCGCAGCAGATCATTTGGGAATTCATATCCGTATTTGATTCTGGGCTTCCCATTGGCCAATAAATAAAATTCGCGCTGGATCGCGAACTGAAAATTTAATATTTAACTAATTTTTAGTTTTCAACCGGAACATCTGCGTGAACCCTGATGCGCACCGACGAGTTTTGGTCATTTGCTTTCTGGTCGTTAGAATGCAAACATCCGGTCCCTCGCTTTTGCTCGGTCGGTATCACCACAGAGTTCAAGGACATGTACACATGAATGCACTTAGAAGAAGAGACCGCGAACGCAGTAGATATAATATTATGAGGCTTAAGCCTAAGTTTTGTGATAAAATAATTATTTCAATGACCAATATCGATTTATTCATCACCGGATATAATTAATTAATGAGGTTTATCTTCCCTGAATGTAATTTTCTCAAGCATAGGCTGCAACATAGCAGATTGATTTTGCGGTACTGAGTTTTCCAGAATCTATTCGAAAATAAAACAGACATTGTGTATTCTTCAAACAGGTTATTGCAAAGAAATCGGTCTAAAACCATGTTTTTGACACTGTAATGTCTCCGCGTATAAAAAGTGACCAATCAGCTTAAATGCTTCTAGAACCAAGTGATATATACGTAAGTAGAAATCTACCGGTCATTTAGAGCGAGATAAATGTTGACAGGTGACCGATTCCGGAAGAACGGATGACAACAAAGAGACAAGGACTCCATTAATACTGCATTACGGCGAGTGGCGTCGAGCAGAGGCTGATTAAGCATAATGAACTTTCGTTTCAGGGTTAACGACACATAACCGATTGTAATTAGGCAACGAGGGTTGTTTGTAGATGAAAGGTAACTATTTTTGTCAAAGTCTGTTGGTTCAGTTCGTGCAATAAATGTCTCTTTACAAGGACTACAGTTGACAGACAAACGCTGCCTGTGTATATTTTAAATCAATGCTTTGCAATCAGGAGAAAACATTCAGTGAGTCGTATAAGGCAGATCAAAGTCATCAAAATCTATTATCTAAGAGGTTTCAAGTGCTGTTTTTTTCTCTCTCCAAAGATTACAGGTAATTGTCGGGCGATTAACATTTGAGGTTTTTATTTCACATTTCCGGTTGTGTACAGTGTGCTTTATGGCTGAGAAAAATAACTGATATTTTTTCGCTCTTACAATTCTGCTCTTCCTCGTTTTCTAAATAATTTGGAATGCCCCTTACCTCTATTATTTGGTATAGTAGCATCGAAGAGAGCAAATCCCCAACCCGTTTGCTTACTGGCTAGTCTCACTCTGGTCTATGTTGAAGCTCTATATATTGTGTTGCTAGAAACAAAATCCAGTATTGCGTTGAATCAGTCAGTCAGTTGAGTACCATACGTGATACACGATTGGGCGATCATGTCTCGAAAGAGATATGACTGACTGGGCAGAAGATTATTCCTGCAGTAGGTTGCCATTGCTTTCTGCGGTATACTGGTTGCCGACCAAGGCTATAGAACCCAATCTGTCCTGTTATTTAACCCATAACTGGAAGGAATAGGCGGATTAATACCTTTTCCAAGGGTATTTGCGCGTAAGTGAATGCAATGAATTCAGCTGGAATTAGAACTCGCTCCCCGATTTCTCGTTCCGAACCGATATCCAATGCACCACAACGCACATCCATTGCGTTGAATACTTATACTGAAAGCAAAAACAAGTTCTAAATTTAAATATTCAAATGCTAAGCACTGACTCATTGGTTTTGTTAGAAATCAACGAAATTTGCTCGAAATTACAAAACCTTTGCTGAACACACAAAACTCTCAAAAGTTCACACCTCGATGCAAAATGTTTTTTTGGCCAATAGAAAACTAGGAAACATTTTAAAACAAAATAGAAAGGATAGAATCACATCCGGGTGTGAATTCCCAAATGACCTGTTCGGAGCCTCGACAAACGAAATCAAAGACGAGCAAGTTTCGACTGTCGCCAGAGAGAAATGAGACGAGCGTAATTAGTATATCACTTAACAAACGTCAAGCAATCGCTATTATTGTCTCTATCTTTCTCTCTCACCTCTTTCTCTCTCATCTTCTTCCTTTTTTTCATTCACCGAACAACAACCGCTCATACATACATACACACATACTTTTCTGCCTACGAACACATAAACACACTCTGGCAAGAACTACTAAGAATTCTTGATACCATTAACTTCTTAATACTGTTTTTTCGTTGAACATTAACTTCTAGGAATTCTTGTTATTCTTTTCCATTAATAAATTTCTATTTAAACATACAAAAGGTATACTTTTATTTTTCTACAAATTTATCAGCTGATGACCTTCTGATAATTCCGAAGTTTGGTTAGGTTTCACACAAGCCCAATTCAATAAACATTAATCATCTCCTTACTGCTTCATACGTATTTCACGTTCTGTCATTACCGTAGATAAATAATGGACAATTCCTTTCTTATAGCGATGAAAGACAAAAAGAAATGGATTTATCAAAGACACATTTAGGTTTGATAAGAAAAGAAAACATTTAAAATCTGATTCAGTGAAATGACAAAACCTTTTCTTTTGTAACTTCATACATCTTTAACCCTCTATGGCCATTCGTATCATATTTGATACAGTATGAAAACAAGCCTTGAAAGAAATATTTTCCTGAAAATTTTTTAAGAGAAATATTTTATAAATTTCAAATGAAAGCACTACTGACTGCTCAGTCAATGAATACCAAATGTTTCCTTATAGGGAAATACCAAATGTTTTCTTATAGGGAAATACTGTATCAAATATGATACGAATGGCCCTAGAGGGTGAAGTAGTAATTAGTGGGGGATCTGTTTATTACTTCATAACAATATAGAACTGATCCCCCACTTTATGACAAGTAGAAGCCTTAATCATATTATATTATTAACCCTCTAGGGCCATTCGTATCATATTTGATACAGTATGAAAACAAGCCTTGAAAGAAATATTTTCCTGAAAAATTTTTTAAGAGAAATATTTTATAAATTTCAAATGAAAGCAGTACTGACTGCTCAGTCAATGAATACCAAATGTTTCCTTATAGGGAAATACCAAATGTTTCCTTATAGGGAAATACTGTATCAAATATGATACGAATGGCCCTAGAGGGTTAATAGATAGATAGATAGATAGATAGATAGATAGATAGATAGATAAACAGACTGAGATTAACCCTCTAGGGCCATTCGTATCATATTTGATACAGTATGAAAACAAGCCTTGAAAGAAATATTTTCCTGAAAAATTTTTTAAGTGAAATATTTTATAAATTTCAAATGAAAGCAGTACTGACTGCTCAGTCAATGAATACCAAATGTTTCCTTATAGGGAAATACTGTATCAAATATGATACGAATGGCCCTAGAGGGTTAATAGATAGATAGATAGATAGATAGATAGATAGATAGATAGATAGATAGATAGATAAAGATAAACAGACTGAGATTAACCCTCTAGGACCATTCGTATCATATTTGATACAGTATGAAAACAAGCCTTGAAAGAAATATTTTCCTGAAAAATTTTTTAAGTGAAATATTTTATAAATTTCAAATGAAAACAGTACTGACTGCTCAGTCAATGAATACCAAATGTTTCCTTATAGGGAAATACCAAATGTTTCCTTATAGGCCCGAATGGCCCTAGAGGGTTAAACATGGATCCACAGGGAAAGGAATTGTGAAAAAAATGATGGCAGCATTTAGACAGTTTCCCGATAGCCATCTTGATTTCATTAATTATCAAAGGGTCATGTTATTGTTACTATAGACAAGGCTGCTGCGTAATCATAATCGTTACAGATGGTCCAACTTGAAACCTTGATGTAATAATAACATGATGTATTCTAATTATTACACGTCGTTTGTAAAACTTTGAAAGAATGGTTTAACTTAGTTAATTTAAAAAAGTATATAAAATTGATCAATTTAATATCGAATATAGGTATGGAATTGACTATAAATTAAGAGGCAAGTATACGTAGATTTGGTTTAAACAAGAGTCAAAAAATAGTTATATGTCTGCTATATATTTACCAGCTAGAATCAAATATACAGCATAAAATAAGCAAAAACAGATTTTTAAGAAATCATACATTGTTTATTATTTAAAATGACTGATGATTGTGCTTTTTTTTAAATCATATCACTCCGAGCAAGGCGGTAACGCCACTGATGTGCAGGGGGCTACATAATAGTGAGAAGAATGGAAAAGAGAAAGCCGGAAACCACATCATAAACAGGGAACAAGGGATGAGACTCTTAACCTGTTCAATAGACGTGGGTGGAGTGTGAACCGGGCGATAGATAGATCTATCTACTCCACACAAAATTCTGAGTTGTGAGTTTTGATTTTAACGAATTAATTTATTCATATTGTTCTTTTACAGGTATGTTCTATCTGATATTTTAACAGACACTGAAACTCACTCACACACAAACATATATATATATATATATATATATATATATATATATATATATATTTACAGATATTCTCCATCTGATATTTTACCGACACAGAAACTTTCTCTCACAATTTAACTTTTTGACACAGAAACTCACACACACACACACATGTATGTATGTATGTATGTATGTATGTGTTTTTGTGCAGGTGTGCGAGATAGACGGAGAGAAAGTTTCTGTGTCTTTAAAAATTTCAGATAGAGCACATTTTTAAAAAGACAATACAAATACAAATTTGTTAATACTTAAATCCGCAACTCACGCATATATCTGTGTGCTGTTGTGTGTATATATATATATATATATATATTGTTGGGTCGCCCGCGCCTATTCGGCTATAATGGACTATTCCATTACTATGTAAAGTAATGGTGGCATCTACGTAGGAGAGTGTGCCAAGCAGCCGATCGACAAGTCAGTCGTAGACTTCCGGTGACGACCCGGAAGTACCCATTGCTCATACTACGTCTTACAACGGTTGAGACGATTAACCCTTATTCTTGTATTGGATACTAATAACCTTTGTAAATACTATTTTCACGGAATACAACAATTAACCTATTCCTGTTGTTGAGTTATTTATTCTTACTCACGACATATATATATATATATATATATATATATATATATCGATAAATGGATTAGTTTGAAAGCTTTCAATACACCCGAGCAATGCCGGGCTATACTGTTAGTATGCAGATAAAGGCGTTGCTCTGGTCTGCTAGACTATTTAGAAATGCGCTCAAAAACTGAGATTTTATTTGCTCTCTACTGACAGTTTCCAGAATGAACATGGATATGAACATGGTTACAAGTTTAAAAATGGCAAGTTTAAAATTTAATGTAATTAAGATTTCATCAAATTTTTCATGTGATCTATTTCATTTCAGAAAAAAAATTATATAAAAATTGTCCGAACCATTTTATTATCCAAGAGTTTTCGGCCATATTTTCTCAAGAGTAATTATATTTATTCTTAACAGAATATATATATGGTTCTATGAATATATGTAAATCATGTAGAAGTAATATGATCACATAAAAAATGGTATGAAACTTAACCATAACATCTTTTCTGTCATTTTTAACGAAACTTGCATAAAAGAAGGATTGTTGCCTAAATAAAGAATATATATATATATATATATATATATATATATATATATCTCAGAGGTAGATTCGCCGACTGATGTCAATTCGTTTGGGTTTCAATCCTGGCTAGAAGTAATCTGATATCTAACCGTACAGATGAGCTATTTTTTTAATATTAAAATAAAATTTTTAATATTAATTAGGATCGAGTTTTTGAAATTTACCTTCCTGCTTTTTTCGCTTGGATTAAAGTATCTGAATTAATATATATATATATAATATATATATATATATATATATATATATATATATATATATATATAGAGAGAGAGAGAGAGAGAGAGAGAGAGAGAAAGAGAGTGGGAGAAAGTGTGTGTACAGATAAAAGGTATTTGTAAAAGGACAACATGAAAAAAGACAAAAGAAAAAAACATCTGAGCCGACGTGTCTCTGTGGGACATTATCAAGCGCATTTGCCCTGATAAAGTAACGCAGAGGATGACACACATTAGCTAAGTAAATTTATATATATAGTTATAATATGTATAATTCTAACCACCCCCACCAAATACTAAAACTAAATTTCCAGTATCGTTACTACACTGATAAATAAATTATCCTCCAATAGCCAAATATTTAATTATAATAAAATCCTTTACAAAAACACTCTCAAAAAATTGAGTTTTACCAGGAATTATTCTCTCTACCCCTAATGAAACTGGTAATAGTACGTCTAAATACAGAAAATAAAACAGTTTTATGCTTCAACCTCCCACTTTTTGCCAATTGTCTAACATTAATAAGGGTCGATATTTTCTGGAATTGATCGATAAAAATTAATTTTTTACAACCCACTATGTAAGATTTAAAAAAAAGTTCATTAGTTATTCTTGTACTTGCAATATCCACGGTATCATAATTTTTCATAATTATAAAATATTAGATAATTTTTATAATAATCAGCCTAAAAAAGTACAAATCTCTACCCACTGTAATTGTAGAATTAAAGATGATTATCATGTTAGAGATATATTTATGCTTGAAAAAGTTGTATAGCAAGCAATTATTTTTCATATGAAATATGATAAAGAAAAGTATATTTTGGAATTTCTGCCGGAGCTTGGAAACATAGATTTTATAATCATGAATATTGCTTCTGTAAATGTCCACCTTAAATCCCAGACCGCTCTATCTAAATATTTGTGGGAATTAAAAGATATGGGACGTTTTCCATAAATCGAATGGAAGATTATAGGAAAATAACTTTTATAATTTTTAGAAGTAGATATAACCTGTACTTAGATAAAAAAAAAATAAATAATTAAATTTAATAATAATAACCAGTGTAATGAAGTTATTTTAAAATGTCGTTCCAATAATAGATTTAAATTACCTGATTTGTAGGATTGGACATGTTTCCTTACCAATAATTTTCTAGCAAATTCCTTTTTATTTTGAATTTGCTCTCTCGTATTTTATTTTATTATTTTTATCTATACTTTTTATTCTTTATTTATATTTAAAACTTTGTTTTAGTTTTTTCTATATTGGTTTTTTGCATTTCTGTCTATAAATATTTAATAAATATTTATATTTATATCTAAATATTTATATCTATATCTATATTTATATTTATTATAAATTTATTATAAATTCATTATAAATTATTATATAAATTATTATATAAATTTATTATGAATTATTATATAAATTTATATTTATAAATATTTATATCTATATATATAGATCTGAATATTTATATCTAAATATTTAAAATTTTTATGAACGTTTTTTATGATCATTTTTGTAAATTCTTCTTTCTGAATCTTTTTATTGTTATTTTTGTATCATATTTTCCTTATGTACTTTGGTTATTTTTTATTTGACTTATCGTTGTGTGTATGTAATTGTGTGTATATTATTTGTTACGTATCGATGACTTGTGACAAATATGTCGAACTAGTGTAACTCACAAAATGTGCAAAGCTACTACATCTTCTATTTTGCGCAGTTGGTCCGTCTTCGGAGTCAGTATTCTTAAAAAGAAACGCGTTTGACAAATTGACCAAGGTGAGATTTATGGTCGGATTTTCTAACGCACTAACTACTCGGTGTCACTCGTACACATTATATATATATATATATATATCATCATCAGTATCATTTGTCCATCACACCCAGATGGTGCAGAGAGCAGCAACTTTTTGTTGCTGTTTCTGTAACAAGCTGTTTTTTACGGGACAGGGTTGTTAGCCCTGCACCCAACCCCAAACCTGGTGGACCATTCTTGGTCCTTACGTTTACAGCACATGCTACTCCCCAGTCGTCACCATTAAGTACTGACCAGGCTCAATGTTGCTTAACTCCAGTGATCGGACGGGAACCGGTGTATTCAACACGATATAGCCGTAGACTCTCACTCTCTCTCTCTCTCTCTCTCTCTCTCTCTATATATATATATATATATATATATATATATATATATATATAAATATATATATAATTTTTTTTTTCAGTTCAACATATCAATTCAAGAGGAGTGGTTCTGCTCCGAAACATGAATATTTTCGTGTAGTGATACTATATTTCATAAACCTTTGTAACAACTATTACAATATATATATATATATACATATATATATATATATATATATATATATAATAAATTGTTTGAACATTATTTTTTATCGATGCTCGTATTGAAGTATATATACTGTTTTTTAATAAAGCAGTATTATATATTTTATATCCACCGGTCTGATTATTTACGATAAATTTTTATTTCGAAAATGTGTGTCATCCGGCAGGATTTGAGCCTGCGACACCTATCCACATAGGGAAAACTATCATGTGATCGGGCATGTCTAAGACCTCTCGACCACGAATGACCATTAGTCTAAACGAGTTTTTTTTTAATCAAGCTTATATAACACAATTTTCGATTTATCGCAATAACCATATCTGCTCTGAAATTTATCGTAATGTCAACAAATGTAAACATGTTACGGAAATTAACGAAGATTAACTAAACTTGATTATAAACAACCGACAATTTGAAATGAATTGTTTAAACATTATTTTTTTAAATCGATATTCTTATTTAAGTAGATATTCTGTTTTTAATTAATTATATATTTTATATATAATTATATATTTTATATCTACCGGTCTGATTATTTACGATAAATATGTATATGCGTGTGCGTGTATGTGTGTGTACACATTTACGCGTGTGTGTGAGTTGTATTTGTACATATATATGTTTTACATTATTAACGTTATATTGTATTATAATTGTACCGTTGACTGAATAATTTTAATACGTTATTATGATATTATAATTGGATTGTTAACCGAATAATTAGTAAAATTTTGATTATATAGTGGTGTTATGGTAATTTTGATTACAACGGATGGATTAACTATTATTTCTTAAATATGTTTAATTTTCTTAATTTTTTAGACTCTAATTTCTTATCCTTTCACCATTAATATATAATATTTATTTATTTTTTAATTTTCTCCGATAATCTTTTCTTTCTAATTTAAATTATTTCCTCTCTTCTTTCTTCTTCTTTCCCTTTTCGTTTACGCTTTAAGATACTTACCCTTTCCCTTTAAAGCTCTCTCTCTCTCTCTCTCTCTCTCACACACACACACACACACACACATAACCCCCTTTCTTTAGATTTCAAATCTACGTGTCAGCAGTCTAATTGACTTGCATAATATATCTTTGAGTTTAAGTTGACATCCGCTCTTACGCGTGCTCTTTGATTATATGTTGCGTATATATATGCTTATGTATGAATGTGTGTGTGTATTCGGCGAACTGATGTAACGATGTATTTTTTCTTAGATTTTCTTTTTTAAGGGAGCAATCTTTATTTTTACCTCGTTTTTTTTTGGGGGGGGGTCTTTGTTTGTGAATTTCATTTGTGTAAAATCTTCTGTACAATAAAGACGGAAGCTGATGATGGTTCGCATGAAATAGACCTACATTTTCGATTTACTAAGAAATAGGGTGTCTGCCTAAATTTTTAATCGTGGAAAAGGTATTAATTCGTTTCCTCCTTCCAATTATGGGTTAAATAACAGGACAGATTGGGTTCTATAGCCTTGGCTGGTAACCAGTCTACCGCAGAAAGCAATGGCAACCTACTGCGGGATAATTTTCTGCCCAGTCAGTTATGTCTCTTTTGAGACATGATCGCCCAAGCGTGTTTCATGCGTGGCACTTAACTGGCTGACTGTAATAAGCAAATGCGAATATTGTCCGTATTGTCCATTGGCCAAAGATTTTTCGACCACTTCTTTAACGAATTGCAGGTGAAGTGGGTGTTCAGTTGTTACTAAAGAGTGTTTAACACTGTTTTGAATACTGGTAGAGGCATTTATTTCGGGTCTTTACGTGCGATGCGGGGGTTGGAATTCTTGTGAATGTATTTCTATTTTCTCCTCACTCCTATTTAAAGAAAGATAAATATGTACTTTCTGAGGTGTGGTGCAGTGGATATCGGTTCCAACCGAGATAACTGGAGGGACGAGATCGAATTCCAGTTGAATTCCTTGCATTCATATAGGTGCAAATAGTCATGTAAAAAGTATGAATCCGTAGCGTCTCCCTCAAGCTATGAGTTGAATATCAGATCAGATTGGGTTCTGTAGCCTTGCTTTTCAACCGCAAAGAGTAATAACAACCTACTATGAGTTGTATTTATTTAATATGTATTTCCCGTATGGCACTTAAATGATATATTAAATTAATATATATTTTCCGTATGGCAATTATCAGATGTATTAATTTAATATGTATTTCCCGTATGGCACTTAAATGATATATTAATTTAATATATATTTTCCGTATGGCAATTATCATATGTATTAATTTAATGTGTATTTCCCGTATGGCACTTAAATGATATATTAATTTAATATATATTTCGCGTATCGCAATTATCAGATGTATTAACTTAATATGTATTTCCCGTATGGCACTTAAATGATATATTAATTTAATATATATATCGCGTATGGCAATTATTATATGTATTAACTTAATATGTCTTTTTCTTATGGCACTTAAATGATATATTAATTAAGATATACTTTACGTAATCTTAATTAATTATTAACTTAGTGTGTATACGCATCCTTAAATTTATTTGTTTCTCATTTTAAACTTTAATCTAGTTCATATCTAGATTTAAAGTAGTCGGTTCGGTCATTTTAAGCCGTATATTTATTTTCGGCTACCGTCCTTAATACTCAAGAAATCCTATTAAAGTAATAGATGTTCGCTGTGGGAAGATTCGAACCCGCGTCCCTCATTGCTGGGAAACCGTCGTTAGATGCAACGTGTTTTAAGCGTAATTCTAACGAGGTAATAGATTTTTTATGAATTAGTGTAACATATTTTAAACATTTTTTTAGTGGATACACATATTTGAATAGTGTGACACGATAACTAGGCGTATATTAAGGTGTTTTGTAAAATATGTATTTTATTATAATAGATTAAAATAGAAAATGGTTAAGAATAGAAAATAGTTTAAAATCATATTTAACAAAAGTGAAAAAGAAGAGGAAAAAAAAAAATAAACGCTTTTTCTTTTATGAGGAAAATTGTGGAAGACACAAGAGTATCCGATTACTGTTTTAAATCCTACCACTCCTCCGGTAAATATTTGACTCAGTGATTTAATGTGATAAAGAGATAAAGTTCAGGAAATAGAGTTCGGGAGGTGGGTTTTTGAATGACCAGGTCAAAGGCTGTCTTTTACTGTATCTTGACCACACATTAAGAATTTTCCGGCGGAAGCTTTATTAAGATAAAAAGATAAAAAAAAATCCTGGAAAAAATACTAAGTGCGCAAGATGTTTACACATCAAAAGAAGGAAAATTTAAGTACCTTGAAATTTCGGACTTACAGTCGCCAATGTTTATCACCGGTGGGCTAAAGCATTTCCGGATTTCCGGATTAATTTTAAATAAATAGAGTCAGTAGAGTAGAGTGAGAGAGTCAGTTAAGTTAGTCAGTCAGTTGAGTGAAGTGAACCTCCGTTCGTCTTGTTTCGGTCAGTTCGGATTTGTTGATCTCCATTAATTAGAGTTAGAGCTGTGTGTCACATTCGCCTGCCCCAACCGAAAAGGCTAGCTCTAAACGAAATAAAGCATCCTTTCAACTCATCCAAGTTGTGGAAGTTCGTTCCTTATAGTTTAATCTTGTACCCCCAGCTTGAGGCTCCGACATTTTCAACAAACTCCCGGCAAACATCACAGAACGGCCGCCGGAGAAAATGTTCGGACGTCTGTTGGGGTGTTACAATAGTGTATCTCCGTTTATTGTAAGCAGTATATTTGTTTAATCTCATCTTCAAGAATAAAATATCTTATTAAATAAATATGAACAATACGTTACAGCTTTAGAAAAAGCAGATAGGATCATTAAATTCTGAGACGAGAAAGATTGTACTTAAAGGCAGTATTCGGCCTTGCTTTATTGACAACGTCATTTATGACGGATTTTGTTAAATAAATATTTAAAAAGTTTCAGAATTTAAGCGGAGACATCAGATATATGGAGTAAACCGGAAAAAACATTCCTAAACAGGATAGAAGGGATATACATCAATTCTATATCAAAAGACCAGGAATGTGTGTGATAAGTTATTTATTTAATTTTCAAAATCAAAAGGATATTTTATTCACTTATATATTCATCATTATTTTCATTGATTTACCGGCAAGCATCTGGCAAATCTTTGAGAACTTTTCACCGATGTTCTGTATTGTTTGACGCGAAAAATTTTTTGAATAAATCTTAGATCTGGATTTTTTTTTAGAAAAAAGTAAATTTTCCCAATTAAAGCTTTTTGCGGTGACGGAAGAAATTAATAATTGTCAAGTACAAAGTCAATTGAATATGTTAGATGTGGGGTGAACAAACTGATCGATTTCCTAAATATTTTACTGTGTTGTTCTTGATAAACACAGCCTTTCGTTGAACTATATTTGTGCTTGAATCCACTGAAAAAAAAAAACTAAACTAAACGTACGTTACTGTACAACAAAATTATTCTGAATTGACACGTAAGTTTAATACTTAGAATACTGAGTTCGTGTTCCAGTTAAATTTGTTGCATTCTCTTAGGCGCAAATACCCCTGGGGAAGGTATTAATACGTCTCTTCTTCCGCCAGCTATGGGTTTAAATAGCAGAACAGATTTGGTTCTATAGACTGCAGAAAATAATGGCAACTACTGCGTGATAATTTTCTGCCTAGTCAGTCCTGTCTCTTTCGAGACACGATTTCCCAATAGTGTATCACGTATGACAATTAACTGACAGACTGACTGATATATACTTGTAGAGGGGGATTATATTTACGAGTCGACTCGGCGTAACTTGGTTCATGAAATAAAGCCGGAAATAAAGTAAAATAAACTTTTGTTTATTTTCGTAAAAAAAAATAAAAGAATTATTTTTTGTACAAAAATAAAGTTGTCCGTAAAGCTGTAAAAAGGAAGAAAGAAAGGAACTGGGAATATGAGAGGGAAAGGAAGGACGATGTGTTGCGAGCGAGATGAGAGAAAGAGAGGATGAAAGAATGTTCACTGATACGTCATACTGCCTGTTGGGTGAAGTGCTGAATTCTGTGTGTGTGTGTGTGTGTGTGCTCCAAGCTGTCCGCGTGCCCCTCTGTGGTTTGAGCTGGTTGCTCTTCCCTCTGGCGTTGAAAGTTTCTGCTTTCCTTTTATTTTGACGTGAGGCTCCGGGGAGATCAAAAAATGGGTTTCTCATGTCGAGCCTTGATTGGTCGAAAATTCATATTTTTGACCACGTGGTGTGCTTTCCACTACGTCCGAGCTTTTGGGTGCGCCGTCCTTGTTTTTGACCCCAAAAGGTATGGTAGGGGTGAATGCCCGCATAATTGTATTTTTTTGAGATACACGTGGTGTGAATTAATTTTATTGTGTGTGTGTGTGTGTGTGTGTGTGTGTGTGTGTGTGTGTGTGTGTGTTGAATTTGGAAAATAGAATAAGAAACAGCCCATACTTAATAAAAATTGTATCTCCAAAATATAAATTACTAATGATTAAACTTAAAAGAAAGAAAGAAAGAAAGAACAAAAAAAAAAAATAAAAGAAAGAAAGAAAAAAATAAAAAGAGGAAGTTAATGAGAAATAGAGAGAAAGAGGAAGACTGTGTGTGTGAGAGAAAGAGAGAGAGAGAGAGAAAGAAAAAAGAAAAAACAAAAAGGAGAGTGAAAGAAGGAGATATACATAAATAATTTCGTATCAGAATGCTGAACAATGCCTTAAAACTACGGAACAAAGAGACTTCCAGATAAAATATTTGATTAGATGACTTCACGTTCTTATCGACCCGACATATGGTCATGAGGCCAGTCGCAGAGCCAAAATATTGAAAGTCATATATTTCGGTTCCCTTCAAGAAGAAAAGTCCGCCTCACAAAGACGAATCAATAAAAGCGACTAAACTAATAAGAATTTGTAGTCTAGCATGGCGAGCTTAAGAGAATATTGTTTACGACTTTTGGATGGCCATAAAGTTCTATATTTTTTTAATTTTTGCTTTTATGAACTAACCTGGAGGACAAGGATGCGTGAAACTGACAGTTGCGCTTTAATATTTCGTATCCCCGACCTTTAATTTGGTTATATATATATATATATATATATATATATATATATATATGTTGTATGATTAGGTCTTAATCTGGAGTAAATATAGCAAAGAAGAAGACAGTAACACCCACACTGCATATTTCAAGGAGATACTGAAGACCAACGGCTACCTCCCAGTCCATTGTGGGTCGCCTGGAAAGGAAAAGTTAATAAAGGCTGAAGGCGACACACCTCCTCTAACACCTGCTTCCTGAGATTACCGCACTTCAGTGAAAACATCACAACAAAAATACGTAGAGCTAAAGAAGACTGATATCATCAGACCGTAAAAAGGCCCCAAATATCAATCACACATACCATAAACACTCACACACATACATGCTCTAACACATATTACACACACACACAAACACAAACACACACACACACACACACACACACATGCGCACGCATGCACTCACTACAATTAATGACAGCAGCAGCGGCGAACTCACTCGAACTCACTCGAACATAAGCTCTCCTACCATTTTGATGATGAGATTTTCATCTCGAAATATTAATGTATAATAAATAGGTAATACCCAAAAACTTCTTTACCTTCTTTTGTTTTACTAAACGCATTGTGACAGCGTTCAAGATCTAACCATACACCTAATATACACAATGCTTTAAGCAAATTACAAAACTTTCCTGTATATATATATATATATATATATATATATATATATATATATTGCAACAAAGTTGTGGAACTCGTAGGTTTTTTTACCTGCTGTTCATGCATTTACTTTTATAAAGAGTGTTCGATACAACGTAGAGCATTATACTGTAATAGTTGTTACAATGGTTTATGAATTCTTAGTATCTCTACACAAAAAGTTTCGCGTTTCGAAACTACGTGCTTCTCATCGGGTGACGTCACCCAATGAGAAGCACGTAGCTTTGAAATCACAGCTCATCAGTACAATTAGACGAATTGTCGTCAGTCGGCGATTCTACCTTTGGGCTATGTGCGCTCGGTAGAAGAAGGCAGACTTTTAGCGTGTATATTATCATTATACATGCCCAATAGCCAGAGTGATCTAGATATATATTGTAAGGAAGTTATAGAACACGTAGGTTTTAAACCCACTGTTCATGTATTTACTTTTATAAATAATGTTCGATACAACGTAGAGCTTTATATTCTATGCTTAAGTGAAAAGCTGCACATTCTAAAGTACCCCAACAATGACGAACTATTGAACCGTAGAGATAAATTAACAGTTATGTAAACATCGAAAATATGTTTCGTTAAAATTTAACGAACGAAAAAATACATCATTCACATAAAATAATCCCCTCCAAAAGGCCCATCTTTAATCCTCAAAATAAAAACTAATATCGTATAAATAAAAGAAAATAAACTCACGCGACATTAATAGTAAGTCTATTCCATCCACTCATAGATAGTAGTAAAATAAAAACGTGTGTATCCTTTCTTAAAAAAACCTTACATCCCAAGATAAGAATTACCTAGAGAAAACTAAAAAGTGACCTGTCCAAAACTAAGCTACCCTGCACCCCTCTCCTTACCCAAGGCTGTATCTCTATGGCTAAAAACTGCCGGCTAAATCATATTAAACTCCCATCCAACATTTACTTACATATCATATTACCAAAATTAAATCATTTTCACCATTTATTTTTCATTTCAACTTATCAGCATATGAGGGGCACACGTAGCTCCAAAACGCAAAGATTTTTGTGTAGTGATACTATGCTTTTATAAACCATTGTAACAACCATCACAATATATATATATATATATATATATATATATATATATATATATATATATAGTAGCGGCCGTAAGGAACGGAAACAACAAAGACATAAATATGTGTATTACTTAAAAAGTAATGCATTATTAGCAATAAAATATTTACCGAATAGAGATTAGGGTGTAATGCATGAATATTATACAAAGTTGCAAAAATTTACATAATAGTTTTTTTTTAATAAAGATTAAATGGAACAAAGGAAATAAGCTACTGGACAAAAGTTAAGGAACTATGTTAAAAATTTGTATAATCTTTTTAATTTACATTGTTAAAATCTCAATGGAGCTTTTGAACAAAAAGTAAAATTTCATTTAACATTCTTCTTCATCTATGTGCCCTGTCCCTTCAGGACGTAGGCGATCATGGTTTTCCACGTTTCCCTATGCCTGGTGGCTCTGAACATGTCTTCTCTTTTTACACCATGCAATCCTCGCTTCATCATCCACCTGATTAGGTCATTCAAATATGTTATCCGTTGCTTTCCCCTGTCTCTCTTTCCATCTATCTGGCCTGTTAGTATCAGATTCTCCAAGTCCTCCTTCCTCATTGCCTGTCTAATGAACTTCAACTGTCTATTCCTGATGCTCAGTAATAATTTCCTTTTTGTTTCCATCATTTCCAAGACCTCACCATTGCTCACATGCACAATCCATGATATTAGCAGCATCCTTCTGTAGAACCACATTTCAGTTGCTTCAATTTTTTTTTCCTTCATCTTTGATGATATTGTCAATCATTCACTGCCATATTGAAGGACGGACAGCACATAGCAATAAAGTACTCTTTTCCTTGTTTCTGGCGAAATTATCCTGTTTCTTAAGACCTTACTCAACTTCTGAAATGTTTCCTTCGCCATGCTAATTCGCCTTCGGATCTCTGTGTCGCACTTTCCGGCTTCTGTTATAACATTTCCCAGGTATTTAAATTTTTGTACCTGCTTGATTCTAGTATCCCCGACCTGTATTTGGCATATTGGGCTGCCCTTTTTACTGATGACCATGCATTCGGTTTTCTTGCAGTTTATTTATAGTCCTTTCTTGTTACTTTCCTCAGCTACCTTCTCTAGGTGGTCTTGTAGTTTCCTTTCTGTGTCTGCTATCAGCACTGTATCATCCGCGTACCTTAGGTTGTTTAAATTGTGGCCTCCGATTAAGAATCCAGGCATAACTTCTAGGGTCCTCAAAATATTCTCGCTGTACAAGTTGAACAGATCCGGTGAAATGACACATCCTTGTCTTACGCCCCTTTCTATCTTTGTATATCAACTCAATTCATTACCTGTCCGTATGCAAGGGTTTTGCTGCCAGTAAAGATTCTTTATTACTCTCAAGTCTTTCCAAAATATGTCCATGGTGCCGAGCATCTTCATCCATTCTTTGTGGCGTCTTTTATCAAACGCCTTCTCATAATCAATAAAGCACAGGGATAAGTCCTTCTCCATCTATATTGCTCTTTCGGAGAGCATCCTAATTATAAATATGGCATTCCTTGTTCCCGTGTCTTTTACGAAACCACGCTGTTATTGTCCTATCTCTGGCCTGATTCTGCTTCTCGCTTTATTCATCCTTTATTCATCAGGATTCGGACGATCAGTTTTGTTATATGATGGTTCTGTGGAGTTCGCACTCGTTTGCTCCTGGCTTCTTAGGTAGTGCTATGAAGATAAATTTGCTGAGAGTATCTGGTATAACCTCAGTACTATATATTTCATTTATTATTTCAGTAATTCTTTCTATACCAAATTCTTCCATGGCTATCAGTAGTTCTATGACTATGCCGTCTGGTCCCGTTGCTTTGTTTCTATTCAGTTTGGCTATTGCAGATTCCACTTCAGACTTTAATATGTCGGATCCGTTCTTATCTTTGCGCATTATTGGTTGCTCTCTCTTGTCGTGGAAATGCTCTTTTATATATTCTTCCCATCGTTGGTGTATTTACTCTTTCTCCAAAATGATTGTTCCATCCTTAGTTTTTATACATCCTGTTGAAGAGCAGGTTTTTTGTCCTGTCAGTTCTTTTATTTCCTTATGCATGTTTGCTTTATTATTCCTGCTCAATCTCTCTACTTCTGCACATTTGTCATTGAGCCATTCCTCTTTAGCCTGTCTGCATTTTCCTATTTCCTTGTGTTGTTCCCTGTACTCCATTCCATGACTTGATATTATTTTTTGCCTCCTTTGTACCATGTCCAGAATCTCTTCAGTCATCTACCCGTTTTTCTTTCTGCGCCTAATTTTCTTTGGGTCAATGTTTTTTGCTGATGTCACTATTGCTTCCTTTTACTCATCCCATTTCGAGTGTTCTTTCCAAGTTTGTTCTCCGTATTTGGTTTTCAGGCTGTTAGTGTATTCTTTCTGTACATTGAGGTCTTTCACGAGTGCGTTGTATATCACATTTAACAAGACTTTTTTAATGATTTTTTCTTCAAATGTGAACGTTTTGTGTGTAGAATTTGCCATACTGCTTAAAAATAAAGTCTTAATGTATTTAACATTAGGACTTTATTTTTAAGCAATATGGCAAATTCCACACGCAAAACGCTCACATTTGAAGAAAAAACTCATTATCGCTAACTATCAAGAAAAAAATCAATTTCAGACATTTTTGATATTGTTTATAGATCTAAAAGTGTCGTTTTATTGTGTAATTAGCAGGTATAAAACTGATAAAACTTTATATGCAAAACCAAAAACCGGCAGACCTTCAAATACATTGCAAAGAGAAGATCAAAGAATTGTTAGAATATCTACAAAAACCATTTTGAAACTGCTTTATTAATTGCCCATAAGTTTAATGAAGACACAGATAATAAGATTTCAAGGAAAACGGTTGCTCGCAGGTTAAAAAATGCAGGATTGCATGCGCGTATTCAGCTTCGAAGCCTCTCATTTCAAAGCAAAACCAAGGGCACGACTGGAGTATCCGAGAGAACATCTTATTTGAACAGACGCACAATCGGATACAGTTCATTTCACTGATGAGTCCAAGTTTACTAAATTTGGTTCTGAGGGTAAAACTTACGTACGCCTTAGAACAGGTGAAAGACAGTCTTCTCAATGTGTCAAGAAAACGGTTAAGGGTGGTGGCGGCAGTGTGATGGTGTGGGGAATGATTTTCTCTGCAGGAGTTGGCCCTATCATCCGCGTACATGGCAATATCACTGCTGAGATTTACTAAAGGCTTCTTCAGTAGCATGTGGTACGAAGATTACACCATAATCTTTATGAATCTTCTATTTTCATGCAGGACAATACACCTTGCCACAAGGCTCAGAAGGTTATGGCTTTATTTAAAGAAGAAGGAAACACCCTAATGAAGTAGCCAGCCCAGAGCCCCAACCTGAATCCAATAGAAAATGTTTGGAAGATAATTAAAGAAATGGCTCAGAAATGAAACCTGAAAAACCAAAATCACCGATGGGAGTTATTGAAAGATGAATGGGAGGAAAATAACTGCTGATTTTTTAAAGAAATTAATTCGATCATATAGTTGACGATGCAGAGAAGTCATTGAAAATAAGGGAATGTTTACCAAATATAAAATTTTGTTGATATTTTGTTCAAAATCAAGTATAAACAAGATCGTTCCTAAACTTTTGTCAAGTAGATTATTTCTTTTGTTCCATTTAATCTTTATTTTAAAAAAAATATTATGTAAATTTTTGTAACTTTGTATAATATTTATGCATTACACCCTAATCTTTATTCGGTAAAAATTACTTAAGTAATACGCATATTTATGTCTTTGTTGTTTCCGTTCTTTATATTATAGCCGCTACTATATATATATATATATATATATATATATATATATATATATATAATTTGGATTTATATATAAACAGAATTAATACATATGAACTTTGTGACAATTTCTTTCAACTTTCTCGGAGGTTTCAGCAATTGTCAGTCTATTATCACATTTTTCCCTCTCTTTATACTAAGTATGATGTAATACATGCAAACATACAAACATGCATGTATATATATATATATATATATATATATATATATATATATATATATAGTTTTTTGTTAATATAACTGAGCAGATGGTGACTTAAATCAGAGCAGAAAGAATCCCAGCCGTGATGTGTAAGGCCATCATAAAGAAGTCCTCATGAAACTTCGAAGCCAAATTGCCTTTATCAGTAAAACTACCATATTATATATATATATATATAGAGAGAGAGAGAGAGAGAGAGAGAGAATGAAAAACTTTCTTTGTTGCTCTACTTTCGTATTGAGCGCTTTAGTGTTAGGGTTTTCGTCTTGGTTTTGTTTTCTTTCTTACGATTGCTTGATTTTTGTTCATGTACTTCGTTTTTTTTTTATATTTCCCCTTTGTTTCCCTCCGAGTTCGTCCTCAGTGGATTGTTCAAGACGATTTAAATTATAGCTTAATTAGTACTAGTTTTGGCAGAGTTAGTTCTGTTACTATTGGTATTGTAATTACTATAGTTAATATTATATATATATATATATATATATATATATATATATATATATATATAAGTAAATTTTGAAAGGAGGAAATAGCCACGGCATCCCACGTGATGTGAATACATGCACGTACAGGCGTACAGGATGTGCGCTGTGGTGCAGTGGAAATCGACTCGGAACGAGAGATCGGGGTGCCGAGTTCGAATTCACTTACGGCCAAATAACCTTGGAAAAGTTATTAATCCGTCTCTTCCCTCCAGTTATGGGTTAAATAATACGACAGATTGGATTCTATAGCCGTGGCTGTCAACCAATCTAGCGCAGAAAACAACGGCAGACTACTGCGGGTTAATCTGCCTAATCAGTCGCCGAAAGCGTGTATCACATATGGCACTTAAATGACTGATAGGCGTACAGACACAAATAGGCCTGCGCGCACACATACACACACATAAAAACAAGTCAAAATCAATCTAACATTAATAAAACAGTTGATAAATTATTTTTATCGTAATATAAAAATAGCGAAAACGAGACCATTTTCTGATATCACCTGAAGAGCGAATCGTAAAATTGAGAAAATGTTCGTCTACGAATTTCAGAAAGTAGTGTTGAATACAATAGCAATCAACTAAGTGACAAGTTTTATACTTTATTAACTCTCTCTCTCTCTCTTTCTCTCTTTCTCACACACTCACTCTTCTTCTATCTATCTATCTAAGTATCTATCTATCTATTATTTCGGCAGCCATTTTTACATTTTATAAGTTTGGTTCAAAACCAAAGGGAGAAATTTATTAAGGATTTTTTGTTTTATTTTCTCATATTTGTTAACGTTTTTCTGGTTCCCGGTGAAAATTTTAACATAAATTAGTCCGTTCGGCCTACATAAGCAATTAACAAATGAATAAAGAAAGATACAAAGAAACAAATAAAGATGGAGAAAAATAAAGGATGATAGAAAGAAAAACTAAAAGAAAGAAGAAAGAATGAATAACAGACTGAATGACTGAATGACTAAAAAAAGGAATTCCGAATGAAAGACTGAAAGAAAGAATGAATGAATGAATGAAATAAAGAATAAACGACCGAAGAAAAGCTGAAAGAATGAAAGAATGACTAAAACAAAGACTGAATGACTAATAAAAGAAATTGTGAATGAAAGACTGAAAGAATGAATGAATGAATGAAATAAATAAAGAATGATTGACCGAAGAAAAACTAAAAGAAAGAATGAATGAATGAATGACTAAAACAGAGACTGAATAAGTAAAACAAAGAAATTCTGAATGAAAGAATGAAAGAAAGAATGAATGAGTCAAATAAATAAAGAATAAATGACCGAAGAAAAACTGAAAGAATTAAAGAATGACTAAAACAAAGAGTGAATGACTACAAAAAGACATTCCGAATGAAAGACTGAAAGAGAGAATGAATGACTGAAATAAATAAAGAATAAATGACCGAAGGAAAACTGAAAGAAAGATTGAATAAAACAAAAAGTGAATAACTACAAAAAGAAATTATGAATGAAAGCTTGAAAGAAATAATGATTGACTGAAATAAATAAAGAATGATTGACCGAAGAAAAACTAAAAGAAAGAATGAATGAATGACTAAAACAGACTGAATAACTAAAACAAAGAAATTCTGAATGAAAGAATGAAAGAAAGAATGAATGGGTGAAATAAATAAAGAATAAATGACCGAAGAAAAGATGAAAGAATCAAAGAATGACTAAAATAAGGACTGATTGACTAATAAAAGAAATTCTGAATGAAAGACTGAAAGGAAGAATGAATGACTGAAATAACTAAAGAATGATTGACCGAAGAAAAAACTAAAAGGAAGAAAGAATGAATGAACGACTAAAGCAGAGACTGAATAACTAAAACAAAGAAATTCTGAATTAAAGAATGAAAGAAAGAATGAATGAGTGAAATAAATAAAGAATAAATAACCGAAGAAAAACTGAAAGAATGAAAGAATGACTAAAACAAAGACTGAATGACTAATAAAAGAAATTGTGAATGAAAGACTGAAAGAATGAATGAATGAATGAAATAAATAAAGAATGATTGACCGAAGAAAAACTAAAAGAAAGAATGAATGAATGACTAAAACAGAGACTGAATAGGTAAAACAAAGAAATTCTGAATGAAAGAATGAAAGAAAGAATGAATGAGTCAAATAAATAAAGAATAAATGACCGAAGAAAAACTGAAAGAATTAAAGAATGACTAAAACAAAGAGTGAATGACTACAAAAAGACATTCCGAATGAATGACTGAAATAAATAAAGAATAAATGACCGAAAGAAAACTGAAAGAAAAAAAGATTGAATAAAACAAAAAGTGAATAACTACAAAAAGAAATTCTGAATGAAAGCTTGAAAGAAATAATGATTGACTGAAATAAATAAAGAATGAATGACCGAAAGAAAGAATGAAATAATGAAAGACAAAAAATGAATGGCTAGAATAAATAATGAATGGTGGAATGAACGACTTAAAAAAGACAGTAAGATAGAGAAATTGAAAGATAAAATGAAAGATATATTAGACTGAAAGAATTAATGAGAGATAAAAGGAATAATGAATGAATGAATCAAAGAAAGGAAGAATGAATGATAGAAAGAAATGAAGAACTAAAGAATGAATAACTTAAAGAAAGAAAGAAAATATATAGGAACAATAAATGACGCAAAAAATGATAAATAAATGTCGGCATTTGCAAAAAAATATCATTGGGTAAGATTTATTGAAAATCTCATCGGAAAGCAAAATGTTGTTTTGAAATCTAGAAAAAAGAACAACAAATATGAACAAAAATATCTTAACAAAGATCTTTCGATGAAGTTTGAAGAGACGTTTCTAAATGAAACATTATATATACATATATTCAGCGTGAAGGTGTGATATTTGACTAAAAATGAAATTGCAATGGCGCAAAAGAAAACACTTTGCTAATGACTTATGAAAACTAACATTACTCAGACATTGGAAAATTGATATTTGAAAATTCACAGGAAACAACAAAAATGATACAATAAAAAATACTTATAAAAGAATCCTTAACATTATACTTAAACCAAACTTAATTTACTTATATATATATATATATATATATATATATATATATGTTGTCAGTTTAAATATGTATTTTAAAAAAATACATTTAAAAAATACATTTTTAAAAATACATAAATACATAAATTTTTACATACATTTTACATACATTGCATAAATTTTTAAATGCATTTTTAAAAAATACATTTTTAAAGTTGCAACTTTTTAGTAGTTTTTCCTATACATATTAAGACAGTATACGTGGATCATCATTATGCTATATATATATATATATATATATATATATATATATATATATATATATATATATATATATATATCAGGGCTCATAAGTAGAAAACGATATATATGTATAGATATTAAACAAAAAATTTAAGTCACCTCATTTGGAGAATAGTCTGTTTCGCCTAACTCAGATGTCAGTGTCTGTCTTGTGAACCCCGGTTTGGACTGAGTTCAGTGTCGGAAGTACAATTTTATCAGACGACAAGCTCGTAAACAAGGGCCAAAAAAGGTGGAAGGTTTTTGTCTTAAAGGGAAAAATGTTATATAAAAATAAAACTCAAATATTTAACTCATCATCTTTTATGGATCATTTTTGATATTTTATAATTTTAACTAGAATCTACTTTGATTATTTACCAAGGTATGTTTTCTTACCAAGAACTGTTCAAAGTCACTATATATTATATAGGAACTTCCACTAATTCACTGAAAAAAAAAAACAAAAAGTAGTAAGAACAAAACCCCCAAACATCATAAAAACCAAGTTTTACCATCAAAATTTTTATGTTATTTTTAAGAGAAAATATCAAATTATTTTTATTATTTCAGAAATTATTTACAAATGAATGAAATTACTTTTGAAATTATTATTTTTAGAAAGTCTAGGAAAAATATTTTTACATCTCTTGCTCTTTCCCCAACTTCACGTAAAGTCATGAAATTTCAAGAACTTAAATTTTGTCGGAAATATGAATTTTATTATTTAAACGCAGAACTCATTTTGGAATGTAAATCATGTATTATTTTTTCAAACATTTGGCCCTTTTCCCGAAAATCTGCTCCCAGTAGTAAAATAAAAATTCAATAAAACTATGACAATATTTAATTAGATAAACTCTTAATTGCTTTAATAAATAATATATTAAAGATATTTTAGTCTGAAGACAAAAGGATTAATAAAAATTTTAAAAGAATTGTTTTCATTTTTTAATTATAATAGTTCATAAAGTTTTAAAAATATTTAAAAATATTTTAAAGACTTGTAGGCGTTAGGTTATTAAGTTATTAAGTAAAGACTATATTTATTAATCGATAATTGAAAAGTTTAATTCAAACCATCGTTATTTTTAAAATAATTTTAAATTTTTTGTTTATTTTAAAAAAAATTTGTATGATATTTTCTATATCTATATTAAAAGGTCATGTATTTGACGGTTTCTTTCTCTTACAGAAAAAAATATGTCAATTCTGACATAAATAAAGAATATCTGTGAAAATCAGATTCACTTAGATTTAAATTTGCCAATTTTTCAAAAAGAAAGTGTCACAGATGTACATTTTATTATAGTAAAATTTTTAAAACGAAGAATTTGTTTGCAAATGTGTCGATCGCTTAAAAAATGGCCGAAAAATTGAAAAATATAATTTTAGATTCTAATCAATATAATTGCTGTTTGAAATACACCAGACTATTTTGTTTACTAGAAACAGTATATTTAATAAATTAGTTTTCAATTAAAACCGAAATAAAAGCTTCAAGAAAAATTTTACTTTTTAAAAATTTATTTTAAAATTTAGGTACCGAAAATGCGTTTGGTATACTAAACGTATATTTGTGCAGCAACCTTTATTTTAAACAACTTCGTTAAATACAACTAAAAACAAATTTAATTGATTCTTTAGTCAGTATTTCCAACATCCTAACAGTTTTTCGTTTTGTTGGAGTTAAGGAATATAAAAATTGTCCAACTGCTATAGCAATTTTTAATAGTGTATTTTTCTCTGGTATTGCTATTTTATTCGTGTTTTGGCTGTTACGTAGTAATTTATTTTCGTGTTGTTCTTGAAAATGAGCGTTCCTGCTAAGCCCCACGTGCTGTGCGCGGCTGGAATTCCCGTGAGCATCTTTCTGTTTAAAAACAACATTCAATACTTCATTTCCATTTGTAAATAATATATTATCAAACTTATTAATCTATATTTTAATTTAACTTCCAAGATTTGACTTTCCTGTTTCATGTTTTCGTCGAAATCAAATTAAAGTATACAATAAAAAAATTTAAAAAAGAGCATCCCAGTATTATAATATATAATTATCAAGAACAAAGTGAGACCCAAAATTCGAAATCCTCGAACGATCAGTTCATAATAAACACCTGATAATTGCAGTAATGCATGAAGCTCTGAGTTATTATTCTATAGACTTAGAATAATATGCACATATATTAATATATACTTTATAGCTCTGTTATATTACATCGAGCACTCTTTTATTGACACCAGAAAACATTTATGTATGAGCATATATATCCGTATGCATATTTATTGATACCCATACCTATATATATATATATATATATATATATATATATATATATATATATATATATATGATCTCGTCATCGAGCTTTTGTCCTGTTGCGCCCAGAAATAAAGACACAAAGACGGAAGAGCGTTAAACAAATATATTACAATGGCAGTAGTACAAATATATAACAATGAGCGATTATTAGCGTGACTGTACAGTCTGGCTGTCAGAATTATATGCAACTATAGATTCCACTATCAACCTCTGTACCTACTACTCTCTTACTCTACTTCTACAAAGCACAACTGCTAATCATATACAATTTGGAAGGGTTGATGTGCCATATGGGTAAGTCTCCATATATATATATATATTGTAATAGTTGTTACAAAGGTTTATAAAATATAGTATCACTACACGAAAATATTCATGTTTCGGAGCAGAACCGCTCCTCTTCAATTGATATGTTGAACTGAAAATAAATGGTGAAAATGATTTATTTCTGAGATTGTAAGAGATATTCATGGTTGTTTCAGGAATTAGCGAGTGGTGATTGTAGGGAATGGACTTTTTTGTGTCTAAACTAGTCAATCAGTAGTTTGTAACCATCGAAATACACTTTTTTGATATATATATATATATATATATATATATATATATATATATATATATATATATATGACAGGGCTACCTAGACCGAACCTAAATCCTTTCTAAAGTATTTAAATGATGGTTCGTCCGAGAACGACTCAAGGTGGTAAATAAGTTCGTGAGTAAGTTGATGGTACAAACTGGATTATCTATAAAATGTTCAGCAATCGAAGACCCGTATGTATTCCTTAGGTCGTCACCCAATTTGAACGTTTCATTTCTAGTTTTCATAGGTACCTGTTGCTGCATTCTGGTATCTAATCCCTGAGCTGTTCTACCTATGTACTTAGAGCCGCAAGTCATTTGTATTGCTAAATAGAATTATTAATATGGTGGGGAGGCAGAACATCCTCACGGGCAGAATTCAAAATAGATCTAGTTGCAAATATAGCACGCACTTTAGAAGAAAATTAACAATTTTCCACTGCAGAGGAATGCAAGGCAGAACTGCCACTGGTGCGCAGTGGGGTACATAAGATTTGAGTGATGAGAAAGAGGAACAAGCTGTTGGGAAGTCAGAGAATAAGTAAGAAAAGAATGATAATACAGGCGTGAAGAGAGCTACATGAGAGTGTTAACAATACCTTAGAGGGGATATGTTAACAATACCTTAGAGGGGATATGTTCACAATACCTTAGAGGGGATATGTTCACAATACGTTAGAGGGGATATGTTCACAATACCTTAGAGGGGATATGTTCACAATACCTTAGAGGGGATATGTTCACAATACCTTAGAGGGGATATGTTCACAATACCTTAGAGGGGATATGTTCACAATACCTTAGAGGGGATATGTTAACAATACCTTAGAGGGGATATGTTCACAATACCTTAGAGGGGATATGTTAACAATACCTTAGAGGGGATATGTTAACAATACCTTAGAGGGGATATGTTCACAATACCTTAGAGGGGATATGTTCACAATACCTTAGAGGGGATATGTTAACAATACCTTAGAGGGGATATGTGAGCAATGAAAAAGTAGTAAAAAAAAATAGAAACAAGAAGGACACTTTTGCTTAGGATTAGAAAGAAACAAGTTGAAATTTTTGGAAAAGAATTGAGGTCTGGAGAATCTGACACTCACAGTACATTGAAGGTAAGAGGAACATAAGGAAAAGTGACAAGTTTTGTGTAAATGGATGTCAAATAGAGACAATGATGTATAGTAAGAGGGAAAACACAGCTTAGAGCAACAAAGGATAGGAATTTGTGGAGAGCCACAATCTCTTGTCTTGAAGAGACATTACACAAAGAATTTGTTTTTTTTTTCTTAGCAATCTCAGATCTAACTTAATGATTTTTCTCATCTGCTTTAATTCCTTCTAATGCTACAAGCTCTCTAAAAACTGTTTGTGTGTGTAATGAAATATGATTATTTTCTAATTCCCTTATTGATGTAATTTGACTTGTACTAGATGCATAAAATATAAAAATTCTTCATTTTCAGATTATTACTGCATCAGAACAAAATGTAACATTTTTAAATGAATTCCAAAGGCAAGATCTAGATATTTGTATTAAACCACATACATGTCATTTTCTACAATAAACTTTGATCATCTTTGAGGCAGTTTTATGATTTTATTTATCCAGAACTTTGAATCTTTTTGGCTGATGAACTGGTCTAAGCAGTTTTGACAGGCTTCTGAAGAAGAATTAAAGAAAGAATTTCTAGGACTTGAAATAAGTTGTAATCAAAAGCTTCAAAATCAATTAGATACAGTGGGTTTAGTAAGGCTGGGATGCCTTACTGATTTGCAAGCTGTATCCCTTTCTGCTAAGTCTGCAAAGATGTTTCTTATGGAAGATGACATCCTTCCAGTTGATTTGGATTGGTTGCTGCCTTTAATCTGTCAAATTGGGAATAGTACATGTCTGAATTGGACATCTTCATAAGAAAAGAGAAACATTATACATGGTTTGTCAGTAAAAAAAAGTGGGAATCAAGAAGATGAGAGATGGCAATTGACTTTGCATTTATAGTCTTGGAGATTGTATCTGTCAGGGAAGCAAATATACGAAAGGGAATTCCATTAGCGGGAAGTGCGAGAAAAGAAGCTGAGAGAGTAGAAGTTGTGGTTACATTTGATTGGTTTCACTTTAAAATGGTGGGACCTAGACGCTAGTCTATTAGCTCGATTAAATTAACGCAGAGTGGGCACCAGGGAGCTAAACTCATCGGGGCAGAAACCGTGAAAATATTTGTAGAAAGATAGACGGAAGCCAGACTACGTCGGTGAGAAAGTGACTGGAGTTGAGCTACCAGATCGGGATCAATTACATTACAGATTCTTCGTTGGATTTTGTCAAGAAGCCAGAGAAGAATATCATGGGCACCCGGCCAGGTGTGACAGCAGTATTTAATGTACGGGTGAATGGTAGATTTATATATATGCAAGATGGATTTAGACGAGAAAAAACTTCCTGGTTTTACAAAGCGAACCAACGTTCTGAGCAGTAGATTTAGCAATGGATTCAATGTTATTATCCCACTTGAGGTCGGCTGACAAATTTAGGCCGAGTAGGTGCAATGTTTTGCTTTCAGGGAGACTAGCCTGATCCATTCTGATGAGGGGTAGGGGCGGTTGTCTGAGGTGATTACAGGATAGCAGCTTAGTTTTGGAAGCATTAAAATGTACGAGCCATTTCTTACACAGGCCCACCACAGATTGGGGGTCCTTTTCAAGATCAGAGAAAAGGTTGCATTTTTAGCCTCGGCAGATTTCTTATCGAGGCGGGAGTAAATGGTTGTGTTGTCAGCTTAGTTTTGGAAGCATTAAAATTTACGAGCCATTTCTTACACAGGCCCATCACAGATTGGGGGTCCTTTTCAAGATCAGCAGAGAAGGTTGCATTTTTAGCCTCGGCAGATTTCTTATCGAGGCGGGAGTAAATGGTCGTGTTGTCAGCATAACTTGGCATCTGATTATAACAGGGAGATCGTTGATGAAGATCAGAAATAGTCGCAGGGCCTTGAGGGACACCTGCGTTTGTATGATAGTATCTGGAAGCTTGCTCATTCAATACTACCTTCATTATACGATTTGAAAGTAAAGACTAGATTAGGTCAAACAATCGTCCAATTTTACCCTAGCTCTGTAGCTTGCGTAGAAGGCCAGCACGCTAGATTCTATCAAATGCTTTGGAGATATCTAGTGCAATAGCTCGAGCTTTGCCGTTCTTATCGAGAACCTGGTATATATACTCTGTGATTTACTTGTCGGATTTCTCACTGACTGTACCTAAACATGGTATACGAACATAAATAAGACACTTATACACTATGGCAGACTTAGTTTCTGGAAAAGTAGAAATTTCCCTACTAATTACGTAACTAATCACATCCAGAGGGTAGCCATTATTAGACAAGGTTTTACTAATCTTTTTCATTTTCCCGCCTAATTTTGATTTAGAGTAAATCATTAGGGCTCTATGTTTTATAGTCTCCAAAAAATTATCTTACGTTTAGTACGACAAAATACATGTATATAGCTATATCTATATATGTATAGACCAGTAAACATTTGTTCATGGTATATAGATGTAATGTAACACAATGGAATTTTAGTTTCGGAAACATTCAAAAATGGTAATATGGAATTGTTTTCAACTTTCCAATGTATATTTCAATGCAGGATGCATATTGTTTAGGAAGGAGAAAAATGTATTAGTCTGAATTTAATTATCAAAGAGGCAAAAAAAGAGTCACCGACGTACCGGTTTCAAGGTACTAGATAACAATTGTTTTTTTGCAAAAACCTACAAAAATATTTGGCATGACCGCTCTCAATGCTAAACCCATCGATAAAAGTACCCCACACAGATTCTAAACCTCTAATCAACAACTTTATTATGACCAAATGGCAAGAGTTGTGGAACTCCTGCAAAAATAGCAAACTCTACAAAATTAAACCCATCCTCAAAGAATGGATAGAAGTTAAAATTTCCAATAGGAAAATGTCAAGTAATGACTAGACTTCAAATAGGCCACACCGCTGTCACCCATTCACACATACTAAAAGATGAGGAGGCACCAATTTACATTCAATGTCAGGAGCTCTACACAGTGAAACATATACTAAGAAGCTGCATAGATCTTGAACAAATGCGATTAAGACACTATCAAAAAAACAATCTGAAAGACATCTTCAACAAAGTTGACCCAAATTACCTCTTAGAATTTCTAAAAGCAACAAAATTATATAACCAAATATAGTTGCAAAAGAAGATAGTATATAACCATCACACATCGAATTACAACATCGCTGCTACTATCTCGACAGCAATAGATTCAGAAAATATCAACAAGCAATAAACAAAAACGGAGCAAATTCGTCAGCATTTAATAACCCAAATAGATATGCCGGTAAAACAAACAACTAAACAAATTAAACTAAAGTAAACGATATCTATTTATCTTTAGATGACATCATTGAAACTGAATTCAACTGATGCGACAGCAAATTACTTTAACTCTACAAAAATATTTCAAGAATCTCAGAAGGGGATATCTGACTTCGATATAAAAATCTGTACATATATCTATAGTTGGGACATGCAATGAGGAAGAATGGCCTGGAAAACCTAATATTTACAGTCTAGATAGAAGGAAAAAGAGACAGAGGAAAGCAGCGGATAACATATTTGAAGGGCCTGATCCGGTGGATGACGAAACGGGGGTTGCGTAGTGTAACAGGAGAAAACATACTAAGAGCCACCAGGGATAGGGAGACGTGGAATGACATGATCGCCTACGTCCTGAAATAATAGGGCACATTGAAGAAGATACTTATAATTTCCAAAATAGGGATAAAAATGAAATCGTTACTGATGTCATCTACCGCAGAAAGTAATGGCAACCTACTGCGGGATAATATTCTGCCCGGTCAGTCATGTCTCTTTCGAGCGTGTTTCACGTATGGCACTTAACTAACTGACTGATGTTATAGGAAAGCATAGCTTTACTAATTTAGATTCTAGTATGCGTACTGCAAATATAAAGGAATCTTTTATGCAATATTTGCTGTAATTTTTCATAACCGGTTGCAGCAATGTTGCAATCTATTTAGCAACATTTTGTTGAGCAGAACCCACCTCAGATAAGTTGGGTCGTAACTGCATATCTAACTTATGTGGTTTAGGTAAACCGTAAAGGCGTGGACAAATAGAGCCTGATGGCCGAGTCTAATCTAAACTTTTTTATAAATAGATCTTTGTCTGTGTGTGTCTGTGTCTGTGTGTGTGTATCCGTTACCTATAGACTCCGAAACGGCTGAACCGATTTTCTTGAAAATTTCCACAGTTGTACTATACGCGTGTAAGAGTGTTTTTAGCTAGGTTTTGTGTCGAGTTACCCCCGATAAATATCGAAAATCGATAATCGAAAAAATCTGGTTATAGTAGGAGTGGTCCGATTTTAATCAAATTTGATACACTCATAGACAAAGACATAAGAAACAATATTCAGAAGTGTCAAGGTTGCAGTTCTTACAATAGAGCAGAAAATTTGATATCGATACCAGGAAATCAAAATTTGACTTACATCCATTCATTTTTCTTTCAGTCTACGGTTTCGCTTTAACTGTAAACAACTATTGCTTTTAATCTTTCGTGCCAACGTCCAAAGAGTCTGAGCTCCAGGACCATGGATTAGTTTTAAACCTTTCGTTACACCCGAGGAACGCCGGGCTATACTGCTAGTTAGCTATAAGTGAAGAAAGAACACCACTTTTAACTGACTTTGCCAAGCGTCTTTTGAACTTCCTTTGTGTTATATATCAGTGCTATGTTTGGTATACCTGGAGCCAATGACCAATGTGGATGAACGGATTAAAAATATAACAACCGACAACGTGTCTACAAAAATATATTCACTGTTTTATTCTTTGCAATCAACTCGACGGTTGTGTGAATAGGAGTGGTCAGAGGGACTCACACATACGAGGGAGTGACGGCTTGAGTCCTCTTTGCGTCCGAGCTTGTCTTCTCTCAACCCCTGTCTGTCTCGAACCGGAAAAACACAGTCTTATATATAAGTTCACACTCTGTCGAGCTTCACCCAATTACGTCATTCCTGGGCAGGCCTAATTCTCCACTTGTTGTCTTTAGACAGTAGCATTTTGATGTAAACACGTTATTGTTATTTCATTTAAAAAATTTTCCCAATTTCGACAGGCTGACACAAAACATATTTCTCGTCTTCTCTAGCATATAATTCATTGTTTTTTTAACCTGAAATAATTTTAAATACAAACTTTGATTTTTGAATCTTAAAATTGTCACTAGAAGAATCACTGGAGAGCCGTGACCAGACAAATAACCCGCCCTCCTCAACCTTCCTTGCAAGACAAACATATCAAAAGCGATTTTTCAACTTAAGAATTCCCAACCCCCAAATCGTCTAGTTGAGAAAGATTAAAGAACAAATTTGGTTGCAAGCCTTTGATGGTTAACCATACGCGAACCGAGTATATCAGTAGTATGTCTGGTATACCTGGAGCCAAGTACCAATATCGATGAACGGCTTGAAATATAACGACCGACAACGTGAGCACAAAAATATATTCACTGGTTTATCCTCTGCAATCAACGTGACGGTTGTGTGTAGAGAAGTCGTCACAGGGACACACACATAGTAAGGAGTGTCGCTGGGGTTGTCTTTCTTCCAAAGCTTTTCGCTTCTTGAAATTTTTCAGTCTGTCTCGACTCGGGAAAACACAGTCTTATATATATGTTAACACTCTGTCTGGTTACATACAATTATATCATTCCCGGGTAAGCCTAATCACCAATTGTTGTCTTTGGCTAGTTGCATTTTGACGTAAACAGATTATTGTTATTTCATTTATTTTATTGTTAGTTCAAAATTTTCCAGTTTCGACTGGCTGACACAAAACATAATTCTCGTCATCTTTAAAATATAATTCATTGTTTTTTTGTACCCTAAAATAATTTAATGTAAATTATATTCGCTTCTGACTGAATAATTTAAACTATTCCCATTGTTTGTATTTCGTAACATTGAAACACCGGTGTGTTTTTTTTTCCACAATACTGTTTATTTTTGTTTTACAACCAAATGCAGACGACAATTCTACTCCTGCAGCTTCTTTTCCCGCACTTCCAGCCAGTGGAACTCGCTTCCTTATTCTTGCTTTCCCGACGGCTACAATCTCCAGGAAGTTTATATGCAAGGTCAAAACTCATCTCTTAACTACTTGACCCAACTTCTTTCCACACTGTCCTGTAGATCCTTTCCTTTCTCTCCACCTCCCCATAGTCATCACACCTGTATTCCCATCTTTCTCTTGCTCATTTGTAACTGGTTCGTCCTTCTCCTCACTCCCCTCTAATCCTTTTACTCTTATATAGCCCCCTGCACATCAGTGGCGTTACCGCCTTGCACTGGGTGATATGATTAAAAAAAAAACATTCCAGCTTTGACCGAAATCACTGCGTGTCCTTTTTTCTTCCCTTTCGACAGGAATACATTCTTTTCATGTTCGACTATATTCTGTTATTCCACAGAATATATAACACTTTACAAAGATGCTGTTGAATCGAGACTATTTACAAGACCCAGTTTAACCAATTTTGAAGTATCGCATAAGATAGCCATCATATAATCAACTGGAATATTTGAGAAATCTTATTAAAAAATCGAGCCTGCGTCCCTCAAAAAATAGAGAACCACCATTTAGCCCGACCACCCTTACCGCTTGACCACGAAGGAACAGACGAAGACAAGTTTATGCTTTGCTTTCAAGCAGAATTCGTTAGAGGTCTCGTCACACACACACACACACACACACACACACACACACACACACACACATATATATATATATATATATATATATATAATGTATGTATGTTGCGTACGTTGGGATACAAATTAAGATTTTCTTTTTAAAATGGATTTTATTAATTCGATCCATTTGTATAACATTAAACTTTTTTTAGAGGATAGTCGTATTGAGTAGGCAGTCGGTTTATTTATTAAAAATATATTAATTTACTTTCACCTACCGGCCTTAATATTTGAGAAATCAAATCAAAGATTCTCAGATATTCATGCTGGCTCAACTACGAATACCCACTAAAAAATAAACAGATGCAAATCTGTCGAATTAAAATCCATTCCAATATATATATAGTCATCCCCAGACAGTCCTGATTCGCTGTATTACATCTTAGCATTACGGCTAGACACCCAATGGCATTTTAGCCAGGATTGAAACCCGACCGAATTGACATCAGTCGGCTATTCTACTTCTATATATTCATATATACAAATACCACTGGGAAAGGGATTAATCCACCTAGAGCTTAATTAGTGAAACTTGTAACACAAAATCATCTCTATAAAAAAAATATGTATATATGTAAAAATATTTTCTGGCTTTAAATAACCTTCTAATAGTTGATAATGTGTGCCAAGTAAAAACAAAGTTACCAAATTTGTTCACCTGTCTGAACAAAGTATACGAGCCAATCTTCCCTAATTTCTACACTGAGGTGGATTTTTTTTTATTTAACGATTGTTGAATTCAAAAAACTTTTTTACTTACTGGCTAATGTTATTGGGAAAGGCATGAATAATTCTTTTCCCCGCAGCCATGGTTTACATTTTTAGTAGCACAATAAAGATCAGAATTAGTAGGATTTGTAACAGTAAATTATTTTTATTATTGACCATAATAAAAAGAAACCATTGAAACAACATTATTTGAAAGTTGTACATAATTTCACAACTTCCTGCCGATAAATTCAAGGGTTCATTAAAAAAATATTTGTCGTCTGTTGCGTGTTAAGGTATCAATAAAGGGACACATTCTATTCTTGATGGAAAAGAAAAAACAAGATCTTAAACATAAATTCTATGATTGGCTGTCAATCAGAGAATAAGTCTATATAAATATAATAATTTGTCATTGGTTTAACGATGCAAGTATCAGTTAAGTTAGAATCCTCCCAGAAAAGACTAAATATTCGAAAATCCTGGTTGCAATAACGTTTCCAAGCAACTAGCTAATCCTTTCGTCTGTTCGCACAAATTTCATTTGACAGTAATTCCCATAATGACTGGTAACCATAAACTCGCTTTTACTTGCAGCTGTTAACGGTTTGAGACTTTCCTGTCAATGTTTTCTTGGTAGAGTAACGATCAGAAGTTCTACTTTTTCAATTTAGAATTACATGACTTTGAAAGTAATACTTCGTTCAGACAGTTGAACGAATTTGCTAACTTTGTTTTTATTTAGCAGTCATTATCAGAGTTTTACAAACTTTTAGGTCAACTTTCCTTAACGTGCACACAAACAAGTCTACACAAATAAACAAGCACTTATACAGGTACTTTCATTAATTCGCCGTAAAGAAGAAGTATGGTATCAAGAAAAAAGGTTCAAAAAATAATAAAAACAAAGTTTTATTGTCAACATGTTTCTGTTATTAAAAAGAAAGACCAATGTATTTTTTAGTAATATATTTTTAATGCTTCCTAACACGTTTGAAATTTTGATTTAAAATCTTGTTTTTCTTTCGTCAGTCAGTGGTCCGATTCTTAGAGATTTCACTACGGTATGTGTAATATTACACTACTCACTTTTTTCGGTGAAAAACACATTAATTTAGAAGTTTTTGCACGACTCAAATAATAGCCCGATGTTGAAGAACATTTCAGGACTTACTCATAAATAGATGAAATTATTTTTTAAATCAGTATTTTTATCAAATCTTGACAAAAAACTTTATTTTTCTGAAACTTCTAGAAATGAAGTACCCGTCGAGAAATTTGTTTTATTAGTTAAATGCAGGATTCACTGAGAAATGATAATTTTTTTTCTCTCTGAAAGTAGCTCTGTTTTAGAAAATTTGCTCCAAATTGTGAAAACAAAAATATAATAAAACTATGCCATTTTTTATCTAGATAAACTTTTAATTGCTTTTATAACAGGGTGCCAGTAATATTGCAATCAAAGTTATCGACAAGGTTAGAACAATGTGATTTACCCATTCATGGGCTGAATAATGATAACACAGCTGTGATGGTTAGGGTTAGATATAGTGTTCAAAAGAAAATATTAGATGTAAACCCAAGAGTAATGTTTTTAAAATGAAAATTTTATTATAGCTTGTCTTCATTCATGTACATTAGATCCATTTGTTACATTTTATAGTGTCCTCGACAGAGTTTGCGTTTCCTTATAAAGATGGGCAATACAACAGTGTGAAACCAAATGAAGTACAAGATACGATACTGTGACTGTAGTTTATCAAAATCTAAATGAAATGATAGCCCGCCTTGAACATTTAAACCTATAGAGTACAATGAAGAAACAAAATGAGATTCTGGGATATTTAGGAACTCGTTCAAAAAAAAATTACCACCCTACTTTACTGTCATCCAAATTTATGCTCTGTGCCAAGAGTCGAGAAGAGGATGGAAGGTCCTAAGTTTGAGTTAAATCAGGTAGATATGAACTTGCAAGAGTTGGCTGGTGATGAAAAGAAAGAAATAATCAGCAATGCCTTGAAGTCAGCTAAAACATATTACGAATATAGAATTCAAATTGAGCATCGCGTGAGAAGAAAAATATTATGTCAGGAAAAGAAGTAAGCAAGAAATGCTGCTTTAAAAGATGAAAAGAGTAATGTATGAAGTTTTCTACTGTTTACTCGTTGAAATTCAAGAGAGCGACCAGCGTTTTGCAGTGCTAAGACAAAAAATTAACTTGCTTCTTAACCTGCATTTGTTAAATACGGACGAGGCAAATGTAAAAGCAAGCTTCTGAAACGAATATTTCCATTTTCAAAATCAGTATCCAGATTATATTTGTGGTGTTCTTTTATACAACGAAATGATAGATTACCCTTTTCTAATTCGGGCTATAACTATATAAGGTGCCTGTAATCCTTTTGATGTATGAAAATACATTATTAAATATGGCTGTAATGGCAAATGTACGCCGGTGTAGGCTTTAATGAGGCTTTATTCAATTGAGAATACAAGGTTGGCATATAGTGTCATTTTAGTGTATAAGTAAACAGGAATAGCTATCTCAAAAAGGAGAAAGGCAAAACAAGAGGTGACCACACTTGATTATTCATGGTAATGACAAAGATTGTTTTGGTAAATTATCCGTGACAGATTCTTGCTAACAGTAGCAGTTTCCGTTGTTTCTTGTGAACAATAGTTTTCTAAACTTAAAATGATTAAAAATTATTTACGTTCAACCATGCCGCAGAATAGACTGTCAATTATAAGATTTCTAACTGAAGTGAAGAAAAGAGTTTCAAAGAATTTGTTGATATACATGTATTCTGGGATGGAAACATTAAATTCAATATTCCGCAGACTGATTTGTAGAAAACTAACAGTTTTCTTCTGAACAAAAAGATGTAATCATTGTTCTACAAAACAGGCTCCAGAAAGCCATAAATTTTTGAAGTAAAATTGTTTTTCAGTAAATCTTAAGAGAAATACTGTCTTGTAATTGCATTACGGTTTTCCCTAAAAAATCATTAAGGCTTCAGCTTCCACGATTGTAAGCTTTCTTGCAAAAAATTATTAATAAATACAAATAAACTATTTTAGAACAAATGAAAATAACTAATTTGATAATTTCAAGAACTCTATTTTTTTTTAATAGAGAACTTATCGCAGCATCCTTCTGTACAACCACATTTCCGCTGCTTCAAGTTTTTTCCTCATTTTCGATGATATTGTCCAGTATTCTCTGCCGTATTGAAGAACTGACATCACATAGCAATCCAGCACTCTTTTCTTTGTTTCTAGTGAAATTTTTTCTGTGCCATAGTACTTTACTCAGCTTCTGGAACGCGTCCTTCGCCATGCCAATTCGCCTTCGGATCTCCGTGTTACACTTTCCATCTCCTGTTAGAATACTTCCTATGTATTTAAATTTTTGTACTTGCTTGATTCTGGTATCCCCCACTTGTATTTGGCATTATGAGTTGCTTTTTTTTGCTGATCTTCATGCATTCAGTTCTCTTAAAGTTTATTTGTAGTCACTATTTGTCACTCTCCACAGCTACCTCCTGTAGGAGTTCTTGTAGTTTTCTTTCCGTTTCAGCACTGTATCATCTGCATACCTTATGTTGTTCAAGTTGTAGCATCCAATAACAAATCCTGACGTAGCACCTAGAGTCCTCAAAATATTCTCGCTGTACAAGTTGAACAGATCCGGTGAAAAGACATATCCTTGTCTTACGCCTCTTTCTATCTTTGTAAATCTGTTGAAATCACTACCTGTCCGTATGCAGGTAGATCAGATCTAATAATGAAAATACCTACTTTTTTTCATGAGTTAGCGAAAGCATTAAAAACTGGCCTATAGACATATCCTGCTGAAACACCCGTTATCGTATAATCATCGAATGTCGAGCCTGGTCAGTTCCTAGATGAGTGACCGCTTATGAATAATAGATGCTTTAAGTTTGGGTGTCCGGGTGGGGTAATGAACATCGGAAAGCTGTGATCCAGTTCCAGTAGGGTTTGCTATATTCAAATGGGCGCAAATGTACTTGGGAATGGTATGAATTCATATCTTCTCCCCATGCTCTATCAGCAAAATCAATGTTATCATTAAGATATGTTTTTAATCATTTCACCCTAAGCAAGGCATTTCACTGCCACTATTGCACAGAAATTATAGCTGTCGGGGAAGCAAGTATATGGAAGGGAATTCCACAGGTGGGAAGTGCGAGAAAAGAAGGTGCTGGAGTAGAAATTGCGGTTATATTTTAACTGTTTCACTGTAAAAGGGTGTGACTTAGTTGCTAATCTAGTATCTCTTGCAAATTCATACCTAGGGGCACCAGTGAACTAAGTTCATCGGAGTAGAAGCTGTGAAAATATTTATAGAAGAGGCACAGGGAAGCCACATTACGCCGGTGAGAGAGTGACTGCAGCCGGGCTGCCAATCGGCATCGATCACATTACAGATTCTCCGTTGTATTTTGTCAAGGACACCAAGAAGAATAGCAGGGGAACCCGACCATATGTGGCAGCAGTATTCAATACACGGGCGGATGGTTGATTTATAGTTGTGCAGGATGGATACAGGCGGGAAAAACTTCCGGGCCCTGCACAGAGAACCGACTTTCATAGCAGCGGATTTAGCAATGGATTCGATATAGTCATTCCACTTGAGGTCCGCTGAGAGTGTGAGGCCATGGAGGCGTAGTTTTACTGTCAGGGAGGTAGGCCTGTTCCAGGCTAATGAGAGGTAGGAGCGATTGTCTATGATGGTTAATTGATAGCAGCTTCGTTTTGGAAGCATTAAAATTTACGAGCCATTTCTTACCCCGGTCCACCACGGATTGGACGTCCGTCTCAAGCTCGGCAGTGAGGTTTGCTTTATCGCCCACACCGGAATTTTGATCGAGGCGAGAGTAAACTGTTGTGTCATTGGCGTACATGCCTACTTGGGATCTTATATCATCGGGGAGATCGTTAATGTAAATCAGAAAGAGCGTAGGACCTAGGATTGAGCTTTGAGGGACACCCACGTTCTTATAGTAGTTTTGGGAGGCATGTCCATTTAATACTACTTTCAATGTGCGATTAGATAGGAATGACTGGATTAGCTTAAACAAATGTCCAGTTATACTATAGCTCCGCAGTTTGTGTAGAAGGCTAGCATGCCAAACTCAGTTGAACGCTTTGGAAATATCCAAGGCAATGGTTCGAGCTTCGCCATTCTTGTAGAGAGCCTCGTATATATACTCAGTGATGGTCGTTAGCATATCAGCAGTAGACTTGGTGAAGCGGAAGCCATACTGTTTGTCCGAGAGGAGCCTGTGGGCTGTGAGATGTTGGACCACTTCGGCGTTGATAATGGCTTCAAACACGATCGAAAGGAGGCTGATAGCGCGGTTATTAGCGGGGTCCAAGGGTTCTCCAATATTCTTAAATATAGGAACTAGAGAGGAAAACTTCCAACAGGCTGGGAAGCAGGAAGCAGGTAGAGAGGAGTTGTAGTGTTTAGAGAGGACAGAGGAGAGTTCAGGGGCACATTTCTCCAAAACTATGATTGGGATTCTATCCCCTTCGCTCGCTTTGTGGAGGTCAAGTTTAGAGATTATGTTAGAGACCAGCGAGTGGGTAATGTGTATGTCGTTCAGTTGAGCCTAAGTTCTTGGTGGGAAGTCGGGTGTAGGTACTCCAGACGAATCCAGTCTCAAATTGGTGGAGAATCTGCAACCAAAGCATTCAGTCTTGCCCGCTGAAGAGGTGAGGACCTCAAATTCATTTATTAGTGGGGGGGGGGGTATACGTATATATGTTACCGTTTGTCAAATTTGAGTGAGAGTTGGTCAGACCGCATTTTCCAGCCTTGATAGAATTCAAAGTTATTACCGAGTCCTTTTGGGTGAGGAATTATTTTCTATCCTCTAACATCTCTCTCACATGTGGAATGAAGCAAAGCTCTCCGTACTTTATTGATACTTTCACGGAAAGTGATAACATGAACTTGGTTCCGCCAGGCCCAACCTTCAAGCCAAAGCCCCGCCACCCACATTTTCTCCGTATTTTATCGGTGAGAAGTAAATCTCACTCGAATAGCTTCTTTCCTAAAATGGCTGCTCTGTGAAATCGACTTTCAATAGGATATTTTCCAGATCATAACAATCCTACTATTTCATGTGTTCATTTGAGCCATTATTATTTTGAGGACGAAAACATTCACATAACATTCTAGTTAATTTACCGCTTCCTTTCTCTCCTGTATAGATTATCTCTTAACGTATCTTTCTGCCTCGTATGACCCAGTATAGGGTGACTCTTGTTGTAAAGGAAAAATTATGCATGAGTGCGTACTATATTTCAAAATCTATTTTTGTAACAATAATGTTCGTCTTGTACAAGGCCGGAGGTACTTGAGGTAAAGGATTTACGTCAAGGGGTAATTTATACGAATAGGAGGGTAAGATAACGGTTAGCTTTAGACTTGGATAGGTTAAGATTGAAGTGTTCGGGGAAACATCCTCTTGGGAGTTTTCCCTACGGTAGTTATTTCATTAGTTAATATATGCAAGATAATCTAACATAATGGGTTGTGTGTACTACCAAATTTTAAATTTTCATTTCCTTTTTAGTCACATCAAGAGGATCAATATAGAAACGTTCATTATGATTAAGAATATAAAAGGTCACGGTGTATCCATGATAATAGAAAATCTCAGTGGTAATCATGTTGAAATTGGAAAAACTTAAACTTACTTTAATCTACGCAGTTGATGCATTTTTAACATAAAAATAACATTACCGAAGAAGGAAACGGGAATATTTTCTAATATAAAACACAGAATAAAGTACCACAGGGGAGAAAGACATACACCCTTGTCCAATTAATTGAAACTAAACGAATACTATCTTCCTAGGATTTTTCACTCTTTCCCAGGTCATATATACGCCATCTCTTGGCGTTTTTTCTTTCTTTTCCAATCACATTTTCTTTTACGTTTTGGACTGATGGATCCAATTTGTTTCTTCGCCTTGATGACTCGACTGACAGTTAAAAGGCTGACACCAACAATATCCGCGATCTCTCTGTAAGGTTTGCCAGTGTGTTAATGCAGCATTACAATTTTTATACGCTTCCTTGGAGTAACATCGATCACAGACAATAGTCATAGTAAAACAGTCGAAATAATAGTGTCTGGCTGTGATAAAATCTGATGCAATCACGGATGACACAATATTTTTCAAGGCTAAACAAATTTAATCAAACACCCCGAAAATAGATACATGTTATTGCAAACCACTGCAAATGACCTAATCTGAGGAAGAAATAGACGTCGATTACACCCTGGAACTCCAGTGGGTCTAACCCTAATCGTATGGCAAAAAAAAAAAAGATTCTTAAAGCAGTTGTTTCAATTAATTTGCTCAAGGCTATATACGGACACAAAAAATCAATTATCAGAAAATGTTATTTAATAAAAAGTACAGATTACAGTTTTTTTTTTCGTCACAGTTTTTTCGTCACCAGTATAGATTACAGTTTTTTTCGTCACCTGCACTAGAAGTTCTGATATCTTCAAGAAATATTTCACAATTTGCCTGTATGTTGTCGCATTGGTAATTCATTATTTCAATTTGCAAAGAGGCAGCCATGATTAAGAGAATTGACGTACTTTAAATACATTTAAAAGTTGCTATTGCCAACACGTTAAATATTTGTTATGATCTAAATGGCTGATCAGAATACAAGAGGAAATTTTTTCATCTCTAAGATATATTTTGTTTCGCATCAATTTAAAGGCATCCAATTCGAAGGTATATTCTACTACTTCCAGCATTTTAATAAACGATGCCAAGTACTCTACTAATGATAGGTACAACTAGCATTTACTCTTTTCACATCTTTTTGTTATTTTTGAAAGATTAAAAATATATTTCCCATATTTTCATTTTATTTCGACCTTTCTCTGTGTTTATGCAAAACACCAACGTTAACGATCGGGTTTTTCTACAACACCTACATCCACGATTAGGAATGTTCTATTAACGATAATTATTAAAGAGTAAAATTTCGTTACAGAATAAAAGCTTTCTTACATTGAAAATCAACATTCGAATCCAGCTTGTCACGTTTTATCCAGTATCTTCCATTGGGAAGGTTGAATAATCGCAATTGAACTTTAGTTTAATAAAGTACAAAGCCAGGCGAATTTGCATATATTAAAATATGAAGATCACGTTGGAGAAATTTATCCTTTTTTCTGTGCCGTATTCCTTTAAAACGTAGACGATCATAACCCCCACAGCTTCCTGGCCCTTATATTTATCATTATATTATATATTGTTATTTCTCGCAGATATTCTGTGCCATCAATTTGCTTAAGCCCATTAAGTATGTAACACACTGTTTTCTCCTGTCCTTCGTCTTTCTCTCCGCTCTGTGACTATGTGATGCCCTAAACCCTCCCTCATTACGTGTCCCAGAAAATTGAACTGCCTCTTTTTTGTTTCCATGCTCTTCAAAACCTCGTCGTTGCTCACACATTCGATCCATGGTACCTTCAGCATCTTTCTGTAGAACCACATTTCTGTAGCTTCGAGTCTCGCCTTCATGTTTGAGGAGATTGTCGAGCAATATAAGACGAAACTATCACGTAAGAGCTCAGCACTTTTTTCTTTGTTTCCAACAAAATTTTCCTATTTCATAATACTTTGCTTAGCTTTTGGAATGCGTCATTGGCCATCCCAATACGCCTTCGCCCTTAGTGTCCTGTTAGAACACTTCCCAGGAATTTAATTTCAGTAATTCAGTAAGGATAAGAAAATAACTCATAAGCCAGTTTTAGTGTAGTAAGAAAAAGTGTGAGCAGCTGCTTCTTCTTCAAGTTAACGTTACAAAACAACGACTAAGACGGTTTTAATATAACACGAGTCTATATCTGTACAGGTTCTATCTACGTTTGCTAATTGCAACGTATTGGGTTTTTTAGGCGCTCATTCTGTAAGCAAAAGACGCATGTTTAAAGTGAAAGTCTTGTCTTTATGGCTTCTGTTAAAACATTTTGTGCTGGATTTACTTACCAAAAGACAGCTGCTGTTGTTTAAAATAAAACAAAAATAAGTAAAACATAATAAAAGACATAAGAATAATTCGGAGTCTGGCAAACTTTCGAGGAGATTTATCTTTAAAATCTTTACCTTCAAAAACCCATTTCGCGCCGAAAGAGAAACAAAAAACAAAACTCATTTCAGCAATTTTCGGACGGCTTCCCACTCCTGACATTTTCGCGGCCATCTTCCATTACTTAGCATTCGATCCTTTTTACGGCAGTTTTCTTCGGTAGGCAGGTGCTTTATTCTTTTACCTTCAATTTGCTCTTATTTATATATATATTTTTTTATTTACTTTTGGAATTTTATCTCTAACAGTAAACATTGCCCCAGAATGTCTTCATTATTGTTTTTTTTAGCATAACCGTTTCTCTGTATCTACTTATCTTCTTCCACGTTCACTCATTCCTGTTGCTTTTTTTTATAAACATCATTTTATATCTTATCTTTCCACTTTCATTTTATTTCTTATGTTCGTTATTTTTTCTTGTTTCTATTCGCTTTTTTTCTCATCTCATTATCTCCCTTTATTTCAAACCTTTCCTTCTGTTCCAGACCATCTTCTTACTCACAATATTCTACGCCATTTTTTTTTAACCGACGCATTTTCACTCTAGTCTTATATTTCTGATTTGTTTTCTGAAGCTTTGTGATTAACTCTTTTTATGACTGCACGTTATCGTTTTCACTGTTTCTAGATCAGTCAGTTAAGTGCCATAAGTGATACACGCTTGGGCGATCATGTGTCGAGAGAGACATGACTGAATGGGCAGAAGATTATCCCACAGTAGGTTGCCATTGCTTTCAGCGGCACACTGGTTGCCGACCAAGGCTATAGAACACAATCTGTCCTGTTATTTGATTCATAGCTACTGGGGGATCAGTTTATTACTTCATAACAATAGAAAATCGATCCCCCACTTTATGCCCAGTAGAAGCCTTTAATCATGTTTCCAACTATTATATTCAGTCAATCAGTTAAGTGCCATAAGTGATACACGCTTGGGCGATCATGTCTCGAGAGAGACATGACTGACTGGGCAGAAGATTATCCCGCAGTAGATTGCCATTGCTTTCTGCGGTAGACTGGTTGCCGACCAAGGCTATAGAACCCAATCTGCCCTGTTATTTAACCCATAACTAGAAGGAATAGACGGATTAACACCTTTCCCAAGGGTATTTGCGTGTAAGTGAATGCAATGAATTCAGCTGGAATTCGAACTCGGCTCCCCGATTTCTCCTTCCGAACCGATATCCGATGCACCATAACGCACTCAAATTTGTACTTAAAAAAAAAAGTAATTACCATTATGTTTTTCTACGCAAATACATCTTATATTTTTCTTTGAATCCCGTCTTCTGTTTGTCTTCTTTCTTTCCTTTTTTTTCTTTCTCCCGTATCGGGTTCTATAGTCAGACCTGCCGATGGTCCAGCCAAGCTGATAACTAGGATGCTACCCATGGTCAACCCTGACCGACGGAGGTATACTAACTTCTTGCTCCTTTTTTCTCTTCTTTAATTTGAACTTAAGTTCACATCATGTTGAAATACCGGTTCTCGGGCAATTACCGGAGTTAAACAAAACAAGCTTGGTCAGTACTAAAATGGTGGCCACTTGGCAATACAAAGTACTATAAGCTCGAATGTGCGGGTCAGATAATGGTTCGGATTTGTGTATCGGAGAGTCGATTTCCAGTTCCAGTTATTTTTTAATATTCACTTTTGCCTCCTCAACAGGTGTTTACCCGTGCAACTAGACTGGCAACTGGGTCCCACCCATTCACAATCAGGTTAGCCAAATGCAGACGATAATTCTACTCCTGCAGCTTCCTCTCTCGCACTTCCCGCCTGTGGAACTCACTCCCGTATTCTTGCTTTCCTGACGGCTACAACCTCCAGAAATTAAAATGCAAAGTTAATACTCATCTACTAACCACTGGCCTCTAGCTCTCTCCTCTCCCCTGTATAACCTTCCCTTTCTCTCCACCTATGTATCTGTCATCGCACCTGCTTTCTCAGCTTTCTATTCTTCCTTTCTAACTAGCTTGTACTCCTCACTCTTTTCTAATTAATCTTTTTACATTTATGTAATCCCCTGCACATCAGTGGCGTTTCCGCCTTGCTCGGGGGGGAAATGATTAAAAAAAAAAATAAAAATAAAATAAAATTGAAAATGGTATGTATTTACCTTTCCCCCCACTTATGGATTAAGTAGCAGAACTTGAATCACTAAATTATTATTATCTCTAAACATTCTTACGGTTTTAAAAATATATTCTGGATTTCAAAGTTTGATGAGTTGTAAAGAACAAATAAAAAAAAATTGTTCTTTTAATCCTTTTTTTTCTATTCTTTTTTCCTTTGTCTTTTCTTTGTTTTTTATTTACTTCACCTACTCTTATTAAAGTTCTTTTTTTTTATTTCTCGTATTTTTTCCTTCTCCAGCTCTCCCGCTGTTTTTCCCTTTCGTTTCTTCTTCTGTTATATTTTTTTCTTCTTTCTCATATTCTTTGCTTCCCCGTGCATCTACCCTCTTCCTTCATCCTCATCATTTCTCTCCTTTCATTTTCGCACCCTTTTAACTTTTTAGCAAAACTATTTTTATATTTCCTTCTGGCACTCAAAGTTCAAAACCCGCGAGTCTCTAATTATTTTATGCATGACCGTGTAAAATACTTTATTAAAATTTTTATAGTGATTCCTGTAACACACACACACACACACACACACACACACACACACACACACACACACACACACACACTAAAACAGAAAAGGGAAATCATGTATGTTGATAGCTACTAAAAATATCAAAATGTTTTACATCAAACAATCAGTCGTTGCTTTATTTAACTGCGGTAGTAATCTTTTGGTTGTCTTTTTAAAAAGACCCCACAAAGACCGGCTGCAGCCGCTCTCACACCGGCGTGATGTGGCTTCCCTGTGCCTCTTCTACAAGTACTTTCATGGCTTCTGCTCCGATGAGCTTAGATCACTGGTGCCGCCTAAGCACAAATTTACACGAGATACTAGATTAGCAACTAGGTCCCACCCTTTTACAGTTAAACAAATAAGATGTAACCGTAAATTCTACTCCAACAGCTTCTTTTCTCGCGCCTCCCGCCTGTGGAACTCCCTTCCACAAGTCTGCTTTCCCGACAGTTACAATCTCCAGGTGTTTAAATGTAGGGTCAATAGACACCTCCTATCACACTAACTCCCAACTATTCTCAGAACACTCTCATCTACCCAACCCTCATTCTCGGTATCCTTACCCGCCTATCACCCACCCTCTGTCATTTCCTATATTTAATCAGCCTTTCTCCACTCTACGTAGCCCCCTGCACAGTAGTGGCAGTGACATGCCTTGCTCGGGGTGAAACGCTTATAAAAAAAAAAATCCTTAGAACATAAATATTAAAAACATATTAATAAGGAACCATGATGGTTAATGAAGAGACCAAAAGCGCTTGGGAAAATAAGTTAATTTCAATCCAACGTTAATCACTGAAAAACAATAGGCTATGAACATTACAAAAACTTTACAAAGAGAAAAACTTTTCCCTTGAGTGTCGACATTCAATGAAACATCTATAGAATAAAGGTATATATATATATATATATATATATATAATACAAATAAACTAGAATCCGTAAGTTTACACTAATCAAAATAATCATAAATATTCGAAAAAATGCCAACAAACAGAACCTAAATCCGTCAAAATCCGACGACAAATATGTTGTCGGATATTGGGGATGAAAAAAAAGAGAAACCAATGGAACAAGAACAAACAGTCAAGCATCCGCAGGAAAGAAATAAAAAACCCCAAGACGGAACCTAAGCACCAGAAAAAGTTCTCCATACGAAAGTACGAAAGTACGGAAGTAGAGCAAGAATCTATAAGTGAGCCACAACCTACCGCGGTTTCACCCTACGGATCGTCAGGGAAATAATTTGTACATCTTCTAAACTATATATATATAGTTTAGAACATGTACAAATTATCATTTACTACAAAGTGTACATTTTGTTTCGACATTGAAAGGACAATGTCTCATCGGCTGGTGTGAAAAGAAAATGGAAATTCTCTATCTTACATTGGCGAATTATGTGTGAGAGGGTAAGTGGCGTGGACAATGGGAAATTAGAATTGTAAGTTGTCAGAATTCAAACGAAAAGGAGGAAGGAATAGAGGATATAGGTGATTAATAGACGTGTTGAAAATGTTATAGACAGATTAACAGTAGAAGATAAGGTATGGTCCTTTACAGCATTTGTTGTCAGTCCTTTGGGTTTAAAAAAGGAAAAAAATAAGGAAATGTATATGGGTTGAAGGGAAGGAGAGGAGGCGTTAGCAATTGCCATTTGATATACATATCTGTATTAGTGAAGTATACAACTACAAATATTTTTGTATTTAAATTTAGTTTTTATAATTAACCTATTTTTTGTATTTAACCTTAATTCAAAATTTAGGAAATCTCTTCTTTATATAAAACATTAATTAAACCACAGTTTGTAGTATGAAATAAAGGTAAAATTTGAGATAAGAGGGTTGTTAATACTATAAAGGTTTATCGTTTCTAGAGATCTTAACTTTAGCTTTCGTAATTTTAGCATGATTGTAAGGCTAGTTCTTTAGTGTTTTTGCAGTTTACTGTGGTTTCATGCCTCTGGTTTAATAATATGTTGCTCCTCATGTATTTAATGATTTTCATTTTTTCTTGAAGACAGAGGAAACATCGTTCTTTTACCGATTTGGATGTTCTGGCATGTTTGAGGATTTTCCATTTAACTTTAGGTGTTTTATTTTCGCTTTGTAACTTCCAAAAATATATTGAGAAAGTGATATCATATTTTGTTTGTCCATGTTATTGAAGAGGTGATTGTAAATGCGCTTTTTAAATATGTTCATTGTGTTTTCGACACAAATTTTAGCATCGTTAGTATTCTCCATGGATGAAATCGAACACATATATACCAGGGATTTTGTTAAGCATTTATTAGGTATGGGGCATTGGTTTGGATTTCTACAATTATAAAAGTTATTATTATGAGGCAAACTGACATGAGTTTTAGAGTCATTTTTGTTTTATGATTTCAATATTTTATTGTTATGTAATTTAATTATTTTTTCTAAATTAATTGAGCAGCTATAGCTGACTTTTAGTGTATTCCTAATGAAAATTTTGCTTAGAGGTTTATTTATGGGAAATGTTTATCTATTAGCTTAAGAAATTTATGTCCCAGTTTAAAATTACCTAACTGATTAATTGGTAGTCATGAGTTATCTGCCTTTAACCCTGCACGTTTTTGTTCACCAATGCTGTAGCCTGGTATTATTCTTGGGTCAAGTCACATGAACTAACCAATGTCTATATCCACTGGGCTATGTCTCCTTAAGGACATTCAGTGCACTGGACTCTAACTCTCTCCCCACCCCCGTATAACCTTCCCTTTTTCTCCACCTGTGTATCTGTCATCGCACCTTCATTCTCAGCTTTCTATTGCTCCTTTCTAACTAGTTTGTTCTCCTCACTCTTTTCTAATTAATCTTTTTACAGTTATGTAGCCCCCAGCTCATCAGTTGCATTTCTGCCTTGCTCGGGGTGAAATGATTAAACAAAAAAAAAAGAAATCTTTTTTGAGCCCTTCGACGTGGGTTAATATTTTGCAAGCTGGTCTAGCTAGATCTATTTCGACTGAATAGTAAGTTCAGTTTTCTATGGACATCGCACTCTTCAGCCTTATAACACATCAAGATTATGAAGACCCCATTAAAATCCTCCGTATTTCAAATCTTTTTATTCAAAAGAATTCAAACGTGTACTTCAGCTAGTATTTTTTATAATACGTCTATTTTAAAAGTGTTATTGTCTCTTTTTTATTGTGTCTAATTTATTAATTAAAGATAATCATAGAAATGCGTGCACAAAAATACCTTCAAAGTAATTTCTTCATTTCTTTGTTAATATGCCCATTGGTTAAATGAGGAATATTTACTCTATTGTCAATTATAAAAAATGCCATATTGTTGTCTTCTCAAGTCGTCTCCAAATCCTTCTGATGAATAGCATGTGTGCGCATGCGCACTTGCCGTCACCATTAATATGTCTTCCGCAAACGATTATCTTTGTAATATAAGACGACAGATAATTTTGAAGCAATATCTTTTTGTTAAAAACTTCGTATCATTAATAAGAAAAATATTATTTTACTTTCTTTAGCCTTTAATCTTTGCATACATGTGATAGATAGTCTCTGTACTTGCAAATTATGTCTTGAGAAGGCGAGATTTATATTAGGATGAAACTGCATTTGCTAACGATAATTTTACCCTAAATAAAAACCAATTCTTATATTTTGTAAGCATGGAGATTCCAAACAAAACAGAGATATATATTTTGTGTTTTTAATATCGGGGAACATAGTATGTCATTCTAAGACTCACTGGTAAGGCGTTGAATGTAAAAGAAATTATTTAGAAATGTCTGGAATTTTAAGAAGTGTCTAGGATTATATACGAAAGCCAATGATTACTACACAGCTATTATTTCTATTTATTTTTTTAATCATTTCACCCCAAGCAAGGCATTCCATTGCCACTATTGCGCATGGGGCTACATAGGAGAAGGTAAAGAGGAAGAGTGGTTAGGTGTAAGAAATGTCAGAAGGAAGGTGATAGATGGGTAAGGATACCAAGGATGAGGGTTGAGCAGATGGGAAGAGTGTTTGAAAGAATGGGAGCGAGTTAGTGTGTTAGGAGATGTCTATTGACCTTACATTTAAACTCCTGGAGATTGTAGCCGTCGGGAAAGCAATCATGTGGAAGGGAATTCCACAGTCGGGAAGTGCGAGAAAAGAAACTGTTGGAGTAGAAATTGCGGTTGCATTTTATCGGTTTCACTGTAAAAGGGTGGGATCTTTTTGCTAATCTAGTTTCTCTTGCAAATTCGTATCTAGGGGGCAGCAGTGATCTAAGTTCATTGGAGTATTGCTAAATGGCTTTAAAATGGCTGAGAATTTATAGACGTATGCCGAGGATTTTGAGATAATAATCATGTAATAATTCTGCTTGTTCCTTCCTTAGTTACTTAGTTCCTCCGTTCGTTAAGCCACTGAAGAAAGATAACACACTTACTCTCTATACGAGCTTTTCCTTCCCCTCTATCTTTTTATAATCTATAAATGCTACTCTCCTCAGCCTTTCTCTCACCTCTGCCAAACGGAAGGGTAGTAAAGAGTGAGAGAGTAGGAGGAGAGAACCTATAGCATTACCGTAGCAGTAGCAGCTTAAGCTGGTGGTTATAACAATAATGGTGTGTGTGTATATATGTGTTTGTACTGTAAAATATAGTAAACATAGGTAGGCTTGTTGTCGTATCCTGCGACCTAATAACGAAATTTCTGGCTTCTACACCCTTGGCAATTACTCAGTTGGTCTTTTCTGTTTACAATGGACACAGGAAGCATGATTTTTTAGTATTAAAAAAACATTTTCTCTTTCAAAATCTATTTCTTTTTAAATTTGGTAACTAAGGAAGGAACAAACAGAATTATGATATGATGATGGTTATGGTCAGAAATAATTCTGAGAATTTTGAATTCATCCCTTTCCTACTTTTAAAAGTTTTGTCTCAAAGAAAAGGTCTCCAATGTGAGCAAATCTAAAACATGGTAAGACTTGAGGACCATCCTCTTAAAAACAAAATCTTAATGAATCTTGGTACTCGAAAAAAAAGTATTACTAGTCACAAAAACTTATATAAAAACAAAAATAAATTGTTGAAAGAAAAAGGTATTACCAGCAATGAATAAATAAAATTTAGTTGGCAATAAAAACCCTGCAAATGCTTCCGATTGGCGAAAGTCAGAGCCACTTTCCATTTAGAGGCGAACCGCACATTAGCTCATCCGAAACATTAATTTAGATGCAGAATTTCGGGGAAGTTTAACAATTTGGAATCCAGGCACTCTCTCTTTTGATCCATAACCAATTAGCTGTTCTTTCCGCTGTTTCGGTTATGGACATGAGTACTTTTCTTTTATTTACTCCCACTATCCCAATATCTGTTAAGGCTTTGCATAAGGAGCTTGCTGCAAATCCTCTAGTCCCCACTTCTATAGGAGTGCAGCTCGCCCTCCAGCCTTTAACCCTGCAACTCTCCAGCAGTTCGTCATATTTTAACTTCTTCCTTTCATGAGCTTCCTCTGCGTTTTCCTCCCAGGGTACCGTCAGTTCCCACAAGACTATCTTCTTCAATTTATGTGAGAAGAAACTATATTTGGGCGAAGTTTTGTGATGGCAATTTGCTCTGGGAATTTCAATCTTGAGCCTATATCGGCCCTTAGTTCCCAGTCTGTTGCAGGAGATAGCAGGTTTGGATTTACCTTTCTATTTCGTGGGATTTTCGCGCCCGCTTTAATAAATTTTATCTGCCTTGTGTCTGGGTTGTAAACATTCTCTTTGATAGCATGTTGAACTATTTTCACGATCTCTTTTAGAATTTCGTCATGGCGCCACCTGTAACGCCCATCAGCTAGTGCAGATTTGCAGCTACTCAGGATATGTTTTAAGGTACCTCTGCGACCACAAAGATGACAATTTGGCGACTGGGTTTTATACCATAATTGTAGGTTTGTGGGGCTTGTCAGGGTGTCGTATACTGCTCGAATCAGAAATTGTAATCTGGCCCCACCGTGCCATATTTCGGACCATATGATTTGGCGTTTCGACATAGAGCTCCATTTGGTCCATGCTCCTTGCTCTCTCATCCCGACTTGGAAATGGCATTAAAAAGCGAGAAAAATTGTTTGTTTAACAGCATATCGATTCCTTGTGGGTTATTTATTGCCGAAATATAATTTTCATGGGAGCATTGGATAATAAATAAATTACATATATCATTCGGCTTTCGCAGTTGAATACACGGTAGATAACACTCAGGTTTTGTGCATATGCCTGTCTGTGTGTACATAAATACTTTAGGCGCTGATATGTGTCTTTGTGTTGTAGTTTTGTTGAAGGTATATTTTGAAATGGACGTGCGTTGTGGTGCAGTGGATATCGGCTCGGAACAAGAAATCGGGGAACCGAGTTCGAATTTCAGTTGAATTCATTGCATTCACTTACGCGCAAATACACTTGAGAAAGGTATTAATCCTTCTCTTCCTTCCAGTTATAGGTTAAATAACAGGACAGATTGGGTTCTATAGCCTTGGTTGGCAACCAGTCTACCGCAGAAAGCAATGGCAACCTACTGCGGGATAATCTTCTGCCTAGTTAGTCATGTCTCTTTCGAGACATAATCGCCCAAGCGTGTTTCACGTATGGCACTTAACTGACTGATATTTTGAAATACAGTTTGATATCTTTAAGAAATTGCAGGATCTTATTCCACTTAATGTGATGAAAAAAGATCTTCCATGTTGGTTATTCGGTTTATTGGTGGATTTGGTTTAGTGATATATATATATAAATATTCTGAACACAATTTTATGACATCAACTAAAAATCATTTGAAAGCAATTTTATGCCTTCAACCACAAAAAAAAATATATTAGTATTTGTCGATATTTCTGAAATGAGGTCGTATTTACAGTATTTACATTATTCGGACTCTTGTCCTCATCTTTGTTGCCATTTGTACGACGTTTCGGCTGTTGTACGCTACGGCCGTCTTCAGATGCTAGAAATTTCGAACGGAACTCTTTATTACAATCACTGGGGTATATGAACTCCATTCCTTGTGTAGTCGTACCTCTTTTAGAAGTCATGAGTTATCTCCCTCTAACCTTGCAAGTTACTTGTTCACCACTGCTGTAGCCTGGTATTAAAAAAAAGCACTAATACGCAGATAATGGAGTTCATATACCCCAGTGATTGTAATGAAACGTCGTACAAATGGCAAAAAAATGAAGACAATAGTCCGTATAATATAAATACTATAAAATATATTGTTGGTCATTTTGCTATAAAATGTATTGTTGGTATTTTTACTATAAAATTTTACGCATGGTCACTTTGATTTAAAATTGTTTTGTTAGTAATATTACTACAAGTAGGTATAGTTGGTATGTCTTTTATATAAACCTGTATTGCCGTTAGTTTTACAATAGAAAAACTGAGACTCTAACAGTTGTTATCACCCCGGGTTAGGGTGAAATTAATGGCAACAGTAATTAAAGGGTTATTCCAAGCTCCTCAAAACCTCTACTCTCAGAATTGGAGCCCTTGCTACAGGGTGTAATTTATCGTCATACCCAGGACTAGGTGATAACGAGTGAGCAAATAAAGGCGAGTGTAATTTGGTGATACACTACAAGTACATAAAACTGCTGGCTGTTTAACGTATAGTCATTTACAATTGCTTAACATATTTACAACATCTGTTCGTTCATTATATGTAAACAATCAAGAGCAGGGGAATTGATTCCACTTTTGACATGTTTTCGTTTGAGGTTTTTCAACACCAAATACTGGACTACTTCGTATATAGCTTACATTTATAATACAAGCATTCTTTGCAGAGATCTAAACTGATTTAAAATGTTTACACTGTTGGTTAATTCTTCTTGTGCCTATCTGTGCATCGTTGCCTAGCAAGATCTACGATATCAGTGCTGCAAAACAAACTGCATAGTAATCCAAATGTTTTTATCATGTCATAAGATTAGTTTGAGAAAAAGAAATTTCGATTCTCTTAGTTTTCGTCTTAGGTATGACGATAAACCACATCCTTCAGCAATGTCTCTCATCTGGAGATTAGAGATTTTGAGGAGCGTGTGACGATCTCTTAACTGCTGTTGTTTCTAGGTCCACGCTGACTTGCGGTGGTAAGAGCTGTTATGGTGCCGGCTATGAGCAAATAGGGAACACCAAACAAATGTCCGTATTACATTTTTATAGTAAAATTGGCAAGAATAAATATTTTCTAGCAAAATGATAATAAATACAACAATAAAATATATCAAATTGAATTTCTATAGTAAAAATGCCAACTATACATTTTTTGGTCTACAAACTATCGAAAAAATACATAATTTTATTCTGAAAGTTCAAAAATATGTAAAAAGAATAACTGTAGGTGAAAGCATAAAATTACATACAAAATATTTGAACAGGTGTAGAGAGGCTCATCCCTTGTTTCCTTGTTTAGGATGTGGTTTCCGGGTTTCTCTTTTCCAATCTTTTCACTCTTACGTAGCCCCCTGCACATCAGTGGCGTTACCGCCTTGCTCGGGGTGATATGATTAAAAAAAATATATGTCGCAAAACAAAATCAACCAACCCATCAACACTCTGTGTTGCCTATTTAGAAATTCATACATAATTGAAGTTATTAAATAACAACAAAGTAAACTTTCTTTTCACTTTCGTATGCGAAATATAAACAAAAATTTCTAAAAAATAATGGATTTATTTCGAATCTGACATTATTATTACTTCAAAAAATTGTTTAACCCTCTAGGGCCATTCGTATCATATTTGATACAGTATGAAAACAGCCTTGAAAGAAATATTTTCCTGAAAAATTTTTTAAGAGAAATATTTTATAAATTTCAAATGAAAGCAGTACTGACTGCTCAGTCAATGAATACCAAATGTTTCCTTATAGGGAAATACCAAATGTTTCCTTATAGCGAAATACTGTATCAAATATGATACAAATGGCCCTAGAGGGTTAAGTGGATTTCAGTCTGGCAGCAAAGTGCCTGTCTACGAATTGTTCCATCAGATATAAAAAATAATAGAAAGGGGTGTAAGGCAAGGATGTGTCTTTTCAACAGATCGATTTAACGTGACAATTCTGAGAGAACAAGAAGCCGTGCAAAGATTCAACTTTGGCGGCCACAGTCTGAACAATATAATATAGGCAGATGATATAGTGCTGATAGCAGACACGGAAAAATATACAAGCCATTCTACAGAAGGGAGTTAAAAAAAAAAAACGAAAAGAATAGATTAAACATAAACTATAAGAAAACTCAATGCATGGTCATCAGTAAAAAATAGGAGCCCAAAATGACAACTACAAGTCGGGGATACTGAAACGAAACCAAATACAGGAATTTAAATACCTAAGAAGTGTTCTAATAGAGGACGGCAGCTGTGACACTGAGACCCATATGCAAATTGCATGACCAAGCATGTATTCCAAAAGCTGAGAAACTGAGAAACATGAAAATTTTACTCGAAACAAAGAAGAGAGTACTGAATTATTATGGGATGTCCGTCTTTCAATATAGCATCGAATACTTGATAATATCATCAAAGATTAAGAAAATACTTAAAGCAACCAAATTATAGTTCTACAAAATGATGCTGAGGATACCGTAAACCGAGAATTTAAACAACGACGAGGTTTTGGAGAGGATGGAAACGAAAAAGAAAACTATTAATTAACATAAGGAAAAGACAACTGAAGTTTCTGGGATATGTACTGTAAAATGAGGGCTTGGAAAATCTGATACACACGATACAGATAGAGCAAAAGAAAGACAAGGGAAAGCAACGCATGCATCTTTGATGAGCTTGCTGGAGGTTGATCGAGAGTCTAGGACGAGTAACAACAAATAAATAGCTGATTCCAGAACAGCCTGAGTTGTTCTTATAGATCGTTGAGGACTACCCGAACGTATATTTGCAGGGACGTGTTCTGAAACCCGCGTCTCCAACCTAAGATTGGTTCGTCCTATGTAAACCACATCACAGCGGCATTTAGATTTATAAACAACAGAATCTTCCGAAAATAGGGCAACCTATCTTTAATAATGGAAGGAAACACAGGTCTTGTTTGAAAAACAACACGTAACTGTACTGAAAAATACCCGGACGAAACACACGCCGAAACCTTATCAGTTACCATTTGACATTTCCTACCAGGCCAAGGCAGTTTCAAATATAATGGACAGCAACTAGGTCCCTCAAATAATGGTTCTTTATAACGTCTGACTTTTCGCTCAATTACACGTTTCACTACATTAGTAGGATAACCGTTTGCCTCAAAAATACTTTGCAAGTGAAGAAGTTCACTGCTTAAACAGTCAGGAGAACAAATTTTAAGGGCACAGTGAACCAAAGTTTCAATCAGACCTATCTTACTGGACTTTGGAACAAACGAGTTCCAACTGGTATAGAAACCAGTAAAGGTAGGCTTACGAAAGGCAGAGGTAACGAAAACCCCGTCCCGGCACTGAACAAATGGGAGGCATCCGTCCTTCTCTACTACCATAGTAAATTGAAGGGAAGGATGTAGAGAATTTAACTGAGTCAGGAAACTTTCAGCATCTCCGGCGTCATTAAATATAGAGAATGTATCATCTACATATCGTAAATATACTAAGGGCTAATCAACTCTCTGAAACAATGAACGCTCAAAATAACCCACAAAAATGTCAGCAAGAACTGGACCCAAAGGACTGCCCATCGCAATTCATTCAGTTTGAACATACATTGTCCCATCAAAACTGAACTCGACTCCTTCAGTTGCTAACCGCATACATTCCAAAATTAAAACCTCAGGAATGACTGCGGTGCCTAAATTACCTCTGTGTACCATATCCGCACAAATGTTAATAGTTTAATGTAATACGAGACCATGAATTTGTCTCTAGAGGAAAATTCTAAGTTTCTAACGAAACTAGAGGAAGTGAAAGAGTCAGAAATATTACGTGAACAATGCGTCTGACACCGGTTGAAGAAGTTCTGCCAACCACTTTGCTAACTCATGTTTTATGGAGCCAACCATAGAAAAATCGGTGTAAGTGGGACTCCTTCCTTATGAACCTTAGTAAGGCCGTACATCCTAGGATGTTGCGATCCAACGGGCCTTATTCTGCTATAGATATCTTTAGAAATCAAATTGTCTTTGTTCAACAGCAATCGCCAACGTTGTGTTTTTGTTTCTATTTTGCTGGTATTGTCAAAAGTATCGGCAGGACCGATCTCTTTAAACTTAGAAGGATCATCCAAAATGATATGCATTTTATTTAGACAATCCTGTCTATTCAAAATGACAACACTAGAACCTTTATCCGGCTTGGCAATGTAAATGTCTTCCCGCAAACGTAAAGATTTAATAGTTTGGAAATGAATACCACACCAATCGAGATGATCTTTTTCACAACCTAGCGAAGAGTATTCAGTAGGTAACTCAAACAATTTGGCTTTGACCTCAGAACACTTTTCAGATGACCTGGGAACATGATGACTAATTTGAGCATATAATAACTCAAACTCTGAATAGATCTGTTCCCTATTAATCTTAGAAGGAGGGATTCAAAAGTCTAAGCCACGGGAGAGAATAGAAAGTTCAATCACACTGAGACTAATGTTTGAAAAATTAAATATATGTCGGTGCAAATCACCGTTAATGGAACCATACCTTCTAGTAATTAGGTGGTTCTAAATACTTACTGTTTCTGTCATTAGCAGATTTTTCCAGGCGTAATCCGCTACTAACCAAATAACGTGAGAAATGGAAATAGTCAAAAAAGCCCATTTCGGCTCGAATAACATTCAAAATTGAACGAAATGAGCGTAAACATTTGATTGAAAAGTCAAACAGCTTATCTAACTCATACCTAATTGACGAGTGTTCAAAAGAGGCCGCATTCGTTCTAATTCTGGTCAACCTTCTTCGTATAAATGAAGGAATAGCACCGCATGACAAACAAGATATAAGAAATGCTCGTTTAATTCTCAGATTATTGACCTTATGCCAAAAACGAACAGCCTGATTATTTCGCCAATGAAGTCTCTGGGGTACCGGCGACGAAGATATATACAAAAAAAGATTTGTACCCACAAAAAGAACTAATTACTTTGAACAAAATAGACGTCATTATACTAACCCAACCTGAGGAACCTTTTTTGCCAACACTTTTCAAAGGCTTACGTTGGATTTATTTTAGATGCTAAATACAGGACAAAGAAAACACCAAATGCTCACTTACAAAAATGGGTGGTGGGGGGAAGATGTAGCTCGTCTAAGAGTAAATTTTAATCAAATAATTAAAATGTAAGGGGGTGTAAACACACAACGGAACAATCAGAGGAGGAGGGGACGGTAGAGAAAGAAGAGATAGCTAACTGAGCTTAGAAGTGAGAGTCGGAAGCACATGAAAGAATGATCCAGGGATTCAAGAGAGGTCACCCTAGTTAGAGAGATGTGTTCGCTGAGATAAACACCAAGCCCATGCATATGGACATCGGAGTCCTTCCTGAAGAGGGGAAGATAACCAGGAACGTAAAACTCAGAAGAGAGGATAGAAGTGTCAAGGGTTCACAGAGAGCTATGATATCAGGTGAGTTACTTTGAAGGAATGATTCTACGCTGTAAAAGTTAGTGCGGATACCTCGAACGTTCGTGAAGAAAATGCAATTTGGGCGTTTTCTGATGTGCTGGTTTAGTTTTGCTATTTTGTTTGCTTGTATTGATAGTGATGTATTTAGAGACAGAGGTCTAGATTAAATTATTATTATTATTATTTCTTTTTTTATTATTTTTTTATCCTTTCTAGCAAACAGAATAGCGTAATGAAAAAGTTCACAAATCTTTCATTGAATTACTATTATTATTATTATGTTGTTTTTTTTTTAGTAATTTTTTAATCCTTTTTAACCAACTGCATAGCATAATGAAAAAAAAACACAAACTTAGTATATATATATATATATATATATATATATATATATATATATATATATACAAGCAGTATAGCCCGGCGTTGCTCGGGTGTAATGAAAGCTTTAAAACTAATCCTTGGTCCTGGAGCTCAGACTCAACCTATAGAATATTTGGAATAATAAAATAACTGCGACAATTTACCAATCGCACCTAATATATATATATATATATATATATATATATATATATATATATACAAGCAGTATAGCCCGGCGTTGCTCGGGTGTAATGAAAGCTTTAAAACTAATCCATTGTCCTGGAGCTCATACTCTTTGGACGTTGGCTCGAAAGACTAAAAAGCAATAGTTGTTTCCAGTTAAAGCGAAACCGTAGACTGAAAGAAAAATGAATGGATGTTAGTCAAATTTTGATTTCCTAGTATCGATATGGAATTTTCTGCACTATTGTAAGGACTGCAACCTTCAAACTTCTGAATATCGTTTCTTATGTCTTTGTCTATGAGTGTATGAAATTTGATTAAAATCGGACCACTCTTTCTATAACCCGATTTTTTCGATTAGCGATTTTCGATATTTATCGGGGGTACCTCGACAAAAACCTAGCTAAGAACACTCACAGACGCTTATCGTACAACTGTGTAAATTTTCAAGAAAATTGGTTCATCCGTTTCGGAGTCTATAGGTAACGGATACACACACACACACAGACACACACACAGACACACACACAGACAAAGATCCATTTATAAATAAGTTTAGATATATATATATACCAGTATGACATCTGATTTTTACAATAAGTCAATAAAAAATGATCTTCGAACTGATTGTGCTATGGATTAAATAGCAGGAAAATTGTGTTCTATAGCCTTGATTGGCAATGATTTTATCACAGAAAGAAATGGTAATCTACTACAGAAAAATCTTCTGCCTAGTCAGTCATGTATCGAAAGAGACATAATCGACCAAGCGTTGTATGGCACTTAACTGACTGGATTTCACACCACCAATGAATCCATAGCAAATAGAATTCTAATAGTTCTATTCTGAAAAGTGGATACCATCTGGTAATAGAAGAGAATGCGTAATAAAAAAACGTTGAGAGGATGTATATATATATATATATATATATATATATATATATATATATATATATATATATATAACTAACCTAGAGAGTCAACGAACCTACCAAGGTTTCACCAAATTGGATCTTCAGGGAAAGGAGCCAACTTTCCCTGAAGATCCAATTTGGTAAAACTTTGGTAGGTTCTTTGGCTCTCTAGGTTAGTTATTTACTTAGTTTTCTCTACTTACGTATTGAGCCCTTTTTGTTTTAGGTTACTCGTCTCGGATTTTTTTTTGGGGGGGGGGGGGCAACGTACTTTGATTGATGTTCGGGTGCTTAGCGCGTTCTTTTTTATTACCATTTTTTCCTTCCGCATATGTACTCGGAGGGTTTTTCGAAACGAGTATAGCGACAAGTTTACACACACACACACACACACACACACACACACACACACACACACACACATATATAGTGTATATTTATTGTTGTATAAAGATATTATACATGTTATGAAATTAATAAAATTAAAGATAAAGAAGAAAGAAGAAAGAAAGAAATCCAATCAGTGAATAAAAAAAAAATAAATAAATGCAATAAGTTAATAAATTAATTTTTGAGGGCTAAAGATGGAATCCAGACCAAAATAATTTCAAATTGGGATAAGCACTTGATTGATTCATTTATTGTTTTGTTTATCCATTTATACACGTGCTGATGTGAGAAAACACAGACTATTCAACACGCCAACATTTGATTTATTTGCTTTATTGGATTTACTTTAATTTATATTTTTTATTTCACTGATTTGATTTATTTCTTTATTCTTTATTCTTTATCTTTATTTTTATTTTAATTTTCTACTTACCTATTTAAAAAACAAGAATTCGGCATGTAAGGCCACAAATTTATTCGCCTGAAGAGAGTCAATTTTAGACTCGAAACACCTGTAGCGTCACAAATACCATTATGGACACTTAAAACATCATAATATGTATAATATCTTTATACAACAATAAATATAGACTTGAAACTAAACGTTCACGGCCTCTCACACTTTTTATTCGTTTCCAATTTCTCTTGTTGGAACAGCCCTATTTCCTTTTCTAATACACACACACACACACATATATATATATATATATATATATATATATATATATATATTAGAGCACTCTGTCTATTGGGCGGGTATAATGACAATATACACGCTAAAAAGTCTGCCTACTTCTACCGAACACCCATAGCCCAGAGGTAGAATCGCCGACTGACGCCAATTCGGTCGGGTTTCAATCCTGGGTTAAAAAGCAATCGGAGACTAACCGTACTGATGAGCTGTGATACAGCGAAGCAGATTTGTCTGCGGATGACTATATATATATATATATATATATATATATATATATATATATATACGAAAAAATCTATAGGTGAGCCACAACCTACCGCGGTTTCACCTTACGGATATTGTTCTTGTTCCGCTGGTTTTTTTTTTCTCCCCCATTATCCGACGACATATTACGCCGGATTCTAACGGATTTAGGTTCTGTTTGTTAACATTTTTTTCGAAGGTTTAGATTTGTGTAAACTTACAGAGTCTAGTTTATTATTATAGATATATATATTATATATATAAGAATATTTAATGTTATCTATGTAGACCAATTACGTGCCTCAATGTTCTGTCATTTCGAGTATAATTTGATGAGGTAATTCTTCTTCATACACATCCGTTTCTGTTTAAAATATTAGAAAAGCTAAAAAATGTCTGTTATTTGCCGTACGATATATATAATTTTTCTATTTTCTCGTAACTTACAATGTTTATTCTGACTTTGATGTATTAGGCACTAACTTTTACACATGTTCATGTTTGCTTCCACTTGAAATATTTCATAAATTTTCCCCTTACATATTTAAAGAAAATATAAAAATGAAATGAATCGAAGACACACACACACACACACACACACACACACACACACACACACACACACACATACATATATATATATATATATATATATATATATATATATATATATATAGTTACCAATGTAGTTATTTGCGAATATTGCTGAGTGATGAATTATCCTTCTTATATTCTAGAATATGAAAAATAATATATACCTTCCAATATATGAGATTTTTTGTTTTGTTAATCATTTCACCCCGAGCAAGGCTGAAACGACACTGATGTGCAGGGGGTTACATAAATGTAAAAAGATTAATTAGAAAAGAGTGAGGAGTACAAACTAGTTAGAAAGGAACAATAGAAAGCTGAGAAAGCAGGTGCTATGACAGATATGTAGGTGGAGAGAAAGGGAAGGTTATACAGGGGAGGGGAGAGAGCTAGAGTTCAGTGGTTAGTAGATGAGTATTGACTTTGCATTTAAATTTCTGGAGGTTGTAGCCGTCAGGAAAGCAAGAATACGGGAGCGAGTTCCACAGGCGGGAAGTGCGAGAGAAGAAGCTGCAGGAGTAGAATTGTCGTCTGCATTTGGCTAACCTGACTGTGAATGGGTGGGACCCAGTTGCCAGTCTGGTTGCACGAGTAAACACCTGTTGAAGAGGCATCAGTGACTTAAGCTCATCCGAGCAGAAGCCATGAAAGTATTTATAGTAGAGACAAAGGGAGGCCACATTTCGACGATGGGGAAGTGGCTGCAGTCGAGTCGCCAGATCAGTACCTATCACATTACAGACTCTCCTTTGGAGCTTGTCAAGAACACTGAGGAGAACGGCAGGGGCACCTGACCATAAATGGCAGCAGTACTCCATGCACGGACAGATGGTTGACTTGTATATATGCAGGATGGATTCAGGTGGAAAAAACATCCTGGATCGACATAGTGACCCAATCTTCTTAGCAGTAGATTTTGCTATGGATTCAATATAGTGGTTCCATTTGAGGTTTGAGGACAGGGTAATCCGAGGAGGCGTAGTGTATTACTCTCAGGGAGAATCACTTGGTCCATGCTTATGGGAGGCAGAAGAGGTTGCCTGTAATGGTTGACAGACAACAGCTTGGTCTTAGATGAATTGAAGTTGACAAGCCACTTCTTGCCCCAGTTCACCACAGAGTGTAGATCCCGCTCAAGGTCAGCAGCGAGATTATGTCTGTCCGCCACGACAGGTTTCCTACTGGAGCGGGAGTATATTGTAGTGTCATCTGCGTAGATGACTACTTGGGACTTGATCTCATCTGGGAGGTCGTTGATGAAAATAAGGAAGAGCGTCGGGCCCAGGATAGAGCCCTGTGGGACACCAGCATTCGTGCTGTAGGACGAAGAGGCACGACCATTCAGAACGACCTTCATTTTGCGGTTATATTATAGTAAAAGTTAATGGAATTAAGAAGGTAGTATCATTCTGTTTCCCGCGTCTCGCAGGGAATTTTAGATTATGAAAAATATTTGAAATTTCTCACCGAGTAAAAATATTTTCGACCGCATCACGCTTAAAAACAAGTTCTCCTACAATCACTGAGAATAAGCAACAACTAGCCTGGTCAGTACCTAGATAGATGCTGTCAGCTTGGATGTGCGGGTAGAGCAATGGCTAATTTTGTGAAATTATTATTCTAAAAACCGTTATATTTGCTAAACATGCAGAACACTCTTGGGAAAGTTAGGAATCCAACTCTTCCTCCCCAGCTATAGGTTCATTATTAAAATTGTATCACAAAAGCTTCTTGCTTCTAAGTATTTTCTGGCGATGAATAACCTGGAAAGAGTTAATAAGTCGTTGAAAGCGTATCAATCAATCAATGAAATTCTTTTCAGCTGTTGCGTTACCCATCGTTTCCCGCGCCTCGCAAATAATTTTAGATGTGTAAATTATCGGAAATTTCTCAATGGGTAATCAAATTAAAAAAAAAAAAAAAACTTAATTTACAATCATTGATTATTTGTGGACATATTTTCTTCCTGAGATTTCTCTACACCTTATAAGAATGATCTTAGAAGAATCGTAAAGAAAAGTGAAGACATTCTACGTAGAAAAGTCAGAACTGGAAAGCAAAACTACAAACAGTTGTACAGACTATACCAGAAGAAAAAAAGGAAAGCGCTTATAATCTTTAACATGAGGAAGTTACTTCAGAATTGTTCACAGCTCTCCACAACTTCTTGTCTCTTGTAACTATAAGCAGTTTTTACCATTCTCTTTGTCATCGCTCTGCTTATCATTCGGTAGATTGCGCGATATTTTTCTTTACCCTAGTTTTTACTTGGCTGTTAAGATTTCCAAGACTGCCTTCATCTTTTTGATCGACACATGTCTTTAAAAAAAACTTAATAGATATGAAAGGAAATAAAAAAAGTAATGGCAAAATGAAAACCAAATAAAAATGTGAATAAAATAGGTCATATAAAATCACATTCAACTTGGAAATATATAAATAATACATATATTAGTCATCCACATAAAAGCCTGTTTCACAGCACATCAGCGTGTCTAGACATCCACCTGATTCTGGTTGGGATCGAAACTCGGCTGATTTATTGTCAGTTAGAGTCCCTACTCCCTAAGCCATAGGCGCATGGAATTAGGGAGGTGAAATTTAAGCGGTGTATCGACACGACAGTCACCGGAAGAACGCAGTTCACTGCTGAGGAGTAACTCGTAAATCACAGAAGTGGTAGCTGCGTTTAAAATTTTTCTCTCTAGGATTTTCCTTTATATATATATATATATATATATATATATATATATATATGAAAAATAAATTGAATGAATTACAGATCAATTGGTGACAGAAAAGTGGTTCAAATGAACATTATTAATTCGTCTAATTATGATTTGCCTGATTCTGATAAGGTGGTCTTTTCCCAGGGTTTGGATTTTGTTGAGGTATTTAGCAACTTTGAAATTCTACTTTCTCAGTTCTCAAAACATCTACCTAACTCTGAGGAACAAATGCTTTGTCTGAAAGCTCGATTAAATGACCCATCATATTGTTTTGTTAATTCCACTATCGATTCTCTCAGGTTTTCTTTGATGAACCACTTTCAAACGGCTAAGCTGTTAAAAACTAAGACATATATTTATATTACCAGACCTGACAAAGGAGCTGGAGTAATAATATTAATTTACTCCGATTATGTCAGTAAAATGTTATGTATTTTAAATGATAACAGTAAATTCCGGACAATAGCAGACGTCAATTGATTACATAAAAAAATTGTTAGAATTTCAGAAAACAAATTTTATGATTAAAGAAATTTATAATAATATTGGTCCTGTAGGTTCCCAGCGTCATCGTATATATGGGTTACCAAAAGTTTACAAATGGAGCGTTTCCATTCTGTCTATGCTGGATTCAACCCAAAATAGTCTGGCTCAGTGGTGGGTTGAAGATCTTGAACCGGTGTTAGTATTCTATGCGGAGTATTGTGTGCCTGGCTCGTTTCACTTCGGGGAATATATGCGAAAATTGAAACCCCAACTCTAACATTGAGCATTTTGTATCGTTCGATATATCGAGTCTGTTCACAAATGTCTCAATTGACGAAACAATTGACATTTGTACCGACTTTTTGTATAGTGGCCCCACAAAGTCTCCATCCTTTTCTTTGTCGAGTTGATGGAGATGGTGATTAAGCCTGTATCTTTCAGCTTCAATAATTGCCTGTATCGACAAACACATGGAGTAGCTATGGGTATTACATTGGCTCCTCTCATAGCCAACATTTTTGTTGGCTTTCATGAGAAACAGCTTTGTGATAAGATTGATAAATCCTATTGTTACTTCTGCTGCATTGAAGATACTTTTATATAGTAGTAAGGCGGAAATGTTCTTTTCATATTTGAATAATTTCCATCCTGCGTTAAAACATACTATGGAGAACAAATATATTAAGAGAATACTAGGTTACCTTTCCTGGATGTTCTATTAGAAAGTGTTTCAGTTTCAGTTTCATTTAACGGCATATCAACACCTCTGTGGGTTGTTTAATGCCAAAAAGATTGGGTTTTAAGATATGTTTTAATGTTTAGTTATAGTGAGAAGGTAGATTTATTCAGGTTTTGATGAAAAAAAACTTTTTTTTCCATTTTCTTATTTTAGAAAATTGAAGGTGTCTTCTAGTTTTCTATTCAAAATGTATTGCTGGTAATAATTTATTTTCAAAAATGTGTTATTGTAATAATTTTTTTCTTCAAAAATGTATATTTTTCTATAAAAGTCTATTTTTATGTATATATTTCTACAAAAGTATATTTTAATAATTGTTTTGACCCCAGTTTTGGGGTTACCTATTTGCCCATAGTTGGGATCCTAACAGGTGCTACCACTTCGGGTCAGCGTGGACCTGGAAACAACAGCAATTAAGAGGTAATCCCATGCTTCTCAAAACCTCCCAATCTTGCTGCCCGATGCAGTTTACCGTCATACCCAGGACCATCTAGTAGAAAGAAGTTTTTGATTTCTTACTAGTGTTTATCGTAAACCCACTTTTCTATAGATTTTACTTAAGTTTAGATTATTTTGTTCCTAGAACCAGAAAAATTAATCTTATTAACTGCCTTAACCATCGGGCTCTGATGTTATGTACCAAGTGCAAAATCGATACTGAGTTAAAGCAAATTAAGCAACTATTTCTGAAGAATGGCTATCTCGAATGCATTATTGCATCTGCCATTGAACAAAGAATTGCTAAGATTAATGAGGCATACATCTATTGGCCATCTAAATGTCCTGTATATGTCAAATTACCGTGGATTGGTCCCCTTAGTCAGATATACGCCGATAAAATGTTTATTACCATTAAGCGTTGTTTTAATGCCGTTATGGTCCGGAGCATTTTTACAACTAGAGGAGCTTTCTCTACTCGCCGTAAGGATGTTTTGCTTGCTCATCAAGAGAAATTAAGTTGTATTCCAGCATAAGTGTCAATAGAAGGTTGACTAAGTGGGCAAAACAATCCTGAGGTTGGAAGTTAAAATCGCCCAACATGTCCCGGACCAAGTGCGTATTCGGTGACATCCGGATGTTCGCAGACTCATGCAATTGGCGAAGATTTATTAATTTCTGTTGCTTGGAGGACAAGTTAGTCTCCTGAATTTTTCTCTGTATTGCTCAGGGCACGGAACAGAGTCCACTTGGATATATTGGAGTCTGTTATTACTAATATGCAGAGATCTGCCCTGCGCATGCAACGAGATTTAAAACTTAAATTGGCCCTCTTTGTAGAAGCCATTACCTAAGGGAATATATTGGAGGCCATGTACATTAAATCCAAACAACCCACACTTAATAAAATCACTTTTAAATCCGGCCATAACATATTACATTGCATTTGAATACATGGTTCTGTTGCCATTTTGCGCTATCACGCGGTGTGACGTCATAGAACCGCATTGCAAATTTGAGAACTGCGTTTGTTATTTTTCGTAACTATTGCCGTTTCCTAGTGGAGTTTTATGTCAACACAAAATAAATCGTCGGTGATAGTGGATGTTATTGTGTTACCGTCTTGGTGACCTCTCTGAAGATGGCTCATGTGATCTGAAAGCTTAGAAACAAATTAATAATAATTATCCAAATGTTGGAGAATTTTTGTCTTTATTTTCAACTGAAATTAAAAGCAAAATACGACGTTTAGAACGGCTCATGATTAAACATAATAGACATTCATTGTCTCTTATATTTAACAGTATATGTTTAGAAAATTATTTGCTGCCTCGATACACTATATATATATATATATATATAATATTTGCGCATCAATCTCTCATTTGATTAAAATGACAGACAAGGTATGATGGGTAAGTCTTTTATGTAATTTACATGTGATCTTATGATTTTTTTTTCTTTTAAAGACACAAATTATATATAAATTATAAATTGTCCACGATTTTGTTTATCCGAGCATTTTCTGCTATACTCTTAGCCATTTTATTTAAGAGAACTCCGAACACTTCAGCTCGAAGTTCCCACAAGAAAATGGCCTTATGCCACATCCAGCCCCATTGGTGTGGCCGGAAGGTATCCAAAGTCCTGCGCGAACGTAATCTTGTCAGACTCTTTGCTTCTGGGCGGAGAGAAATCCAGATGAGGTTATATTGAAATCTCGTGTGCCGATAATTAAACAAGAGACCGACCCTGCCATATGCAAGGTCTGCCGGAATTCTTTGACTGAGTTTAATGACTCGGAAAATCCGACGTGAAAACCGACCTTCTGTCACATCCGAACTCAGTGGGAAGTTTTCTAAAAATATCCTAGTTTCTGCGTGAAATCTAAACTGTCAGTCAGGCTCTCTGTCTTTGGGGAGAAAATAACTCAGTCGGGGCTCGGTGTACGGACTGGGTCTCGGCTGAAAATGACAGACATGCTTTCTGCTTTTGGGTAGAATTCGAATTAGTCGAGGTTCAGTCTACAGACAGAGATTCAGCTGAGAAGAATTGATCGGTTTAGTACACAATTCCGCGTATCCTAGGCCTGTGAAAATTTTGACCTTTAACCCCAGTGTCCGCGATCGGATTTCCCAAAAAAGCACAATCTTTTGTCACATATCGTCTCACTGGAATAACTCAGGGTAAATCCCCAGAGTTCAGCGAGAACTCGCACTTGTCAATCACTCTCTCTCTCTCTCCTTTTCTTCGGTAAGAGAACGATTTACTCGGGGCTTTGTCTACAGACAGAGACTCCGCTCAGAAAGATCGACAAACTATCTGTCTTCTGGCAGCGTTCGACTCATTCGGTGCTCGGCATACGCACTGAGACACGTCAGACAAGCATAGTACTCGATCCCGTGTATGATAGGACTGAATAAATGTTGACTGTCATTTACCCACTGTGGTTCCCCAAATTACATCCAAACATGTGTTACATCCCGTATCAGTGAGGAGATTTTGGATATATAGCCAGAGTTCCAAGAGAGATCGCAGATGTCAAGATCTCTGTATTCGGACAAAGAGCGACTCAGTCGAAACTATGTCTACGGAAAGAGACTCAACGGAGAGAAGTAGACAACCACAGTACTCGACACTGCGTATGCGGGAACTGGGTACATTTTGAAACTTGGCCTGGGTGAACTTGCTCCGGTTACCCACATTAAACGCAAACTAGTGTCACTTCCCTTCTCAGTGAGAAAATTTGGGGTAAATATTTCGAAAAAAACTCGCAATTTTCTGCTCTCTGTCTTTGGTCAGAGTACAACTTAGTCAGCACTCGGTCTGCAGACGGAAGAATAGGTTTGGAAAGATAGGCTATTGGAACTACCTGATGTGTCGGTTGCCGGCACGGGGCAAATTTTGACCCTTAGCCTAATTAACCTTGTGTCACATTCTCTCTCAGTATGAAGACTTTGCGTAAATATCCAGAGTTCCGACAGACTTTTGATATATTATCTATTGATTGTTCGTTAGACTACTGCTGAATTAAGTCCAGACAATATTATAACCGTATGGAACCAGTTATAACAGGTGTTGATTCAACTTTTTCGCGTGTGATTATATATATATATATATATATATATATATATATATATATATATATATATATATAGATAGATAGATAGATAGATAGATAGATAGAATGTTGATTTTTATTCATTAATCCGACTAATTCTTATGATTGTAAAAGTTATTTTTAGTAGTTACCCATATTTAAGAAGATTTTCCTTTTATTTTAAAGAGGATATTTATTTTCATCTACCGGTCTGGATTTTCGAGCCATCTTCTTAAAGAAAGAATGTGCTCCACGGCAGCATAATTTTCTTGAATAAATATGGATATCCATTAAAATAACCCTTCTCTAAATTGACATCTGAGATGTTTCGTTCGAGAATTTCTGGAACACTATATGAACTAGTTTTGATTATTCGGTTCTTCTGAAAAATCTGGTTGGTTTTGCAAATGCTTCCATCATTAAAATCAATTGAAAACAAGTCTATATGTACTTGGGATATTTGGTTTTGTGATTTGAGTCTGTTAATTTTCATCGAAATCTAATTCTATCTCAAAATGTCTGTTATCTATCTAAGGCTATTAATTTTTATCAAAGTCTATTTCTATCTTAAAATGTCTCTTATCTATCTATCTATCTATCTATCTATCTAGAGCTATTAATTTTCATCGAAGTCTAATTCTATCTATCTATCTATCTATCTATCTATCTATCTATCTATCTATCTATCTATCTATCTCAGACTATTAATTTTCATCGAAGTCTAAATCTATCTAAGAAAATCTGTTATCTATCTATCTATCTATCTATCTATCTATCTCAGACTATTTATTTCTATTGAAGACTATTTCTATTGAAGGCTATTTCTATTTCAGAATGTCTGTTATCTATCTATCTATCTATCTATCTATCTATCTATCTATCTATCTATCTATCTATCTATCTGCCCACCTTTTTATGTTTTTCAATAAAACTATAAAATATTGCTATTTATTTTCAAGTATCGTTAAATTATAAGAGTCGACTATAAAAGTTGCCGGAATATTGCATTTCATGACGATTTGCTCATACTATGCCGTCGCTGATTTTATCCGGGAAGATATAAAATATCTTCATTTTCTATCTATAATATTGCTGGTAATTAAATGAGAAGAATTCTCGTTTTACTGAAACAATGGTTAATTTATTGCCATAATGTGCTTGAAAGCACATTTCACGCAATGAACACATAATGTGTCTTTCCAAAGCTCATGTTTGCTAAATGACCGTGCGTTCTTAACGCAAATGTGATAAACTGAAGCCACGATTAAAGAGATATGGTGCGAGAAAGATATGAGTTTCGGCATTTTAGTTTTTAATATTTAAAACAATTATTTTTCTTTTATTCATTTCCGGAACTCTGTGCTGTAAAATATAGAAAAACAAATGCAGAAATTAAGTCATATATTACAATTCATTCCGTTAAGTGCCATACGTGATACACGCTTGGGCGATCATGTGTCGGAAGAGACATGGCTGACTGGGCAGAAGATTATCCCGCAGTAGGTTACCTTTAGATTCTGCGATAGACTGGTTGCCGACCAAAGCTATAGAACCCAATCTGTCCTGATATTTAACTCATAGCTGTAAGACGAATAGATAGATTATATTACATTATTATATTAAGTATAATTAGTGGGGGATCAGTTTATTACTTCATAATAATAGAAAACCAATCCCCCACTTAATGCCCAGTAGAAGTTTTAATTATGTTTCCAACTATTATATTCAGTCAGTTAAGTGCCATACGTGATGCACGCTTGGGTGATCATGTCTCGAAAGAGACATGACTGACTGGGCAGAAGATTATGCCGCAGTAGGTTGCCATTGCTTTATGCAGTAGACTGGTTGCCATCCAAGGGTATAGAACTCAATCTGTCCTGTTATTTAACCCATAACAGGAGGGAAGAGACAGTTAATACCTTTCTCTTAGAGTATTTGCGCGTAAGTGAATGCAAGGATTTCAAGTGGAATTCGAACTCGGCTTCTCGATTTCTCGTTCCCTGCCGATAACCACTGCACCGCAACGCACCACAACTGCACCACAATGCATATTACAATTATGCTTTCAAAATGATGCCTTAGTATTTTATTTGGAACAGGTTTAAATTACTATGATTCAAAGAACAGAGATGAAGATAGTAATCCTGTAAGTGTAAATTTTCATCCAATGAAACTCTTGACTCACCTGGGGTGTCTCTGCTTGACTTTATACTTAGAAATGTGTCTCTGCTTACTTTTGCTTGTTTGTCATTTTGTCTTTCTAACTGTTCGTGATTATAACTAATATCCGTTGGATAGATTCGGATGAATCTATTAGGGATAATTAGCTTCGCGACTGTCATTAAATGATTAGATTATGGGTTCTATCCGGTATGGAATAAAATTTCTAGGTTATTTTTTCGATTTTCTTTTATCTACTCTTTTTGTACGTTTCACATGCCAAAGACTGAATTACCTCCCCTAGATTGCTTTACGTCATTATATTTTCAAAACATACTATTTTTCCATGAAAACTATATTATTTATTATATAAATTCAATATTATCGAGAAGCAAAAAAAAAAATGAAGTTTACATATCAAACGAAACTAGTAAAATACAAATTTGTGATAATAAAAAATTAAAAACAAATTCTACAATTTTTGCAGCCTAATTTATAATTTCACTTTACATTTTTTTTGTATTTTCTCTCTTGATGATAATGGTTAAGTTAATTTAATTTATCCTCATTTAATAATCATCTCTTACTAATCGCTGAGATGATGTTAACATCCAGTCTTTAAGAACTCAGGCGAACCATCTGATCTTTCTAACCATCGACCTATTAGTGTTCGGCAGCGGAATCAAACTGAAATAAGGCTAAGAAGAGTGCAGATTCGTCAAAGACACTGAAACAAGTATCGCGATATTTCTGACCAGAATGATATCAGAAAGAACAATACAAATGCAAAAGAACTATTTATTTTTATAGATCGTTTGATTTATTACGCCACAAAGATCTGTTGAAACTACTCAGAAATCTTGATATATTTGGAAAAGATATTAAAATAAAAAGAAGGACCTATATTTGCGGCAAACCGACTGCATATGGATAAAAAATGAGTTTGTCATTTATGCCAAAATAGAAGGTGGTTTAAGACAAAGATGTGTCTTCTCGCCGGACTTATTCAACCAACATTGCAAAACGATTCTAAAGAAAGCAGAACTCTTACCAGGATTCATTATTGACAGTTACACGCTTAAAAGCATGTAGTAAATGGAAGTGAGTAGAAAGTTTTAAATATGTATTGCAAGAAGAAAGATGCATACTTGCTTACTACAAGGATGAGCCCAAAGTGCGAGTAGCTAATCAGAGATACCAAAATCAAATATGTACAAATATTTTAACACATGCGAAGTAACTGAAGACGGAGTGTGTGACACTGAAATCCGAAGGTTTACTGATATTGTATTATTTGGTATGGTGCCCTATCTACAGGGAATGTACTCTTCCTCCTTCAATAAATACGAACCTGCGTGACTTCCGTAGTAGTAATAAGGCAGTCGAGAGGCAGCCGTGAAGCAGTCGAGACGCAGTGTAACTAGACAGTTCGGACGAACACTTCTCTCGGCTGACTACCAACACTCTTATTTGTATGTATGTTCTTTTATTCTAATCCACTAGTTCAACCCATCTTCTTGTTTTCCGTGTCTTTCTTCTTCGCTCTAAAAGGCCACAACAATCATAATCATTTTCATTGAACTTATGAGTAACAATATAGCTAAAGAAACATTATCACGAAACAAAGAGCCAGGAATAATCAATATATCTTTTCATATACTAAGGAGGTTATTTCTTTAGATGACTAGATCAACAAACAATCAAAAAAGAAGTCATTTCATGTGTGACAACATAATATTATTCAACGCTAATAATGGTACGAAGATGTGGAGAGCCATCACCGTGGACGTCCTGAAGAAGGAACAATGTTAATTCGAACTTGTCTTTTCGTTTCTAGTTCTGCTTTCTGTGCCGATATTCTTTACTCTAATTCGTACTTCTAAGTGTTTATTTGTGCATTAGTTAAGGATTGCGGCGAGGAACACTGTTTTTGGCGTCAATTCCCGTCTAGCGACAATAGATCCTGTATTACCAGTTTGGATCGGGGACGTTTTAATGAAAGATATAAGTTCGTTGACCCACGGCCGGTCCGACAATATCACACCGTGCCTTTAAGAGTAATTATATGTTATCAGAGATCTAATACAATAGTTTATACTGTCAGTCAGTTAAGTGCCATACGTGAAACACATTTGGGCGATCATGTCTCGAAAGAAACATGACTGACTGGGCAGAACATTATCCCTCAGTAGTTTGCCATTGCTTTCTGCGGTAGACCGGCTGCCAACCAAGGCTATAGAACCCAATCTGTCCTGCTATTTAACCCATAACTGGAAGGAATAGACGGATTAATACCTTTCTCAAGTGTATTTGCGCGTAAGTGAATGCAATGAATTCAGCTGGAATTCGAACTCGGCTCCCGGATTTCTCGTTCCGAGCCGATATCCACTGCACCACAACGCACATCCCAGACGAGTCAAGAAAGGTTATACATCAAGCTGGTATGACGGTGCATGCATCCCATTTCAAGTTCTCAGCTGAATGTTAGTTGGTTGGTTGTTTGGTTTTTATGGCATATCGACACCTCGGCGGGTCATTTATTGCCAACTAAATTTTATTTATTTATTGCTGGTAATACCTTTTCCTTTTCAACAATTTATTGTTGTTTTTTTATATAAGTTTTGTGTGTCCACTAATATTTTTCTTTTCGAGTATCAAGATTCATTGGGAGTTGTTTTTAAGTGCAGGGCCCCCAAGTCCTACCCTGTTATTTAACCCATAACTGAAGGGAAGGGACGGATTAATACCTTTTCCAAGGGTACCAGTGTTTAAGTAAATTCAGGGGATGCAACTGGAATTCGAACTCGGCTCACCGATTTCTCTTTTCGAACCGATATCCACTGAACCACAACGCACATCCGTCACTAAACGCTTACAGCACCTGGTATTCCCAAGCGGTCAACCATCTAAGTACTGACCAGGCTCAAAGTTGCTTAACTTCGGTGATCGAGGGAGAACCGGTGTATTCAACATGATATGGCCGTAAGCACGCACATTCGTCACTAAACGCTTACAGCACCTGGTATTCCCAAGTGGTCACCCATCTAAGTACTGACCAGGATCAGCTGAATGTTTTAGACTACTAAAATCGGTATTGAATAAGCAGGGAGTGTAACGGCTATTAGAATATCTGAGTCAGAATTTTTTTGGTCCCACGTTACAAAACCTAAGAGCCAGTCGAGCTAGGGAGTTACAGAATAAGAGGCGCAGTTTATGGGGATATATGGAGAAGGCGACATTTAAATCTAGGCTTGATCAATTAGTAGTAGGGAATCAACCTATTGGAAGTTCGTTCCGTATAGCAGCGGTTTTTATAAGAAGCTTCTCGAGTAAAACTTAGAGCCCCCACCCACCTTACGAATCTTACTTCTTGTAGATTAGAAATACTATTCTTTTTGTAGGAAATTTTGTTTTGTTAGCGGCATAAGACATTGTTACTGGGGCTATAATTTGTCTACCTATGAAAGCAGACGGGTTTTTCTTTTCGATCTTCAAGGAAAACCTAGTCACGGCTACCAGAGAATTTCTGCGACTACAACCTCCTTTACTGCAACCCCCTTGATTATCATGTGTGGGACACAAAACAACTTTGTAAACCGAAGATGAACTGAAGGCAAAGATTATGACACCAGTCTCTAACTTAATCAAGGAGACCGCCAAGAAGAATTAAAAGTGATTCCGATGTTGTTCGGTGACTGTGGTCAAAGCCAATGGCGATTTTATCGAAAAAAAAATTTTTTTTGTAATTCAATATATTTTTGTAAAATTTGGTAAATATATCTGCCAAAATGATACGTTAGTTTTATTTTCATTTATGTGTAATTTATACCAGGGTTTTTCAAACTTTTTGATTTACGAGCCCCTTGATTAAAAATTTATCCATAGCTGACACTTTCACCCTGAAAAAAAAAAAGGAAATTTGAACATCAAGCTCTTGCATGTGTAAAATAATATTTTTGTATAAATAACGTTGACATGTAATGGGCAAGCTTTTTAAAATATAAAATAGTGCAAGCATTTGTCATTTGATAACATTAATAAGTAAAAATAAATATCCAGACATTAAAAATTTATACTTTGAATTTCACATGATGTGTTAATCCACAGACCCCCTACCTTATCCTTGAGGACCCCCTGTGGTTCGCGGACCACAGTTTGAAAACCCCTGATTTAGACGACAATTTTTCCATCACAGGATTTTCGACGAGCAGTTAAAATATGTTGATTTACTAAATTAAATTTTTAATTGTTATATTATAGCCTCAAATAAGAAAGGAAAATTTTATGTTTGAAAGGGAAATTTTGATCAAAAGCAGAGTTGTGGAGCTGATATCTAAATTTTCAGGTTCAACTCCGGCTTTGACTTCAACATTTAAAAATTTCCGACTCAAGCTCTAGCTAGTAAGACAGTAACAATTGATATACCTTATTGAAATTGGGTCTTGCTCATTGCTATTCTTAGGCCATAATAGATGGCTCTGAATCAAATACCGTAGTGTGCACACTATTCATTTCTAATCACCACGCAATCCGCAATTCGCTTCATAAAATTACAGTGATATAAATTTTAAGACCATCGAACTGCAGCTAGTATTTTTTTTTTTTTTTTTTTTTGCACGGGATTAAAAAAATTAATTAAAAGATCTACTCAGTATAAGAGCCATTGTTGGCGATGTCCTTTCTACAAGGTGAACTTGATATTTTCTGTTCAGAAATAGAGACACAACTGTACAACTTTAGGTATGGCTGTCGTTTCCGTAGTAAAGTGTCTATCAATATCTTTAAAACATTTTAAAAATAGAGTAAACGTAATTTCTAACTGGCATGATGCGTTTTTGAATTAACTAAGATAATAATGAAAACTTGGGTTTCTAATAAAGGATATCATGAGTTTTAATTAAATTAATTTAATAATGAAAACTTGACATTGCAATAATTGTTATAACAATATTATCCATCTCACGTAGTCAGTAATAGAATTATCATCGCTGTACTTTGGAATGAGTCGTTGAATTCGAATTTTCCCAACAGAAAAAATGCTTCCCTTCTTTGTTTAGATATTATATATATATATATATATATATATATATATATATTAGAGAAAATTTTCAAAATTCAAAGGTGTCGGATGTACATTTCGACATAGGATCTCTAATAGAGACTCTACATCACGTCAGCGACATTGTTTTCCAAATGGCGAAGGCCCTGAGTTAGAGTGTAGAGGGGTTTTTGGTTAACAACGGTCACAAAGTGGAAAAGGACAGAGCTGGTAGTCGCGGGGTTACAGGGTGTTGAAATGGTATATTTAGGAAGGGGAGGAATAGGAGTTCATTTTTTATAAAGATAGACAACTAAATGAGTTAAATTACTTTTTAAAGTTAAGTTATATATATATATATATATGAAATAATGTCTTTGAAAAGTGGACGGGAAATTCCGCCTATGAACGAAAATGTGGAGTTGAGATTGTGAAGGTACTGTCAATCAGCTGACAACCTATTGCGCATATTAATTCTATCAATTCTCTATATTTGATATCGAGCACTTTCTTTTCTTCTATGTGCTATTTCCTTTCAAGAGGTAGGCGATCATGGCGTTACACGTCTCCCTATTCCCGGTTGCTCCAGCACGCTTTCTTTCTTTTACTCCAACTGTTATATATTCATAAATAATAAACACGTATATATATAAAAAATATATCAGTGCTATTTTTATTAATGACGATGGACCGTGTAGCCTAGGGAACAGAGAGTTGAGGGAGCACGCCTCTAATTGGGTTCGACGGGAGTGTAGCCTCTCTGCTTAGCTCTTCTAGCTTCTTCTTCGACTTCTGGTCTTGTCTGGCTCTCTGCCCAGACTGCCTGTCGAGCCTGACTCCTGTCGAGGCTGACTGGGACTCTTCTTCTGTCGACTTCTGTGTTTCGAGGTCTTTATATATCTTCCAAAACCGGAACTCGTTTTCTTCCGGGTTCTGCCTCGATCCGCGACGCCTACTCGACGCCCACGTAATTCTCAGAGTCACCTGTCTGTTTGCTCTGAGCTATTTCCGCTCTGCCGGAAATAGGGTCAAAATGACATCCGCTGCTTTCAATGACCGAAAACACCCACGCTTCATCAGCCTTCTTCGGGTGGGGCCAGATTATTATATTACACAACCAATCACCCCTCTGCTACCCACCTGCTCAGGCCCGTCGATGCTTTTCTCTGACTCTTTTTCCCTCTATCTAGCCTGTAAGTATCAGATTTTCTCAAACCCTCTTTCCTCATTACATATTCTAGGAAATTTACCTGTTTTTTCTTGATGCTCAGCACTAATTTTGTTTTGTTTTCATCCATTCCAAAACCTCATTATTGCTTTCGTGCTCGATCCATGATATGCTCAGCATCCTTCTGTAGAACCACATTTCAGTTGCTTCAAGTTTTTCTTTCATCTTTGATGACATTGTTCAGTAGACACTGCCATATTGAAGAACTGACATCACATAGCAATCAAGTACTCTCTTCCTTGTTTCTAGCGAAAATTGCCTGTCTCCTTATACTCTACTCAGCTTCTGGAATACGACCTTCGCCATGCCAATTCACAATTGAAGCTCTGTGACACCCCTTTTTATTTTCTTAGAACACTTTACATGTCTTTAAATTTCTGTACCTGCTTGATTCTAGTATCTCCCGCCTGTATTCGTTACTTTAGGCGGCTATTTCTGCTGATGACCATGCATTCAGTTTTCTTGTAGTATATTTGTATTCCTTTCTTTTAACTTTCTTCAGCTACCTTCTGTTGGACGTCTTGTAGTTTCCTTGCTTTGTCTGCTATTAGCACTGTATCATCTGCGTACCTTATGTTGTTCAGATTGCGGGCTCCGATAACAAATAATGGCATAATTTCTAGGGTCTTCAGAATACAGAGTCTCATTGTATGAGTTTTTCACTGACTTTCATCAATTTTGGTTTGACAGTTTTCCAAATCGTATATATATATATATATATATATATATATATATATATGTAATGTATGTATGTATGTTTGTGTGTGTGTGTGTGCGTATTAAAGGGTATGTTATTCGAAAACAAACATAAATGAGAAAAAATATTTTTTGACCATGCTGAAATATGTGAATGACCACGTACTACAAACGCACACTAAGATGAATTGATTTTCTATGCAACAATTGTTGACCACTCGGTATCCCCACCACCAATCAAAGTAAACATGACTTCAGGAGTGTCAATGCGTACCGCTCGGGATCCGCTTTCATTCTCCAGTTTATCGCTCCTGCCAGAAAGGACATAGTGAATGCCTCCAGCGGTGTCATGAGACGATCACTACACGGAACAAATGACGTTCTCTTGCATTGCTTGACGCGAGCGTGTTTTGCTTGCATGCAAGTGATGGTCGATATAAAGTTAGGTTTCAACGTCATCTAGTGTATTCGAAATCAGCACACACAGCTTACCTCAACAAACGCTCCTTACCCCGGGCATCATCATTTGGTGTCATGAATTTACTATTTCTTCTCCTGTACGATAGTTAATTAAGAAACGCTCAATTGTACAATACTCAGTCATAACATTGTTTAGTTATTTCCGCAGAAAGAAAATAGCATTCTGTTTCTGTAAATTGATGCCGGTCCTAACTATCTCGCACAGTTATTTATATTCTGCGGACTGTATACCACATCTTTATTGTTACAGTCACGACATTTCGGACGCATTCTCTGACTTTCTTCAGGTGATTGAAATTTTGAACCGAACCCTTTATTTCAATCAGAAGTAAATTGTTCTCATTCTATGAGCCATGCTACTTCCTTATGTTTTAGTTATCTCTATTTAATTAAACTCTCTAAGACTTTTTGTTCCAAATATAATATCACAATATTCAACATTTTCAACAGAATAATTTTTACAATCTATGTATTTACGCCATTTACTATTGTCCACATCTTTGTTGTTATTATCAAAAAGTTTAGACTGTTTTGCTCTCCGGCTTTTATAACGTGTATATCGATCTGTTTGACAACTGCGTATATTGATCTAGCTAACCTTCAAAGTGTTGCGAGCTGAACACTTTCATTAATTAAATTCTAGTATTTTAATTATTGTAGTATTCAACGTGTAATTATTCTATTATTTCTCTGTGTAAATAATGTTTTCTTGGAATATTAACTGGCGTAAGTATTACTGAATTCATAGTGATTCGATAATGCAGAATTATACAAATGTAGGTACCTCCACAAAATCGCTGAAAAAACAGCATAGTCAGAAGGGAAAAGGTCCCAAACTAAGTAAAAACAAAGTTCTATCGGCAAAAAGTTTATATTACCATTCAGAGGATAGAACAAAGCGTTTTTTAAATATTTGTAAAATCATTTAATTATTTCTAACACGTTCGAAATTGTTGTAGAAAGTTTTTTTTATTACGTCATTGCGATATACAAATTGCCGTTCTTTTATTCAGTAAACAAACGTAATTGTTATGCAATGCACTTTTTTGCCGTGAACGACACATTAATTTAGAAATTCTTGCATAAATCAAATAATGGTTGGATTTTGATGAAAACGTCAGGACTTATTTATAATTGAATTAAATCAATTTTGGTAAAAATATATTTTTTTAAGTATGTTACCATCCCCCCCCACCACCACCACCACCAATTAAATTCCAGAAATGTGTAACAGTTCGACTACGGGCCACTCTAAAATTAATATAAAAAAAATTCAGGAGTCAGTAGGGAATGCTGATTCACTGTTTTTTCTTCAGTAGTCCCCGTCTTTCGAAAAAGTAGGTCCGAATTGCGAAAAATGCAATAACTATGCCAATTTTTATGTGGATAAACTTCTGATTGCTTTTATGAATAATATAAATTAAGCATAACATAGTCTGAAAAGAACAAAAATATTCAATGACTAATTAATTTTTACAATAGTTATTTTCATTTTTTTAATTATATAAAAAATTATACATAAAAAGTTTAAAAATTATTGTTAAATTTCTTCCTCTAATGGGCCAGTTAGGTTATGTAATTAATGCATGAAGACTACAATTACTAATCGAAAATTTATTACACCCTTATATCACCCTTTTAACCTGTTCACCGGCAACTTATCTATATAGACAATGTGTTTTCAGTCGTCAGAAAAATAACCGGATCTCGATATGTAAAGTCAGAAATTTATTCGCCTGAAAAGAGTTAACTTTGGATTCGAAACACGTGTAGCGACACAAATATAATTATGAACACTTAATGTATTCTACAAAAGATAAATAATATTTACAATAATAACAACAATAATCTACACTTTAAACAAAAGGCTCATGGAATCTCACACATTTTTTCACCTGTGCTAATTTCTCTCGTTGGAACAGCCTCTTTTTCTGTGTTATATATATATATATATATATATATATATATATATATATATATATATATATATATGTGTGTGTGTGTGTGTGTGTGTGTGTGTGTGTGTGTGTGTGTTATAGCTATTCCGAAGTTTGTGAAGCCAAAGTTGCTGACAGTGTAATACTGATGGAACGGCATTTAAGACATTGTAATAAAGTGCTGTGCGTTGTGGTACAGTGGATATCGACTCGGAACGAGAAATCGGGGACCCGAGTTCGAATTCCAGTTTAATCCATTGCATTCACTTACGCGCAAATACCCTTGGGAAAGGTATTAATCCGTCTCTTCCCTCCAGTTATGGGTTAAATAGCAGGACAGATTGGGTTCTATAGCCTTGGTCGGCAACCAGTCTACCGCAGAAAGCAATGGCAACCTACTGCGGGATAATCTTCTGCCCAGTCAGTCATGTCTCTTTCGAGACATGATCGCCCAAGCGTGTATCACGTATGGCACTTCACTGACTGACTGAATAAAGTGCTCGATATCAAATATAGAGAGTTGATAGAATTAATATCCGGAAAAGTTGAACATATCGATGGGAATCCAAAAAGATGAATGGAATAAGTCAAGAACAAATAAGGAAAAAGAGTTTTTAATCTTAGATGTTTCATTTTTAACAAGCTTCCTCAGAAATTTATTCAAGACGAATGATTCAAGAAATCCACTTGACACGTGCATATCTCTTTACTGAATCATAAAGGCACACGGTCTCACATAATTTTTTCTCAACACATACGTTCATAACTGTTTTTCTCATTTTATTTACAAATAAGAAAAAGTTCATTCCATCACTTGTATACAATAGTTGTTACGTATTTTGAATGGAAGTGTATTTCGTCACTGTCATTCACACATACTAATGTTATCGACATATACACACACTTAGTTTGTCTATGGTTTGGATTCGCTTAACACACATTATTTCCGCTTACATATACTTACATTCATAATAAACATCTAATGTTTATTTTACACGTAGGCACACACACTTACACAAACAAGTTTTTTCTTCTACATTCATTATTCATTCATTGCTTTATCACACGTGACATTAACTGACCAATAAAAATATACATCAATCAACGTACTGTCTCTTGGATGTTTTAAATAATTTGTCTTAAATCTCTGAAAAAGCTTATTAAAAGTGAAACATGTTAGATTAAAGACACTTTCTTTCTAATTGTTCTTTAATTATTATATATATATATATATATATATATATATATATATATATTAGGGTAGGTTGATTTTCAATATTTTTGAATATCAAAAAGAATGACGTGGGGAACGTTGAGTATTGGTATGATAAGTACTGACACCAAAAAGTAGGTTTGTAACTTGCACCAATTTTTGAGCATTTAATTTAAAATATCGTCTAACATGTAGCACTTGAACATCCTTGTTTTTCATGCATTTAGATATGAAAGTGTTTAAGAAAATTATAATTTAAATCCAGAAAATGTTGTTAATTCATATTATTTAAATGAATTGAATAAAATATATAAAAAAGTAGTAATTAAAATGAAATAATAACATCCCACCCAACCCCAACAGCTCAGATAATCTTCATTATACTTCATTAATTGAGATAAGTCAGTAATAACATTGCAAGATATTGTAAAACAGTTATTTTTTTCTGTTTTCAATGAAACAAAAGCAAACAAGTATGAACTTTGCTAGGAACAAATTAAGGGATTATTTTCATATAAATTACCATTGTAATGTGAACACTCTAAAATTCTACTGGTTGTTAATAATGGGATTTTAAGTTTCTATTTTATATAATAATTGTAAAGCATAAAATTATAAAAGACATGACGAAAACATGAATGTTGTGAGAATAATAGCAATTTTTATTATTATATTATATCAAACTGCTCTACATAAGAGCCATTTGAAGTAAAGGAAGGCCTCATTTCATGGCATAACACGTTTGTAATGATGTGCCAATGCCTTGCTTCAGTTCCATAGACTGACTGGGAAGCTGAAGTTACTAAATTTACTGTCCTTTCGACACTTTGTGAGTGTCAAATCGGGTAACTTTTATTTTGTCCCACACATTGAAGACTCCAGAAGTTCATAATCAGAAAATTCTTCTGAGAATCCAGGCTCTGAAGCTCTATTTTGGGATAGGTCAATCAACTGAGACCAATGTGTTGCATCAAAATTTATCTTTGATATTTTGTTAACCTCTTTCCGGTTGACTTTCCACTCATGAAAAATAAAAAACTAAATCAAAATAAAAATTAACCTTGTCTTAATTTTTATAATGAAATTAGGATAGTACTTTAAAATGAAACTATAAATCGATGAAATCATTTTAATCAATATTATGTGAGTTATTTACTTAATGGCTAAAATTCTTTTGATAGCTTCTTCTCTCACTTCCAGTTGATCTGATTTCAGCATTGCATACAACATATTTTCTGGTAGGAGACCAAAAGCAGTATGTTGAATTTTTTTATTGCAATATCCTGCATTTAAGGTAGTAGTTCCTTCATTCTTTGCAGCATTTTGAAAATATACAATTGCTGGCTATGAAATGTATTGTTTCTTTTTATTTCAAACCAGCTAACTGCATACAATCCAACAATAAATTGGATAAGGCTTTGTAGTTTGGAAAACATCTTTTTAGGGGAAATGACTTGAGTCCACAAACACATTAGTATTGTGGCTAACGTCAACTATCTTGCCTGATTTCATGAAGGAAAGTCAACCCAATGCTGCCTGATTTCATGAAGGAAAGTCAACCCTAGATATGCTGCAAGGAAAATTGGGCCATTAAATCATTTATTAAATCTTTTTGACATGTTGATCAATAAATTTAGAACCTATTAAAAGAACTGTTTAACTTTTATCTTATTTATTTTATTTCTACTTTTAACTTTCCTTGGGGCGCACTTTCTCAACTGAACTTTACTCGCGGGGTGTTAATGGCGTTGAACTAACCGGGCACGGCGTATGTTAGCGAAATTTATATTTTTAAATAAACAATTTTGAAACGCATTTTGCTAACTTCTATATGGATTGCTGGGATGAGAAATTATTTAAACTCACAGTATTTTCCCACTGGGCAATAGCCTCGTGGTTAAAAGCGTTGATTCGTGAATTTTGCTAATTAGTAATTATGAGTTTAACCCGTGAACCTGACAGTGCGTACTCGGACTCAGTAGATACGGGAGAAAAATAGCAGAGCAATACTAAATAAGATCTAGACAATATATTCCGACTCGCATTTAGCTGAACGAGAACAATCTGTCCATGTTTTTTTTTGGTTTTTTTTAATCGTATCACCCCGAGCAAGGTGGTAACGCCACTGATATGCAGGGGTCTACGCAATAGGGAAAAGATTGGAAAAGAGAAAGCCGGAAACCACATCCTAAACAGGGAACAAGGGATGAGCCTCCTAACCTGTTCAATAGACGTGGGTGGAGTGTGAACCGGTTGATAGATAGATCTATCTACTCCAACTGAAAAAAAAAAACAAAGTGAGAAGATTGGAAGTGAGAAAGCCGGAAACCACATCCTAAACAGGGAACAAGGGATGAACCTCTTAACCTGTCCAACAGATAAAATATAGATAAAATAAAGTGATTCAGAACGCAATTCCTTGAAATTTGCAGGAAACCTAAAGAAGACAGGAGGTGGATAACGGCCGAAACTTTGTGATAAATATAAGAATGATAAAGAATATACTTAACGTGTAAATTATTTGAATAATATCTTGTTTTTGTAATTTCCAACATAAGCGTGAACTTATTTTGAAAATGCCTTGCCAGGGAAATTTGCGTACGAAACTGCTCGGGATTTGTGAATGTTTTCAGCAAAATCTTGAGTGTTTCAACGATTTTCGTTGTTTTCGAACAGTTGAGTGTGACGGATTATGAACTGTGGCCCAGCAACTAAGACTCGCCAAGCATTATTTCAGTATATTCTCCAGGATAGCCCTGTGAGTGTTGGATAAATACACAATGAGCTGAATCTTTCAACAGTGATTAAGAAGTCATCCTTGAAGATGAGCTTACTCTGAAATGCGTGGCCAGCCATTTTTACATAAGCCTATTTTGTCTATGTTCTACTGGCCATTCAGAGAAATTTGCGAGTAATTTTTGGAAGTGGATTATTGGTTGATTTCCTCATCAGCTTCATATAAATCGGTCTGCATAGATTTAAAGTTAGTGTCCAAAAGCTGGGAAATGACTGTCATCTAATGCGAGCCTTCTTTTTAAAAATACTCGCTAATCTGTTATTAATTTGCTTAATATAAAAAAAAAGGCAAATTATTCATGAAAAGCGTCACGTTTTTAAAACATTTTAAATCCAGGTAATCAATTTATTTTTTGATGAATGTAAAAGTAAAATGTTGGATGGAAAACTTATCTTGTCTAGACGCTTTTAGTACCATGTGTTCGAATCATTCAATTGATTCTACAAATAGGGGTCTTATCGATCTATTAATTATGAATTCTTTGAATGAAAACTAGGTTTTCATTTGCTTTGTTTATCGTCTTTTATTTGCTTTCATTTGGGTTCAAAAGGGGCTAAAATAACCAAAATGGATGTGATGCAGATTTTGTTTTTTTATTTTGTTTTCACATCAGTTAAGTAACGCCGGAATAAGTAAAAGCAGATCATTTACCTTTTTGATATTTTGAGAATGTTGATTGATTCTCTTTCTAAAAAATGATGGTCATTCTCAAATATTAAGTCGATTATTATGTGACTGAATTTATATAAGTATTGCTGCATGTCTGTTTTGAGTTTAGTGCATTATTGAATGTTGTCTTGTCTTTACCCTCTCTAATAATGGACCGTCAATTATTGGACATCAACATTCTTCCCGGAGGACATTTGTGGCGTCTTTCATGCGTATTAGAAATTCATAGAAATTCGTTACGTACCTTGCTCGCTGTTATCCTCCTGCCGATCTTACTATCTCATTATTCAACGAGTGTCACCTTATGTATTTGTCTCACACATTTCAGTAATGAAACCCGGTTTGAACTATTCCTATGGCCCGTATGCCAATGCGTTGATTGTTGAAAATACTGACTTGAGTAGATGATAGCAGGGTGCTTCAGGTTTAGGATTTATCTGAAAATCATACCCAAGGCAAATGACTGAAATTAGCCCGGGGTAAATATTCAGATGTAGTCGACGTTTATGCTTGCATGAAATAATATCATAATGATCCAGTCCTTGTTATAACGATAATACGCTATCTCACAGAATGTATAACTAAGTTCAGTTCGACATAAAGAAGAAACCCCAGAATGAAACTGTTGGTATTGAAGAAGTACAAAATATGTCAGAGATAGTGTCTAAGTGAACTATTTAAATTGCTAGACACTATAGTTTCCCGGGTTGATGGATATCTATATTTAAACGCTTCCAGTTTGAATGTCTATCTCCACTAGGTCTCTATTGCCACAGAATATGACGTTATTTCGGACTAACAGTATAGCCAGGCGTTGCTAGAGTGTAATGAAAGCTTTAAAGCTAATCCATGGTCCTGGAGCTCAGCATCTTTGGACGTTGGCACAAAATAATAAAAAGCAATAGTTGGTTCCAGTTAAAGCGAAACCGTATACAGAAAGAAAAATGAATGGATGTAAGTCAAATTTTGATTTCCTGGTATCAATATCAAATAAGTTTCTTTCCGTCGTAAACTGAATTTTGAAGGCTAAATAAGTCCTCTGAATAAATGGTATCATGGCTGAAACTAAGAATTACAATTATTCCTACTTAGAGCCAAACCGAAGCAAAAAATAAAATAAAAGGGCTGAAAAAATACAGATATACAGGCAGATTAACAGACAAACACACAAACATCTTGCCTTTTATTTATATATATATATATATATATATATATATATATATTATCAATTTTCTGCACTATTGTAAGAACTGCAGCCTTGAAATGTCTGAATATCGTTTCTTATGTTTTTGTCAATGAGTGTATCAAATTAAAATCGGATCACTCCTTCTATAACCCGATTTTTTCGATTATCGATTTTCGATATTTATCGGGGGTACCTCGACACAAAACCTAGATAAGAACACTCACATACATATAGTACAACTGTGTAAATTTTCAAGAAAATTGGTTCAGCCGGACCGGAGTCTATAGGTAACAGACACACAGACACACACACACACAGACAAAGTTCGATTTATAAATATGTTTAGATAAATCATAGATTAGTAAAAAGGAACTATTCCTTTTTAAATAAAAATCACATGATTGGAGATCGGGAGTGATTCGTAAATTCTCTTTGTATTTCTTTTATTTTCAGGAATTTCCTGAAGCCCAGTAAAGCATAGCTGGAAAGAAAATACATCTTTTGCTCTAATTGAATACTTGATTGGATTTCTGTCCGCTGTATTCTCTTACGTAGGTATATTATGTAGGCTGTATTAAAAATGGCATAAGTGATGCTTAGAAGGTTCAAGAGGTAATAAAAGAACAATGAAGAATACGAATTCTGTGGATGAAACATGACGAAAACAAATGAAAAAATCGATTCTAATCAAGTCTGGGCCTCGGTAAACCCTGAGTGTTAAGGAAGCACGGTGGAGAAAAAAAATTGGAGGGAATAGCAGGGTACTTTTCGGTTCTAAGAGATGGAATTCAAAATCTATTAGTTCCGTCCAGGGATTCACGTTTGTTTGATCTTTGAGATACTTGTTTGCTGTAATGTTTGAGTTTGTCTATTTGATTGTTTGCATCAGTTTTTATTTCTTTACTTGCTTTCCTTACTATATTTTTCTTTTATTTTCACTTTTTAAAAATTTTTTATGATCTTTCTTTTCTGTTTGACTTCGCTTTGTTCGTTCTTTTTCCTTTTTATATTTTCGGAACTGCCATTTTTTGTTAGATCGATACTTGCTTTATTTTCTTTATCTTTTATTTTCCGTTATTTCATTCTTTTCATTAGTTCGTTTTTCTTTATAAATTTCAGTCATTTTCATTCTTTTTTTTATAGATTTACTTTTCTCTTTTAATTTTGATTATTTGCATTTTCTTCATTCGGCTTTCTTTTCATCTTTTTTTTTTCAATTATCATTTATTTTTATTTGCTTTTCAATCTTATAATCATTGATGTTTTATTTTTACTATTGTTTTTTCTTATTGTTCTTTCATCTTCTATTTAGACTTACATTTCATTTTGTTTCTTTCGTTTTTCTTTTTTCGCTTAATTTGAATTTTCCTTCATTCGTTCATTGTTGTCTTTCCTTAATTTGATCTCGTTTTATAATCCTTAATGTTTAATCTTTTCATTTCCAACGTTCTTCCATGTTTTTATTTTCTTCCTTCTTGCTTTGTGTTTTTCTTCTTTGCATTCACATCTTCATGATTTCCTCTTCATTTGTCAGTTTCTGTTATTCAATCTTTATTTGCCTATTTTCAGATTTCCCTTCTTAACTGTTACATTCATTGTCGTCCTTTAAATCTCTTTTCCTTCACTGTTTCTTTATTAGTATTACCATTATTATTATTATTACTAACCTCCTTTCACATCCTTTTTGATCTCTCGCATTCTACATCTTTCTTTTCTTTCTCATTTGCATTTAAGCTTAACAGGCTTCCTTCAGTAAAACGCTCACGGAATCTATTCAATCCGAATTTACTCTTTACATTTCATCTTAACGGGTTCGCATTCCCAACCGACTTTTTTTTTCGTTTCCGCAATTATTTCCTTGGTATTTCTCTTCTAAAAGACTGACATCGCTCTTCTGAAACTTCTCGCTTTTGGACGTTAATAATTGCTGGCGAAATTTCCGCTTTTCTATTACCGGGAAAGTTGTTTCTACTTTTCGGCGAATGGACTGATGTTGAAGACCAGGTAAACGCGAGCTTTTAAATTAAGAATTTTGCCGCAAGCACCGTGCCTTTCTGTCTAGAGAGGATTAGCACATACGTTAATATTATTTGAATTTTATTTCTGTTTTCAATGGCAATGCGAAAACTATTCAATGTTGGCGTTAAGAGTATTGCTTTTATTCTTTTGTCACTCTTTAGGTAAAGCTAATTTGCATTTTAATTAAGGCATTAAAGTATTATCACAGTAATTATGCAGATTAGTATTTTCTGTATTGTACGGAATTTTAAGATTTTGATCTTTGTTCCTGCTTTTGCTTCCCTTACTTCAGGAAGAGAGTGAAGAAAGTAGAAAATACTGTTACTGACTTTTGGATGGTATTAAGCGGAATAACGGTGCTAAAATTGATGTTTTGGTGAAACACACCTATTCTATAAGGAATAGACTCTCCCACCTAATTTAAGTAAGAGTAGTATGAGGAACGAGGGTCAGTCGATGTTGGACGATAGTACTCGACAGTTAGTCGAATATGAAAGTAGTCAGCGACCTGGCAAGATTACACTGCGTAATACATATTTGATATATCCAGAAAAGGAATACAGTATAAAAAGATCAGTTGAAGAATGGAAATCCATACCAGGAATAAGAAATACAGATTTATTGTACTAAGGCACAATTAACAATAATACGCAAATAGGCGAGCCACGGGTTGGAGCGGAATCAACTATCTAATAGTGAATGCCTTCGCTAAGACTTTTTCCGTATTTACTAGCCTTCCCAGGCAAGGCCAGCTGTGACACATGGTCATTTTATAGTGGGTATTCCCGGCCATATAGCCGGGCCAAAAAATGTCTGTCTATTATTCCCCAGACGTGGTTCTACCCTTCGGCGGAACCACGACTGGGTTTGTGCTCTCTGCTCGGAAGCAGTGAGCGCCCTCTACCCGAAGGCAGAGTGCTGAGAGTGTCATAGAAAAGTCGGGCGAATGCCTAAGACCTCTTCTCTATTTACTAGCCTTCCCACGCAAGGCCAGATGTGACACATGGTCATTTTATAGTGGGTATTCCCGGCCATATAGCAGGGCCAAAAAATCTCTGTCTATTTTTCCCCAGTCGTGGTTCTACCCTTCGGCGGAACTACAACTGGGTTTGTGCTCTCTGCTCGGAAGCAGTGAGCGCCCTCTACCCAAAGTCAGAGGGCTGACAGTGTTATAGAAAAGTCAGGCGAATGCCTAAGACTTTTTGTATTTACTAGCCTTCCCACGCAAGGTCAGATGTGACACATGGTCATTTTATAGTGGGAATTCCCGGCCATATAGCCGGGCCAAAAAATCTCTGTCTATTTTTCCCCAGTCGTGATTCTACCCTTCGGCGGAACCACGACTGGGTTTGTGCTCTCTGCTCGGAAGCAGTGAGCGCCCTCTACCCGAAGGCAGAGTGCTGACAGTGTCATAGAAAAGTCGGGCGAATGCCTAAGACCTCTTCTCTATTTACTAGCCTTCCCACGCAAGGCCAGATGTGACACATGGTCATTTTCGGAGGTGGGTATTCCCGGCCATATAGCAGGGCCAAAAAATTCTGTCTATTTTTCCCCAGTCGTGGTTCTACCCTTCGGCGGAACTACAACTGGTTTGTGCCCCTCTGCTCGGAAGCAGTGAGCGCCCTCTACCCGAAGGCAGAGGTGACAGTGTCATAGAAAAGTCAGGCGAATGCCTAAGACCTTTTCTGTATTTACTAGCTTTCCACGCAAGGCCAGATGTGACACATGGTCATTTTATAGTGGGTATTACCGGCCATATAGCAGGGCCAAAAAATGTCTGTCTATTTTTCCCCAGTCGTGGTTCTACCTTCGGCGGAACCACGACTGGGTTTGTGCCTCTGCTCGGAAGCAAGAGCGCCCTCACCCGAAGGCAGAGTGCTGACAGTGTCATAGAAAAGTCAGGCGAATGCCTAAGACCTTTTCTGTATTTACTAGCTTTCCACGCAAGGCCAGATGTGACACATAGTCATTTTATAGTGGGTATTACCGGCCATATAGCAGGGCCAAAAAATGTCTGTCTATTTTTCCCCAGTCGTGGTTCTACCCTTCGGCGGAACCACGACTGGGTTTGTGCTCTCTGCTCGGAAGCAGTGAGCGCCCTCTACCCGAAAGTTGGAGAGAGCTGACAGTGTCATAGAAAAGTCAGGCGAATGCCTAAGAACTTTTCTGTATTTACTAGTCTTCCCACGCAAGGCCAGATGTGACACATGGTCACATAGTGGGTATTCCCGGCCATATAGCCGGGCATAAAATGTCTGTCTATTTTTCCCCAGTCGTGGTTCTACCCTTCGGCGGAACCACGACTGGGTTCGTGCTCACCCTCTGCTCGGAAGCAGAGAGCTGAGAGTGTCATAGAGCAGTCAAGCGAATGCCTAAGACCTTTTTGTATTTACTAGCCTTCCCGCAAGGCCAGATGTGACACATGGTCATTTTATAGTGGGTATTCCCGGCCATATAGCCGGGCCAAAAAATGTCTGTCTATTTTCCCCAGTCGTGGTTCTACCCTTCGGCGGAACCACGACTGGGTTTGTGCTCTCTGCTCGGAAACGGTGAGCGCCCTCTACCCAGAGAGCAGAGTGCTGAGAGTGTCATAGAAAAGTCGGGCGAATACCTAAGACCTCTTCTGTATTTACTAGCCTTCCCACGCAAGGCCAGATGTGACACATGGTCATTTTATAGTGGGTATTCCCGGCCATATAGCAGGGCCAAAAAATCTCTGTCTATTTTCCCCAGTCGTGGTTCTACCCTTCGGCGGAACTACAACTGGGTTTGTGCTCCTCTGCTCGGAGCGGTAGTGAGCGCCCTCTACCAGGCAGAGTGCTGACAGTGTCATAGAAAAGTCAGGCGAATGCCTAAGACCTTTTCTGTATTTACTAGCTTTCCACGCAAGGCCAGATGTGACACATGAGGTCATTTTATAGTGGGTATTACCGGCCATATAGCAGGGCCAAAAAATGTCTGTCTATTTTTCCCCAGTCGTGGTTCTACCCTTCGGCGGAACCACGACGGGTTTTTTGACTCTCTGCTCCGGAAACGGTGAGCGCCCTCTACCCGAAGTTGGAGAGAGCTGACAGTGTCATGAAAAAGTCAGGCGAATGCCTAAGAACTTTCTGTATTTGCAGATCTTCCCACACCAAGGCCAGATGTGACACATGGTCATTTTATAGTGGGTATTCCAGTATAGCCGGGCCATAAAATGTCTGTCTATTTTTCCCCAGTCGTGGTTCTACCCTTCGGCGGAACCACGACTGGGTTCGTGCTCTGCTCGGAAGCAGAGAGCTGAGAGTGTCATAGAGCAGTCAAGCGAATGCCTAAGACCTTTTTTGTATTTACTAGCCTTCCCACATAAAGGCCAGATGTGACACATGGTCATTTTATAGTGGGTATTCCCGGCCATATAGCCGGGCCAAAAAATGTCTGTCTATTTTCCCCCAGTCGTGGTTTCTACCCTTCGGCGGAACCACGACTGGGTTTTTGTGCTCTCTGCTTGGAAGCAGAGAGCGCCCTCTACCCGAAGGCAGAGGGCTGACAGTGTGTCATAGAGGAGTCAGGCGAATGCCTAAGACCTTTCTGTATTTACTAGCCTTCCCACGCAAGGCCAGCTGTGACACATGGTCATTTTATAGTGGGTATTCCCGGCCATATAGCCGGGCCAAAAAATGTCTGTCTATTTTTCCCCAGTCGTGGTTCTACCCTTCGGCGGAACCACGACTGGGTTTGTGCTCTCTGCTCGGAAGCAGAGAGCTGACAGTGTCATAGAGGAGTCAGGCGAATGCCTAAGACCTTTTGTATTTACTAGCCTTCCCACGCAAGGCCAGATGTGACACATGGTCATTTTATAGTGGGTATTCCCGGCTATATAGCCGGGCCAAAAAATGTCTGTCTATTTTTCCCCAGTCGTGATTCTACCCTTCGGCGGAACCACGACTGGGTTTGTGCTCTCTGCTCGGAAGCAGAGAGCTGACAGTGTCATAGAGGAGTCATGCGAATGCCTAAGACCTTTTCCATCGTCGTACTGCTCGTTACCGTCTTTTATAAAGTAGAGCATTCTATTCTCGAGGGACGACAGGATGTTCCTCTATAACAATATTATATCAAGTTCTTAACGTTTTGTGCGTCGAACCTATTAAGACCGACTTTAGCACAAATACTAGCCTCCACTGCAAAAATAACTCAATAGCAATTGGTAAAATACTGAAACAATTTTTGGTGCGCCGAGTTTATATAAGAGAATGAAGAAAAAGAGAGATAGGTTACAAGATGTGTCGTAGAATGGATTGGAGAAAGATATACTAGTGTAAAGAGAGGTGACGGAGAGTAGAGCCGAAACAAGTTACAAGGGTTGTCTATGAAAGGTTGGGCGTCAAAGAGATAAGAGATGGCATTTGACTTTCATTTAAAGATTGTAGCTCTCAGGCGAGCAATTATACGGAAGAGAGTCCCACAGGCAGGAAGTGCGAGAAAAAATGCCGAATGATTAGAAATTGCGGTTATATTTAATTGTTTTCACTGTAAAAGGGTGAGGCCGAGTTGCCCCTTTATTAGCTCGAATGAATTCGTGCAAACGGAGTATCAAGAGTCTAAGATCGTCGGAGCAAATGCCGTGAAAATATTTGTAGAAGAGACAAGGGAAAACCACATTGTCGATGAGAAAGTGACAAGTCAAGCGGCTAGCTCGGGATTGATAACATTGCAGATTCTCCTTGGGATTTTATTTAAAAAAAAACGAGGTGAATAGCAAGGGCGCCCAGCTCGAGGTGAATAGCAAGGGAGCCCAACCCGAGGTGAATAGCAAGGAAGCCCAACCCGAGGTGAATAGCAAGGGAGCCCAACCCGAGGTGAATAGCAAGGGAGCCCAACCCGAGGTGAATAGCAAGGAAGCCCAACCCGAGGTGAATAGCAAGGGCGCCCAGCTCGAGGTGAATAGCAAGGGAGCCCAACCCGAGGTGAATAGCAAGGAAGCCCAACCCGAGGTGAATAGCAAGGGAGCCCAACCCGAGGTGAATAGCAAGGGCGCCCAGCTCGAGGTGAATAGCAAGGGAGCCCAACCCGAGGTGAATAGCAAGGAAGCCCAACCCGAGGTGAATAGCAAGGGAGCCCAACCAGAGGTGAATAGCAAGGGAGCCCAACCCGAGGTGAATAGCAAGGGAGCCCAACCCGAGGTGAATAGCAAGGGAGCCCAACCCGAGGTGAATAGCAAGGGAGCCCAACCCGAGGTGAATAGCAAGGGAGCCCAACCAGATATACAATGAACAGGCGGATGGTAGAATTTTATATCTGTAAAATAGATTCAGACGAGAAAAACTACCTTGACTGACACAGTGACCCCACATTAGATTTAGCTATTGATTCAATGTAGTCGCTCAACTTTAGGTCGGTATAAGAGTTAGGCCGAGGAGGAGCAGTGTATTGCTTTCAGGTAGACTAGCGTGATACAGGCTACAGAGGTGGAGTAGGAGAGTTTGTGTCTATTGTGTTTGAAGAATAGTAGCTTTGTTTTGGAAACGATAAAATTTACGAGTCATTTCTTACCCCAGTCCACCACAGATTGGAGGTACTTTTAAGGTCAACAGCAAGGTTTGCTTTGTCAAACTCGGCAGATTTCTTATCGAGGCGGGAGTAAATGGTAGTGCCGTCTGCGTAAATGCCTACTTGGGATCTGATTACATCGGGAGATCGTTGATGAAGATATAAAGAAGCATAAGACTTAGAATAGAGTTTTGAGGGACACCTGCGTTCGTATGATAAGATCTGGACAGATGCCCGTTCAATACAACCTTCATTTGATAAGAACAATTGGATTAAATCAAAAAAGTGTCTAGTTATATCATAGACCTGTAGCTTGAGCAGAATGTTAGCCTGCTGGACTCTTTCAAATACTTTGGAGATATTCAGAGCTTCAATGTTCTTATCGAGAGCATGCTATATATACACTGTGATGGTTGTTAGCATATCAGCGGTAGATCTGCCGAAGCAGAAGTCATACAGTTTGTCGGAGAACAGGCTGTCAGCAGTGAGATGTTGAACCACCGCAGTATTGATAAAAGCCTTGGACACTTTACCAAAAATTAGTAGAAGGCTGATAGGGGCGATAATTAGAGGGTGTCTGAAAATTCCCCAGATTTCTTAAAACTGGAATCACAGGGGATGACTTTAAACCGGCAGGAAAGCAAGAAGCAGACAAGCAGTAATTGTAGAGTTTTGCGAGAATAGAGGAGAGTTCGTGGACACATTTCTTCGTGAGGATGTCTGGTATTCCGTAAACTCCACTCGCTTTATGGAGGTCAAGCTTTGACATTGTGTTAGAGATCAACAAGGGGGAAATATAAACGTTACTCTATACATCCTCAGTTCTAGGTTGGAAGTTGTTTGTGGATACTCTAGATAAAGCCAATGTGGATTTGGTAGAGAATCTGTGAGCAAAGGAAGGACTTGGCCTTGTCCGCTGTCGTTGTGAAAACCTAACATTCATTGATTAAAGGAGAGCTTGAAGGTTTGCTGTTGTATAGCACTCTTTTATATAGACGCCAGTAGTCGTTAGTCAAACTTACGGGATGCTATACGCTGCTTCATTCTATTAGCAAACAACAGACTAGCATCATTTACGACTCGATTACATTCATCGATATGCGCTGTGTATCGACTCGGAATGACAAATCGGGCTGCCGAGTTCGAATTCCAGTTGAATTCCTTTCATTCACTTTGCTCACAAGTACCCATCGGAAAGGTATTAATCCGTCGCTTCCCTCCAGTTATGGGTTAAATAACAGGACAGATTGGGTTCTATAGCCTTTGGCGGCAACCAGTCTACAGCAAAAATCAATCGTAACCTACTACGGGATAATCTTCACCCACGTCTGTCTCTTTCGAGACATGATCGCCTGGAGCGTGTACTACGTATGGAACTTAACCGACTGACTTACATTAATTGCGTGCAGCGCCAAATTGTCGCCGATTACCGTCAGACACATCACTCCGTTAAAGTCGGAAAAGTGGTTCCTGTGGGAAATGGCGGCTGAGCAAGCAGGAGAGAACCAAGGAGAAGAATTAAATTTTGAGTCAAAATTTATTTGATTGAATGAAAGCATCAATGCCGGCTTTCACATAAGAGGAGACCTTAGATGAATAATCTTTAACAGGGAGACTGAAAACTGTTCGGTGGGACATCACAAAGAAAGTCAAGGAACGCCTCTCATTCCACACTTTGATAGCAGTAGGATATTCTGCAGGTACGAAGAGGGGGAGTGAAATTAGATGTTAATGGAAATCAAAGCATGATCAGAGTTGCCAAGAGAGCAGAGCTGCATGGTATGGCAAGAGTCAGGGATAGAAGAGAAACAGTGATCAAGTGATTCCATGAGGGTTATTGTAGAAAAGCGTGTAGAAAACCACCAATTGCGTGAGAGATTGAATAATTGTAAAGTTCATGGTGCGGACACCAGCAAGATCTGTGACAGAGTTTACCAGACACTTGGCGTGTTGGGCATAAAAATCACTGAACACAAATATATTAGCTAACGCATAAGAGGAAATAACCTTGTCTATATTATTCAAAAGCAATATAGATTCTCAAGACCTCCACAGAAGGTTGCTGTGACAAAAAGGACTACAAATAAACAGCAAGAAAACTGAATGCATGGTTATCTGCAAAAAGAGTAAAGCCAAAATGTCAAATACAGGTGGGGGATACCAGAATCAATCAAGTACAAAAATTTAAAAAATTACAGGAAAAGTTCTAACTGGAGATGGAAAGTGCGACACCGAGATCCGAAGGCGATTTGGCATGGTAAAGGACACATTCCAGAAGCTGAGTAAAGTACTAAGTCACAGGAATATTTCACTAGAAACAAAGAAAAGAGTGCTAGATTGCTATGTGATGTCAGTCCTTCAATACGTCAGTGAATGCTGGACAATATCATCGAAAATGAGGAAAACGCTTGAAGCAGCGGAAATGTGGTTCTACAGAAGGATGCTGCAGATATTGTGAACCGAGCATGTGAGCAACGATGAGGTGTTGGAAAGAATGGCAACGAAAAGAAAATTAATAGTGAGCATCAGGAAGAGACAACTGAAATTCCTGGGACGTACAATGAGGAAGGAGGGCTTGGAGAACCTGATACTAACAGGCCAGATAGAGGGGAAAAAGACAGAGGAAAGCAGCGGATAACATATTTGAAGGACCGGATCAGGTGGATGACGAAACGTGGGTTGCGAGGTGTAACAGGAGAAAACATACTAAGAGTCAACAGGGATAGAAAGACGTGGAGAACCATGATCGCATACGTCCTGAAAGGACAGGGCGCATAGAAAAAAATAGATGCAATTGACGTTGTTAAATACGACGGCAATTGCCATCATCTATCTCGTTGAATCCCATCCATCTTTTATCCCAATTTCTATTTCCCCTATACCCAATATTTTTTCTCAAATAAAAGGGCTGAAAAAATACAGACATACAGGCAGATAAACAGACACACACACAAACATCTTGCCTTATATATATATATATATATATTATCAATTTTCTGTACCATTGTAAGAACTGCAACCTTGAAACTTCTGAATATCGTTTCTTATGTCTTTATCTATAAGTGCATCAAATTTGATTAAAATCAGACCACTCCTTCTATAGCCGGATTTTTTCGATTATCGATTTTCGATATTTATCGGGGGTACCTCGACACAAAACCTAGCTAAGAACACTCGCATACGCTTATAGTACAACTGTGTAAATTTTCAAGAAAGTCGGTTCAGCCGTTTCGCAATCTATAGGTAACGAACACACACACAGACACACACACAAAGTTCCATTTATAAATAAGTTTGGATAACAGGAAAGCAATGTACATTTGCCATATAAAAATTTAGGGCTATCCAATCCTGCGTAAGTCACAATTTGTTGTTGTTGGCACCCGCTCACATGCGAGCATCATGATCTTCATCTTTTGACCTATTGACTTTCTCTCCCCAAATAGCGTGCTATGATTCAATGACAGTTTGGCGAGGCCATTCGCGTGCATTTAATTTTGGTGGACCAGTTGCCCAACGGAGAAGCCCACACATTAAGCTAGATCCGCCTTCCTCGCGACTCAATCGGGATAATTCATCATACTGATTGGCCAAAGGAAAATATTTATTTAGCTGGTATGCATGAAATGTGTGTAACACACACACACACACACACACACACACACACACACACACACACACATATATATATATATATATATATATATATATTCTATATAGATATTATAGATATTATCCTATATCTATATCACGACTCGGTGCGCAATAGAATCTTCAAGTTCGTAATATGCACTTAAGTATATCATAGTGTAGGAAATTCCGAGTCGTGCTACAGACGTAAAACAATATGTATATTTATTAATATATATTTTATAGCGTTGTGGTACTGTGGGTATCGACTCGGAACGACAAATAATAATCAAAGGGGTTTGCAGTTCTGGGGAACTAGGTAACCAGACGTAAGTGTTGATGTTGTTTCAGAAATTGTCTGACATCAGTGATTTGGTTCTGATTGTGTGGGATGGCGCAGAGCATGGTTTCCAGACATACGTTCTTCCAGTAGGTACGCTCTTGAACAAGGAAAATACTACCTCCTCAACGCACTTGATTTTGGTCTCTGTCTTGCGCCTGAGGTCGTGTGGGATGATGAATGGAGAGAGAACGTCACCCTCGCAAGTGCTCACCATGATGTTGAACTCTTTTCGAATTCAATGCTCTCTCGTCAGCTTTGTTCCTTACACACTGAAACGTTCGTGTTGGAGCACTCGGCATGATGATCAATCAGTACAGCATGCCGTTTCCAAATTTCTGACGCTGTTAATTGCGTCATGATGCTCCTTTTCTCACAGACGCTGCCGAACAGCCCTCACTATACCGTGCAGAATATCAAAATCAATAAATGCGCATTGGCGAAATTAACATAGCGACAAATTACTCATCGTACCCTGTATGATAAAACCGTATATCTATATATTTCACATTCTAGATTATGACGATAACATCAAGATAAGCGTTAAAGCTGAAAAGAAAAAAAAATAATATTGATGTGAAAAACTACACAGATAAAAACAAATTACTCTTGACGATTCTTTCTATTATATTTTATTCATTATCTTCATGATTTACGTGCCGGATTTATCACAATTCGGTAAACTGGCAACTGAAGGTTTAAAACTGTATCATCTTCCTGTCAATCTATCATTCCACCATTTCGCGAATCTTCTAATCCTATTCTTTCATTCTTTATTCAGCAGTTAAAATGGCAGAAGTTTGAGAAAGATAATGTCATTGCGAAATTATTTTTTTCGGGCCGGGATTTTGTCTTAATTTTCCATCACTCACTGTTTTCTTTTCTTGTTGCGTTATTTATTTATTTATTTATTTATTTATTTATTTATTCAGATTATGCGCGCATCCAATCTGCCTCTTCATAATTTCCTTTCATACCGCTTTTTGGTTTTAGCCTTTTGCCCACACTGGTCACCTCAGTGAATATCTTTCTGTTATTAACGTTCAGATTGGGACTCGTTTAGGGTTTTCTGTCGTGACGACCCTTTGAACAAAGTTTTTAATCTCACTGTTTGCGCCTCTTAGGTTTCCTCCTGGTTAAAAACCAGAATTGATGCTTTCATTCTAGCAAAGAAATTCTTAATTAAATCTCGATTATCGCCTTGGTTTTCACTGGTATGCTCGGCTGAAATGACTTATTTAGGTTGTACAGGATTAATACGTCTAATTACGATAGATGTCCATTTGTTTCAGCCTTGCAAGAGTGTGCTAAATGATGCAAAGTTAATGTTTACTGATAGAATGAAACTACATATAGCATCTCACAATTCGGCATCTCGCAAATGTACTGAACAACAGTAAACCTTCAATTCATCCTCTATTCAATAAAGTTGATGTCTTCATGTTTATAGCATATAAGGTGAGATGTTTGCTCGAAAATTCTCTTCCAACTTCACAATTGATTGTATGGTGTATCCACACCAGTTTTCAACCTAGATTAAAGGCTCAACTTAGTGATATATACATAACCTCGTCTCAGGCCTCATTTTTTAATATAGTCCCCCATAAGACAAGCGGGAGGGATAAAATACCAGTCAACGGCCTAAAGAAATGTACCCCTGAGCTGACTCAAGTCCTCTCCAAACTTGACAACTATTGCCTTACTTATTCCTGTTTTCCTACTTGTTGTAAGTCCTCACCTGTAATTTCGGTAAAGTATTCGAAGTTCTAATCAATGATGAAATAGTTAAGCATCTCACTTCTCACAATATGGCTTCCGTTTATACAGGTTTACTGCTGATGTGCTAACAGCCATCACTGAATATGTATGACAATTTCTTGAAAATAATATATGAATCTCGAGCTGTTGTTCTACATATCTCGAAGGCATTGGGCACAGTTTGGCATACTGGCTTTCTGTGCATGCTCCAAACGGCGGTATTTCTGGAGGATTTTTTAATTTAATCCAATCTTTCCTATCAAACCCTGAAATGAAGTTCATATCCTGAAATGAAGTTCAAATCCTGAAATGAAGTTCAAATCCTGAAATGAAGTTCAATTTGAACGACCAAGATTCTGGTTTTTTTTCACACGAACTATTCTCGACCCTACGCTGTTTTTAGTCTTCATCAATGATATTTTTGATGCCATCTGTCATCTATGCAAATATAACCATTTGCTTCGGCTTCAATGGGAAAATCTGCCAATTATGACAATTAAACATGGCTGCTGCACTTAAAATTGACGTCCAATGAGGGAATAACTGGAGTAGGAAATGGCTTTTAATTTTAATGGCTCCAAAACAAAGCTGATCTCCTTTAATCACTATGGATAACTTTTCTCGCCAGCCATCAGTATGGCTGATGCAAGTCTCCTTTAGAGCCTCCTTGGCCTCACTTTTTCAACCGACTTGAAGTGGAACGAATATATCGGGTATAGAGCTTCATCTACTTCTCCGAAGTTTTGGTCCTGTACATTTATAAATCTACCATTCGTTCTTGCATTGAATACGGTTGCCATATCTGGTCGGGTGTTCTTGCTATTCCTCTTGAGGTTCTTGACAAAATTCAAAGGATCTTCAATGTATTCGGTCCTGACCCATCATCTTGACTTCAGTCACTTTCCCGCCGACGGAACGTGGCTTCCCTCTGTATTTTCTAAAATATTTTTATGGTAACTGCTCTGATGAGCTTTTTGCTTCTGGTTCCCCGTCCATGTAAATTAAACCGTGCTACTAAATTGGCATCTAGGACCCACGTTTTTAACATTGAAACAGTTAAATGCGATCGCAATTTTTACTGGAACTGTGGAACTCGCTTCTTTGATAGCTAAAATCTCCAAAAATGTAAATGCAAACACAATTCACATCTTCAGCCTTTTTAACACCATTTATCATATATCCTTTTATAATACACTCTGTACACTGTCTTTCCTCTCACTATAAACCTCTGCGCACTTGTGGGGCCCCGACTGATTTGCTTGGTAGGGAGGGTAAAATCAAATATGAATAAAATTTTCATAGTACTTCTTTCTGTCTTTCTTTTTTGTTTTCTTAGATATTTTTCTTTGCAATCATTACTAATTTACATTTTTATTCATTCAGTCTTTCATTCGTTCATTCTCTCTTATATATTTCCGTTATTCATACATTCATTCACTCTTTTTTCTTTTTCATGTTACTTTCTAATCTTGTTTCTTTCTTTCTTTTATTCTCTCTCTCATTCTTCTTTATCGTAAATGTTTCTTTCCTGTCTTTCTTTTTTGCTTTCTTAAAAATGTTTATTTCTTCTTTATATATTTCATCTTTTTCATATATATATATACGTATATATTTCTTTCTTGCTTGCTTTTATATATATATATATATATATTCTTTCGTCATGGCTTACGGCCACATCACGTTGAATACACCGGTTCTCGCTCGATCACCGAAGTTGAGCCTGGTTAGTATTTAGATGGGTGACTGCTTGGGAATACCAGGTGCTGTAAGCGTATAGTGATGGATGTGCGTTGTGATGCAGTGGATATCGGCTCAGAAAAAGAAATCGGTGAGCCGAGTTCGAATTCCAGTTGAATACACTGCATTCATTTAAGCACTGGTACCTTTGGGAAAGTTATTAATCCGTCCCTTCCCTCCAGTTATGGGTTAAATAACAGGGTAGGACTTGGGGACCCTGCCCTTAAAAACAAAAATCCCAATGAATCTTGATACTCGAAAAGACAAAATTACTACTAAACGCAAAACTTATATAAAAAACAACAATAAATTTTTGAAGAAAAAGGTATTACCACCAATAAATAAATAAATAAAACTTTAGTTGGCAATAAATGACCCACCGAGGTTGATGTGCCATAAAACAAAACAACCAACTAACATCATTTATTCATTCAGTTTTTCCGTTTCGATGTTCAAAATTTCTTACTTTCTTTTTCCTTTCCCATCGGCTTCTTTATTTCAAGTTTTCACTGTTTCTCTCTTGAAAGGTTTTACATGATTTGACGGCAAGACTAAAAAATCAAGTTTTAATTTGATTTAATAGCAAAGTGTGTTTTTGTACATATATCAATACAAGAATATAAAAGTATGTCACCTTTCAGACAAAGTTAATAGGTGAGGTTTTATTCAAAAAGAAATATCTATATAAATTTGGTTTATATGATTTTTGTAGAATCTTTTGTTTAAGTGTAAAAAGTACAAGATTATCTACTCTTACTCTCTACTATAATAAATTCCTTGTATATATATATATATATATATGTATAAATATATATATATAGTCATCCGCAGACAGATCTGTTTCGCTATATCACAGCTCATCAGTACAGTTAGACATCCGATTGCCTTTAACTTAGGATTGAAACCCGACCGAATTGGCGTCAGTCGGCAATTCTACCTCTGAGCTATAGAAGGAGGCATACATTTTAGCGTATCAAGTATTATACGCCAGTAGCCAGAGTGTTCTAATTCATTAAATTGTACATTAAAACATGTTCAATTTACAATCTACTACAAAGATTACATGTTTCGATTTTGAAAGAACAATGTTTCATCACGTAGTAAACGCTATTTTTGAAAAGAGATGGTAATTTTCTTCCTTATATTGGTAAAATTTTTGTGTGTGAAGTAAAAGGCTTAGAGAAAATGAGAAACCAGAATTGGAGGATGTCATAAAAAGAAACATAGAGGAATAAAAACAAAAGGAGGAAAACAGGAGAGAAGGAGAGAGAACTAAAGAGACATGATGAAAGGCTCAAAGAATATATATATATATATATATATATATATATATATATATATAACCCTCCTGTAACGCTCAGAGGTTTTGAATATTTTTTCTTATATCTTAAGAGACTCAAAAATATGTACATCAATATATATGTTGCCTTCATTTTAGACACTGTATTCATAAGACGGAATAGCGTTTTGGTGCAGTGAATATCGGCTCGGAACGAGAAATCAGAAAGCCGAGTTCGAATTCCAGTTCAATTTGTTGCATTCACTTTACGCACAAATACCCTTCGAAAAGGTACTAATCCGTCTCTTTTAACTCCAGCTATGGGCTAAATAGCAAGAAAGTTTCAGTTCTATAGCTTTTGATATCAACTAGTCTACCGCAGAAATTAATGACAACTTACTTCGGGAAAGTATTTTGCCCAGTCAATCATGATTCTTTCGAGACATGATCGCTTTAGCTTGTATCACGTATGCCATTTCACTGACTGATCGATATAAACGTGCCGTCATTTGTTACAGCAGGGGCCCCCACTCGTGTATAATAAATAATTATAAATCGTGTAAAATAAATGCGTTCTTTACCGTTAGTCTGTGTGATATACTACAAAACACACACGCACAAACACATACACAAACACGCAGACACACGCACAAACACGCACACATACACGCAAACACTTACACACAAGCACACAGACACACACACACACAGACAAACAGGCACACACGTAAGTATACACACATATATAAACACACACACACACATACGGACAAACAGGCACACAGAAACACACAAACACGCACACACCAACTCACACAAACACATACATACAAACAAACACGCACACACATAAGCACACACACATACATAAAAAGGCACACACACAAACATACATATGAGCACACACAAACACACAAACACGCACATACCAACTCACACAAACACACACACAAGCACACACACAAACACACACATACGGACAAACAGGCACACACATAAGCACACACACATACATAAAAAAACACAAATACACAAACACACACAAACATGCATATGAGCACACACAATCACACAAACACGCACACACCAACTCACACAAACACACTAACACGCACACAAACGCACACATACGGACAAACAGGCACTCACATAAGAATACACACACACACACACACGCACATATATACAGAAACACCCACGCGTACAAACACGCATACACATATATATATGCATATACATATACTGAGTATCACTGTCTCCTAGTATTATTCAATCCCTCTTCCAGACTCTTGTTAGTTTATTGTTCGTTCAACTCCCGCAAAGCCCATCTGTGGTTTACACTGCAATCATTCTACGCGGACCTTAGACAATGTGTTTGATTACGTTGAATTGTAATAGCAAAACGGTCGTCTTCTCTCAAAACATTCCGTCTAACTAATGCTATTGTGACCGTCTATTAACGATGCCTTATAAATTACCTGCCTTTTTTTTTGCTAACAATATCAAACCAAATACAATTATTTTTTAATCGAAATTTATAATTTTCCTTATGAAATCTTTCTAACGAAGAAAGCGTTACTGAAGATCAGTTGTGAACAAATTAGAAGCCACAGAAATATTGTCTTACACAACGATGCCTAGAATGCCATGGACTGAACATGTGAGTAACGAGGACATTTTAGGAAAATGAAAACAAAACTGATTCTTCTTCTTCGAATCAGAAAGAGACAGTTAAATTGCAAAATGAGAAAAACTAGCTTAGAGAATTTGACACACTCACAGGTCATACTCAAGTTAGAAGAGACAATGGAAAGATAGTAACACATCTAACAAACTTGAGTAAAATAATGGCAAAACTGGAGAGATATCGAAAACCCATAATCGCCCTTATCTTGAAGGGACGTAGAACATAGAAGAAGAAGGAAGGAAGGAAGGAAGGATTGGAAACTGGAGGAGGAGGAGAAAGTGGGAGAAGAGAAGAGGGAGGAGGAGTATGATAAGATGATGGCGGAGGAAATGGGAGAAGAATGCATTTCTTTAGGCTCTGTCTACGAAAATCAGTTCAAAGCAGGATCAAGGTTATGTAATTTTTCTTGCTACCTGCAAAACAATCTATTTTGAAAAAAAAAAAAAAACGAAGGCAATTTTGACTCTTGCATACGCGTACATTTCTTCATCAATGATTCATGCGTCAAAGTCCTAACCATTAGAGGCAGATATGAAATCGGCACATATTTTGGTTTGTACACGGGTCAGGGCAAAAATGTATGACAAATGTCTTAGGAAAAATTAATACAAAGAAAATATATTGAATAGGAGACGAACAGACCAAACGAGCTTGTGTAAATAGATGGGGAATCAATGGCTTGGTGCGAATATTAAGGAGATACATATGGCTAAAAGCTATAAAGAAAATGAAGTTATGGAGGGCCATCATCACTCACGTCCTTAATAATCACGTCACATTAAGCAATGCAAATTCGGATGCGATTTGTGCCAAGACAGAATGAAAAAATGACAGTTTCTGAGACACAAAATGAAGGAATATCCAAAAAATTGTCAGTCTAAGGTATTAAAAAAACACCAGTAACACGCCGAATAAACTTATATTTAAAGTATATATATATATTTCTCATTCACATACAAGCTTTTTTCGCTGTATCACCAGTTTGGCTACACATCTTCTTGCTTCTGGCTGGGATCGAAACTTGACCGATTTGATGACTCTACTCCCTAAGCCATACGCGCATCGAATGAGAGAGGAGAAATTTTAGCGTGTCATATATACGCGGTGTATACACACGCTAGTTACCTGAAGAACTCAATTCATTACTGAAAAATAACGCGTAAATGGCAGAAGAAGTAACTGTGTTTAAAATGTTCCTTTCCAGAGAACTCAATCCTAATGAGAGCATAATATATTTGTCATCCACACCCACATATATAGTACACATATATACCACACACACACACACACACACACACACACACACACACACACACACACACACACACATATATATATATATATATATATGAGTTAAAGGCAATCGGAGTCTAACCGTACTGATGAACTGTGATACAGCGAAACGTATCTGTCTGCGGATATATATATATATATATATATTTAGTATATCGAGGCAGCAAGTAATTTTCTAAGCATATGCTATTAAATATAAGAGACAATGAATGTCTATATTATGAGAATTTTTGTCTTTATTTTCAACTGAAATTAAAGCAAAAATACGACGTTTAGAACGGCTCATGATTAAACATAATAGACATTCATTGTCTCTTATATTTAATAGCATATATATATATATATATATATATATATATATACATATATATATACATATATATGGCACATCACTTTAAAAATCCTGGGCCAGCCTAATAAAACAACAACTTTTAGGCAAAATTCGACTTTATTCATCAACGTAGACTCCTTCTAGGAATACACTGATTCGAATGCTTCTCTAACAGTTCCATGCCTTTTTTTATAGAACACTTTGTTTTTGGCCTCAAAATAAACCTCAGTTATCGATATCACTTTTCATTGGAGTTAAATCTCTTTCTCTTAGGCATTCTTTTGAGGTCTGCAAACAACTAGTAGTTTCTGGGGGCCAGATCTGGAGAATAGGGTGGATGTGGTAGCAATTTGAAGTACAATTCATCTAATTTTGGCATCGTTGCGTTGACTTGATGAAAGATCAGTTTTCTCTTCTTCATTTGTGACCGTTTTTTGGCGATTTCTTCCTTCGAACGCATCAATAATTCTATAGAATATTCGCTCTTGAATTTGGGCATCTCAAAATACGGTGGCCAAAATCTTGGCTGCTGATGTTTGCGTCTTGATCGCGTTGGACAGTTTCACCTACCTCTTTCTTATCAGCTGGCTGCCGATTTGACTCTGGAGTGAAGTGGTGAATTCATGTTTCATTCATCCTCACATATTTACGCTAACATTTCTTGTTGCGTTAAAACGGCTGCAAACAACGCTCTGAATCGTTCATGGCGTTGTTTTTAGTATAAATGATAATAATAAAAACATTTTACTTTGCGACACAAAAGTTTTCATGTTCCAAAATTATAAATTGTACTACATCAAGCAATAGTTGGTAATCTGCTTTTTGACCAAGTACTAATCTTCGCCTGACCAAGTACAGTTCGTAGTAATTGAAACATGACAGCTTTTTCATAGCGATATAAAATGATTTTATTATGATTATTTAGAAGAAAAATATTATATATATATATATATATATATAGGGGATTATCGATATACACATTTTTATAAAATTATTCATATATATAATGAAGATTTTGAAAGAATATACATGACAGATTGAAAAAAACTGGATTGATTGACGTTGTTGCGACAAAATATGAGCACGAATGAGTGTCTGACAGTTTTAACATTCTGAACTGTTTAGTTTTTTTTTTATGTCTAGCGTGTATAGTCACAACATAAACAAATCCAATACAATGAAGTCCTAATGGAAGTAGCACATCAGAGAAATGTTTCTAATTTGTCATATATATATAAATGTGTTTTTTTTTTAATAAAATTAATATAGTTTACATTGCGACATGGAAATTTCTATGTTTTGAGATTTTTAACTCATCCCCAGTCAATGTTAGATTATTGTTGTGAAAATGATTTTCATTTGAATATAAGAAGGAATAAGTTTGTCATTTATAGATGTGGGAAGACAGAAAACTTTATGCATGTATGCAATTTAACTGAACAGAATGGAGATCCAATTTTATTTTTAAAAAGTTTATATTTTTGGGTAATACATGATTTTTTCTTTCAATCTTAACGGCAAATATATATATATATTATAAAGTATATTTTAGAACATTCAAAACAATTTTTTTAAAACATATATCCACTACAAATTGTACATTTTGTTTCGACATTAGACTTCCAATCTCTCATCAGGTGATGTGGAAAGGAATGGAAGACCTCTTTTCAATGTCGAAACAAAATGTACACTTTGTAGTGGATATATATTTAAAAAAATTGTACATATTCTAAAATATAATTTATAATAAATATTCACAGCTCTATATTATATATCGAGCACTGTTTTAAATTAATGTTTCGGATGTTAGAAATTTTTCTTCGTTCCTTATTCACTCGGATATATATATATATATATATATATATATATATATATATATATATAAATCATAATGATGACCCACATATGCTGTCTTAATATGTATAGGAAAAACTACTAAAATGTTGTAAGTTTCAAAATGTATTTTTTTGACAGTATTTATTTATTTCTATCATTATATATATATTATATTTCAGACCGGCCTCGGCCTTTCATCAGAAACAAATGATTTTAAAATTTAAACTAGAAGCGTTCGCTGCGAGAGCGTTCGTCGAAAGATGTTTACATCACGTGACGTCGAAAGCTATAGATTTTTTAATATTTGTAAATGTAAACCTATTTCTAATAATACTTTTAAATGTTGTTTTAAAAAAGATTTTTTTAAGTGTATCTAAACAATGTTTAACTATTGAAATATTTATAAAGATTCAAAACCCCTAAGTCCCTATTTAACCCTATCCTATATGTATTTAATTTTAAAATCCAGTATTTTTCTTTCTTTCTGCTTGAGTATGTAGAACTAAAATCGGAATCTATCAGTAAACATTTGCAGTTTTCTAATGTGTGTCCTTGATGATTGAAGTGTTCAGCTATGGGTGAATAAGGGTTGTTGTCATTTGTTTCTGATGAAAGGCCGAGGCCGGTCTGAAATATCAAATATATATATATAGTATATCGAGGCAGCAAGTAATTTTCTAAACATATTCTATTAAATATAAGAGACAATGAATGTCTATTATGTTTAATCATGAGCCGTTCTAAGCATCATATTCTGGCTTTAATTTCAGTTGAAAATAAAGACAAAAATTCTCTAACATTTGGATAATTTTTTATTAACTTGGTTCTAAGCTTCCGGTTCACGTGAGCCATCTTCAGAGAGCTTACAAGGACGTTAACACAAAAACATCCACCATCAGCGACGATTTTATTTCTGTTGACAGAAAACTTCTCTAATCAACGTCAACAGTTACTAAAAATAGCACACGCAGTTCGCAAATTTGCAATGCGGTTTTATGACGTCACACCACGTGAGAGTTGGAATTGATAACAGAACCATATATTTAAATGCAATGTAATGTGCTATGACCAGAGTTAAACGTGATTTTATTAAGTGTGGTTTGTTTGGATTTTTGTTGGATAATTTTTGTCTTTATTTTCAACTGAAATTAAAGCCAAAATATGATGCTTAGAACGGCTCATGATTATACATAACAGACATTCGTTGTCTCTTATATTTAACAGCATATGTTTAGAAAAAATATATAAATATGTATATATACTTATAAATATCAGCTTATACTTATATATATATATAAAAAAAACTTACATTCATTTACAAAAATCAATGTAAGTTTATATTTATATTTACAAAATTCTCCAACAGAAATATGCATCCATGCATACACACACACACACACACACACACACACACATATATGTATATGTGTGTGTGTGTGTGTGTGTGTGTATAAATATAGTTAATGAGTGCGATGGATAAATTGGCGTCCCAGTTGAGGAAACATTAATATTTTAAACTGACATTTTATTTTAACAGATACAGTTACCAATACTTACACAAAAATATTTTGAAGTACTAACAAGTAAATCTATTCAGTTGGCTTTTATTACGGTTTACAAACCATTTAGGAATCTCTTGCAAATCTTCTGAACTTTCTCTTTGTATAAGTCCCACACACAATAATCAAGATGGTTTCTGTCTGGGGAGTTCGGTAGCCAGATGTATGATATGCTCCCTGAAATTTTCTCACAGCCCTGACTCTTGCTTAATTGGTACCGTTCAGGGTCCCGTGGTCAGATATAAGATTTTCCAGCAGTCACCCTTTGCACCCAGGGCAGCATTAACTCCTCAAGACACTTGTTGTAGGTCTCCATGTTTTATCGCAGCTACTCACGAACAAATTTCGACATTCTTTTCTTATCAGAACCATCAGAGTTAAGCTATCCGAGATGTCACCATTAGATTCATTCAACCCTTTCCGAATTCTGTGTACTGTTCTCAGATTGGCAGAATTTGTTTTCTCTTTTACTTGACTTTTTCTGGATAAATTTGACCCATTCATTGTTGTATGAACTTGGTCTGACGAGCGGTTGATCCCACGAAATATCATATTACCTATGGATTTATAAAAACATCCAACTTTTATTCTTGATTATATATATATATATATATATATATATATATATATATAGCGAGAGAGAGAGAGAGAGAGAGAGAGAGCGACTACCGACCATAATTATTAGGCCACCCCACTGTTTTAAAAAGTTGATGTATTTCATACAATTTTTAGTATTTATTGCCAAGTGGATAATTGTAAAAGAAAATAGAAAGTTTTTTTTGTTATTATGACTTAGTGAAATTTTACAAGTCATCCAGGAAGCCTTTGCTTTGGCCAGCCAATAAGAAGAAGAGACTAGCATGGGGAAGAGGCCACAAAAACTGGACACCAGAACAGTTCATTTGATGCACATGTTATTGTGCAGTATTAAAAAAAGAACCATTTTATTTTTATTTAGAATTATCCACTTGGCAATAAAAACCAAAAATAGTATGAAATTCATCATTTCTTTTAAAAACTGGGGTGACCTAATAATTATAGCTGTAGTGTATATATCTGATATAAAATTAGTTTTAATGTATGCGATTTGCTGAACATTTTAAGTGTTTTTATTATTTTTCGAATTTTTCAAGACTTTTCGATTTCTTATAAAGGGATCTATTTACAAGAAAACTTCATAGTCAATTTTGTTTGTCTTTAGATATGATGCGTTTATTTTACATATAAAGAAACAACGAAATTACATTTCGTAGTAACAAAATATCGACATGCCTATGTATATAGACACTTGATCAATTTTCGCTTGAAACTATTTGTAATGTTTGCTTCGATATGTAAATGCGTAGGCGACACCAAAATTGCTACAAGCAACAGCCATTCTTAGCCACTAAAACGCCATTAACTCTAGAGAACCTTTTCCTGACAAATCCTCTTTGATTGATCCGTCACTGTCCAATTCCGACTACGATTTTACAAATCCAATGCTGGGGGCGGTGTTTGAAGACTTAATGAAGTCCAGTCAACAGAAAAATAGACTCTTTTTTACTGAGCTTTTTAGTTGAATATGGAATGCATTAGAAAAGAGTTTTGAGAAGCTGTCGACATCTGATGAGGTTCATTTGAAAATTATGTATATATTCGTTATATGCAAAAATATTATTGGCATTGTAAAATGCCCAGAAACATAGTGCGTAATACAAGAAATATTCAGAGTGGGCCTTACTTTCAGATATATATATTATGGATTAAACTGATTCTGTCTTCCTCTGAATATATAATCCGGCGGTCGAGTGTATAAAGAATAAGTGTCAAGAAATGCGGTTTGCCCTTACAGCCTGATCAGACCCATATAGTTGAAACCTTGGTAGTAAGTAAATGGTGAACATTTCCTTCTTTAAAATCGTGTCGAACTACAAGAAATGTTTTAGTGTGACGGGTTTGATGTTTTGATGTTTGCGTTGAGGTCACTACGCATGCTCAGCAAGAAAGAAAAGGGGTGCTGAGAATTTTAAATTCAATTTTTTTCAAACGAATATTTTGGTTTAGATGTATAGACGAATCAATTTCATTTAATTTCCTTCTGTTTTTCTTTAGTTTCCATTACTGTTGTTATTAAATATCCCACATTTTGATAGCATAAGATCTGTTAAGACGTTGTTATGTGACGTTTACCCTTCCCGGTCGCTATAATGGTAACCAATTTCCTCGGCTGATCAGTGGTTGATCACTTCGATCCACACTCGCCCCTGTCCCACATTCTGTTTGATTGATCAGAAGGTCAATTTGTTCATTGACCGCTGAAATTTGCTGTGTCGTGTGGTCCGTTGATAGGGTGAAAAGTCACATGAAATAATAACAAAAAATATATATATCTGCGGAAAAAAACTGAATGGTTATATAGGTGATTTCTCGGTACAACTCTATCGTATTATTTATCCATGCAAACAAAACTAATTCCAATCTGTGTCTACTATCAGATGTAATACTTTTTTTCTGATTTGGTGTCTTTGGTACATGTCTTAATTGGGAGGTTCTCCTCGGGCAGGTTGTCGCATGACAACACGCCTTTCTCGTCTTTCACGGCCGCTGGAACTGCTATAATCAATTTGGGTTTTCGTGTTTATAGACCCTAGCACAAAGGATTTTTTTGTTGGCGTTACTAGGTAATCTATCATTTTTTGAGAAAATGATTTCTCCTTTCTGATGGTTGTGGCTAGAGGAACTTTGTCGCATTACTGCCCCAACTTTCTCTTCTAGGTATCTTACACCACCGCCTGTTGGAGGGGTTGCAGAAATATTCTTTCTTTTTTTTAGAATGTTTGCTGTGCTCACCACTTTAAGCTATTCTCTCTCTAATTTGCATCCTTTACTACGCTTTTGAGGGTGCAGAACCCTCTCTCTTTCTCTCCTTGCCATTTTGTTAATCAGGACTTGTTATTTCAAATCCCGAAATATATATAACTCAAAATATCGTTTTATCTACTTAAAAACTGAAGAAACGGCTGATATCAGTTTTCTGTTTCCACTCTTTACAATTTTTTTTCAGGTGCGTTAAATTTCTACAATAACAAAGAACCCTGCTTATAGTACAAACTTATTGCCGAGTTGACCACACTTAGAGTCATTAACCAAATTTTATAATTTCTGATGTTGAATAAAAATGGCAACCTGTGTCTGATTTCCTAAATTCTCAAATCTCATGTTTTGATAGCCAGTTTTTTTGGACACTCGTCAGCCCAAAGATCACGGCTTCTCTTGGATTTTGTTTATCCGTTGAAAATTTCTCTTTATGCCTGGTTAATTTTGGGCAAGAAAAATCCTCACTTCTTTTGTCGGGATATCCATCGTGATATGTTTTGAAAAGCCACACTTTTTCTAGCAGTATATCTAACGTTTTATCCAACAATTCTTGCCTGTGTACCAGACACAGTGTAACTGTAAGTGTCCGAACGCAAATATTCTCACTTTTAATTAGAGTAGCTTTTTTATAAATCGAATTTATACTCCGTTTCATTACGTTGAGCAAGCAATGCATTAATTTTGTTAGTTTGTAAAATATCCCTTTTGTGTTCAAATTTTTTTTATTTAAATTCCTTGAGATTTCTCCTGAGTATAACTTGTGGCAATTATTCAAGAGATAGAGCAAAATTTTCTTCAACTTTCAGTATATGATTTAATTTTTTACTAGCAGTATAGCCCGGGGTTGCTCGGGTGTAATGAAAGCTTTATATACAATCCATGGTCCTGGAGCTCAGACACTGTGGACGTTGGCACGAAAGACTAAAAAGCAACAGTTGTTTCCAGTTAAAGCGAAACCGTAGACTGAACGGAAGATGAATGGATGTAAGTCAAATTTTGATTTCCTGGTATCAATATCAAATAAGTTTTTTTCGTCGTAAACTGAATTTTGAAGGCTAAATATGTCCTCTGAGTAAATGGTATCATGGCTGAGACTAGGAACTACAATTATACCTACTTAGTGCCAAACCCGAAGCAAAAACTAAAATAAAAGGGCCGAAAATACAGACATATAGGCATATAAACAGACATACACACAAATAACTTGCCTTTATATACATATATATATATATTATCGCTCTTCTGCACTATTGTAAGAACTGCAACCTTGAAACTTCTGAATATCGTTTCTTATGTCTTTGTCTATGAGTGCATCAATTTTTTTTAAAAATCGGACCACTTCTTTTATAACCCGATTTTTTCGATTATCGATTTTCGATATATATCGGGGGTACCTCGACACAAAACCTAGCTAAGAACACTCTCATACGCTTATAGTACAACTGTGTAAATTTTCAAGAAAGTCGGTTCAGCTGTTTCGGAGTCTATAGGTAATGGACACACACACACACACACACACACACACACACACACAGAAAGACACACACACACAAACATACAGACACACAGACAAAGTTCCATTTATAAATAAGTTTACATGAATTAATTAATTAATATTAATTAATATACAAGTAGTTGTAACTCATTTTGTGTCGATTCTATATAAATTCTTGGAAGGTAGAATATATTTTGATTCGTTGTTGATATATATATATATATATATATATATATATATATATATATATATATTACCGGTATATTGTAAGTTGGGTTAGATATGTGGCACGTGTATTGAAGTAATAGATAAATTATTTTACATGTATGTGTTTGAAATATTTTGTGATTAATAGTGTATGTGAACGTATCTATAGATACGCTTGTTTATTTAGGCGTATATTAGAGAGTAACGTTAGTAAATATATGCGTCTGAAACGTGAGTTTCAATGACTCAAGATAGAAGTTGTTGGATGGTTGGTTGGTTGGTTGTTTTGTTTAATGGCATATCAACCTCGGCGGGTCATTTATTGCCAACTAAATTTTATTTATTTTTTTGCAGATAATACTTTTTTCTTTCAACAATTTATTGTTGTTTTTATATAAGTTTTTGTGTCTAGTAATATTTTTTCTTTTCGAGGACCAAGTTTCGTTGGGATTTGTTTTTAAGGACAGGGTCCCCAAGTCCTACTCTGTTATTTAACCCATAACTGGAGGGAAGGGACGGATGAATACACTTCCCAAGAGTACCAGTGCTTAAGTGAATGCAGGGTATTCAACTGGAATTCGAACTCGGCTCACTGATTTCTCTTTCCGAGCCGATTTCCACTGCACCACAATGCTAATTGGTCACTAAATGCTTACAGCATATATTATTCCCAAGCGGTCACCCATCTAAGTACTGACCAGGCTCAACGTTGCTTAACTTCGGTGATCGAGCGACAATCGGTGTATTCAACGTGATATGGCCATAAGTCCACCAGAAATGACAACAGAATTTTCGCATACTCACACATGTACGCTTATATAAAATTATCAGTATAGCGCAGCGTCTAATGAAAGCTTTAAAACCAATCCATGGCCCTGGAGCTCAGACTCTTTAGACGTTGGCACGAAAGACTAAAAAGCAATAGTTGTTTCGAGTTAAAGTGAAACCGAAGGCTGAAAGAAAAATGAATGGATCAAATTTTGATTTTCTGGTATCGATATCAAATAAGTTTTTTCGTCGTAAACTGAATTTTGAAGGCTAAATAAATCCTCTGACTAAATGGTATCATGGCTGAGACTAAGAAATACAATTATATCTACTTAAATCCAAACTCGAAGCAAAAATTAAAATAAAAGGGCTGAAAAAATGCAGATATAGGCAGATAAACAGACACACACACAAACATCTTGCTTTATATATATATATATATATATATATATATTATCGATTTTTTGCACTATTGTAAGAACTGCAACCTTGAAAATTCTGAATATCGTTTCTTATGTCTTTGTCTATGAGTGTATCAAATTTGATTTAAATCGGACCACTCCTTCTATAACCTGATTTTTTCGATTATCGATTTTCGATATTTATCGGGGGTACCTCGACACAAAACCTAGCTAAGAACTCTCGCAGACTCTTATAGTACAACTGTGTAAATTTTCAAGAAAATGAGTACAGCCGTTTCGGTGTCTATAATTAACGGACACACACACACACACACACCTCACACAGAGACAAAGTTCCATTTATAAATAAAAATTCTCGCAACATCTCGCTACATTTTCAACGATTCAATTGGAAACGTTACAGACATTTCCTTCACACTTATACACTTTTATTATCTAACGTTATTATCTAACATTCACTTACAGATAAGCGTTTCTATATAAAAAGGCTCATGAAGCTTCACATATTTTACCATGTAAAATATTACTCAAATTTATATTTAAAAATTGTCCAGTACTTTAATACGTCTGCACTCATAGACACATATATTAACTAATATTACTGTCCAATATGCACTTAACCAGAATAGAGTTTCTATACAAGCATACACGTAGATTATTATACACAAAACTTTCCATGCACATACATTTGAAATAATTATCTACTAAATTGCTTTAATACACAACATACATATCTGACCAATAAGAATTAACCTTAAATCAATACATACCAGTATACTGTCTTTTTGGTTTTTATTTATCTCTCGGTCTCTGAAGAAGCTTTAATAAAAAAAGAAACGTCAGATTAAGAGACGTTTCTTATTTTCTTTTCATTTTATTCTTAACTTTTGTCGGATTCTGAGCCGTATATTCAACTCTCTCTCTATAAATTTTATTCATAATTTCTTAGCAAATTCATCGATAATCCATTATATATTATTCTATATGAATAAGTATATATCGGTATAAAGGCATGTAGAACTATGTATTAAAAAATAATCATATATTGCTTTAATAACATGAGCCCCATTTCTGACCGATAAGATCTAAAACCAAATCACAACATACACGTAAATTTGCTTTGCTTTTTCGATTTTCTCTCGGTTTCCGAAAAAGATTTAATAAAAAATGAAACATATGAGATTAAGAGATGTTTTCTATTTTCTTATTTTTTTTTTACTTTATTCTATCTTCATTTCAGATTACGTTTCATATATTTTACTCACAGATGTATAGGTATTTTATTCATATCCTCAAACAGAAAGAGGGTGATGTAATGTAATGTTTTAACTGAGTTGATAGTAATGTTATTATTGTGTCTTTAAAATACTTTCTCCTTAAAAGGTTATGTTCTTTTGTAGTTAGTCTACCATTAATGGAATCAAAGGTATGTCCTACCTGTGTCTGTTTCTTTTTTTTTTTTTTAGTGTTGTAAAAATACGATACAAACAAATGCGTGGTTAGTCCGAATGGTAAAGACTAAGGAACACACGATTAAATCAACAATAAGGTTTATTGTAATAGAGGTACAAATATTAAGAGTCCACACAATAGTCACTATGTACCAAAATGAAGCGTAGAGTACTTCCGTACGTTCCTGGTCGTTTTCCGGTCATCAGCTCGCTCGTAATTTACTGCGTGGTGTATTTATAATGGGGAAGAGTCAATTGGTAGGGAGAGACAGGTTCTTCCATTACAACATTTAGAAAAGGGCGTAAGACAAGAATGCGACTTTTCACCGGACCTATTCAGCTTGTACAGCGATAGTATTCTGTGGACTCTAGAAGTTATTCGAGGATTCGTCATCGCTGGTCACAATCTGAACAGCATAAGGTACGCAGATGATACGGTGTGAATTATAGACACTGAAAAGAAGATACAAAACCTCCTACAGAACGTAGCTGAAGAGAGTGAAGAGGAAGGACTACAAATAAACTGCAAGAAAACTGAATGCATGGTCATCAGCAAAAAGGGAAGCCAAAAATGCCAAAAACAGGTGGGGCATAATAAAATCATGCAGGTAGAAAAATTTAAATACCCGGAAAGCGTTCTAAACTAAGAGAATACGGAAAATGCAACACAGAGATCCGGAGGTGCATCAGTATGGCGATGAAAACATTCCGGAAGCTGAGTAGAGTATTAAGAGACAGGAAAATTTTGATAGAAACCAAGAAGAGAGTACTGGATTGCTATGTGATGTTAGTATGTCTATATGGCAGTGAATACTGGATAATCTCAACAGTGTTGAAGCTAAATCTTGAAGCAACTGAAATGTGGTTCTACAGAAGGATGCTGCTCATATCATGGATCGAACATGTGAGATGGAAAACCATGATCGCCTACGACATGAAAGAGCATGACACATAGAAAAAGAAGAGGAATGAGGTCTTGGAGAATCTGATATTCACAGAGAGAGAGAGAGAGAGAGAAGGAGGGAGAGAGGAGAAACGCGTGCCATGTTTGATGAGACTGATCAAGGGGATAGCAGATCAGGGTTAGAGAAAAATACCAAGATAAAGATGTTCAGGGCTACAAAGAACAGGAAGATATGGAGGGCCATATCACCTACGTATTCGTGGGACAGCAAACTAAAGAAAAAAACAGATTGTCGACGAGTAAGACAACTCGGGAGAAGGCAACTCTAAAAGCATAGAAATTAACAAATATCCAAGAAAAGGAAGTCAAAGAGAGCCATGATCACTTATATCATCAACTGGGACTTGACGTTCAAAAAATATTCTCAATACATGATTTGAATTGAATCTTAAATATCCGGGAACATGTTGCCACGGATGTTCCTCCAAGAGTCATCTATGAAAACTAGTAGCCTACTTTTAGAGAGAGAGAGAATCTTTACACTTTCGCATCTTCTGCTGCCCTTGGATTGAAGTTTGCGGTGGGGTACATTCTTTTCCTTTTCCATGAATGTTATTTCGCTTGCTTATTCATACATTACTTTTCTACATTGTTCCATTTTTTTTTTTTTTTTTTTTTGCGAGCAGCCACCGACATTTTGACTTCATATTTGGAGTTGTTTACACACGCGGGCAATGCTTCGTTTCTGGTTCAATGCCGGTGCGGCTATGTCGACCAACATAAATCAGCTATCTACTATGAAGACATATCTCGACTAATGTTGCTCTTACCATACAGTCTATAAATTCTCGGCCATTCTAGACAGAAAGATATTTGAATTAAAGAGAATAGCAATAATAACAATAATAATGATAAACAGAAAACCAGGTTCTAACAATATAGTCTAATGTAAACATAAAAAAACTGCATGTTGCATTAATAAACTTAGTTTGCTGCGCTTACGTTAAAATGTATCATTTATTTTCATTTTTGTAACTTCAGTACACATCTTGGCACGTCATATGTTTTGACTACTGAATATATATATATATATATATATATATATATATATATATATATATATTTTATAAGCGTTTCACCCCGAGCAAGGCATGTCACTGCCACTACTGCGCAGGGGCTACATAGAGTGGAGAAAAGATGATTAAATATAGGAAATATCAGAGGGTGGGTGATAGGCGGGTAGGGATACCGAGAATGGTTAAATATAGGAAATGTCAGAGGGTGGGTGATAAGCGGGTAAGGATACCGTGAATGAGGGTTGGGTAAATGAGAGTGTTCTGAGAATAATTGGGAGTTAGTGTGATAGGAGATGTCTATTGACCCTACATTTAAACACCTGGAGATTGTAGCTGTCGGGAAAGCAAACTTGTGGAAGGGAATTCCACAGGCGGGAAGCGCGAGAAAAGAAGTTGTTGGAGTAGAATTTTGGGTTATATCTTATTTGTTTAACTGTAAAAGGGTGGGGCCTAGTTGCTAGTCTAGTATCTCGTGTAAATTCGTGCTTAGCCGGCACCAGTGATCTAAGCTCATCGGGGCAGAAGCCATGAAATTACTTGTAGAAGAGGCACAGGGAAGCCACACACACACACACATATATATATATATATATATATATATATATAATATAATATAATTATATGGTTAAGTGGAAAATCCTAAAAGAAGCTAAAACATGTAAGTCCTTAAATGAACCATGTTCATTATGCTTATATGAAAAACTATTTATTATTATATCCCTTAAAAATAAAAATTTATTAAATAAACGTAATGAAATTAATGTCATATGTAGACATTGTAAATTATTCACATTAGAAAATGGATAAAACCTAAATTAAATAACATGCTCACCGACGAATTAGGTAAAAATAAAAATGAAAATAAAAATAAAGCCAAAGATAGAATAAGTTAGTTGTCTTTTTTTCAATAATCCCCCACTTTGTATCAGGATAATAAACTTTACAGTAAATTGATAAATGTAGCGAAAAAATAGCAGTTCGAAGTTTACTCGAAGGAAAGCAGACAAGAGAGGAATAGGGTCAAGGGAAAAAGAAAAAAAGAGGAGGAAAAATGTTGGTTAGCACGTAAATTCCTCGAGGTCAAACCCCTAAGTGAATCTCCATTCTGATTAGCCGAACACACGATTACACACCCAAAAACACCCACATACATTCACAGTAAACCGAAAGTATTTGTCATTTAAATGTAAATCGTCTGCACAACCATACCATCATTGCCTGATGATGAGAATTAATCTCGAAACATAGGAATTTCCATGTTGTAATGTAAAATTGACATAACCACATAATTATATTATATTATATTAAGCTCTATAATACTCATTATATTGAGCACTGTTCATAATAATATAAATGCCAGAGAACTCAAAATATAAAAAAAAATCCTTGAGTCCTCTTTACTTGGATATATATATATACATACACGCATACATGATTTAAATGTAGGATCAATAGACACCTCCTATCACACTAACTCCCAATTATTCTCAGAACACTCTCATCTACCCAACCCTCATTCTCGGTATCCCTACCCGCCTATCACCCACCCTCTGACATTTCCTATATTTAATCATCCTTTCTCCACACTATGTAGCCCCCTGCGCAGTAGTGGCAGTGACATGCCTTGCTCGGGGTGAAACGCTTATAAAAAAAAAAAATTGATTTTGTCGACTGCACAGAATAGTACATTTAGTTGGGCATCATCTGAGAAAAAAAAAACATTATGACGCAATTCACTCCGCCAGAAATTTGAAAACGGTATGCTGTACGGCTTGGAACTCGCACTGAAAGATCAAATACAAATATTTTAGAATATTAGGCAGATGACAGCGCTGAGGATTCTGAAATAGTTGGATGATATTGGCAGTCAAACATCATAGTGTTTGTCGGGGTCATTATTGATGGCGACTTTATGCTTCCATTCATTTTCCCCAGTGGCCTCCGGCACTGAGGCTCACGTCAAGAGCCTTGAGAAGATAGTGCTGTACTGTGTCAAGAGGGTGGCTGCTCGAAGATTCTATCTTTGGCAACAGGACTCTGCAACAATCCACGCAAGCAGGAAAAGACAGTCATGGATATCAGACAATTTCTCAGACTACGTCACCACATACATATGGCCACTTAACTCCCCAGGCAATAAACCACTTGATTATTACATGTTGGGGTAGTTAAGCGAGAGACCAATAAAACTCCTTGTAATATCAAAGATAAACTGAAGGCAAAGATTATGGCGGCATTTCATTAACTTAAACCAAAGAAGCTGTTCAGAAGAGTTGCAAGAGTATCGAGACAGCAAATAATTTTCTAAGCATATACTGTTAAATATCAGAGAAAATGAATGGCTATTATGTTTAATCATGAGCAGTTCTAAACGTCGCATTTTGGCTGTAATTTCAGTTGAAAATAAAGACAAATGTTGGAGAATTTTTGTCTTTATTATCAACTGAAATTATAGCCAAAATACGAAGTTTAGAACGGCTCATGATTAAACATAATAGACAATCATTGTCTCTTATATTTAACAATATATGTTTAGAACATTATATATATATATATATATATATATATATATTATTATTATTATTATTACTTTAGAATATGTACAAACTACTTCAAAATTGTATATTTTGTTACAATATGATAGCAAGCTAGCTGATGAGACATTGTTCTTTCAATGTAGAAACAAAATGTACAATTTTGTAGTAGTCTGTAGTTTGTACATGTTCTGAAGTAATAATTAATAATAAATATTTCTTGCTCCATTTTTATATAGAGCACTGATTTAAATTAATGTTTTGAACGTTACAATTATTTTCTTCTTAATCATTTGTATATATATATATATAATCATAGTGGTCATTTTTCTAGTAACTTGTTTGGAGAATATCATAATCAGGTTATTGATTTTATTTGAATCAGTTGTCATAGTACGATTATGTGATATATTTAAACTTGGTGATATGTTGTCAGTATCATAAAGCATGTTTAGAATTTAACAGGGTACTCATTGATCGTACACTTGTTACGTGACCGGTTACCAGAAACCCATTATAAACATGAACGTGATATTTTTTTAATTGATCTCATCCCATGCCAGGGAGTAAAAGCACAAAAACACAAGGGGTTATATAGTGGGGGGTGGAAATATTAAGAATAAGAGGGAGTAGAACAGAGTAATCAGGACAACAGTTGACATAGCTTTTAGATTTTTGCAGATTAAAGTTGGTTGGAAAGCATGTAATCGAAAAGGAAATTAAAAAGTGAATCAGGACTGGACTTTTCATAAATATATAAAGCACTAGCAGTATAGCCCGGCGTTGCTCGGGTGTAATTAAAGCTTTAAAACTAATCCATGGTCCTGGTCTTTGGACGTTGGCACGAAAGACTAAAAAAGCAATAGTTGTTTCCAGTTAAAGCGAAACCGTAGACTGAAAGAAAAATGAATAGATGTAAGTCAAATTGCTGGATATAAAGAGGGAGATCAGTTCTATATTACAATCAATACATAAACTGAACCCTCACTTTGTGACCACCGTTTATACAATTACAATGACATTCCAAGGCATTTTACACTCATATTAATAAGACTAGCAGTATAGCCCGGCGTTGCTCGGGTGTAATGAAAGCTTTATATACAATCCATGGTCCTGGAGCTCAGACTCTTTGGACGTTGGCACGAAAGACTAAAAAGCAATAGTTGCTTCCAGTTAAAGCGAAAGTTTTTTCGTCGTAAAACTGAATTTTGAAGGCTAAATAAGTCATCTGAGTAAAAGGTATCATGGCTGAGACTAAGAACTGCAATTATACCTACTTAGAGCCAAACCCAACGCAAAAACTAAAATAAAGGGACTGAAAAAATGCAGACATACAGGCAGATAAACAAACACACACACAAAGATCTTGCCTTTTGTATATATATATTATCGATTTTCTGCACTCTTGTAAGAACTGCAACCTTGAAACTTCTGAATATCGTTTCTTTTGTCTTCTTCTATGAGTGTATCAAATTTGATTAAAATCGGACCACTCCTTCTATAACCCGATTTATTCGATTATCGATATTTATCGGGGATACCTCGACACAAAACCTAGCTAAGAACACTAGCATACGCTTAGAGTACAACTGTGTAAATTTTCAAGAAAATCGGTTCAGCCGTTTTGGAGTCTATAGTTAACGGACACACACACAGACACACACATGCACACCCACACACAGAAAAAAAATCCATTTATAAATAAGTTTCGATCTTGTCCTGATGCGTTTTTCGACTAACGAGAAAAATTTTCTTCTCTTCTATATAATTTTTATATAGGTTCGAGTTCTACAAGTGAACATATATATTTTTCTCTCATAAGATTTCTCGAATATCCAGGCCCATAGACGAAAATAAATAAATAATCGGGGCGTCTGCTTAAATACGAGAATCCAGTAAAAAATGTAACGTTTAATTAATAAAAACCTGTCGGATCAATAAATAGAAAATTTATCCCTTTCTTCATATATATATAATTATCCTACCACTGTATGTACAGTTTACTCTTTTGGAATCTTCTATATCCACCCTGCATGCTTATATATATATATATATATATATATATATATATATATATGTAATGAATTATTTTGAACATTATTTTATTTTACGTATACTCGTATTTAAGTAGAAATTCTGTTTTTAATTAAACAGTATTTTTATATTTATATATACCGGCCTGATTATTTACGATAAATTTTTATTATGAAAATGTGTGCAGGATTCGACCCTGCGACCCCTATTACATAGGGGAAGCATTTAGCGCATATCATTATACGCGCCCAATAGCTAGAGCGCTGTAATTCATTTCATTGAATGAGCGATATATATATATATATATTGTCATCCGCAGACAGATCGCTCTATCACAGCTCATCAGTACGGTTAGACTCCGATTGTTCCCTAACCCAGGCTCGAAACCCGACCGAATTGGCGGCAGTCGACTAGTCTACCCCTATATATACGATTTGAACATAGGAATCAGAATACGAGAGCAATAAAATAAATAAAAAACAAGTAAGAAAAAAGACTTTCAAATTAAACAAGATTATTTAGAGATTATTTAAAGAGGAATGTTTCGTCATTAAAGATTGATCTTTAAGATTCTCTGAAGGAGTTCGTTAAAACGAAACATATTAGATTAGACACATTTTTCCTACTTGGTCTTATTCTATTCATTATATATATATATATATATATATATATATATATATATATATATTACAGTAATTAACGAAAATTAACGAAATTGTCTTTAAACAACAGACAATTTGAAATTAATTGTTTGAACATTATTTTTTATCAATACTCGTATTTAAATAGATATTCTGTTCATAATCCAACAGTAAGACGCGCCAGATCAATTGGAAGCTTCTCCTATATGGATACGTATCGCAGATTCAAATCATACCGAATGACATATTTTCGTAACAAAAATTTATCGCAAATAATCAGACCGGTAGAAATACTGTTTGATTTTAAACAGAATATCTACGTAAATACGAGTATCGATCAAAATAATGTTCAAACAAATCATTTCATATATATATATATATATATACCTAATTTTATTACGTCATCTTTTCTCCTCCATGTTAAGCATTCAATCACAAAAGAATGGATGGAAAAAAGATATGACAACAGTGAGTAGAATCGCTTCCATGCGTGTCTGTGTGCATATATATACATATATATATATATATATATATATATATATATATATATATATATATATATTGTGTGTGTGTGTGTATTTTGGCAGCATTTTTTGATTAATACAGGTTTCGTTAAATGTTAATTGGACTAAAAACCACGCCACCACCATTTCATCACCGTCTGCGGTCATCCGCCACGTTAAAAATGGACTTGTCTCTTTGATTTAATTCTCTTTGATTTTTCCACTTTGTTAATAACTTAAATATTCTATGTTCACTATATGTTATTCTTTGATAATGGCTTATGTAAGCCGAAAGTTCAGACCTGATAAAAAATCAACAATTACTGTGATTTCTTGTCGTCTTTTAACGATAGCACCATCAAGCTTATCAGACTATACGAAAGGATCCTACACACAATAAATAGACAAAACTTGTCTATATTGTTCAACGAAACATATATATATATATATATATATATATATATATATATATGCCCACACATGTACGCATAGAATTAAGCTTATGTTATATTATATTAGAACTGGAATTATGTTATGCTGAAATCAATTTATGTTATACTATTTACATTATTCGGACTGTTGTCCTTATCTTTGTTGCCATTTGTTCGACATTTCAAGCGTTGTACCTCCCATCTACGAACCGAACCTTTTGTTACAATCACTGGGGTATATCATTCTCATTCCTTATGCGAACTTCTTTTGGTAGTCATTTGATATTTTCCTCTAACTCGACTCTCTAAGTTCACTACTTCTTTATTGAACTCACAACATTTGTGTCAAGTCACTGAAAATAACCATAGCCTATATCCACTGGGCCATGTGTCCTTAGGAACAACATCATCTGAAAGTCTGGTACTTATAAATCTAATGTTTAGTAACCATTTTTACCAGAGTTCAATTTCCAATTTTTGATCATATTGGCTTTCTCTAGTGTTTTTTGATGTTGATGGTTTTAACCAGACTTCATAGTGTATTCTTTTATATTAATCGTTTTCTCTCGCACTCCATATTGCTGGTTCCCATATTATATACATATTTATGCTTGGTCGGCTCAGAAGATTTTTGTAGCCTAGCATATGTGCTGATTCCTTAAGTTTACGTAGATTCTAGTAGTGTTCTCTATCTGTTATTTCAACTTCATCCCATAAAGAGCGGTGATTCCCTTTCTCCTTATATATGTGGTCATCTTTTTTTTCTTTTCTTTTTTATTAGCGTTTCACCCCGAGCAAGGCATGTCACTGCCACTACTGCGCAGGGGGCTACATAGAGTGGAGAAAGGATGATTAAATATAGGAAATGTCAGAGGGTGGGTGATAGACGGGTAAGGATACAGATAATGAGGGTTGGGTAGATGAGAGTATTCTGAGAATAATTGGGAGTTAGTGTGATAGGAGGTGTCTATTGACCCTACATTTAAACACCTGGGGATTGTAGCTGTCGGGAAAGCAGACTTGTGGAAGGGAGTTCCACAGGCGGGAAGCGCGATAAAAGAAGCTGTTGCAGTAGAATTTACGGTTACATCTTATTTGTTTAACTGTAAAAGGGTGGGGCCTAGTTGCAAATCTAGTATCTCGTGTAAATTCATGCTTAGCCGGCACTAGTGATCTAAGCTCATCGGAGCAGAAGCTATGAAAGTACTTGTAGAAGAGGTACAGGGAAGCCACATCACGCCGGTGAGAGAGTGGCTGCAGCCGGTCTGCCAAGTCAGTATCAACCACGTTACAGATCCTCCTTTGTATTTTGTCAAGAAGCCCAAGGAGAGCAGCAGGGGCACCCGACCAGATATGGCAGCAGTATTCAATACAGCGGCGGATGGTAGATTTGTATATGTGCAGAATAGATTCAGGTGGGAAAAACTTCCAGGCCCTGCACAGAGAGCCGACTTTCATAGCAGCAGATTTGGCAATGGATTCGATATAGTCATTCCATTTGAGGTCCACCGAAAGGGTAAGGCCAAGGAGGCGTAGTATTTTACTCTCAGGGAGGCTAGCCTGTCCCATGCTAATGGGAGGTAGATGCGATTGTCTATGGTGGTTAGTTGATAACAGCTTCGTTTTAGAGGCATTGAAATTTCTACGCCTGATTTTTCTATCTCCGCTCGTGTTACGGCCTTTCTATATTCTTGTAGCCTTACCTTAAGGGGGCGGTCTGTTTCTCTTTTATATTTCTTTCTACAGCAACATGGAATGGCATACACCCAATCCTTAGGCATGTGGTCTTCTGTCGGGGTCATCTTACTCGGGAGAGTTACTGACGAAATGTAGAAACACTTATATTGACTCCACATCCTTTGTATTTTCTCCGATGAATCCTTCACATTGGGTACGCAAACTCAGAGTTTTCTTTTAGTTGTTATCATCATGCACCCTCTTTTCCATGTTAGTTGGAGTTGTTGTAATGTACCCTGGATAATTGTTGCTATGACTGACTAAGCAGAATGGTTAACAACCTAAGTTATGGGACCCAGTCTGTCTTGATATTTAACCCATAGATAGTTGGATAAAAGATGGATTCATACCATTCCCAAGAGTATTTGCGTGTTGGTGAATGTAATGAAATTAGAATTCGGTCTCTGATATGATTAAAAAATATATATATGGGACTCAATTATTTTCAATATGTAGCCCCCTGCACATCAGTGGCGTTACCGCCTTGCTCGGGGTGATATGATTAAAATATATATATGGGACTCAATTATTTTCAATATGTAGCCCCCTGCACATCAGTGGCGTTACCGCCTTGCTCGGGGTGATATGATTAAAATATATATATGGGACTCAATTATTTTCAATATGTAGCCCCCTGCACATCAGTGGCGTTACCGCCTTGCTCGGGGTGATATGATTAAAATATATATATGGGACTCAATTATTTTCAATATGTAGCCCCCTGCACATCAGTGCCGTTACCGCCTTGCTCGGGGTGATATGATTAAAATATATATATGGGACTCAATTATTTTCAATATGTAACCCCCTGCACATCAGTGGCGTTACCGCCTTGCTCGGGTGATATGATTAAAATATATATATGGGACTCAATTATTTTCAATATGTAGCCCCCTGCACATCAGTGCTGTTACCGCCTTGCTCGGGGTGAGATGATTAAAATATATATATGGGACTCAATTATTTTCAATATGTAGCCCCCTGCACATCAGTGCCGTTACCGCCTTGCTTGGGGTGAGATGATTAAAATATATATATGGGACTCAATTATTTTCAATATGTAGCCCCCTGCACATCAGTGGCGTTACCGCCTTGCTCGTGGCGATATGATTTAAAAGATAATTTTGCTATTTAAATACAGCTTCAGCTTTCTATGTCCTTAACTAATAATGATTACCATATATTCTGTTTTCTTTGTATTTCATAATCATTTTTTTTGCTTTCTCTTGCAGCATTTTCTAGAGTTACCTGCTTCATCTATTGTGTGTCCGTCATGCGCAAGTGTCTTTAGCGGACAATGATTTAATATTGCATTACACGCTTGCCAATTTTCATTTTAAGATCGTCGCCTTTTGTAATAGTGACAAATAATCGTCATGATTCGGTTAATATTTTGTGTAAGACTAAATCGCTTATTTATTTATTTCCTCCGTCGTTTTAGTTCTTACCTGTGTTTCTATTGAGTACAGTCTTTGTTTGCGAAACTTTTCATGTCTAAAATATTAATCATAATCATCGCCGACATCACCACCATTACCATCATCACAATCAGTAGATTTATCATGATCATCACCACCAACATCACCAACATCTGACGCATCAGCATCATCATCACCAGATGCATCGTCATCCTTACCAACCATCATTAGCATCATCATCACCAGCAGCAGATTGTTCATCGTCACCACCAACACCACCAGATGCATCATCATCATTATCACCACAACGATCATTACAACCATCATCACCAGAAGTAGATTGCTCATCAACATTATCACGACCAACATCATCACTGTCGCCAGCAGCATCATAATTATCATCACCACCACTATCACTAACATAACAATAATCAGCAGATGAATCCTGTTCATCACCACCACTATCATCATTAGTATTAGCAGATACATTTCCATTATCATCATCATCATCATCATCATCACCACTATCACCAACACCACCACCAGCAGATGCATCATCATTAGCATCATCATCCCCACTACCACAACCATTAACATAATCAGCAGATGAGTCCTCTTCATCACCACCGCCATCGTCATTAGCATTAGCAGATACGTATTCATCATCATCATCATCATCATCACCACCTCCACTATCATAATCAACCTCCTAATCATCATCATCGTTATTACTATTATCACCATCATCGTTCTATTTTTTTTCCTTTTTATTTCCAACTCCTACGTGTTGTTTTGCTTCTTTGTTTTATTTTCAGACTTCCATTTTGTCTTCCTTCTTAATTCTTATCACGCTCTAATCTCTCTTTCATTTGTATGTATTCATCTTGTACTACAGAATCCATTACGCTTTTCTTGTTCAATTTACTTTTGTATATATATGTATATATATATATATATATATATATATATATATATATATATATATACGTATGTTTCTTTCAAGCAGAGATAAATGATGGTCGTCATTGTTTGTTTGTTTTTAAGCCATAGCAAATATCTTAGCATCTTCAGTAGACTTCTCAGAGTAATGGTTTACCAAGTTTGTTTTTTTCTCAAATCTACCAATATATTTTTTGTGAGGATAGATACGTCTATGCTAAACCTTCAAATGATATTTGTACGATGATTACGCTTATATTCTGGCAATGTTGTGTCCCTGGTCGGAGTATTATTATTTATTTGTTTTCTGTGTGTCCTTTAGGTTTCTAATCATTTTCTTTTCATTTTGTCATTGGTATTAAAAACCCTTGTAAAATTCCGATGTTTATGTATACAAAAGTGTACTGAAAATGTTCACAGTCTATCTATGAAGGCGTGATGTTAGATCTGTGAAATCTTAAGTGAAATATTTCAAATCCATTAATTAATAACTGTATTATTTCATTTCAGGTAAACAAGCATCGGATACAAATATTTTCAATATCAGATTTGAAGTTAGTACGTTTCTACTTACCAGTCAAACTTTTTTTTACATGTTAGAGAATAGATGGTAGTCAAATAAGGGTGGCTGATTAACAAGGCCAAAACCAAATTCAACCACATCAACCATTGACACTAAGGACTTGTGTGCTGGAGTATTATCCTGATGAAACGTGATACTTTTCGTACGATTTCTCGGGCGTTTAATCTTGATTTTGATCTCAGATATTTGGCATGGTACTCTCCATTGATGTTGTTGACTTTTTGAAGATTGTCAACAAGTGTTTTTCTTTTAGTATCCCCAAACTTGAGGCCCTCGCCTTTGCTGCATATGAAACGACCTTGAACTTCTTTGGCGCAGATGAGAAGGTGTGTTTCCACTATATGAAGTGGCTCTGGTTCAATTTGATGTGGGAGGCTGGTAGATAACCCGAGTTCCGAGAAAGTTCAGATAGATTGTCTGTCCTGTTAAAGTCGGTCCAGGCATAATATTGTTACCGTTAGTATGGAGTCATAAGGAATCGAAACCTACATGGAATAGCAAAAATACTTTTATCTTCAGTGCACATATTAACTGTAACGACGAGAAATTAGAACCATGTTAGTGCATTGTTTCTTTTTTGTGCGGAAATAAAAAACAGATATTCTAAAATATGAAATCATTATTAGCCCAAGTATAAAATGTACAACAAAAACACAACAGCAACAACAGCAGTTATTGAAACTGCAGAAAAAACAACAATTGAAATAATTAAGAAGAAAACGGAAAATTCTCCAATTTATTTTACTTCCGATGACATGGCATATGTCATAGCTGAATTTTCATACACGTCTGATGATGGAATTATATTTCTGCTTATTTTAAAAGAAGCTAGTAGATTTACAAAGACGAATGCAGCAACTGGGAAGACGAGAAAAAGAGAAGACTTTTGTTGAGACAGTTAGTACCAATAAAACATGAAGATAATGCGATTTCGATTTACTGAGAAAATTTGTTTTGAAGAATCAGTAAACGTTTTGATTAAATTATTGACGAAAAATGTTCGTTATTTAATATTCGTTGGAAATGTATTAATATGACGAAAATAGAAGAACAAAGAATTTTGTCTCATATACTGGAATCGTCAACAAGAAGTGTAAAATTAAACGAAATGGCTCCGGATATGTTTACAGGTGTAATTTTCGTTCAAGGCAAACGAGACGCAAAAGTGCATGCTAGAATACTAACAAAACTGAATGCGAATAAAAAAAAAATAACACTATAAGATATAGCGAAAGAATTCTTGAGAATTATACATCTGAGACACGATACAGGGGAAATTGAAGAAAAGGAATGAGCTTATATACAAGTTAAGAAATGTGGAAAAATTAAAATGAATTTATATTCCATTTGTGGAAAGTTACAACACAGAGACAACAATCCCTTTAATAATTACAAGTGCTTGCTACAAGTGTGGAGAAGTACATGTAAACTGAATGCAAGAAAAATTTTTACAGAATAAATTCGAAGCCTTGAAACGGAAAACATAATTGCAGAAAACCAAAGAAAATTTGTTTCTGAAAAAATTAATAATCAGATTGTAAAAATTCAACTAGAAACTGGTAATGACATCAAAACAGCTACATGAAAAACAAAAGAAAAGTTCATAATAAAAAGTATTTAGAAAATAGCAGGTGGCGTATCGGGTGGGGAATGTTTTTTTAATCATTTCACCCCAAGCAAGTCATTCCACTGCCACTATTGCGCAGGAGGTTACATAGGGGAAAGTGATGAGCAAGAGTGGTTAGGTGGTTACATAGGGGAAAGTAATGAGAAAAAGTGGTTAGATATAGGAAATGTCAGAAGGAGGGTGATAAACGGGTAAGGATACCGAGGATGGGGGTTGGGTAGATGGGAAGAGTGTTTGAGAGAATGGGTGCGAGTTAGTGTGTTAAGAGGTGTCTACTTACCTTACATTTAAACTCCTGAAGATTGTAGCTGTCTCAGAAGAAAGTGTGTGGAAGGAAATTCCACAGGCGGGAAGTGCGAGAAAAGAAGCTATTGGGGTAGAAATTGCGGTTACATCTTATCGGTTTCACTGGAAACGGGTAGGACCTAGTTTATTTGTTTTTGCGAAATGACTCGCATTGTTTCATTTCGTAAGTGTGTAAAAGTTAAGGATAATGTGTTCAAAATACCATAAACTTATTTGGTACTGATTGGATGGATTTATTTGAGTTATTCGATTTACTTATGAATGTTTATTGCAAAAGTGTAAGACGACAAATAATATGTTTAAAAAATAATAATTAAAAATCTAAAGGAAGAACTGGAAAAATGTTTACCGGATGTTTTCTCGGGTCAACTGGTTCGGTGTTCCAAAGTCAAAGCAACATTTCAAATGACAAAAAAGAACTGTTTAAACCGAAACATAATTTACAGTTCGCGGCTTTAGTCAATGAAGAAAAAATTTGGTGTGATTAAAACAAATGATAATTCAAAATGAACAGCAGCCTCAGTTTATGCAAAAGAAAAAAATCCGTGGTTGGTCCGGTTTTTTCGACAGAGTCAAACAAATGTTTATAATCCCATAAATACACATTATCACGTCCAGAGGAAATGTTTGCAAACTTAAATGGTGGAAAAATATGGTAGAAGCTCGATCTTTCTGAGATGTATTTGAAAATGGAGATTAAAGAAGAATGAAAGAAAGAAAAATTGAAAGAAAAAGAAAGAAGGAAAAAGCAAAAATCTAGTACAAAAAGAAAGAAAAATAGAAACTAAAGAAGCTTAAAAAATAAAGAAATTTAAGAAAAATCGTGACAGTAAAGACGAAGCACAAGAAAACTTCTTGAGAGTATACTGATTAACACTGAATATTAATACATGAGTGACTGAACAGAAGATTTTCTCGCGGTAGGTTGCCATGACTTTCTGCGGTAGACTAGTTGCCAACCAAGGCTATATAACTCAATCTTTTTTGCTATTTAATCCATAACTGTTGGGAGAGGAGGTAGAATTATATTTTTTCCAAGGGTATTTGCGAGTAAGTGAATGCAGCGAATTTAACTGGGATACGAACTCTGCTCTCCGATTTCTCCTTACTAGCCGACAACCACTGCACCACAAGGTACATCCTGAAATACCTGTAATAAATCTAAAATTCTGGAAACGTTATTAAACAAATATAAATCCACTTATATTCCAAGAGGAATTAGAAACAATCGGAGGAAATTATTTTGGGCATTTATACATTTTCATGTATTAATCAAGATAGAAATATGTAACAGGATGTGCAGCATCGATAAAAAATAAGCATTTGCCAAAAGAAACTTCAGTTTGCAATGCAGAGATGTGTGAAATAGACATAGCACTCATCTTCATCTTTAGAAACAAAAAAAAATGTAATATTGTCTGATTCCCTCTCATAGGTATAGCAGCAATAAAGATTAAGAAAAAGTATAAACCCATTTTAAGTGTAATTGCTATGTAGGCTAGATTCATTCAGTCAGTTAACTCCCATACGTGATACACGTTTGGACGATCATGTCTCGAACGAGACGAAACTGACTGGGCAGAAAATTATCCCGCAGTAAGTTGCCATTGCTTTCTGCGGTAAACTGGTTGCCAGCCAAGGCTATAGATCCCAATCTGTCCTGTTATTTAACATATAACTGGAGAGGGAAGAGATGTATTACTATTAAGTAGTAATTAGTGGGGGGGTCAGTTTATTACTTTATAACAATAGTAAACTAATCCCCCACTTTATGCCCAGTAGAAGCCTTAATCATGTTTTCAACTATTATATTCAGTCAGTTAAGTGCCATTACGTGATACACGTTTGGGCGATCATGTCTCGAAAGAGACGAAATTGACTGGGCAGAAAATTATCCCGCAGTAGGTTGTCATTGCTTTCTGCAAATTTCCGCAGTAGGTTGTCATTGCTTTCAAGCCGAAGATTTTCCCGCAGTAGGTTTCTATTACCTTGTGCGGTAGACTGGCTGGCAACCAAGTCTATAGAACCCAGTCTGTCCAGAGAATCATATCTGGAGGGAGAAAAACGGATTAATACATATACGCGCAAATACCCTTGCGAAAGGTATTAATCCGTCTCTTCCCTCTAGCTATCAAATAACAGGACAGATTGGGTTCTATAGCCTTGGCTGGCAACCAGTCTTCCACAGAAAGCAATGGAAATCTACTGCGGGATAATCTTCTGCCCAGTCAGTCATGTCTCTTTCTAAGATGGCTGCTGAATTACGTCACAGAAATAAAATCACACGTGTCAAATGCGACTAAAATATTTTTTTATTAAAAAAAGAAAAAAAAAGCCTTTCTATTTAATTTTTATTCCGACGTTTTAAAAATTCATTTGGTCAACAAAAAAAGTGAATATTTTTCCGTGCAATTTTGAAACAAAAGAAATATTTTTTTTAAAAAATTGTTTTTTCAAACAAAAACAAAATATGTAAAATAAAAAGTGACATCTTCTACTACTATTAAAATGTTCTGAGTTGCACGGCAAACGCCTGGCTATGATGCTAGTTTATTTTTAGAAATATCGTAATATACGTGTAAAGGTACAACAAATATAAAAAGATAAACATAAAAAAAAATTGATCAGTGATACACAGTACCAGTGTATCAATATCGGGATTAGTTTTGGCAAGCGCTCAACGTATGTCACATTATATCTCAAGTCGGTTCCGTACTTTGGGTTTGGTTATGAGTAAAGTAGAAAGTCCAATTCACAAAAGTAGGTTGCGGAAAACAGAATGAGAATTTTTAATGCGTTCGTGCTCAGTTGTGGGTATGCTCCACGCACATTGACCAAGAATGAAATCTTGTTAAACAAACTTATCTGTAATGGTACCTTCCTACGAGGAATGGATTCGTCCTCTTACTACATAATTACATGCAGGAGAGGCAGTTAAACGGCAGTTAAGTACTCAGCTAGTACGCAGTTGCAGCCAGCACCTAGTCAGGCAATAAGCAGCGTAACTATAGAGTTCGAACTTACTTATTTCTATTTAATTATTAGTAACACTTCCTTTTTATATGTTGTTCCTGTTATACTAATACACTGTTTTTGCTATGATGCCCTTCCAGGAGTAATAGACTATTCCTCTTTTTATATGTGATTACCTGCGTGACTTCCGGAGAGCAGTTAACGAAGGCAGTTTACATCAGTTAACAAAGGTAGTTAACGGCAGTCAGGCAATAAGCAGCGTAATAATACCTTCGGACTTACTTATTTTTTGTTTATTATTATTAACACTTCCTTTGAATGTCTTGTTTCTTGTTATACTAATATACAGTTCTGAAACTACATTCTTGTTCTGTATTTTACTTCCGGCATAAACCGGTCATTACAATTTTGCGGTGAAGTTTCTCTACAACTCCACAACAAACTGGCGATGAATATCCACCACAATTTTGAAGCTACCTTCCGTTATTCCTTGCCTTACTTCCGACCAAACCGGGCACTACAAATCTGCGGCGAAGTTTCGCCAGAACATCGCTACAACAAAATTGGCGATGACGATTTGCGTCAAGATTTGCCACAACGATTTGGCGACGAAAGATCCACATCATTCTAAGCAAAAGATATTTGAGCTCTAAGAACTCATTTTGCATGCTCTCATTGCCCTCGGGAGGGGAAACTAGATCGATGATTTGTATTCATCATTCGTTTGAGATATGGTATGGAATAATTCACCTGACATATAAATAACTTTCTTGTCAGCTTGATTGAAATGTCTTCGGCGTAGATATCAGGAAAATATCATTTGAAATCGTTTCCCAAATGATTAAGGTGAGTGATGATTTCCTCTTTCAATGGATCATCGATTTCTTTCGTACCTAGTATATTACTTAAACGTTGAAAGAGTGCTGTATTTTTTCTTTTGTTTTCCCCAACATTTTGCCATGAAATCATTAATAACGTCAGTGTACACAGTTAATTTGCTTCTGTGTCCCTGTAATTTCTTATTCAGTTCATTCAGAATTTCAAAAATATCAGAACAAAAACCATTCGTGCTACGAATCCTTCCGTGGTGAAGGCAGACAGCAAGTCAATCTGTTGCTGTAACTCAAAAACAATTTCACCTCTTTCTGCATTTCAAAGACTCTTACCAGCATGTTTCGATTTTAAATCCATCGCACTGATGTCTGAAATAAAATAGCAGCGTGCTCAGTATCTATGTTCCGTGAGATCTCGCGGTAGAGGCGAGTGTTCAAAATAGATCCCTCCACATAGTAAACACTGTTTATAATGACAGTCTATTCAACATGAAAATGTTTCGAAACTGTCTTAGAGGTGACTGCTTCTCTATGAATCAGACAGTGGGTTCTTTTTAAACCAGGTTTCTTTTTGCTTAACAGAGCTTCGAATCCTGATCGTAAACCAAGCATATTAGTGACCACCGTATGCGAAAATCCCTTTCAATTTACTCCAACTCTCGACTCATCAAAGAAATCTTCAACTACTGACATTACATCAACTGCTTTTTGTCCTTTCTAAGGGCCGGAAAAAATAGAAAATGTTGACCAATTTTTTTGTCAGTAATGTCGCGGTTGAATACAAGTATTTGTGCAATGTTGGTGACATCTGTAGACTTGTCACTTTGAAGGGAATACAGGCGATGATTTTACTTTTGACACCACATTTTCCTTTATTTTTCTAGACATTTTAACAAATCTGTTCTTGATAATGTTGTTAGACAAAGGGATCTGTTTCATTTTCTGGGATGCTTCTTCCCCTAACACAAGCCTCACACTCTCAACGATACATGTTTTCAAGAGAATTTTCACCAATCGTATGAGGTTTCTTTAACTTAGCCACTTGAAGGGAAATCACACATGAAGCCCGAATTATACTAAATTTGCTTTGCCGATAATTCGCAGATTCATCTATCTTCATCCTTTTTAAACTGGATAATTTCACCTAAAAAAGCTCTAGTTCTGATGCTTCAAATGTGGATAAGCATTTGCCAGATGCTGCTTCAGTTGAAAAGAATTCATAATATCATTAGCAATGGTTTCCGACCACACAACACACTGAGTTTCCACCGTTTTTGACAAGATAGGTAAACCCGTAATCTAAATAAATATTTTGATACTATTTTCCTTTTATGCCATCTGAAATAAATAAGCTTCTCATGTTTGAACGTGAACCAAAACACTTAGACACAGTGACGCCCATCAACAATAAGCATACTTTTTCTCTCTCTATCTTTCTCTCTCTCTCTCTCTCTCTCTCTCTCCTTCTCACTCTCTTTCAGAGAGGGTTCTGGGCATAACGGTAAACTGCATCCGGCAGCAAGGCCTCGGATTGGGAGTGCGTGAGTAGAATGGAACCACCTCTTTATTGCTGTTATTCTCAGGTCTACGCTGACCCGGAATTGTAGCACCTGTTAGTATCCCAGCTATGGGAAAATAGTTAACCTTCAAACTGGGGTCAAAACACTATGAATGTATAAAAATCGACTTGTATAGAAATGTATACATAAGAATAAACTTGTATAGAAAAATATAAACTTTTGAAGGAAAAATATTACCAACAATACATGTTTGAAAAAAATTATTGCCATAACACATTTTTTATTCTCAGCAAAACATTTTTGAATACAAAACTAGAAGACATTTTCAGTTTTCTAAAATAAAAACAATAAATTTTCATTAAAATCTGATTAAATCAACCTTCTCACTATAACCGAACATTAAAAAAAACAACCTTAAAACCCCACTATTTTGGAATTATATAACACACAGAAGTTGATATGCCTTAAAACAAAACACCAAAAAATTCAAAATCTTTCAGAGATATGATAAAATCTATCTAAAATACATTTTTATTTATATTTCGCAGTATAATTATTTACTCCTATGTAGAAATTCTCCATAGTTTTGGAACACTGATTTATATATTCCTGAACGGGTTTTGTGCCTTGCATGACAGCTTTATAAAAGTCTGGATTTAACAAGGCCATATAAGTATATAACATGAGTTTTATTTTTTGAGTTAGTTTCGATTGTGTAACAATTTGAGATTTGGTCCGAAAATACGACTAAAACGGTCGAAGGCTATATTTAATGAATTTTTATGAGTAAAGATACATGTCGTCACTATCTACACTCCAACTTCAAATTATTGATTCTATTTTGTAAAGGTTTATTTCGTCTTATTTTTCATTTTAGTAGATGTACATTGTTTGTTCAAAATGCCAAACATCAATGCTTTTGTCGTCAGCATAGTCCACCTCATTACCATTACACTGGCTTCAGGAGTGAAAACCAGATCGCTGATTTGTATTCATTGATTCGTTTGAAATATGGAATGGTATAATTAAATCATCAGCTTCGGATATGGTATAGAATAATTAAATGACAAATAATGTCCATAGATCAATAATCTTCACAGTAAAATCTACTAAAACACAGATAATGAATATACCTAATAAAACACTATTTAGAATGGTGAAACGGCTAACTGAAAGCGCTCGGAACAATAGAAACTATGGACAATTTTGATATTCTTTAACTCCTAATAAAAGAGAAAAAAGGTTAGAATGCTGGAAAACCGCAATAATAGATTAGATACATCATGCATGTCGGCTGAATTCAATGAAAGGTTGCTGCCCATATATATATATATATATATATATATATATATATATATATATATATGAAATTATGAATGAAAAGTACATTGCTACACGGAAAATTCTATGTTTCGAGATAGAATCTCGTCATCAGGCAATGTTGGATATTGGTTGTGAAAAGGATTTAAATGATGTACTTTTATTTCATAATTATATGATTATATTACTCTCTGCAATATTTATTGTATTGAGCACTGTTTATAAAAAATAAATGCCAGGGATTTAAAATTCATAAAACCTTGGGTCCTCTTTATCTGGATATATAGATCCCAGGTCAAAAATCCGTTTTGCAGCCTTTTTATTTTAGTTTTTGCTTCGGGTTTGGCTCTAAGTAGGTATAATTGCAGTTCTTAGTTTCAGCCATGATACCATTTACTCAGAGGACATATTTAGCCTTCAAAATGTAGTTTTCGACGAAAAAACTTATTTGATATCGATACCAGGAAATCGAAATTTGACTTACATCCATTCATTTTTCTTTCAGTCTACGGTTTTGCTTTAACTGGAAACAACTATTGCTTTTTAGTCTTTCGTGCCAACGTCCAAAGAGTCTGAGCTCCAGGGCCATGGATTAGTTTTAAAGCTTTCATCTCATCCGAGAAACGCCGGGCTATACTGCTAGTATATATATATATTTATTCTTTAATAAGAATTCTCGTTCATTCAACCCGGTAGATCAAAATAAATATAATGTTTCATAAACAGTGCATCTGCTCAAATGCGGGTATTCACTTTAAATAACATATAAAGTGATAAAAATCTGTTGGATTAATAATAGTCCATTACTTCTTTAGAAGTTTTGTTTTTTTACGTTTGTATACAAAATTATTCAAATATGTGAAAGATCTTCGGGAGATCTATAACGTGGGAAGTTTCGTTTAAAGGTACAGTCATCTGTTCTTCATAGCTCAGCTGTTCAGAACGCGCCGGGTCTAACGGTAGCTTCCTTTACCCTCTCAGCGCAAATTGGAACCCTGTGACAGAGCGCAAAAATATCACGAACATAATAAAAAATGTAATCTTTAATAAATAAAAGGAACGTCGACACATATACGAGTATCCACAAAAAAACGTTTAAAGTGATTGTATATATGCGTGTGTGTGTGTGCGGATTTTTAGAAATCGATTTGAGCTATATATATATATATATATATATATATATATATATAAGGGACAGGAAATTTTAGGATGTTATATATATATATATATATTTTTTTTTTCTAATCGTATCACCCCGAGCAAGGCGGTAATACCACTGATGTGCAGGGGGCTACATAAGAGTTTAATGATTAAGTAAAAGAGAGTGAAGAGGAAGACGAACCAGTTGGAAAGGAGCAGAGAAGGATGGGAATACAGGTGTGATGACAGTTGAAAAGGTGGAGAGAACGGAAAGGATATACGGGGTGATGAGAGAACTAGAGTCAAGTGTTTAATAGATGAGTATTGATATTGCATTTAAATTCCTGGAGGTTGTAGCCATCAGGAAAGCAAGAATACGGGAGCGAGTTCCACAGGCGGCAAGTGCGAGAGAAGAAACTGCAGGAGTAGAATAGTCGTCTGCATTTGGTTAATCTAACTGTAAATGGGTGGAACCCAGTTGCCAATCTGGTTGCACGAGTAAACACCTGTGAGGAGGCACCAGTGACTTATGTTCGTTGGAGCAGAAGCCATGAAAGTATTTATAGAACAGACAAAGGGAGGCCACATCTCGTCGGTGGAGAAGTGGCTGTAGTCGAGCCGTCAAGTCGGTACCTATCATATTGCTGATTCTCCTTTGGAGCCTGTCGAGAATACTGAGATGAATGGCAGGGGCGCCTGACCATATATGGCAGCAGTATTCCATGCACGGACGAAAAATTGATTTTTATATATGCAGGATGGATTGAAATGAATTGTTTGAACATTATTTTTTATCGATAATCGTATTTAAGTAGATATTCTGTTTTTAATTAATATTATATTTTTATCTACTGGCCTGATTATTTACGAAAAATTGTTATTACAAAAACGTGCATCACTCGGCAGTATTCGAACCTGCGACCCCTATCTACATAGAGGAAGCCACCATGTGATCTGGTAACGTCTTAGAAAAATAATAATGAAAATAATGTTCAAACAACTCGTTTCGAATTGTCGGTTGTTTATAACCAAGTTTCGTTAATCTTCGTTAATCTTCGTTAATTTCCGTAACATGTCTATATTTGTTGACATTACGATACATTTCAGAGCAGATATATTTATTGCGATGTTATATATATATATATATATATATATATATTTTTATCTCTTTATTTGTACACATTTTGTCATATTCTTTCTGGCATTCTCCTACCCTCTTTTTAACAAAATACCTACTGAGAATCACAATGCCAAAAAGGTCGTTTCATGCATAAACCTTCACAAAAACCGCCTTCGTGTGGCCAAACGAACCCAGCTAACTCTTACAAATATTAACAGAGTCATTCACTTAAACAACCATACAGTATATTTTTCTACGTTATCCCCTGGGATGTCTTTTGATTGGTCGTAATGCCGATGTAAATCAAAGTTTTCTCTATATCGGACGAAGTTCACGATGACGGTGAAACAATTTAATCGATTCTAGAACCTATATTATTCTTTTTTAGATGGGATTTCTTCGTCTTTCTTCTTTTTTTTTCTTTCTTGCTAGATTGATTCAGTTCTTGAAGAATTATCAAGATGATCTCCGTCATTTGGCCGGTAAAGTGAGGTCAATCTCTATACCGTCGACGACAAAACTCATGTAAATAGGTTAGACTGCCATGAATAGAACAAGTCACAGAAAGCATTAGTACATCTTTCTTTTCACGTTAAACCTCAAGGTGGAGAGAACTTATAGTTACTGCTTTTTTTCTCTTTTTAGTTTATTACCGATAAAAATGCCGACAGCGTTTGACCTATTAGTTACGAGGTGTTATCGCCTCGCTTCTAGCGTTCTTGCGTCTTTGAAAAGCGTCATTTCCTCTCTTGTCTCAGCTATGAGCTCATTCCGACATTTCTTTTCTTCTATTACATTTTACCGTTTTAGTGTGCTATTTCGTGCTACTTTTTATTCTCCAAATTTCAGACAAAACGCATTGCTAAAATATTTTACATCCATCCTGATATGATTCGTTTCTTTTATTCTCTATCACTGTTCTATCTAAATTTTGTTTCTACTCTTCTTAAAATATTACTCGTTACCTATTTCTTTTTACTTCCAACACTCGAACATTTGTCGTTTTAAACTAAATTGGAGAAAATACCGCTAAAAAAAAAAAAAAATCAAATGTTTCTAAATGATTTTTTATTAATTAAATGTTTAATGTGTTTGAATTCTAGGATTGAGTACTAGTTTTGTTTTTGTTTATTTTACAATTTTGTAAACGTCCAAACAAATACTCATACGCACGTTGACTGATGGCTATCTGGAAAATGTAATTGACATATCGAACTGAAATTTTAACCAAGAACTTTGCGCTTGTTCTCGTAAAATTTGAAAGGCATGAATCCATTTGTTCTCCACAAATTAAGGATTTTTAAAGAAGGCAGACATGGTTGACAGCCTGTCTAGCAAAAAGAACGTTTCTTACCCAAAACCAGTTGGGCTTAAATCGAGTATCTCAATCCCGTAAAAAACCTTATATGCTACGGAAAGAATTTTAGGAAAACATGGCAGGATAAATGCTTGTCTTTTTCAGAGTTAACATACAAAGACAGGTAATGAGATAAACAGATGTATGCTTGCATATTTTAATTTTCTTCCTGTTTACACACACACACACACACACACACACACACACATATATATATATATATATATATATATATATATATATATATATATGTCTATTTTGGTTTCATCAATAAATATTAATGTTTCTCTTCTCCACGTATTCAGCAGATATGGCGTCATTTCAAATGAATACCAGATTATTCAAATAGTTATTACTTTTCATTTTCTTTAATACCTTCTTTGATTATTTATTCTTGCTATCTCCTTAGCAAAGCCTTTATTAGTGAATTATCAGTATAGCCCGGCGTTGCTCGGGTGTAATGAAAGCTTTAAAACTAATCCATGGTCCTGGAGATCAGACTCTTTGGACGTTGGCACGAAAGACTAAAAAGCAATAGTTGTTTCCAGTTAAAGCGAAACCATAGACTGAAAGAAAAAATGAATGGATGTAAGCCAAATTTTGATTTCCTGGTATCGATATCAAATAAGTCTTTTCGTTGTAAACTGAATTTTGAAGGCTAAATAAGTCCTCTGATTAAATGGTATCATGGCTGAGACTAAGAACTAAAATTATACCTACTTAGAGCCAAAACCGAAGCAAAAACTAAAATAAAAGGGCTGAAAAAATACAGACATACAGGCAGATAAACAGATTAAAAGTTTTAAGACTTTCATTACACCCGAGCAGCGCCGGACTATACTGCTAGTCTGATTATGTTTTTCACATCTCCCTCTACTTCTTATACTCTGTTTTCTCCATTCTCCTTTTTTTTGTCATTTTTCCTTCTCTTTTGCTTATTCTTTTCCGTCTTCACTTTGTTAAGTCATTAATTTTCAGTCTATTTTTCCTAAATTCATTTTATTTATAATTTGATTTTCAAATAGAATTGACTTTCATTCATTCCTTTACATAACCCTATCTAAAATTAACTTTCTGTTTCAATTTATCGAAGTTGTTGATCCAGATTCCATAAAATATCATCAAGTCACACTTTTAAAATGGGAAATATCTCGTGAAAATCAGAGTTTGATTTCGAAAATCGAAAAATATTTCCGGGAAATCCTGGAGAAAACATTACATTATATTGCACCCAGTGAGACAGAGATTTCTTAAAGCTGCGCTTACACAATGAATATCCTTTTATCTATCTATCTATCTATCTATCTATCTATCTATCTATCTATCTCAGTCTTTTCATTATCTATCTATCTATCTATCTATCTATCTATCTATCTATCTATCTATCTATCTATCTATCTAAGTCTTTTCATTATCTATCTATCTATCTATCTATCTAAGTCTTTTCTATCTATCTATCTATCTATCTATCTATCTATCTATCTATCTATCTATGTCTTTTCATTATCTATCTATCTATCTATCTATCTATCTACCTATCTATTTTATTTTGTTCATTATCTATCTATCTATCTATCTATCTATCTTATTTTGTTCATTATCTATCTATCTATCTTATTTTGTTCATTATCTATCTATCTATCTATCTATCTATCTATCTTATTTTGTTATTTTATTCATTATCTATCTATCTTATTTTGTTCATTATCTATCTATCTATCTATCTATCTATCTATCTATCTTATTTTGTTATTCTATCTATCTATCTATCTATCTATCTATCTATTTATTTTATTTTGTTCATTATCTATCTATCTATCTATCTATCTTATTTTGTTCATTATCTATCTATCTATCTATCTATCTATCTATCTATTTTATTTTGTTCACTATCTATCTATCTATCTATAAGTAAGCATTGAGATCAACATCAACGGTGACAGTCTGTTTCATGCTTAAGCACAATCTTCAGGCCATGTTTGTATTTTATATTTACATAACCGCTATTCCTGATATTGACCGCTTTGACACATACATATAAAATGCATTAAAATATATATTTTTATCAATATATATGTATGTGTGTGTGTGTGTGTGTGTGTTTGTGTGTGTGTAAACAGGAAGAAAATTAAAATATGCAAGCATACATCTGTTTATCTAATTACCTGTCCTTGTATGTTAACTCTGAACAGGACAAGCATTTATCCTGCCATGTTTTCCTAAAATTCTTTCCGTAGCATGTAAGGTTTTTTACGGGATTGAGATACTCGATTTAAGCACAACTGGTTTTGGGTAAGAAACGTTCTTTTTGATAGACAGGCTGTCAACCATGTCTGCCTTCTTTTTAAAAAATCCTTAATTTGTGGAGAAAAAGTGGATTCATGCCTTTCAAATTTTACGAGAACAAGCGCAAAGTTCTTGGTTAAAATTTCAGTTCGATATGTCAATTACATTTTCCAGATAGCCATCAGTCAACGTGCGTATGAGTATTTGTTTGGACGTTTACAAAATTGTAAAATAAACAAAAACAAAACTAGTACTCAATCCTAGAATTCAAACACATTAAACATTTAATTAAAAAATCATTTAGAAACATTTGATTTTTTTTTTTTGTTGTTTAGCGGTATTTTCTCCAATTTGGTTTGTTTAACACTTCAAACTTCATTATTAGTTCAAGAGAATTACATTATTTCACATTATTGTATAATTACTTAGTTGCTTTTTTTACGAAATAATATTACAAGATTTAGAAAAAAAATGGTGTAAAAATATTCTGCTTGAAATGAATCAGAATAATCAGCAAATTGATTGTTTTTATGCAGGTCTTCAATTTTACCATAAAAATGTACTGTTGATCATTTTGCCATAAAAAATATATTCCTGATAATCTCACTACCAATATATATGTCTAGTAATTCGTTTCATAACCGTGTATTGCTAGTATTTTTTATATAAAATGTATTGGAGTAGATAGACTAAACTATTGCCCGGTTTACACTCCACACACATCTATTGAACAGGTGAAGAGGCTCATCCCTTGTTTGCTGTTTAAGCTGTGGTTTCCGGTTTTTCTCTTTTCCAATCTTTTCACTCTTTTTTTTATTTTATTTATTTTTTTTTTCAATTGGAGTAGATAGACTAAACTATCGCCCGGTTCACACTCCACACACATCTATTGAACAGGTGAAGAGGCTCATCCCTTGTTTGCTGTTTAAGCTGTGGTTTCCGGTTTTTCTCTTTTCCAATCTTTTCACTATTTTTTTTTTATTTATTTTTTTTTCAATTGGAGTAGATAGACTAAACTATCGCCCGGTTCACACTCCACCCACGTCTATGGAACAGGTGAAGAGGCTCACCCCTTTTTTGCTGTTTAAGCTGTGGTTTCCGGTTTTTCTCTTTTCCAATCTTTTCACTCTTTTTTTATTTTATTTTATTTATTTTTTTTTTCAATTGGAGTAGATAGACTAAACTATCGCCCGGTTCACACTCCACCCACGTCTATTGAACAGGTAAAGAGGCTCATCCCTTGTTTCCTGTTTAGGTTGTGGTTTCTGGTTTTTCTCTTTTCCAATCTTTTCACTCTTACGTAGTCCCCTGCGCATCAGTTGCGTTTTCGCCTTGCTTGGGGTGATATGATTAAAAAAAAAAATTATACAGTTTCCAAGCGTTTTGATTTTTGTTCGGGCGTTTCAAATTTGCCCGTAGATGAGACCCTAAAATGTGCTACCAGCCTGGGTGAATGTGGGAACAGCTGCAATTAGGGGGTGGTTGCAGGCTCCTCAAAACAGACGATTACTCGATCAGAGACCTTGCTGTCGGATGTAGTTCATCGTTATACCCAGGATAGCTACTGGTTAAGAAATACGAATTAAACAAAAAACAAAAAAAAAAATAGTAGTATGAAATATATTTTCTCTTCCATTTTTATCTTCTCTTATCTATAAAGTTACAGACACTTTTTTTTACAGTAGGAACGATCAAAGGAGTTTCTTTAAGATTGATAATGTTAGAGTTTAATTTCTGAGTTCTCTTTCTCTTTCTTAGTTCCCATTCCTCTCACTCAGCTTCACCACGATAGATTTTGCTGCTATGGTTTCTGTAGCAACTAGATTTTTGCAGGAGAGTTGCTATCCCAAAGCTTAAAGGTTTTAAATTCATAAGTGTCCTTTTTATAAATTGGTCGCAAATCAAGATAAAAAGGCCACATCTAGATCCTGGAATCTCACGAGAATATAACTTAGAGTTTGTCTTTTTTTATTAACTAGTTGCAGAAGGCATTCAACAAAATACGCCAAAAGGAATTGATGTCGATGCTCAGCAACCTCGAGTTTTTGGAAAGACATCAGAGTAATCAAGAAGCTCTACTGGCAGCAAATTGCCTGCATACGGACAGATAACGATTTCAGCAGATTCACAAAGATAGAAAGGGGCGTAAGACAAGAATGTGTCTGTCACCGGATCTCTTCAACATGTACAGCGAGAATATTTTGAGGACTATAGATGCTACACCAGGATTTGTTATCGGAGGCCACAAATTGAACAACTTAGGGTATGCAGATGATACAGTGCTGATTGCAGACACGGAAATAAAGCTACAGGACCTCCAACAGAATGTAGCTGGGGAGGGTGACAAAAAAGGACTACAAATAAACTGCAAGAAAACCGAATGCAATGTCATCAGCAAAAAGAACAACACACAATGCCAAATACAGGTAGGGATACTAGAATCTAGCAAGTAGAAAAATTAAAATGCTTAGGAACTGTTCTAACAGAAGATGGAAAGTGCGACACAGAGATCCAATGGCGAATTGGCATGTCGAAGGACGCGTTTCAGAAGCTGAGTAAAGTATTAAGACACAGGAAAATTTCACCAGAAACAACGAGAGTGCTAGATTGCTATGTGATGTCAATTCTTCAATACGGCAGTGAATGCTGGACAATATCATCGAAGATGAGGAAAAAAACTTGAAGCAGCGGAAATGTGGTTTTCCAGAAGGATACTGCGAATATCGTGGACCGAACATGTTAGCAATGATGAGATGCTGGAAAGAATGGCAGTGAAAAGAAAACTAATAGTGAGCATCAGGAAGAGACAACCGAAGTTCCTGGGAAATGCAATGAGGAAAGAGGGTTTGGAGAATCTGATACTGACAGGCCAGATGGAAGGAAAAAGTGACAGAGGAAGGTAGCGGATAACATATTTGAAGGGCCTGATCAAGTGGATGATGGAACGAGGGTTGCGTTGAGTAATAGGAGAAAACATATTAGAGCCACCAGGGATAGGAAGATGTGGAGAACCATAATCGCCTACGTCCTGAAAGGATAGGGCACATAGAAGAAGATATATGCCAACTGTTTATAAGAAATTATAATGTGGATATAAAGTGGGGGATCAAATCTATACATTTATATTCTAGATTTATGGACTTGAGCTAGTGAATGGCAGAGCACGGTTTGGGTGGTGTAACAGGAGAAAACATATTAAGAGCCACCAAGGACAGGGAGACGTGGAAAGCCATGATCGCCTACGTCCTGAAAGGATAGGGCACATACAAGAAGAAGAAATATCTAAGCAAGATTAAAGGCCTTGTCTTGAATCTGTCGAGTACATTAATTAAAGTTGTCATTTTTATAAAATATTTGCAAAAAATGACCAAAAAAGCAATGGGACGAGCAAAACCTTTGAACCAATTCGTTGCGTTTACGTTATCTAAATTTATGAATTCAGGAATCCACGTCACCTGCCTTAACACTATCCACTAAATAGAAATCTTAGGCAAAGTTATTTAAGTACTCTACGTGATACACGCTTTGAGCGTTCATGTCTCGACAGAGACATGGTTGACTGGGCTTTCTGTGGTAGACTGGTTGCCAGTCAAGGCTATAAAACCCAATCTATCCTATTATTTAACCCATAACTTGAGGGAAGGGACGGATTAATGCCTTTCCTAAGGGCATTTGTGCGTAAATGAATGGAAGAAATATCAACTGTAATTCGAACTCGGCTCTCCGATTTGTCGTTCCAAGTCGATATCCACTGCACCACAGTGCATATATATTAAACGAAGAGAGACTCTAGATTCAACAGTAGTTTGGCGTGCGGCTGAGGACTTCACCCGTAAAGCAGACTCCCTACGAAGGCCACAGCAGTAACACAGTGCGTTTAACGGTGATAAGTATTGGGCGGATACACAGAACTGTGACAACGTAAATCCAGAACAGCATCAGAAAATATAAACGTGTTTACTGATATGGCGCGAGCAGTATTGTTGACTAGATATTGCTTTACAAGAACAGTCTTATCATGGTTGTGCTATATTGCGTCACAGCTAAACTTTATCACCGATAAGTACTTCTGTTTTACCACGATGAAACATTGAAAAAATAATTATATTTTCAATTGAAAATTTCTCTTATTCACTTAATGTGCTTTTTCTGTTTCTACTGTTTACTCACAGCCTGCAAAACATTATAAAAGCCAGAGATACAAAATGACAACGATATCAAATCATGCCATATTAGATTTTCTTAAATCAGAAACTGACATCATTCTGTTGCAATTATTAGGACTACCATTTCAAATATAAATTATGTTAGAGAATGCTCTATTATCTATCTAAACCTATTTATAAATGAAACTTTGTCTCTGTGTGTGTGTCCGTTACCCATAGACTCCAAAACGGCTGAACCTATTATCTTAAAAATTTACACAGTTGTACTATAAGCGTCTGCGAGTGTTCTTAGCTAAGTTTTGTGTCGAGATACCACCAATAAAAATCGAAAATCGATAATCGAAAAAATAGGGTTATAGAAGTGTTCCGATTTTAATCAAATTTGATACACTCATAGAAAAAGACATAAGAAACGATATTCAGAAGTTTCAAGGTTGCAGTTCTTACAATAGTGCAGAAAGTCGATAATACACACACATGCAGACAAAGTTCCATTTATAAATAAATTTAGATTTATAACAGTATTCAAAGCAAATAACGCTAGAAACAATCTTGTGATTGAACAGAACCCGTCGCTAAAGCGGGATTGCAACTAATAAATGTGTTGCTGTCTGTTTAGTGGGATTGCTGAGGGATAATTCATTTTGAGCCTTTTTTTAGCTGGCGAAACGATAACTGTAACTAAGTATTACAAACAATTCACCAATCTTAATGCAACTATTCAAGTATCACGGCCGGTTCTGGCAAATCAAATTGGTGTCATTTTCCACCACAACAACATAAGATTGCATATTTCAAAACAGATCTTTGCAGAGGATTAATGAGTTGAAATTAGAAATCCGCCAGCACCTGACTGGGCTGTTTCGGATATTCATTTTTTCTGATCTTCACAGAACAATTAAAATGACAGCAAAATTGGCTGTGGAGTCAGTCAACGACTTGTACATTCAGGATGTAGGCGATCATGGATTTCCACGTCTCTCTATCCCGGGTGGCTCTTAGCACGCTTTCTCCTGTAACATCTTGCAATCCCCGTTCTGTTATCCACCTGATCATGCCATTCAAATATGTTATCCGCTGCTTTCCTATGTTTCTTTTCCCCCTCCATCTGGCTTGTTAGTATCAAATTCTCCAAGCCCTCATTCCTCATTTCATGGCCCAGGAACTTCAGTTGTCTCTTCCTGATATTCAATATTAATTTCCTTTTCGTTTCCATTCTTGCTAGCATCTCATTATTGCTCACATGCTCGGTCCATGATATCCGCAACATCTTTTTGTAGAACCACATTTCTGTTGCTTTAAGTTTTTCCTTCATCCTTCATTCACTGCCATATTGAAGAACTGACATCAGAGAGCAATTTACTACTTTCTTCTTTGTTTCTAGCGAAATTTTATTGTCTCTTAATACTCTACTCAGCTCCCGGAATGCATCGTTGTGCTTTTTGGATCTCAGGAATATAAATGTATAGAAACTGATGTGACCACAAAGTGAGGGGTCAGTTTATGTATTGATTGTAATATAGAATTAATCCCCCACTTTATATCCAGTATGCTTCTGTAGAACCACATTTCTGTTGCTTTAAGTTTTTCCTTCATCTTTGATGATATTGTCCAGCATTCACTGCCATATTGAAGAACTGACATCAGAGAGCAATTTACTACTTTCTTCTTTGTTTCTAGTAAGTTTCCTGTCTCTTAATATTTTTCTCAGTTTCTGGAACCCGTCCTCCTTCGCCATGCCAATTCTCTTTCAGATCTTTGTGTCGTACTTTCCGTTTTCTCTTAGAACACTTACCAGGTATTTAAATCTTTGTACCCATTACCCGTATTTGGCATTTTGGGCTGTTCTTTTTGCTAATGACTATGCATTAGGTTTTATTTCAGTTTATTTGTTGTCCTTTTTTATCACTCTTTTTAGCTACTTTCTGTAGGAGGTCTTGTAGTTTCCTTACCGTGTCTGCAATCAGCACTGTATCATTTGTGTACCTTATGTACCTTATGTAGTTCAAATTGTGGCCTCTGATCTGTTTCAAAATAATAAAACACACGAGGCTTCTTCGAAATTGGCATCAACAAACTTTTAGAACGACGAAAGACTGTTGCCTAAAACAATAGAAACTGTATACTTGACGAAAAATTATTTTTAGTGAATATCTCGTTTTCTTTTTAATTTCCTAATCAGGAATGGGCATTTGAAATGGCCTATTTTGTTAAGCCATGGATAGTGTGGAAGATTCTATTTTTTAACAAAAATCAGAATACATTAATTATATTTTAACACGGTCTATAAGAACGTTTCGTATTATTGCTTTTTACGTGTGTATTATTCATAAAATAACACTGGTAAACAGCCAATTTTCATCAGGAATTTTCATCAGAAGCTAAATTATATGTAATTTTGTCTGCTGATTTAAAAAATGTAATCAGATGTTCTCCATCAGGCACAGTTTATCTGATGAGATGATGTAGACATAAATCTGCGATTAGCCGCATCACCACCCGTTTTATAAAAGTAATTACAAATTTATATTTTATTGTTTTATATGTATTTTTATTAATTGTGTATATTATGCAATTTTAGGAATTGTTGAATTTTCTTTGGTTTAGTTAAGCATCTTACGCAAAACATTCCATTAGCTATATTTGGTAGGAATTTTACTTGTCTTTTTCAGATGTCCTATACTTTCCATACGTACAGTCCAGTATATAATCATCATCATTATTCTCAGATTCATCATCATCAAAATCTATTTAATATATCAAGGCATTGTAAAAACTATTTTGATATATTTTTTATGATCGAAGTTAAACTTTATTTTTAATCATTTCACCCTATATGTTATGGTGCCCTATCTCTTAGAATGGGTCGTCCTCAGTCAATAAATACTGCGTGACTTCCGGGGAGGCAGTCGTGAGGTAGTCGAGAGGCAGTCGGGACGCAGTGTAACTAGACAGTTATGACGGACACTTTTATTTCATGAGTACTAACAATCTTACTTTCTATATATGTTCACTTATTGTAATTCAATGATTGAACCTACCTTCTTCTTTCCGTGTTTTTCTTCCTCGCCCTAACAGGCCACAACACTATGCATGGCAGTAAATGCACTAAAACACTGTCATGTAGAAAGTGTAAACGCCGACGCATGGGATTGAACACTGATCGCCATTGAAAGAATAGTAAAAGAAAAATAGATTATTCCACAAGGGACGAGATGACGACTAAAATTAACCTAAAAGCACCAGACTGAAGTATACGATGAATGTTGTTGAGATTAGAGTGAGTAATCGGAGATCAGCGAATATCGAAATCTTTCGAGGGAGCCAGTTGTGAATCTAGTGTGAATCTGATGTGGATCGTATTAGGAGTAACTAACTGAATATAACAAGACCAGGGTATACAATGGCGTGATATCAACACCTCCGTAACATTGTAGACTACAACACAACAAAGGAGGTTACAACAGACACAGTATGTTACTGACTGTGGCAGGACAAGACAAAAAAAAAAAAAAAAGAAACAATAACGAGCTAGATAAATACTTCCAGGCTGCTGTGTATTTATATATATATATATATATATATATATATATATATATATATATATATATGCTGTTAGCGTTCACGGATGTGCGTTGTGGTGCAGTGGATGTCGGCTTGGAGGGGGAAATCGGTGGGCCGAGTTCCAATTTCAGTCGAGCACACTGCATTCACTTGCGCACTAGTACCATTGGGAAACGTATTAATCCGTCCGTTCCCTCCAATTATGGGTTAAATAATTGAGGTCTGCTGTTCATGCGATCTGTGGCAGATTTCTGCACCGATTGTTTGTTATCAGCAGTTCCAAAAATTGTGGATGGTACTACACAATGCCTTCACCACTATAAACAAATCTCTGTGTGGATGTCTTACTAAGGTTAGACCCTTATACATCGAAATCGATGGGAGAGTCCATAATATATATATATATATATATATATATATATATATATATATATATATATATATATCCGCAGACAGATCTGTTTTGCTGTATCACAGCTCATCAGTACGGCTAGACTCCGATTGCTTTTAACCCAGGATTGAAACCTGACCGAATTGGCGTCTGTCGCCGATTCTACCTCTGAGCTATGGAAGAAGGCAGACTTTTTAGCGTGTATATTTTCATTATACACGCCCAATGAAATTGTATGACAAAAAATGTTATGGACAGCAAAAAGGGAGAAAGAAAAATATTTTTCCAGTTCTCTTACCTTCCTTTTTCTTACTTACAAGCCTTAAACATTGATGATATGAAATCCAAGGAGGTAATATTTCCGTTTACAGAGAGATGGTCTCCTGGACCTAATATATAATAAATCCAATACCTGCAAGTGAAACAAAGTTTGCGAACTAGACATAATGGAAAAACCGGTCCGCTTTATAATCAGTCACACAACCACTGTTACATATAAGAAGTTCAGTAATAGCTGACCCGGATGCGTTAACCAGCTGGCTCATACAGGCATCCGGATTAAGAAATCTAAATGAAACATGCTGCCTAATCCTACAATCCAAGCGCTGTGAAGTCCTTCCTATGTAGCTGCTACCGCAATCACAATTAAACATATAAATTACAGATGAAACATGATGCGGAAAAGAGATACTTATGCATAGGAGGAAAAACAGACCAAATACCAAAATGAATTCTAATTTGAGTAGAGAAATATGAAGTGCGAACTGCAGAAGAAATCCGCCTAACCAAAAGCTCACCACTCGAACCAATATTAGGTATCCGTAAGTAAACAAGGCATTTATCCACCATAAGCGGCTTATCCTTGCAGAAATTATTAATCTTATCACTCATAACACTATTTACAGTATCACTAGGATATCCATTTTTTAGAAGCGTGCTACGGACAAAACCTAATTGCAATAATACGATATTGTACAACCAATAATTTATATATGTATAGTGTATTGACATATAACCGACTATGAATGTCTTTTATGTTTACTCATGATCCATTTTAAACATTGTATTTTAGCTTTAATTTCTGGCACAAATAACGAAAAGAATTGTCCAATATTTGGATATATTTTTATTGCGCTGGTCCTAAACTTTCGGCTCACATAAAACATCTGCATAGTCATAATTGGAGTAGATAGACTAAACTATCGCCCTGTTCACACTCCACTCACGTCTATTGAACAGGTGAAGAGGCTCATCCCTTGTTCCCTGTTTAGGATGTGGTTTCCGGTTTTCTCTTTTCCAATCTTTTCATTCTTACGTAGCCCCCTGCGCATCAGTGGCGTTACCGCCTTGCTTGGGGTGATATGGTTAAAAAAAAATATCGGAACATTAACATAAAGATATCTACCATCAAATATGATATTCTCTTCTGTTGACATAAAACATAGCTACGCTATTATAATCCCATCATCCCCGTATAATCCAATATCTTCTGTATGTTTATAACTATGGGCTGTAAGATTATATGTCATAAGTAATCTAACCAGATGAGAAGAATTGGCAGTCTTCGAAGATCCCATTGTTATATCAAAATTTTCCTTGGAATCATTTTTGTCCACTGTTCTTTAAGATAAATGAGAACAAATTTTTGGGCATTCATTATGATATTACTCTCTTTGTTTGATAAATTCGAATAAAAAGTAACAAACTGTAATACAGTAATAAACAGTTCCCTTGATACAGTTGTTCTTTTCTTTTTTATTATAAAACCGGTTTCTTACACTAGTGGCATCCATAGTTTTAACCCAAGGTATGTGCGTTGTGGTCCGGTGGATATTTTTTTTAATCATTTCACCCCACGCAAGGCATTCCACTGCCTCTATTGCGCTTGGGGCTACATAGGGGAAGGTAAATAAGAAGAGTGGTTAGATATAGGAAATGTCAGAAGGGGGTGATAGATAGTTGGGTGGGTGGGAAGAGTGTTTGAAAGAAGGGAAGTTAGTTTGTTAGGAGGTGTCTATTGACCTTACATTTAAACTCCTGGAGATTGTAGCCGTCGGGGAAGCAGTCATGTGGAAGATAATTCCACAGTCGGGAAGTGCGAGAAAAGAAACTGTTGGAGTAGAAGATTCGGTTGCATTTTATAGGTTTCACTGTAAAAGGGTGGGATCTAGTTGCTAATCTAGTATCTCGTGCAAATTCGAACCTAGGGGGCACCAGTGATCTAAGTTCATCGGAGCAGAAGCCGTGAAAGTATTTATAGAAGAGACACATGGAAGCCACGTCGCGCCGGTGAGAGAGAGACTGCAGGCAGTCTGCTAAGTCGGTATCGATCACATTATCGGCTCGGAACGAGAAATCGGGGAGCCGAGTTCGAATTCCAGTTGAATTCATTGCATTCACTTACGCGCAAATACCATTGGGAAAGGTATTAATCCGTCTCTTCCCTCCACTTATGCGTTAAATAACAGGACAGATTGGGTTCTATAGCCTTGGCCGGCAACCAGTCTACCGTAGAAAGCAATGGCAACCTACTGAGGGATAATCTTCTGCCCAGTCAGTCATGTCTCTTTCGAGACATGATCGCCCAAGCGTGTTTCACTTAATTGAGTGACTGACTTCATAGTTTGCTTATTTACCCTCTCGAGTATATTTTTACTTAGTCTTCCAATCTCAGGTCATGTAGGATTTATTATCCTAGTGGTAGGATTTGTATCAAGGTTTTTCTTAGGGTTCTTTATGGTTTCTGTATAACACTCATATTTATGAGTTTTGCAACTCTGTCGCTTATTTTCAAACTATCCGTGATTTTTTTACTCGAAGCATTTATATTTTCAATTAAATTTTCTCTGTTAGTATTTACTTTTTTTCATTGTTAAATTTTCTTTAAATAGAGCATTATATTTCTTTGGAGGTAATTTATAAACAATTGATATTTTATGGGATTTTATAAATACTTTATCATATTTATTCATTTATTTCACGAACTTTCAAAACGTTGGAAATATTTTTCCTTTTATGAAAAGTAATATTATTCACTATATCAAGTAAATCCTTTTGAAATCTAAACAACTTTTCAATACATGGAACTGTTTTTTGACACTTAAAACCATATTCCTGCTTTGTAGGTAAATTTTACTTATGTAAAAAGAAAAAATATTTCCATCTAATTCTTCGAATCAAATCCTCTGTTTTGTATAATAATTTTACGAAATTATCCCTTTTATTATTATTGGGTATACTTTTCAGAGGAATTCCAAAATTTATCTTTTCCGCATTTATTAAAAATGAATGTAGACAGTGCTTTTCCTCAGTGAGTGCGATTCATATCCATGTGAATAGAACCTACAGGTTCAGAATCCCGAGGTCTCTGGTATTTGTTATTTAAATAAATTATCCCTATCGAAATATGTTTGGTATATAAAACAAACCAAAAAAACTCCAACAATGAAATGGAAAATTTAAAAAACCTAGAATATGTAAGTTTTCAAACAATACATGCCCTTTGTGTCTATATGAAAGCTATATATTATTAACTTTTTTAATTAAAGAAATTTATTAAATAAACGTAAGGGAATGAATTTCATATGTATACATTGCAAAATGTTCACTTTAGAATATTATTAATAATTTTTCATAAAAAAATATCAATTGACTTACATATATCCGGTACTTTGTTGTGTATCATGATATCATATTAATTTAATAGATATCAAAATTTATGCAAGTTAAGAGTATATGAAAAATTAATGGAAAAATGCCCTCTGAAACGAAATAAAGATCGTTCAATCATACCAAATGTCCCATTAAGTCAGATAAAAAAATAAAAATGTTCTCTTTCTTTTTTGTTTTTAAAATGGCTAGGATACATAGAAATCTAAGACAATAAACTTGTAGCGACAATGTATACATCACAACGAAAAGAAGAAATCTAGACTCTGAGGCTTTTCCTTTGAGCTTCAATGAAAAAAGCAAAAGTATATCCCAACTCATAACCTATATTTTTAAATTTAAAAGCGAAACTTCATTTTGATTAGGCTTACTGCCATATCACGTTGAATACACCGGTTCTCGCTAGATCACCGAAGTTAAGTAACGTTGATCCTGTTCAGTACTTAGATGGGAGACTGTTTGGGAATACCAGGTGCTGGAAGTGTATAGTGACGGATGTGCGTTGTGGTGCAGTGGATATCGGCTCGGAAAGAGAAATCGGTGAGCCGAGTTCGAATTCCATTTGAATAGCCTGCATTCACTTAACCCTCTAGGGCCATTCGTATCATATTTGATACAGTATTTCCCTATAAGGAAACATTTGGTATTTCCCTATAAGGAAACATTTGATATTCATTGACTGAGCAGTCAGTACTGCTTTCATTTGAAATTTATAAAATATTTCTCTTAAAAAACTTTTCAGGAAAATATTTCTTTCAAGGCTTGTTTTCATACTGTATCAAATATGATACGAATGGCCCTAGAGGGTTAAGCAATGGTAGCCTTGGGTAAGGTATTCATCCGTCCCTTTCCTCCAGTTATGGGTTAAATAACAGGGTAGGACTTGGGGACCCTGCCCTTAATAACAAATCCCAATGAATCTTGATACTCGAATAGAAAAAAATATTACTAGACACAAAACCTATATAAAAACAACAATAAATTGTTGAAAGAAAAAGGTATTACCAGCAATAAATAAATACAAAATTTAAGTGGCAATAAATGACCTGCCGAGGTTGATGTGCCATAAAAACAAAACAACCAAAAAATCATTTTGGTTAGTTAAATTGTAACATTGGTAACATTGCTAAATCTGCTGCTATAAAAGTCGGTTGTCTGTGCAGAACGTGGAAGTTTTCCCGTCTGAATCCATCCTGCACATATATAAATCTACCATCCACCCGTGTATTGAATACTGCTGCCACATCTAATCGGGTGTCCCTGCTATTCTCCTCGGGGTTCTTGACAAAATACAACGGAGAATCTGTAGTGTGATCGATACCGACTTGGCAGCCCGGCTGCAGTCACTCTCTTACCGGCGTGATGTGGCTTCCCTGTGCCTTTTCTATAAATACTTTCACGGCTTCTGCTCCGATGAACTTAGACCACTAGTGTCCCCTATGTATGAATTTGAACGAGATACTAGATTAACAACTAGGTCCCACACTTTTACAGTGTAGCAGATAAGAAGTAGCCGCAATTTCTACTCTAACAGCTTCTTTTCTCGCAATTCCCAATTGTGGAATCCCCTTCTATATCCTTGCATCCCCGACAGCTACAATCTCCAGGAATTTAAATGTAAGGTCAATAGTCACCTCTTATCACACTAACTCGCATCTATTCTCTCAAACGCTCTTCCCATCTACCCAATCCTCATCCTCGTTATCCTTACTCGTTTATCACCCTCCTTCTGACATTTCCTGTAACTAACCACTCTTTCTCATCACTTTCCCCTATGTAACCCCCTGCGCAATAGTGGCAGTGGAAATTTCCGTGTCGCCTTGTAAATTAACTTTAAATAAAAAACAAATTATATGATGACCTTATGTTGTATTGAGCACTCTTTTAAAAAGCAAATGCCGGAGAACTCAGGATCCTTAACCTGTTGGTTCTATTCACCCTTGTGTTTACAGCGTATATCACGCTCTAAGAGTCTGCCGAGCGCCCATAGAATCGCCGACCGATGTCAATTTGGTCGGGTTTCAATCCTGTCTAAAAGCAATCGGATGTATAACCGTACTGATAAGCTGATACAGCGAAACAGATCTATCTGCGGACGACTATATATATATATATATATATATATATTTATTTGTAAACGAGTTATAACGGGACCTAGGTTTCTACCATATGGTGTTTTCAGGCAATTTGCACTAACTGATTTTACCGATTTTTAAGAAGTTCACATAACGGGGATTTTTTGAACGCGTAATTTTTAAATTAAAAAAATTATAACGTTTCCATCCATGTATGAACCTAATAGGAATTTTATGGCATGGTTACACTTAGTCATAATTTCTGCTCTTTCATTCAGAAATTCATTTTTGTTTTGGAATAACATAATAGCTAACTTATATATATCCGAGTGCTTTTTTAGCCCGACCAAATTGGCGTCCGTCGGCGATTCTACCTCTGAGCTATGGACGCTCGGTAGAAGGAGGCAGACCTTTAGTGTGTGATATATTATGTATTCATCGACATTTTTATTATATATATATATATATATATATATATATATAATAAAAATTTCGATATTTAAATCCATGGCAAGAGAGAATATATATATTTATATATATATATATATATATATATATATATTCCCCCTTGCCATGCTCATGTCAATGATCTATATGTATCAGCCAACAATTTAGCCGTCATTTTTGACGGCAGAGCTACACTCGTATATGGAAGAGTAATCAAACAGTATATAACAACTGACCTTGCATTCCAATTTTTGAAGATCAAATTTGGTTTTGCCTATCGTACTTTCGGATATTCTTTTATTATTAGTTCATTATTATTATTATTATTATTATTATTATTATTATTATTTCATTTTTCATCATATTTCGATTTCTGCTTTGGTCTCACTACCAACCAAGCCTGCGGGGAGACCTAAGGCAGGTCGTGGCGTGTTGTTATGACTCCATTTCATGTTTTTCTATCTTCTCTATCATCGATTACATAGATAAAGTTTTCCTTAGTGTGTGGGCTGTACTTAATAAGACAATTTTTTGTATATCTCTTAAGCTGGGGTTTCCAGGGATTCTTTCAATGTGTTGTTTTGCACCTACTATCACTGGCATAACTCTTGTTTTCAATTTCCACATTTTTCTATTTCAATTTCCAGGTTTTTATATTTTGACAGTTTTTCAAATTCCTTGATTGCTATGTTACAATCCGCTGAACAAGCCATAACAATTAATAGACAAGTTTTCTCCTTCTGGTTTTTAACAATAATGTCTGTCCTGATTGCTTCAATTTTTCTATCTGTGTAGATGGTGTAATCCCATAGAATGGTGACATCTTCTATTTCTGTAACCGGTGCTGGGTGATGTTCATACCAGTGTTTGTTTACAGCTTTTCCATAATGTTTGCACATTGCCCAATGTAAATATTGCCCAACTCTATCGTGGCGATTTTTATATTCGCTTGGGGCAAGCACAGAACAGCCTGAGATTAGGTGGTCTATCGTTTCTTGGTGTTTATCACAAAACCTGCATTTTGGATCCATTTTATTATGCATAATATTTACCTATTATTCTTCTTCTTCTTCTTCTTATTATTATTATTATTATTATTATTATTATTATTATTTCATGTCTGTTATGGATATTCCACTTTCTCTGACATTTACATTGAACATATTTTTTCTCATACATTTTCACCTTGATGTTCTTCAACACCTTAATGTTTCCTGTCTTCGAGTTAGCATCTAGTTATTTAAATATTACTGATTGTTCATAGCATTCACACTGACGCTGACCCTTCGTTCGGCCCGTGTTTGCTTTCGCCGTTCAAATTGTTTCTCTATCGTATTGCACACTTGATTTCATTCTTCTGCTTTTGCCCTCTTCTCTGTCTCTGTTCATTTTATTTCTCCGTTTTCTTCTCTTGTCAAATTGTAATTTATTGCGGAGGATAATTCTATATTTGAATCAATAAATGTCCTCGCTATGTACATTAAATAGATTTCCGGTTGTGTCTACATTATCACTAAGATGTAATTATAGATATGAATGATTTATCTAGCCGGCGCCAAACCCGACAAAACTTGCTTGAGGGAAAGGAAGCCTGAACCAACTTCATCGGTCAACGAGAAAAGCAAGGATGTTTCCTAATGAGACTTACGTTGTTTGTAAGTCTATTCATTAGCTATCTCACACAGACACGAATACAGGAACAATAATGAAGGCGGATAATTAGACAAGAGAGATTATTTATTGATACTTCACTTGTTCTTTTGACAGGTGAATTATAATTAATACATCCCAATTTATTTTTTAAATTGCAATAAGGACAAGTTTTAGAAAAAGAATTTTTCAGATACAGCCCTGTATTTAACGACTCTGGAAATCTGGTGCTCAGATTAATCTGAAATAAATAATTCACTTGACTCGTATATAGTTTCATTTAAGCATCATCTTATTTGAAATATTGTATCTCCTTTTATTGGCGTGTTTCATTTTCTGTTCGTCATGGTGGTCTGAAATTGTTGGGGGATCTTCCCTTTTTCTATGATAATGGATTCGACTTGAGTATATATATATTCCTGCCATAGTGAGCTATATCAGACATTAAACGAGTATCGTAATAGGTCCGTAAGTTACCGAGAGATACCGAAGTTACACAGAGAATACCGCGTCAATAGTCATAGTAGCTCTGATTTACACTCAGCCAGAATAATATTACACAGCTATATTATTCCCAGCACGGCTTCATTTCAAAGACTTGTAGATATATATTCCTTAAATAATCGTATTCCTGAATTGCTAACCTGCGTTCAAGTTTGTATATTTACGTTTAAATCTATCTCAGTTATTTGGGTTGTTGTTCATTATATTGTGTAGTTCCTAACCCGGAATCTACAACAAAAATGTGTCTTTCTCTTTATTCACGCAAAGTTGATAGAATGAAACATCGCAAAGAATGAATTCTTTTATTCAAACCACCTTTGGAAATTGTACCTTCTTTTGGTTACGTATGAATGATGAGCACATTTCATAACCAGTGTATTGTATCGTGGAATGAAGAGATGCACAGAGAAATGTAGATAAACTACTTTATTACCAGAGTGGTATAACCTAAGATGTATATACAGTATTTACAGTCTCTCGAAGTAGTAGGTGTTACTTTCCGAAGTCCGTGATAATGACAACACCCGTGCTAAACGCACATTGTCTTTTATACACCCGGGCGACCGTATCTTACATGGTACGAGCCACAACACAACACAGTATTGAATTCGTTTTAAACTTCCGATATAAAATATTTTAAATTTTCCACACGTGATTAAGATTGTCTCCGAGTGCTAGTAAGGTCATGTAACCAATCACTGATTGTTGTATGGTCAGATCCGCCTCCTATCATTGGTGAGGAGAGTCGCTGATCAACAAGCAGTCGTGTGACAAGTGAGGATAAGAGCAACTCTAACCCAGCACAAAGCTTGAAGACTGGGCTACGTAAATAATGCGTGCAGCTAAGAACAATGATGAAACTACATGGTGAAGCGGCGGAATTCCTAAACTGAACTCAACCGCCGAGTCAGAGAAAAATAAACGTTCATGTTTCCGTGACCAATGTGTGTCTTCAAGTTGTAGGATATAGGGTTTTGTTTGAGCTTAAGCGGCATGGCCTACTTATCCAATACAAAAAATTAAGCACATCTTAGGATTTTAAAGCAGATATATCGAGGGAAAATATCAGGTGATTAACTATGCAGAGGCTCCAAGACGAAAACTAGTTATGGGACTCGTGATGATGATGATATACACGTATATTTGCTCTTGCTATTTTAATTCTGGGGTGTAGTGGACAAGTTCGCTATACTTCATCAAATGTGTCTCACAAAGATATATTATCATAATGATTTTAGTAACAACAACCGTTTCCTTCAGCATTCATTGACTGAACAGCCTGTGCTTCTGTCGGTTGAAATTTAGAAAACGTCAATCAATTTTCAAAACGTTAAATCAATTTTCAACCCATTGCTGGAGGGAGAAGGGATGGATTCATATATTTCACAAGGATATTTGCGAGTAAGTGAATGCAATGAATTCAACTGGAATTCGAACTCGTCTCTCCAATTTCTCTAGTGCGCTTCAGCGTATATTGAGGATAATAGGTTTTCCTATCCCACTAACGGTTATCGATCTTTCCAGTATTGATTGAAGACATCCTTCCTAACCTTTTATTTGAAGTAGAGGAGAACGTCAGTATTTTGATTACGTCATTATTGTCTAGTCGAGTCACATGTGCTATGCATTTTAACCATTGATCTGAAAATATGTTGTATGCAGTGAACAATTTAGATATATCATAGTCACTAGTGCCTCTGCAACAGGTGTTTACTCGTGCAACCAGACTGGCATCTGGGTCTCACCCATTCACAGGGAGATCAAACAAATGCAGCTGACAATTCTACTCCTGCAGCTTCTTTCCTCGCACCTCCTGCCTGTGGAACTCGCTTCCTTATTCTTGCTTTCTTGACGGCTACAACCTCCAGGAATTCAAATGCAAGGTCAATACTCATCACCTAACCACTTGACCCTAGATCTTTCCTCATCACCCTGTATATCCTTTCCTTTCTCTCCACCTCTGTAACTGTCATCACATCTTTATTCCCTTTCTTCTCTTGCTCCTTTCTAAATGGTTTGTCATTCTCTTCACTCTCTTCTATCTAATGCATTTACTCTTACGTAGCCCCCTGCACATCAGTGGCATTACCGACTTTCTCAGGGTGATATGATTAAAAAAAAAATTAGTATCAAACATGGTTGTATAAGTGTGTATCGTAGGCGGTAGTACTTTTGCCGCGGGTCAGTCAACTCTGCTTTCCACAGGAGAATTGGGATGCGAAACTTCACTGATGTTCGTCCTATATTCAACTGTCATACATGGCTCCAAGAAGTCTCATAGGCACTGAAACAGCCACAATTCCGTCAATATCATCGACTTGCTGGTTAAACTGTGTGAGGTTAATCTGAATAAATTCCTAGTCGGACCGGTGAAAGGGGACGTCTTTTTCCAAACCATTTATGTCAAGCGGTCGTAGGAGCTGCGCTTCATAGATTAACAAATTTAACAGTGGTAGAGGAACTGCTACGATGAAGGACGAAGTAACCTCAAAATCTACAGAGCAATATTTGGCATTCAATATTTGGCATTCAATATTACAATGAACCACAATTTATGTGCTTATTGACTGAACAGCCTGTGCTGCTGTCGGTTGAAATTTAGAAAACATGTCCCTTAAATCAATTTTCAACCCATTGCTGGAGGCAGAAGGGATGGATTCATATATTTCACAAGGATATTTGCGGGTAAGTGAATGCAATGAATTCAACTGGAATTCGAACTCGTCTCTCCAATTTCTCTAGTGCGCTACACTTAACTGATGGTGATATGACAACTATATGAAAGTCTCGATCTGACAAGGTTATATTTGTTTTTGATTTTTTGTAATCAGTTCACCCCAAAGAAGGTAGTAATGCTACTGGTACACAAGGGTTTACATGAGAGGATACCGAAAAAAAGAGGAACAAGATACAGTGGGTGTCGGAAACACAGGGCGTTATGTGAATTAGAATCGAGAGAGAAGAACAAGATACAGGAGATGGCTAGGAACGGGTAATAGTAAGGAGGCAACAGACGTTGCACTTAAACTCTTCGAGATTGTAGCTATCATTGAAGCAAGTATACGAAAGAGAGTTTCACAGACAGGAAGGACGATAAAAGAAACTGATTGAGTAAAAATTGTGGATTCATTTAACTTTAAAAATGTAGAACCCAGTTGCAAATTTAGTAGCTCGATTAAATTTGTTTAAAGAAAGAACCAGAGACATCAGCCCTTCATAGCAGAAGCCGTGAAAATATTTGTAGAAAAGACACCATCTTTTGGTTTCGTTGCAATATATAAACCAAAGATAATGATTTTAACAGCATATAAATGCATGACTTGGGTGATCAAGATGTGTTACGAGATAGTATTTTCTTTTATTAGCTATTAATTCTATATCAGAGGAAAGAGAGGGAAGTGGTTTTTCGGTAACTTCTTCACTGTTTTGAATTCAAAGAAAGCGTTCTCCTAGAATGCTTCTCACAAACGGCTAGAGAGTACATTCAAACATGCTGTTTCACCCATAGCAGGGGGAAAGGATAACAGAAGAATATAGCTTAGATCCACCGGTGATGTAATGGATAATAACACGGAATTTTTAATCGGAAAGCCAAGTTCTAATTAAGGTTGGGTTTGTTATATTCACTTACGACCGAATGTCCTTGGGAATGATATGAATCCACTTCTTCTAAAATATGAATCCACCTCTATAGACACTGAGAAATGAGAATTGGCCAGACTAAATCAAGACAATATTCCGGTTTTCAATCCTGGGTTAGGAAACGAACGGAGTCTAAGTCGTACTGATGAGCTGTAATACAGCGAAACAGATTTGTCCGCGGATGACTATAGTATTTACGCTCTCACACCCTGATTGAGCACTCTGGAAGAGTGGGAGGCTTTGTAAACAGTAGCTACCCCGGCATATACGCATCGCTCATTCAATAATGAATTGGAGTACTCTAGCTATTGGGCATGTTTATACGCGCTAAAAAGCCTGATTTCTTCTGCCGGACGCTCGTGGCCTAGGGGTAGAGTCGCCTACTGACGCCGATTCGGTCGCGTTTCAATCCTGGGTTAGGAAGCGAACGGAGTCTAAGCCGTACTGATGAGCTGTAATACAGCGAAACAGATCTGTTTGCGCATGACTATATATATATATATATATATATATATATATATATCCAAGTGAATAAGGAACGGAGAAAATATTAACATTAAGTAATATTTATTCTAAATTATAGTTTCAAACATGTACAAATTATCATCTACTACAAAATGTACATTTTGTTTGAACATTGAAAGAATAATGTCTCATCAGGTAGTGTGAAGGTAGATGTTAAATTCTCTCCCTTATATTGGAGAATTATGTGTGAGAGGTAAACGGGTAGAAAATGAAACCAAACTTTTTTAAGTTATGAATCCACCTCTTCTTCCCCTAGCTATTATTTAGTAAGACTAGTTTACTTCAACCCTCTTCATGATGAAAATTCACGTACGATCACCAAAGTTAAGCAACGTCGAAATTGGTCAGTACCTAGATGAGTGATCGCTTGGGAATGCCTTGTGTTTTAAGCTTAGATGTTCTGGTGATGTAATAGATAATAACACGGAATTTTTAATCGGAAAACCAAGTTCTAATTAAGGTTGGGTTTGTTATATTCACTTACGAGCGAAGATCCTTGGGTATGATATGAATCCACCTCTTCTAAGATATGAATCCACCTCTTCTAAGATATGAATCCACCTCTTCTAAGATATGAATCCACCTCTTCTAAGATATGAATCCACCTCTTCTAAGATATGAATCCACCTCTTCTAAGATATGAATCCACCTCTTCGAATATGAATCCACCTTCTAAGATATGAATCCACCTCTTCTAAGATATGAATCCACCCTTCTAAGATATGAATCCACCTCTTCAAAGATATGAGTCCACCTCTTCTAAGATATGAATCCACCTCTTCTAAGATACGAATCTACCTCTTCTAAGATATGAATCCACCCCTTCTAAGATATGAATCCACCTCTTCTAAGATATGAATCCACCCCTTCTAAGATATGAATCCACCTCTTCTAAGATATGAATCCACCTCTTCTAAGATATGAATCCACCCCTTCTAAGATATGAATCCACCTCTTCTAAGATATGAATCCACCTTCTAAGATATGAATCCACCTCTTCTAAGATATGAATCCACCCCTTCTAAGATATGAATCCACACCTCTTCAAAGATATGAGTCCACCTCTTCTAAGATATGAGTCCACCTCTTCTAAGATACGAATCCACCACTTCTAAGATATGAATCCACCTCTTCTAAGATATGAATCCACCTCTTCTAAGATATGAATCCACCTCTTCTAAGATATGAATCCACCTCTTCTAAGATATGAATCCACCACTTCAAGATATGAATCCACCACTTCTAAGATATGAATCCACCTCTTCTAAGATATGAATCCACCCTTCTAGATATGAATCCACCTCTTCTAAGATATGTATCCACCTCTTCTAAGATATGAATCCACCTCTTCTAAGATATGAATCCACCTCTTCTAAGATATGAATCCACCTCTTCTAAGATATGAATCCACCTCTTCTAAGATATGAATCCACCCCTTCTAAGATATGAATCCACCTCTTCTAAGATATGAATCCACCTCTTCTAAGATATGAATCCACCTCTTCTAAGATATGAATCCACCCCTTCTGAATGTGAATCCACCTCTTCTAAGATATGAATCCACCCCTTCTAAGATATGAATCCACCTCTTCTAAGATATGAGTCCACCTCTTCTAAGATATGAATCCACCACTTCTAAGATATGAATCCACCTCTTCTAAGATATGAATCCACCACTTCTAAGATATGAATCCACCTCTTCTAAGATATGAGTCCACCTCTTCTAAGATATGAATCCACCCCTTCTAAGATATGAATCCACCTCTTCTAAGATATGAATCCACCCCCTTCTAAGATATGAATCCACCTCTTCTAAGATATGAATCCACCCCTTCTAAGATATGAATCCACCTCTTCTAAGATATGAGTCCACCCCTTCTAAGATATGAATCCACACTCTTCTAAGATATGAGTCCACCACTTCTAAGATATGAATCCACCTCTTCAAAGATATGAGTCCACCTCTTCTAAGATATGAATCCACCCCTTCTAAGATATGAATCCACCTCTTCTAAGATATAAGATCCACCCCTTCTAAGATATGAATCCACCTCTTCTAAGATATGAGTCCACCCCTTCTAAGATATGAATCCACCTCTTCTAAGATATGAATCCACCTCTTCTAAGATATGAATCCACCTCTTCTAAGATATGAATCCACCTCTTCTAAGATATGAATCCACCACTTCTAAGATATGAATCCACCTCTTCTAAGATATGAATCCACCTCTTCTAAGATATGAATCCACCTCTTCTAAGATATGTATCCACCTCTTCTAAGATATGAATCCACCTCTTCTAAGATATGAATCCACCTCTTCTAAGATATGAATCCACCTCTTCTAAGATATGAATCCACTCTTCTAAAATGTGAATCACCCCTTCTAAGATATGAATCCACCTCTTCTAAGATATGAATCCACCCCTTCTAAGATATGAATCCACCTCTTCTAAGATATGAATCCACCTCTTCTAAGATATGAATCCACCTTCTAAGATATGAATCCACCCCTTCTAAGATATGAATCCACCTCTTCTAAGATATGAATCCACCCCTTCTAAGATATGAATCCACCTCTTCTAAGATATGAATCTACCTCTTCAAGATATGAATCCACCTCTTCTAAGATATGAATCCACCTCTTCTAAGATATGAATCCACCCCTTCTAAGGATATGAGTCCACCTCTTCTAAGATATGAATCCTCTTCTAAGATATGAATCCACCTCTTCTAAAATCTATGAATCCACCTCTTCTAAGATATGAATCCACCCCTTCTAAGATATGAATCCACCTCTTCTAAGATATGAATCTACCTCTTCTAAGATATGAATCCACCCCTTCTAAGATATGAATCCACCTCTTCTAAGATATGAATCCACCCCTTCTAAGATATGAATCCACCTCTTCAAAGATATGAGTCCACCTCTTCTAAGATATGAATCCACCACTTCTAAGATATGAATCCACCTCTTCTAAGATATGAGTCCACCTCTTCTAAGATATAAATCCACCTCTATAGACACTGAGAAATGAGAATTGGCCAGATCAAATCCAGACAATATTTCATTTTTGTTGGAATTTGTTTATTTTGAATTATATAAATCCACCTCTTATCCCAACAGCTATGGGTTAATTAGTAAAACTTGTATCACTAAATCATTATTACCTAAAACATTCTTACAAAGTAAAAATATTTTTCTGGCTTTGTCTGACCTGCATACTGTTAAATCGTTTCATTCCGATCAGTGAATTAACTGCTTGATTCTGATGCCACTGTTAAACAACTCCCCATTATTCATATCTCATTTGCTGAAGACGACGCCTTCTTCCCCCTTACAGTTAATAGTTAGTCCTTCCTTCTTGCTTTCCCATTACTACTTTAGCTTACCGTTTAACGAGTCTGCTAAGAACATAGTTTCATCTGTGCAGCGACATCATGTTTGGTGCTCTTTCTGTATATTTTGGGCATTTCGACAAAATAAGGGTGTGTATTGCCTTGGATATTCGTCTGCAGACAATTTTTCATCGCCATGATACCCATTTCATCTGACTTTTCTATGAACATTCCCGTGGATGGCAATGGTCCTAATAAGCTGCTCTTTTGGTATATAAATATACTTAACTTCTTTAAAAATATTTATCGATAAGTCTGAGAAACACTGTGTATGCACTCCCAAGATTATTGGCTTTACGTCTATTTCTGCTTGTTATCACATGAGCCGATGAAGTAAACTAAAATCCTTTATCTTAGGTATTTCTTCGTATGAAAAACTAGTTACAAAATCGAGCAATCCAGAATATATATTCTATTCTTGAAAATATTTTTCTTTCATTAGTAACTAGTTTGCCTTTAACATTTTTATTTAAATGGCTTCCAAAAAGAGCATTTATCTTCATTTTGAAACTTGCTTTCCTCATGATTATGTCGTTTGTTTGTTTCTTCTTCTTCTTCTTCTTCTTCTTCTTCTTCTTCTTCTTCTTCTTCTTCTTCTATGTGCCCTGTCCTTTTAGGACAAAGGCGATCATGGCTTTCGACGTCTCCCTATCCCTTAACAAGCTTTCTCCTGTTACACCACAATATTAATGGTTTTTCCTTTTCTATTTTTATTTTGAAATATTTCCACAGGGTCATTTAGTATTTTTTTGTCTCATAAAGTTACTTTCAAATTCAGATGTGAAAATTCTTCACATTTTTTTTACTTTTAGTTTCTTAGATTGGTTTTCTATAAGAAAATTTTTTTTATATTTCACTATTTTAAAGTTATAAATCTTTTTGCTTACATCAGACCTAGAGAAACAGTTGTTCATTTTTCATTTTTTTTTTATAACCGAGGTTTTGTTTCTGATGCAAGTTTTGAAGGTTTTCTTGAATTTCTTCCCTTCATTGTAATTCTTTTTCAACAGTAAAATAAGTAAAATAAATGACTTACGTCTAGCCAAAATGATTTTTTTCGATACAAAGGAACCGATTAAAAAGAATTATATTTTTTTTTATTTCTAACTGCTTGATTCTTCCTGCTTCTTTTTGGGTACTTTTATTGATTGTTACTAAGACCTATCCAACTTTAGTTATTGAGCATTGCATTTTTTTTTTTGGTTGACTATAGAATACAAAACAGAACGTTATTTAAAATAATTCCTTGTTTAAAATTTATAAATATACTCCTTTTACCTATATTTTGTTTGTATTTTCTTGCTGTTGATAATCCAAAAAAGCCACTCTTGATAGAGGATTACTGGATTAAATTGCCGGAAAGCCTTAAATGGTGTCTAAAGAGTAACATATCCTGAACAGGCGTAGGGCAAAAATGGTTGTCACAAGACTTAAAGTGGTTTGTTGTAGTTTTAAATATCCTCTCAGAACCCACCTTCATAAATTGACAGTTCTATGGAAAATTTCTCCATAGCAAAAAATATGAAGCGAATGAAGATGGATGTTCATGGCACAGGAGGTCCTGGTTGCGAGCTGGTGGAAATGTATCTTGTTTGAACATTTTTTCATGAATATTGCAACAGAATAGTGAGAGTACAGAAAAGGATATTATGTTGAAAATATTTGTTTATTTGTTTACTTTTTTTATTTTTATAGTCGTATTGCCCCCAAGCAATGCATTTTACTGCTACTATTGTGCAGGGGGTTACATAGAAAGTAATTTATGAGAAAAAGGGACAGGTTATAAGGGGTGTCGGGAAGTGAGTAAGAGAAGGATGAGAGTACTGCTGAGAGTGGAAGTCTTACTAAATAACTCATAGCTGGGGGAAGAAAAGGTGGAATCATATCTTAGAAGAGGTGGATTCATAGCCCATATCCCAAGGGTCTTTGCGCGCAAGTGAATATAACGAACCCAACTAGAATTAGAACTTGTTTTTCCGATTAACAATTCTGTGTTATTATCTATTACACCACCGAACATCCAAGCTTAAAGCAGTTGACATTTTCAAGCGGTCACTCATCTAGGTACTGACCAGAATCGACGTTTCTTAACTTTGGTGATCGTACGTGAATCTGCATCATGATTAGGGTTGAGGTAAACAAGACTTAAAAATAAACTCATAGCTGGGGTGGGGGGAGGTGAATTCATATCATTGAAATTGGAACTTAGCTTTCTGATCATCAATTCCATGTAGTCATCCATTACACCACTTGCACATCCAAGCTTCAAGAACCTGGCATTCCAAAACGGTCACACATCTCGGTACTGACTCATCTGATATATAAAATGTTCAATGTTTTTAAAAACATTATAAAAAAAGAATTTTCGATAATAAAATAAATGTACAAGATACTTTTGTCTCACTAGAGTTAAAATAAATAAATTCAACCAAAAATGGAATATTGTCTGGATTGGAACTGGCCAATTCTCATTTCTCAGTGTCTATAGAATTCAAATTCTCTTACGAAGTATTCTATTGGATGGCTTATTTACCACTCTACGTCCTCGTTGCAACAGACGAAACGTCGTGAGCCTTTCATGTCTTCCACTGTCATCCGCGTATTTTTTCGTCCCTGCAGTGACCATGGATACTTTTGTTCTCTTACGGTATATCTTGGGATACGTGACTTAATCCAACATAGATTTTGTAATGTAAATCGTCCTGATCTGGTATCACGACTCAATCACTACTAACCGCCGTGACGTTGTGTTCGTCTGTGTTTACTTCCATGGCAAATTTCCGAATGAGCTTTTCTCTTTGGTACCTCAGCGGCATAAATTTAAGCATACTACTAGTCGAGTTCGTACCACTCATATCCTTGGGAAAATGTAGAAATTAGTCTCTTCTCTCCCCAGCTATGGGTTTGAATAGCAGGACAGACTAAGTTCTATAGCCTTGTTTAGCAACCAGTCTACTCCAGAAATTTCAACCAACCGCGAGAAAATGTTATACCTTGCCAGTTTGGAATCGAAAAATTTAGTCATATGTTGTATTTTAATAATTTCTTTTCTCACCTGAGGAATTCTCTTCTAGTTTCTAAATTCCCTGTCACCTAAAATCTTCAAGAATCTAAATACCATGTCAATCGCCATCTTCTGTCTACCTGAAATCTGTTTGTTTTTGTTTTTTTTTGTTTTTTGTTTATTTTTGGTCATTTCTTCTCAATAATTTTCACGGTTTCTCGCACTAACAGTAACCCTCTGCCTCCTAGTAGCATTATCGCCTTGTTTGGGGTGAAATAAATAAAAAAAAAACCGTCACAGGTTTCTCCAACATCTATCTGATCAAAGATTACTTACGCGCAAATACCCTTGGAAAAGGTATTAATCCGTCTCTTCCTTCCAGTTATGGGTTAAATAACAGGACATATTGGGTTCTATAGCCTTGGCCGGCAACCAGTCTACCGCAGAATGGCAACCTACTGCGGGATAATCTTCTACACAGTCTTTCGAGACATGACCGCCCAAGCGTGTATCACGTATGGCATTTAACTGACTGATAGTTTCTATTGTCAGTCAAGTTAAGTGCCATGCGTGAAACACGCTTGGGCGATCATGTCTCGAAAGAGACATGACTGACTTGGCATAAGATTATCCCGCAGTAAGTTGCCATTGCTTTCTGCGGTCGACTGGTTGCCAGCCAAGGCTATAGAACCTAATCTGTCCCGTTATTTAACCCATAACTGGAAGGAAGAGACGGATTAATACCTTTCCCAAGGGTATTTGCGCGTAAGTGAATGCAATGACTTCAACTGGAATTCGAACTGATAGTTTCTATAATCAGACCTAAAAAGACTGAGCATAAACTTAAAGGAAACTGAATGTATGGCCATCAGCAAAAGGAGGAGCTAAGTCAGAGAAACTAAAATAAAACAAGTAAACAATTCAAGTACCTGGGAAGTATATTGACAGAGGATGGAAAATGCGACATGGAGATCCAAATACGCATTGACATGGTCAAAGATGCATTTCAGAAACTAACCAGAGTAATGAAAGACAGGAAATTTTTATTAAAAAAAAGGGAAAAGAGTGTTGGATTGCTATGTGATATCTGTTTGAAATTGAATGCTGGAAGATCTCATCAAAGATGAAGAAGAGGCTTGAAGCAGTAGAAATGGGGTTTTAGGCAGAATGCTGAGGATAACATGGACGGAACACGTGTGCAACGATGAGGTGTTGAAAAAGATGCAAACGAGAAGAAAGCTCATACTAAATATCAGGAAGAGACAAATGAGGTTCCTGGGATACGTAATGAGGAAAGATGGCTTGGAGGACTTATTACTCACAAGTCAGATTAATGGAGGTATATACAAGGGAAAGCAGCATGAGACGTACTTGTTAGGTTTTAGCAAACAGATGGCAGAGCGGGGCTTAGAAATGATGCCAAAACAAATAATAGTGAGAGCGACAAGAGACAGGGCCAAGTGAAAGTCTATGATTGCCTACGTCCTGAAATACCACGGCACATAAAGAAGTGGCATCTGTTACTATTGAATAATTTAAATATTTTCTGTGTTTAATGATTTTGACGACCCCAATATGTAACTAATTTCTGAGGTTACTTCTTTTGCTCTTTTGCTACTGGTAAAAGATTTCGCTTGGTTTCTTTTACTACATTGTTTAAGAGATCTTTCGGTCTTTACTGAAATTACCTAGTCCTTGCTGACCGAACTTGACAATAGTTCTGAACCAATTACGCGCACTTGTCTGCGATGAATTATTTTTTACCTTAAACATTTTTTCATATATTTAAAAAAATGAATGTAAAATAGTTTTTAATTCATAAATTTTTCAAATTACTTTAAAATCAACATATATTTTTAAAAATTCTTAAATTCACTATTTTTTTCAATTGCTTTAATATTTGAATTTTAACTGTTCACTGCTCATCCTGACAAAAATCATAGGGCTGGATATTCAAGCACCAAATGTAGGAGAGATTTTCAATCCTGATATTCTGATTAAAAAAAAAAGGTTAATGTCTTTGTAGAACAAGCGCTACAGGGGTTAGAGGAGTTTCAGACACACGGACGGACAGACAGAATTTTTCGGTTTATTTATTTAGAATGATAAAATGGGATAAAATGGCAACAGCTTCAGCTTTTGAAAACTAGAAAAGAAGACGCTTCAGTTAAACTGAAGTGCGATACGTTAAAATAAAACATCGAACATCACAATAATAAAAATTGCTCGCTCGAGGGAATTAATTATGGCGCATCGTCCTTAAGCCCTGACAAGTGGACTTGATTATTCCTCTTTCGTTCAGAAGGACTGTTTTCAGAATATTTCGAGTGAAAAATTGAAAGAAAAGTCGCGAACATATGTATTTGATTATACTTATTTAAAACGCACACAAAAATAAAGAATATAACGTTTGTCAAAGAGATATCAATGTATTTTTAAGAAAAATTAGTTCATTTACGGAATAAAATTCTATGTAAAAATGAAATAATAATAACAAATAAAAATACAGTTTGACAATGTTAAACAATATAAAATTACAGTCGATTGTAATAAAATTTGACGATACATGCAGGATATTTTATTCCAAACGACTGTAATTTGGACAAGCATGTTAAGTTGCACATTCAGAAAAAGTATTCAGAATCTACTGACCTTTTCACTTCTAAAACGCATGCGGATAGTTTTTTTTTCTTTTATGTGCCATGTCCTTTCACGACGTAGGCGATCATGGCTTTCCACATCTCCCTGTCGCTGGTGGCTCTTAGCACGCTTTCTCCTGTTGCACCATGCAACCCTCGTTCTGTTATCCACTTGATCAGGCCCTTCAAATATGTTATCCGCTGCTTTCCCCTGTCTCTTTTCCTCTCTATTTGGCCTGTTAGGAACAGGTTCTCCAACCCCTTCTTCCTCATTGCATGTCCCGGGAAATTTAGTTGTCTCCAACTGATGCTTAGTATTAATTTTCTTTTCGTTGCCATCCTTTCCAAAACCTCGTCATTGCTCACATGCTCGGTCCATGATATCCGCAGCATCCTTCTGTAGAACCGCATTTCAGTTGCTTCAAGTTTTTCCTTCATCTCTGATGTTATTGTCTAGCATTCACTGCCATATTGAAGAACCGACATCACATAGCAATCCAGTACTCTCCCCTTTGTTTCTAGTGAAATTTTCCTGTTTCTTAATATTTTACTCAACTTCTGGAATGCATCGTTTTGCTTTTGGATTTCAGGAATATAAGTGTATAGATACTGATGTGGCCACAAAATGAGGGGTCATTTTATATATTGATTGTAATATGGAACTGATCCCCCACTTTATATCCAATATGCTTCTGTAGAACCACATTTCAGTTGCTTCAAGTTTTTCCTTCATCTTTAATGATATTGTCCAATATTCATCTGCCATATTGAAGAACCGACATCACATAGCAATCCAGTACTCTCCTCTTTGTTTCTAGTGAAATTTTCCTGTTTCTTAATACTTTACTCAACTTCTGGAATGCATCGTTTTGCTTTTGGATCTCAGGAATATAAATATATAGAAACTGATGTGGCCACAAAGTAAGGGGTCATTTTATATATTGATTGTAATATGGAACTGATCCCCCACTTTATATACGATGTATCCTACTGTAGAACCACATTTCAGTTGCTTCAAGTTTTTCCTTCATCTCTGATGTTATTATCCAGCATTCACTGCCATATTGAAGAACTGACATCACATAGCAATCCAGTACTCTCCTCTTTGTTTCTAGTGAAATTTTCCTGTTTCTTAATACTTTACTCAACTTCTGGAATGCTTTTATTGGCATGAAAATTCGCCTTCAGATCTCAGTTACGTATCGAAATTACCAGCTTTTCATCCGGGAGTGAATAAACAGAATGTCATGAGTTCCATAAGACTTATACCAAACTCTTTGATTAATTCCTCTTTGTAACTAATCAAGTAATAAAAAGTTCCAAGATAAGCAAGATCACCATCACATTATGCATGTTTCAGTTGCATAATTTTAGCCTGGCAACGTTTCATTTGTTTTGACGCGTTCATTACCAATATATTATTCTTTCTCTATTACAAAACATGCAACGTTGTATCAAGACTTATAATTGTAGATTTATATATATGTTTTATGCTTTATTTTTTAAAAATCTATCTAAAATAAGAAAAATATACTACGGAACTATTTTTAAATTGTCAAGAAGTCTTTATTCTTTACTTAAATCTTTGTTTCCAACTATCTGCAGATAACTCTATGTATACTTTTTTTTTTTTGTTAATTTCCTCCACTGGAAAAATGGTGGCTGCATAGATTGCTTTGCCCGAGTTACATCTGCCGCCTACGAGGCAGTTAGTTCTGCTGATGCAGTTGCAATGCGGTTTGTGTTCTTGAGGTTTGTTGTGGAAATGTCGAAGTAATTTGTTGTTGTGGGAATTGATTATATTTTGAATATTTTTGGTTGTTGAATAAATTATTTTTAGAGTTTTCCTGTCGAATAATGTCTTCGGGGGTGTATTTTGTTGGAAATGTTTGTTAACTAAGTTGAGAAAGTGTTTACCTATGTTTACATTGGATAAATTACAGAATGGAGGGTTGAGCTATATTATTTTTCTTTTCCTATTTTTGCGCTTGTCTATATTTCCAGTGGAGGACAGCAACAAAAAAAGAGTATACAAAGGAATGTCTGCAGGTAGTTGGAAATAAAGATTTTATAATCACAAACATTCATTTTCCAACGCCTCCCTGAAACACCAACCAACCCTAATAAAATACGACTGGAAATTAAAGGACGATGGAATCAACCCACAAGTTAAATGGAGGATCATTAAATATGCTCACAATCCCAACAATTTCAGGGACAAAAGCAATCTATGCTTGATGAAAAAAATAGCTATCACCAAATATTGGAATCCAAATGAACTTTTAAACCGGAGAAGCGAACTGATGTTTAAGTGCAAACATAGAAACTGGTATAGAATCACTTAACATGATGACAATTAAACCTATAGGTTTGATTTTTGAGAATAACCTGGAACGCCCCTTTTAAGACTTTATACCCTCAAAAATGTTACAGTTTTGCTATTATCTACTACCATGCTATTATTATTTTGTCATTTTCCATCATATTTTGATTTTTGCTATGGTCTCATTACCAACCAAGTCTGCGGGAAGACCTAAGGCAGGTCGTGGTGTGTTGTCATGGCCCCATTTCATGTTTGTCTATCACCCCTATCATCCCTAGCGCTACATAGACAAAGTTTTCCTTATTATTTTGTCTGTTTTTAACAAAACAATTTTTTGTATATCTCTTAAGTTAGGGTTTACAGGGATTCTTTTAATGTGTTGTTATGTTCCATTTTTTATCATTCCAAGTGCACCTACTATCACTGGCACGATACATGTTTTTAATTTCCACATGTTTTCTCTTTCAATTTCCAGGTCTTTATATTTTGACAGTTTTTCGAATTCCTTGGTTGCTAAATTACAATCCGCTGAACAAGTCATATCGATTAATAGACAAGTTTTTTTTTCTGGTTTTTAAAAATAATGTCCGGCCTATTTGCTTCAATTTTTCTATCTGTGTAGATGGTGTAATCCCATAGAATGGTGTCATCTTCTATTTCTCTAACCGGTGCTAGATGATGTTCATACCAGTGTCTGTTTACAGATTTTCCATAGTGTTTGCACTTTGTCCAATGTAAATATTGCCCCACTCAATCGTGACAATATTTATATTCATTTGGGGCAAGTACAGAACAGCCTGAGATTAGATGGTCTATTGTTTATTGGTATTTATCACAGAACCTTCATTTTGGATCTACATTATTATGTATAATATTTGCCTGAAAATTTCTCGTGAAAAGACTTTGATCTTTCGGTGCAAGAATAAAGCCTTCAGTCTCAGACTTTAATCCAGATGCACGTAACCATCGATGAGTATTAACTTTATCAACATTGGTCTTATTAGCACGTTCTGGATATTGGCCATGCGTTGTTTCATCTTTTCAAGTGCTTTATATTTGGCTTTCATTTTCATATTATTTGCCGCAATAGTTGGTTCTTGACTTCTGTTTTGCTTTTCTACAGAATCTACTATCTTCTATTACTATTGAACATTTTTTCTTTCTTTCTTTACGTTGCTTGACTAATCTATTATTATTATTATTATTATTATTATTATTATTATTATTATTATTATTATTATTATGTCATTTTTCATCATATTTCGATTTCTGCTTTGGTCTCACTACCAACCAAGTCTGCGGGGAGACCTAAGGCAGGTAGTGGCGTGTTGTTATGACTCCATTTCATGTTTTTCTATCTTCCCTATCATCCCCAGCATTACATAGATAACGTTTTCCTTAGTGTGTGGGCTGTACTTAATAAGACAATTTTTGTATATCTCTTAAGCTGGGGTTTCCAGGGATTCTTTCAATGTGTTGTTTCGTTTTGTTCCATTTTTTTATCATTCCAAGTGCACCTACTATCACTGGCATAACTCTTGTTTTCAATTTCCACATTTTTTCTATTTCAATTTCCAGGTCTTTATATTTTGACAGTTTTTCAAATTCCTTGATTGCTATGTTACAATCCGCTGGACAAGCCATATCAATTAATAGACAAGTTTTCTCCTTCTGTTTTTTAACAATAATGTCTGGCCTGTTTGCTTCAATTTTTCTGTCTGTGTAGATGGTGTAATCCCATAGAATGGTTACATCTTCTATTTCTGTAACCGGTGCTGGATGATGTTCATACCAGTGTTTGTTTACAGCTTTTCCATAATGTTTGCACATTGCCCAATGTAAATATTGCCCAACTCTATCGTGGCGATTTTTATATTCATTTGGGGCAAGCACAGAACAGCCTGAGATTAGGTGGTCTATTGTTTCTTGGTGTTTATCACAAAACCTGCATTTTGGATCCATATTATTATGCATAATATTTGCCTGAAAGTTTCTCGTGAAAAGACTTTGGTCTTGTGCTGCAAGTATAAATCCTTCAGTTTCAGACTTTAATCCAGATGCACGTAACCATCGATGAGAATTAACTTTTTCAACATTGGATTTATTGGCACGTACTGGATATTGGCCATGCAGAGGTTTGTCTTGCCAGCGCTGTTTCATCTTTTCAAGAGCTTTATCTTTGGCGTTCATTTTCATATTTTTTGCCGCAATAGTTGGTTCTTGGCTACTGTTTTGCTTTTCTACAGAATCTACTAACTTGTTTGTATTTACTGCCTTCTTTTATTATTGAATATTTTTTCTTTCTTTCTTCATGTTGCCTTACTAATTGTATCATCCAATCCTTTGTTGTTTCTATGTATGTTAGTAAGACAATAGTTGTTGTCTTATATGACAATTTCAGCTGAATAAGACCCCTTCCACCTTCTTTACGGGGTATGTATAGACGGTCTACATCAGCCTTTGGATGATGCATCTTATGCTTAGAAAGAAGCTTTCTTGTTTTAGCATCCATTCGCCTGATGTCGTTTAGAGTCCAGTTTAAGATGTTGAAGCTATATTGGACAACTGGGATTGCAAGGCTATTAATGGCCATAACTCTATTCTGTGAATTTAATTCAGTTTTTAATATCATTCGTAGCCTTCTATAGTACTCTTTACGCACTATTTCTTTCATATTTTTATGGTGAATGTTTTCGCTCTCATTTACACCTAGGTATTTATAAGCTTCTTCTGGTTTCAATTCTCTTATTGTTACAGCAGGGTCTAGGCTAATTGAGGATGTTTCTTGTATTGATCCACGTAAAACTGTAGCTTTAGCACATTTATTCAAATTACATTTCATTCCAATGTCTTCGCTGAAGCATTTTACAGTTTGCAGAAGACCTTCCAGCTCATTATCATTCTTAGCATACAACTTTAAATCATCCATGTAAAATAGATGGCTTATTTTCTTTTGGCCTATTTTATAACCACATTCTGTCTTATTAAGTTGACTGGTTAGTGCTATTAATGATATGCAGAATAGTAAGGGAGATAAAGAATCACCTTGAAATATACCTCTTTTGATGTTTATTTCATCAGACTTATAGGTTCCATTTATATGATTGAGGTAAAGGGTTGTTTTCCATATAGACATGCACTGTTTGATGAAATTGATGATGACGGGCGATATCTTGTATATATTTAAAGTCTTTAAAATCCAGTCATGTGGCACACTATCGAATGCCTTTCGGTAGTCTATCCAGGCAGTACTAAGATTTTTCTTTGTACTGTAGCAGTTTTCCAGGATCATTTTGTTAATTAGCAATTGGTCTTTACAACCATAACAGCCACGTTTGCATCCTTTTTGTTCAAGCAGTATTATGTCATTTCTTTCTAAGAATAAATATTTCTTTCTAAGAATAAATATGTCTGTTTCTAAGAATAAATATGTCTGTTTCTTTCTAAGAATAAATATGTCTGTTTTGTTAAAATAGATGTTATTATTATTATTATTATTATTATTATTATTATTATTATTACGTTCACCGTTATTAAGAGGAGATATATAGTAAATATATTCAGATATAAATATATAATTATATATTGTAAAGTAAGTTTTTATATTATAAATAATTAGGAGCTCTACTACTATGATGCTATTATTATTTTTCCCGTTATTATTATGATTACTATTATCTCTTGACCCTAATTAAAAATAGAAATATATTAAATTTATTTAAATATAAGTTTATATATATTATATATTTATATATTATATTTTTTAAATTGTTTTTTCATATAGATATTGATTTAATTCATACTCATCCCTCGTTGTATTAGGATTATGCGTATCTCAATTTTTAGATTTATTTGACTTATATTTATCCTCAGTACTTCTATTAGTATTATGATTATTATTAGTCATGTCTCTATTATGCATGACATTTTCTTAGTTATCCACTCACCTGTAAAAAGTCGTATTCTTTTAATATACTATTTAATGGTTCATTTTATTCTTTAATTTTTTCTAATATTTTTAGAGTTTTTATACTTCTTTATTTCAAAAGTCTTTTAATCTTTTAATCCTTAATTATTATTATTATTATTATTATTATTATTATTATTATTAGGTGTCTAGATTTTAATTTCTTTAGTACCCCGTTACTATAACAACCAACTGAGCGTAAATTCAACCCCTTAACTTTAAATTCCAAACTCCAATATCATACATCTAAAACGGTCAACGAGCAGCTCGGGTCAAAGTTTAACTTTTTCACCAACAAAGGTTTTTGGATACCTAAGACAGAGCACGGCCTCCACTATATTACCAAGGCCTGAGCAATGAAATGTGACGTCACGGTAGTAGAGCCATGAATCAGCGTAGCAGCCTTCTCTAGCTTCATGACAACGTTGATAATCACAAAGTTGTATTTCTTAATAAAGATTTTAAAACTTTTTAAAATGTAACAAGAAAAAAAGAAAGACATGTTTTGATTTATACTGGTTTTATTAATTTTAATTAAAATTAAGAAAAACAATAATTAATAAGAAAATAAACATTGTTGACTACTGACTGTTGGTCGTGTTTGTAAATAAACACAGTTTTAAAGACAATTTTTTTCGTTTATTTGTCTAAATTCTAAAAACAATTTAACAAACACTGCTTAAATTTTCATATTTTAAATTTAATTATGAAAAATCACAATCACTTTTGTTTAAATTGCAAGAATTTTTAAATCAGAATCACTCAAATATAGCAATCAAACAACCATTAGAATTTAGGAACAAACAAGAAGCAACAATAAACAAAAGTTATTAATTAAAAATATTTAAAAAATGCAACAATTTAAATTCAAGCAAATTAATTCAAACTAAATAAGTTTTAGTTACTGCTTTTTAAAATCAAACTTATAAAAGTCTTTTTAATGTCTCAAAATTCAGTTGAATGTTTGAAGTTTTCTTTTTTTACTTAACTTACAAGTAATATTATCATTTTCCTTTCTACAAAAATTATTTAATAATGCATTAGAAGAGCTCCAGACAATCATTTTTTCGATTTTTTCAATGCTGTGACCTTCACCACATGAGTCAACATGAAAAAGAAGTTCATCATTAGCCAAAACATCCAATGATTCCAATGTTATGTGCATAGACAATTTTCTTTGATTCATTGAATGAAGAAAAGAAGGATTCTTTACAAGTTTTAAAGTTTATTAATAACAATATAATTGTATAGTACCAATTTGTTGTTACATCATTAGGATATAACACAGAACCTCTATTAATTCCTTGAAAATAACTGTTTATATCAGGTAGCATATAATCTCTTCCTGATACTAAACTTTTACAGTCTTGAGAACTTTTAATCCAATAGATTTATTAATAATATCAAGTATCTTTAGGGAAATTCTGCTAAAAAACAACGGAGTTCGAATTTTAAAATAATATTTTGAAATATTTTGAATCCATTGTTAATCCTACTGGATGAAATAAAGATATTTATTTTAGCTTTCAAAAAAGATACATTTAAAAATTCTAGAATATTTGGTAATTCAATTATATTTTTAAAATATTTTAATAGTAAAAAATAAAAAAAAGTAAAAATTAATGTTTCTATTTCATTTATGATGTTAAACTGTTTATAAAAAATCATTTGTTTGCAAAACTCTTTTTTGGTTAATGTTTACTTACTAATTAATTTTTTAAGGATTAAAAACCCCTAAACCAACCATAAAAGAAGTTAAAATTCTAATTTTTTATTTCCAATTTTTTCTATGGAATATCGATAACTTTCAAATTATCAAAAATAGGAAAAAATGTTTGGAAAATATTTTTTGAGGGTGTTCATTTTGTGCTAAATATTTTCTAAAAATTCAATATTTTAAAAATTAGGTTTTAAAATTCAAGTGTGGTATGATTTAGGCCTTTATGTTTCAAATAAATTCAAAACTTATTCAGAAATAATAGGTTTAAACAAAGTTTAAATCATCATTGTCAAGTTTAAATTTTCGGTATTAGTGAATTCTTGACTTTGTAATAAATAATTTCACAGAGTTTTCAAATAGAAAACCTTAAAAATAAAACAAATTCTTTTAAAATTGATTAAAAAATAAATTTTTTAGTGTTTGTTAATACAAGAAAAAGAATGAAAAAAATTTAATTCAGGAATATTTTTTCATGTCTAAAACTGATTCATAAAGTTGCAAATATAGAAAAGTTAAATTTTTATTTTCGTTTTCTAAGAAATTTTTAAACATTTCATTGAAAAGAAAACACTATTTTCTTAAATAAAATATCAATAAAAAATTAATTCAAATATGTTTAGAAAATAGAATGTTAAACAACTTTTTTCGGCTTCACTTTAAGTTTTAAAACATTTCGAAAAACAAAAACAACTTACGAACGAATAGCCATATTTAAATTTTATTTTTTTTAATTCAGATATTTTTTAAGATAATATTGATTTCGATTTTATTCAAAGAAATAAAAATAATATCTTTTTTATTGTTTTAATTTAAAAGATATAAACAAAGTCCTTTCTTTCTTGTGCTACGGCAAAACTAATTTTTTAACAAATTTTGATTTTAGCGCCTGTTGAAATAATTGCTGATTAAAATTTTAACTACTCACTTTGCTAAATGGACTTGGAGTAAAATTCTCTCTTTTAATGGCATGTTCCCATTTATCAAATAAATGTTTATTTTATGGAAACGAAAAACAATGAACTTTTGGTCAATTTTTATAATTCCCTTTGCAATTTGGTACCACACAAGAAGAGGAAGGCATATAACACTCACGGACGCCGTGTAGTAAATAAAAGAGAACTTTACTAAGCAAGTCAACTTTAATCATAGGACTGGACTTGGTAATTTAGCGGAGGTCGTGTGACAGAGACGTTGCCCAGGGCTGGAATCAAATAACTTAAGTTAACCCCTCCCCTCTTACGCTGTTGTTCTATCTTTCCTTTCTCTCTTTTCTTTTTCTAATGTTAAGCCTTCTATTCCACTTTTTCTATCCCACGTGACTACGTCTGGACAAGTTTAAGTCGCCCACTGTTGTCTGAATTCGGGTTTGAAAAGCGGCTGAGACCGCGAAATTCAGTATTACAAATTGATTTGTTTCCTGATTATAATACTCTGTTAAATTTAGCAATAAAATTTAAAATTGAGTTCTCTTTGGAGTGCGTCTCTGTTGGAATTTACCAATAGATCATAACTGAGTATATTTTTACATATATATATATATATATATATATATATAACATTGTGATAGTACGCATAATCAAGAACTTATTCCCAGATTTTTGGCAAGCGGATCAGTTCCCTCGTAAAAAATTTCATTTCAAATTTTCCATCTATTTAGTCACTGAGATGTAGACTGTAAAACATGCATAGATATCTGAATTTCCCTGTGGACTCTCATTTGTGCCCACGTTTTTCTTATAAATCTTAGAAGTAGAACAAACTAATGGCTTTAGAGTGGTGCTAATGAGCAAACACCGAAACACGACTCTTGTGCTGCAGTAAAATATGTTTTATTATAAACACTTATTATATATATATTCTCTCAACCTTTTTTTTACCATGTTTCCTTTAGTTCACTCTTTCTCTCCTGCTTTCCTTTTTTTGTTCCGAATCTCTTTTACAATCTTCAATTCTGATTTCTCATTTTCTCTGCCCCACATTACGCACGCAAAAAATTACCAATATAAGGAAGCGAAGTTTTAATCTTCCTTCAAAAAATAGCGTTTACTACCCGATGTGACATCGTCGAAACAAAATGTATACTTTGTAGTAGATTGTAATATGAAGATGTTCTAAAAATTAATTTGTAATAAATATTCATAGCACTATTTCTATATTGAGCACTGTTTTAAATTAATATTTTGAACGTTGTTAATATTTTCTTCGTTCCTTATTCACTTGGATATATATATATATATATATATATATATATATATATATATATATATATATATATATATTAAGAGCTTGAATAATTTCTCTCTCATTTTTCATGGAAAACAATTATTTGTTTATAAAAATTAATATGAAACAGGTCATTGAACTTATTGTTCATTACTAACCACTTTTTTCTCATCTTTCTGGCAGCATTTGAATTACATGTCGAAAAAACCGATACTTCTTTGAGTCAATCCATTTTTGGCATCTTCCTAAGAATGAGAGTGTTGCTCAGACACGCTATGTGCCATCGATCAGAACAAGTGATAATCAGACGGGCTAATATTTAGTTAATACGTTTGAGCCGTCCTAAGTGGCCTAGCATTGTCATGTTGCAGAATCACTTTATCGTGTTTCGGCACTTAAAGCGCCGTTCTTTCTTCAATTCTAGGCTCACTATCATTTGATAGCGGCATCCCGTGATGGTTTTTGTCGGTTTGAGCAGCTCATATTTAACTAAATCTAGTTGATCGCACCAAATGTAGAGCCGGTGTTGGTGCATGGCTGGGCTTACTCCATGATCTTCTACGCTTAGGTTTATCGGAGTGTATCCATTTTTCATCGCCGGTCACGACGCAAAATGATTTTCTTTTCCTGTCGTTTAAGAATCTGTTCACACGTGACAAGACGTTATTCGAGCTTTCTCGGCTTCAACTCGTACGGCACCCAATGTCCTTGCTTTTCAATTATTCCTAATTCTTTCAAACATTTCGAATCTGTTGTGAGATCAACTCATTATGGTTTTGCAAGTTCGGCTCGCGCCTTACATGAGTCTTCATGAAGCAATGGTTCCAATTCTTTGCTTTCAAACTTTTTCGGTACGCTAGAGAGATCTTTATCTTCAACATAAAAATCATTATTTTGAAATCGTCTAAATCAACCTCTGCATGTTGTTTCCGATTGTGCATGGTCACTGTAAATCTCAACAAGAATTCTGTGTGCTTCAGCTGTAGATATTTTTTCGAATAAAGCAGTGCAGTAAAAATCCACGCAAATACACTTCACTTGACAGGAAATCCGACATGTTAAGCGCTATGAAAACAAAGTTGTTTACAATTTGTCGAAATGATATACACAGAATTTCATGCTTGCTTCTTGTACTTCCTTATAAATGCGTTACCATCTGAAACTACTCACACCGTTTTGTGAACGCCACCTGTTGGAGAGCAGTAGAAAACTTTTCAAAATCTTTCATGTAAAATGCATATTTTCAATATATATATATATATATATATATATATATATATATATATTGATTGATTGATTGATTGATTACTTAATACTTAGTTTTTGGTCCTAATAGGGTTAGACAGTACACATTTGTATCAAAAGTGTTCTATACAATTATATTGTAGAACTTTTTAATATTTTTCATTTATAAACGAGTTATTTTGCTAAATAAGTCGTTTATAAATGAAATGTATATATACATTGATTAAAATTCTCTGATATAAGAACGTATACAAGGGCTCAATATATAAAATACCTGTTTCAATATATATATATATATATATATATATATATATATATATATATATAGTAATGTTTGTTACAATGGTTTATAAAAACATAGTATCACTATGAGTGATAGCATGCCTTTATAAACCATTGTATCAACCATTACAATCTAAAGCTCTACGTTGTATCGAGCACTCTTTATAAAAGTAAATGCATGAACAGTGGGTTTAAAACCTACGTGTTCCATAACTTTCTTACAATATATATATATATATATATATATATATATATATATATATATAACTTTCTTACAATATATATATATATATATATATATATATATATATAACTATTAAGATTGTCTTCTTTTTCTTTTTTTTATAATCGTGTCACCCCAAGCAAGGCATTTTACTGTCACTGTTGTGCAGGAGGTTACATAGGAGAAATGCTATGAGGAATGAGAGATTGCATGGGGTGTCAGGAAGAGAGATTGGGGTGGACGAAGAAAAATGCATGAGAGAGAGGATGTAAGTTAGTGAGACAAGAGATGACTATTGACTTACATTTAAAGTCTTGGAGATTGTCGGGAAAGCAAGTGTGCGGAAGAGAATTCCATAGGAAGGAAGTGCGAGAAAAGAAGCTGTTGGAGTAGAATTTGCGTTTACAATATATTGGTTTGACAGTAAAAGTGTGGCACGTAGTTGCTAGTCTTTTGGCTCGAGGAAATTCATATATAGGTGGTACCAGTTAGCTAAGTTCCTCAGCAGGAACACCCGACCAGATATGGCAGCAATACTTAATGCACGGGCGGATGGTAGACTTGTATACGTGCAGGATTGTTTCGGAAGGAAAAAAACGTCCTGGCCCTACACAGAGGACCGACATTCTTCGCAGCGGATTGCTATTGGTTTTAATTTGTGAAGTTGAATATTTCTGAGTGAATATATATATGTTTGTGTGTGTGTGTGTGTGTGTGTGAGAGAGAGAGAGAGAGAGAGAGAGAGAGAGAGGGAGAGAGAAAGAGCGACAAGCAGGAGGGAAATAAAAATCCCGGACACAAATAATCTACAGGGGAATTCAGATGTGTCTGCAATGCATTTTGCTTATTTGCACACAACAGTTAAAAAAAGAATTCTTTTTGTGTTACTATTTTTTACTGGTTGCCTCTTGAATAGCACTTTGAACCAAAATTGAATGGGGGGGGGGCTATGATTAATTAAAATCGCCTATCCTCGAAAATTAAATCTGGGATAATTTCACGAAAATTCTGTGTAAAATCCCCTCTCCTTCATTTATGGGCCGTCATCTTCAGCACATGAATGATGATGGCACTCCCCAATATTGCATAAGGAGAGGAAATGAATTCAGCAGATATGTAAAAAAAAGAAAGTGAAGTCAGAAATATATGTTTTCTCATCGGATCTATTTAACCTGTACAGCAAAACAATTCTGAGAGAGCTAGAATCCTTGACAGGATTCGTCATTGGTGTCACAGTCTCAACAATATCAAATACGCGGATGACACAGTGCTGATAGCAGACACGGAAAGAAAAATGCAGAACCTTATACACAAGGTAGCAAGAGAAAGTGAGAAGAAAGAGCTAAGCATAAACTGCTTGCATGGTCATCAGCTAAAAGAAGTACCAAAAATACCACCTACAGGTCGGGGAAACTAAGGTAAAACAAAGAAATTTAAGTAGTGTTCTGACAGAGGATGGATGATATGTCACCGAGATCCGAAGAAGTATCGGTATAGCTAATGACGCTTTTTAAAGGTTAACCAGAGTACTGTGGAACAGACAAAGAAAAAAGTGCTAGACTGCTATGTGATATCTGTCATTCTATTTCGCAATGAATGTTGAAAGTTCTCTTCAAGGATGAAGGAGGGGCTCGAAGCATCAGAAATTTGGATCTACAGAAGAATTCTGAAAATTCTATGGACCGAGCACGAAAATCAAAAGGAGTTGGAGAGAATGCCAACGAGAAGAAAACATACATAGCACCAAAAAGAAAGAGTTGAGGTTACTGGACACGTAATAAGGAAGAAGTGTTCGGAGAATCTAATACTTTACAGGACGGCTAGAGCAAAAGAATGACAGGGGAAAGTAACGTGAGTCATATATAATGGATTTGAGCAAATTGATGGCGGATCTGGGTTTATGAGCGATACCAAGAGGAAAACTTCTGAGAGAGACAAAAGACAGGGGCAAGTGGAAGGCCATGACTGCCTACGTCCTGAAAATATAAGACACACAAAGAAGATAAAGAAGTAAGAAAAGGTTTTTATTTTTTATCACCTTTTTTTTATCACCTTAAACTGTGAGGTATTTTTCGTTTTTTTTTTTTTTGTATATATATCTGTATTTTTCGTTTTTTTTTTCCCCCTTTTTGGAGTTCATGCTTCATTTGGGAGGAAAAAAAATGTTTGAAATTTTTATTTATTCTGTTATGCGAAGCTACCCTGGCCAAGGTATCAGCAGCCATTAGTTACCCCTCCCCGCTATGTTTCTGTTCTTTGAATCGGAATTCACCTAGCAGCTTAACTTGATGTTGATTTTTGGGAAAAACAAGAATTGAAGAATGAAACTTTAATTCAAATTTCCTGTGTTAAACTGTGAGGTATTTTTCGGGGTTTTTTTTGTATATATATCTGTATGTTTCGTTTTTTTTTCTTCCCCTTTTTGGAGTTCATGCTTTATTTTGACTTTAACTAAGTTAAAACTTAGTTAACTCTCCAAGTTTGTGTTTTTTTTTAAGTTTGTGCGTGTTTTTTTTTTTGTTTGTTTTTAATAGGAGTAGATAGGTCACACTATCGCCCGGTCAATACTATTGATGTCTATTGAACTGGAGTAGAGGCTCGCCCCTTGTTTCCTGTTTAGGATGTGGTTTCCGGTTTTCTCTTCTCTCTCTTCAGACCTTGGTACTGGTGCTTCCGTGAGTTTCCTGCGATCTGGCCGGTTGGTGGCAACGGCTCATCACTGTGTGGGTACCGGGTTGGCAGTTTCCTAGTTGCTAATTCCGACTGGTAGTTAGGAGTCCTAACTCTTGCGTAGCGTCAAGAGCGGCTGCTCTGATCAACAGTTGTATAATATCGGGGTTCTTGTAGTGCCATGTCGCGCATGGATAAGTGTCCCTGCAAGCGCTTTCGGTGGGCAACCCCGAGGCCACACATTGTTGCAGTTCTAGCCAGTTTCCCTCCCAGCACAGATCGTGGGTAATGACCGCCTGTATCCTCTACCCTAGGTCCCTTTCTACAAACAGAATCATGACTAAACAAATCAGAAATGACCCTAAACCAGTTAAATCCAAACCACCTAAACCCATTAACCTCTCCTTCACTAATATCCGAGGCATTCGTACTAACTTTCCTAGTGTAGAAGCGTTCCTGCATGAAAAGTCCCCTGACATCCTTGCGCTCTGCGAAACTAACCTCAACTCAGCTATTCCCTCCTCTGACCTCTTCATCCCTGGTTATCTTCCCCTTTTAAGGAAGTATTCCACTGTCCACATGCATGGGCTGGGTGTTTATGTCAGTGAACACCTCCCCATAGCTAGGGTGACTTCACTCGAATCTACTGACCACCAATATGTCTCCGACTGTCTCTCCTCAGTTCGGTTAGCTACCTATTCTTCCTTTACCGTTCTCCCTCCTCTCCTGACTGCTCCCTACGAGATAGCATTGCTGACGACATAGATAAGGCTATTTCCTATCACCCATTCGCCCACATATTTGTATTTGGAGACCTCAATGCCCATCTCTCTGAGTGGCTTGAAAACGCCGTTACTGATCCGGCGGGCATTCACGCCATGAACTTTGCTATTTCCCAATCCCTTACGCAGGTGGTGGACTTCCCCACTCGCTTCCCAAGCACTCCCTCGGGTCATTCCTCACTGCTAGATATATGTTTCACCTCTGCGCCTGACGCCTGTCAAGTCTCGCAGCTTTGCCCTCTCGGCAACTCCGACCACGCTGTTGTCTCTCAGTATTTCTTTCCAATCTCACTCCCCCCTAGGAGCCCCCTACTTATAGAACCTCCTACCTCTACCAAAAAGCTGACTGGGATGCCTTTCGTGATTTCCTCTGCGACGTCCCTTGGGGAAAAGTGTTTGACCTATCAGTTGATGACTGTGCCTCTGAGTTCTCGTCATGGGTGAAAGCTGGCATTGATGCCTTCATACACACCAGGAAGTATTGCTTAAAACCTCATTCCTCTCCGTGGTTCTCTCCGGCCTGATCAGCCGCCATTGCCCACAGGAACCATTACTTCCATCTATTCCGGAGACAGCCAACTGATCACAATAGGCGCCTGTTCACATCTGCTCGCAATGAGTGCAAGAGAACCCTAAATGACGCCAAACAGTTGTTTACTGAGAGAATGCGACAGCACATAGCTGACCGCAAGTTCGGCTCCAAAAACTATTGGAGGATTTGTAAACGAGTGCTCAACAATAGGAAATCCTCAATACCTTCTTTAATCCATGGATTTGAGGTTCTCCCGTCATCTGCGGACAAAGCTGAGTGCTTTGCCCGCAGATTCTCATCCAACTCCACATTCGACTCGTCCGGAGTGCACCTACCCGACTTCCCTATTAGAACTGAGGCCAAACTGCACGACGTATATATTACCCCGACAGTAGTATCCAGAGAAATTTCAAAACTCGACACCCATAAGGCGTGTGGATACGATGGAATCCCGGTGATAGTCCTTAAGAGGTGTGCCCCTGAACTTTCCCCTGTCCTCTCTAAACTGTTTAACTACTGCCTTTCTGCTTCCTGCTTTCCTGCATGCTGGAAATTCTCCTCAGTGGTTCCTGTCTTTAAGAATTGTGGTGAACCCTCGGACCCATCCAACTATCGCCCTATCAGTCTTCTACCGATATTCGGGAAAGTATTCGAGGCTATAATCAATGCTGAAATAGTTCACCATCTCACCGCCCACAAACTGTTCTCCGACAGGCAATATGGATTCCGCTTTGACAGGTCCACGGCCGACCTGCTAACAACTGTAACGGAGTACATGCTACAGGCCCTTGATGAGTATGACGAGGCTCGCGCTGTTGCTCTGGACATCTCCAAGGCTTTCGACAGGGTTTGGCACCCTGGCCTCCTATGCAAACTACGCGGTTATGGTATTACCGGTCGCCTGCTTGACCTAATCCAATCTGTCTTAAATAACCGCAAAATGAAGGTCGTTCTGAATGGGCGTGCCTCTTCGTCCTACAGCACGAATGCTGGTGTCCCACAGGGCTCTATCCTGGGCCCGACGCTCTTCCTTATTTTCATCAACGACCTCCCAGATGAAATCATGTCCCAAGTAGGCATCTACGCAGATTACACTACAATATACTCACACTCCAGTAAGAAACTTGTCGTGGCGGACAGACATAATCTCGCTGCTGACCTTGAGCGGGATCTACACTCTGTGGTGAACTGGGGCAAGAAATGGCTTGTCAACTTCAATTCATCTAAGACCAAGCTGTTGTCTGTCAACCATTACAGGCAACCTCGTCTGCCTCCCATAAGCATGGACCAGGTGATTCTCCCGGAGAGTAATACACTACGCCTCCTCGGACTTACCCTGTCCTCAGACCTCAAATGGAACCACTATATTGAATCCATAGCAAAATCTACTGCTAAGAAGATTGGGTCACGATGTCGATCCAGGATGTTTTTTCCACCTGAATCCATCCTGCATATATACAAGTCAACCATCCGTCCGTGCATGGAGTACTGCTGCCATTTATGGTCAGGTGCCCCTGCCGTTCTCCTCAGTGTTCTTGACAGGCTCCAAAGGAGAGTCTGTAATGTGATAGGTACTGATCTGGCGACTCGACTGCAGCCACTTTCCCATCGTCGAAATGTGGCCTCCCTCTGTCTCTTCTATAAATACTTTCATGTCTTCTGTTCGGATGAGCTTAAGTCACTGATGCCTCCTCAACAGGTGTTTACCCGTGCAACCAGACTGGCAACTGGGTCCCACCCATTCACAGTCAGGTTAGCCAAATGCAGACGACAATTCTACTCCTGTAGCTTCCTCTCTCGCACTTCCCGCCTGTGGAACTAGCTCCCGTATTCTTGCTTTCCTGACAGCTACAACCTCCAGAAATTTAAATGCAAAGCAATACTCATCTACTAACCACTGGCCTCAAGCTCTCTCCCCTCCCCTGTATAACCTTCCCTTTCTCACCACCTATGTATCTGTCATCGCACCTGTTTTCTCAGCTTTCTATTGTTCCTTTCTAACTAGTTTGTACTCCTCACTCTTTTCTAATTAATATTTATACATTCATGTAAACCCCTGCACATCAGTGGCGTTTCCGCCTTGCTCGGGGTGAAATGATTAACCCCCCCCCCCCCAAAAAAAAAAAATCCTATAACCAAGCACCTCTGTGAAAGCTAAAAATCACGCATGGGTTCATCACTGGCGACCATCATTTAACAATATAAGATATGCAGATAACTGTTCTTCATCTGCTGTGTCTCTTCAGGACGTAGACGATCATGGACTTCCACTTGACGCTGTCTCTTGTCGCTCGCAGTAATTTCTCTCTTTCCAGCCGCGTTCCGTCAACCATTTGCTCAGATCTAACAAGTACGTCACGCGCTGATTTCCCCTCTCTATCCTTAAATTTTATCCGACCTGTGAGTATCAAGTTCTTCAGGCCCTCCTTCCTCATTATCTGTCCCAGGAACCTAATTTGTCTCTTCCTGATATTTATTATCAGTTTTCTTCTCGTTTGCATCCTTTCCAACACCTCATCGTAGCATACGTGCTCTGTCCATGGTATCTTCATCATCCTTCCTTAAATCCACATTTCTACTGCCTCAAGCCTCTCCTACATCTTTGATGAGATCGTCCAGCATTCACTTCTATACAGAAGGACAGATATCATATAGCAATCCCGCACTCTTTTCTTAGTTCCTAATGAGATTTTCCTGTCTTTCAGTACTCTGGTTAGCTTCTGAAATGCCTCTTTGGATCTCCATTCTCTGTCAAAAGACTTCCCAGGTATTTGAATTCTTTTACTTGTTTTATTTTAGATTCTCTAACTTGCAGTTGGCGTATTGGTCCCCTCTTTTTTCTGCTGATAGCAGACACGCAAACGAAAATACAAGACTTCTTACAGAATGTAGCAAAACAAAGTGCAAGAAAGGACTTACAAAAATTATTTTAAAAAAAATGAGTGCATTGTCATCAACTAAATAAAAACGAAAATGGAGCCAGCAATGCCATATTAAAAATCGGGGATACTAAAATAAAGCAGGTACACAACATTATCTGGGAATTGTTCAAACAGAGAACGGAATGTGTGACACTGAGACCCGAAAGCGTTATGAGATGACCAAAGACTCATTCCAAAAGCTAAGCAGAATATTAAGAACCAGAAAATTTCCTTAGAAACAACGTAATGTGTACTTAACAGTTACTTAAGATCTGTCCTTCTGTATGTCAATGAATGCTGGGCAATTTTCTCAAAGCTGAAGGAGACGCTCAAAGCAACAGAAATAGGTTTCTACAGTAGATACTGAAGACACCATGAACCAAACATGTTAGCAACAACGAGGTTGTGGAGTGAATGGAAACAAAAACGAAAACATAATTAACATTAGCAAACGACAGTTGAAGTTTCTAGGACATGTAATGATGAAGATAGGCTTGGAGAATCTGATACTCACAAGGCGAATAGAGCTAATGTGGGACATGGGAAAACAGTGTCTGACATACTTGATGCACTTGAGCAAATGAATGGTAGAGCACGGGTTGGGGAAATAGCAAAAACAACGTTTATTAAGGGCTACAAGACACAAGAAGATGTGGATGAACATGATAACCTATGTCCTGAATGGAGCTGGCACATAAAAGACAAAAAGAGATTCCAATCATATCCCGAGTGTATAATTATATCCAGTTAAACATTGATTCAGACATCGGGATGAAAGCGAGATATGTAAAGAGACATATTCTGGTGATTAGTTGCGCAGTGACCCTATGAACAGGATTTGTCATTGAAATAATGATAATAATAATAGTAATAATAATAGCTTAACCTGGGTTGTTCCATTAGGAATAGGCGTTTTGGGTTTGGTCTGGAGCAATAGAAATAAAGCAGCAGGACTAGACGACATTGTAATAGAGTGGCTGGCAGCTTTGGAAGATTTCGGCGGAGAAAAAAATCACAGAAATAATAAATTAAATCTACAACAGTGGCGATGTACCGGAAGACCTAAGCAAATCGATTTTTATAGCACTGCCTAAGAAGCCAGTCGAAAACAAATGTGAAATCCGCTGTATAACCATCTTAATTAATGAGTCTAAAAAAGAATTTTAATGAACAGAGCGCAGAGCAGAATCAGACAAGAGATAAAACAAAAGCAGCGCGGTTTCATCAAGGACACTTAAACAAGGAACGCGATATTTATACTTAGAGTGTCAGCAGACTGAGCAATACTAATGCAGAAGGACGTGTAGTTGTGTGTCATAGACAACGCAGTCATTCGACGAAAAACGCCACAAAGGCTTGATAGAGGCTAAGTAACCTTGACATATACTGTTGTCGAATCTCCCCTTTGTATATGATAATGGATTCGACTGAGTATACATACATCTCCTGCCATAGAGAGAACAACAGTTGCCAGTTGAGAGTAATCGTAGAGATCCGTGTAAGTTATCGGAGAGTACTGGAACTGATTCGTAAGTTACCGAGACATACCGAAATTACCCAGAGTTTACCGCATCAGAAGTCAGACTAACTCTGAGCTCCACTCAGCTAGAATAATATGCAAGGATATACTATCTCCAACGACTTCACTTTAAGATTTTTATATATTTATTTCTTACTAATAGTATTCCTGGATTTATTAACTTGCGTTCAAGTTTGTATATTACGTTCAATATAACCTACTTTTCTATCTCAGTAACTGTATTTGTTGTTCATTATTTTGTGCGGTTCCTCAGCCGAAATCCACAACATATACATATGAGTAATCAAGAACCTGTACTTGAATCAAACTGTCTACGTACGGATCAGAAGCAAGTTCAGCAGATATACAAAAATAGAAAATGGGTGTACGACATGTATGTATCTTCTTACCAGATCTATTCAGCCTATACTGCGATACAGTTCTGAGAGCTAGAAATCCTGCCTGGATTCGTCATTGGAGGCCGCAGTCTGAACAATCTGAGATAGGCAGATGCTGATAGCTGACATTGAAAGGAAACACAGGAAGGACTACATATAAATTACAAAAGAACTGAATACATGATCGTCAGTAAACAGAGGAGCCCAAAATGTCAACTACAGTCGAGCAGCCGGGGATACTATAATAAAACAGGAACAGGGTGTTGAAAACATTGGAAGAGGACGGTACGTGCGATACTGAAATCCGAAAACGTACTGGCATAGCTAAGGATGCATTCAAGAAGCTGAGTAGAGTACTGAGAGACAGGAAATTTCGCTGGAAGCAAAGATGAAATTACTAGATTGCTAGGTGATGCCTTTCCTTCAATATGGTTGCGAATGCTGGACAATCTCATCAAAATGAAGGAAAGATGGGAAGCAACCGAAAAGTGGTTATACAGAATGATGCTGAGGATAAGATTACTTTCGCTACATCACTTGTGAACAAAACCATCCTCTCTGTTCCGATAATGACCCTTGTAATTATATATATATATATATATATATATATATATATATTGCCATCTTTTAACGCTCATGGTGAGAGAGACAGTAGCAAGGCAGTGCACGTTTATTTTATTAGAGACAATAGTTAAGCAAGGTCGGTTAAGTTCATTCTCTTTATTACCTGTTATTAAACTTCACTACCAGTCATGCTAGCTCTTGCCGCGTGTTCACTTCTTAGCAGTAGCAGGAAAAACTTACTCACGGGACGAGAAGAACGGAGAGACAGGGGAATCCAACGCGTGACATACTTGATGGAATTGAGCAAATGGATGGTAGAACTGGAGTTGGGAGGAGTAGCAGGAGAAAAGGTGTTAAGCGCTACAAGAAAGAGGGGGATGTGGAAGATTACGATCGCCTACGCCCTAAAGAAACACGGCACAAAAAAGAAGAAGAAGAATTTTGTTCTCGGAATAAGATTTATTTTATAAGATGTAAACGTTCCACTGGAAAGCCTTTTCCAGACGGCACTTCGATACCAAAAAAAAAATCACGCCTTCATTATGACTTTCATGGCTTCTGCTCGGACGAACTTAAGTCACTAGTGCCTCCTCAACATGTGTTTACTCGTGCAACCAGACTGGCAACTGGGTCCCACCCATTCACAGTCTGGTTAGCCAAATGCAGACGACAATTCTACTCCTGCAGCTTCTTCTCTCGCACTTCCCGCCTGTGGAACTCGCTCCCGTATTCTTGCTTTCCTGACAGCTACAACCTCCAGAAATTTAAATACAATGTCAATACTCATCTATTAACCACTGGACACTAGCTCTCTCCCCACTCCTCGTATATCCTTCCCTTTCTCTCCACCTATGTATCTGTCATCGCATCTGCATTCTCAGCTTTCTATTGCTTCTTTATAACTAGTTTGTACTCCTCACTCTTTTCTAATTAATCTTTTTACAGTTATGTAGCCCCCCGCTCATCAGTGGCGTTTCCGCCTTGCTCGGGGTGAAATGATTAAAAAAAAAAAATGAAAGTTCGGGACTCGTGGTATTTCACTTAAGTTGTTGTTTCACATAATAAATAAGGACACAAAATTTTTATATTTTTTAAACAGTTACTGTCTTTCTTTCTGTTTTTTGTGAGAAGTATTTAAAAGATAAATTTAATGTTCAGAATTGTAGAATTGCAAATTGCGGAGGTCAGTAAAAGCGTTATAGTACAGCATTATAAAATTGATAAAATACTGAAACTTTACAAATTGTATAGGGAATAGATGCACGGCGCACGCACATTATTACTAAATCATTATGCCACAAAATAAAACCTTCATTTACATCAAAGGGAAATTACACAGAACAATTTTGCTATATTATGTAATATGTTACACAATGCAATAGTTTTAGCGCGATCTTTAATAAGCAATACAAATTTAAATCAGTCAGTTAAGTGCCATACGTGATACACGCTTGGGCGATCATGACTGACTGGGCAGAAGATTATCCCGCAGCAATTTGCCATTGCTTTCTGCGGTAGACTGGTTGCCGAGCAAGGCTATAGAACCCAATCTGTCCTGTTATTTAACCCATAACTGGAGGGAAGAGACGGATTAATACCTTTTCCAAGGGTATTTGCGCGTAAGTGAAAGCAATGAATTCAGCTGGAATTCGAACTCGGCTACCCGATTTCTCGTTCCGAGCCGGTATCCACTGCGCCACAACGCACATAAATAACTTTCATTATTCGGACTATTGTCCTCATCTTGTTGTAGTGCAGGGGATATCGCCTTGGAACAAGAAGTTGAGGAGCCGAGTTCGAATTCCAGTTGAATTCCTTGCATTCACTTACGCGCAAATAACCTTGGGAAAGGTATTAATCCGTCTCTTCCATCAGGTTATGTGTTAAATAATAGGACAGATTGGGTTCTATAGCTTAGGCTGGTAACCAGTCTACGGCAGAAAGTAATGGTAACCTACTGCGGGATAATCTTCTACCAAGTCAGTTATGTCGCCTTCGAGACATGATCGCCCAAGCGTGTATCACCTATGGCACTTAACTGACTGTCATCATTGTTGTCATTTTTACGCTGTATACTCGAAGGTGCTAGCAAGTTCGAACCGAACCTTTTTTTTTTTTACGATCACTGGGATATATTATTCTCATACCATGACAAGTTATCTTCCTTTAACTTAACTCTGTCAGTAATTTGTTCACTAATGCTGTAACCTGGTATTGAACTCACATCTCGTTGGGTAACGTCACTGAAAATGACCAACGAGATATATGTCCTTAAGGACAATAGCAAGTGAATTTCTGGGATTTATAGACTTAATTCTTCAGAAAACATTATTTACCAGAGTTCATATTTTTTTTATTCTAATGATCTTCTCTAGCATTTTTACCAGAGCTTATATTGCAATCTTTTTGACACTAATAATTTTCTCTAGCACTCTGTATTACCGGTTCGTATATTGTATTCATTTCTCTGCTTAGCCGACTTAGGAGATTTTTTGTAGCCTAGCATATGCGCTGATTCCTTAAGTTTACGTAGTTTCCAGCGGAGTTCTCGATCTGTTATTTCAACTTCATCACATAGGAGGCGCTGATCCCCTTTGTCCCTCCATAATCATTTTGTCTTTTAATTCATGCCCAGCAGTATAATGAGTTTATGTTTTACTTTGATTTATTTTATTTTATTTTAATTAAATATGATTTAACAAATAATGTAGCAAGTCTTATTCATTGAGAAAATGTTTTTGGTAATCCTTCACAATTATTTTTACACAACTCTTACTTACGAAATACAGAAAAGACTATAAAGAGCCCTTAAAGTTTGCAAACCTCTTCCAAGACAAGACCGACATTAACTCAGTAATTAGCAAGAGATAATTATTAAAATGAGAAAAATATTTGCAGTAAATTTGGTCAATTTTAAGAGTGAAAACACACAAAAAAAGCTCGACCGCTCCGAAATTTAAATTAAAATGTAACAAGGAAGGTAATTCAGTATGTAAAATCATTTAAGGGAGTTAATTAAGTATTTGGCATTTGAAAGACAAAAATTTAATTTAATTGATAAAACCGAAAAAATAATCCAGAAACTTTGTCCTGTACTAGATCGTAACCCAAAATCTAACCAGTTCGTGCTATTCATGAAGTCAATCATCTCTGTAAGCTTCATTTAGATCCATCCAGCGGATCTCGGGATATCTGGACTACAGACAAATAAAGAAACAAATAAACAGACAAAGAAAGGGACAAACGCGACCGAATACAATTCTTCAGTATTAAGGCGGAAGCGATAATGGCATCTTTTACTTGTGGGGATTCGTAATTACAATTATGTTTTTCAGGTATTTCGAGGTAAATCAACAGCCAACGTCCCACAAACTGAAAACTCGTCTTCGTAATGTCTACGCGGCCATTGAATCCACTGAGGAATCTCTGCCCTGACCCTTCGCTCCCCTCTAAGAACCTCTACACCCAGCGATGCCGTATCATCACTGCACTGGCTGCGAACATAACTATGGAGCCTAGTCTATCTAATTGTGATAGAGAGCCCTTTGGCCCTATAAAATATTTTATCCAGGGTGTGTCTGATGTTGTATTTAGAGCCACCCTCATCATCCAACAAATCTGGAGAAGGAACCGGATTAATTGCAGATGATTCATAGAGCGAAAAAGTAATACACTATGAAACAGAAAACTTGCTCTCTCCTGTTCTGTTAGTTTGCTTATTTGTAATCATAGTGTAAGAAAGCAAATAGGTGTTACTTTCGCTACATCACTTGTGAACAAAACCATCCTCTCTGTTATAATAAAAACCGTTATATATATATATATATATATGTAGTGTATCGAGGCAGTAAATAATTTTCTAAACATTAATATTGTATAATTCTTTATAAAATAAAGGTTTGGAAGAAGATATCATTTGTGTTCATTGAATTAAGTTTTTTATAACAGCTAACTTATATCGTTGGGGCCATTCATTATTATAATTAAGAAGACACGAGTTTATGCTCGTTGGTTTCCTATATAGAGTAGTAAATCTATGTGTGCTAGAATCAATGAATACATCAAAGAATGGGATTTTGTTATAAATATTAAGTTCTAATGTAAATTTGAGGACGGAGTGACTTTCAAATTTGTTTTTAAGATGTGTAATTTGATCTATATTCTTAGCTAAAAATAAAAAATTATACAAATGTTGGAGAATTTTTATCTTTATTTTCAACAGAAATTAAAGCCTAAATACAATGTTTAGAACGGCTATGAGTGTCTAGTATGTTTAATCATTAAACATAATAGACACTCATTGTCTTTTATATATATATATATATATATATAACGCTCTCACACCCTGATTGAGCACTCTGGAAGAAAGGTAGATTTTGAAAAACAGTAGCCACTCTAGCGTGTACGCATCGCTCATTCTGTAAAATGGATTGGAGCACTCTAGCTATTGAGCGCGTAATATGATATGCGCTAAAAAGACTACCGTCTTCCACCGAACGCCTTGTGGCAGAGTTGCCGACTGACGCCAGTTCGGTCGGGTTTCGAGCCTGGTTTAGGTAGCAATCGGAGTCTAACCGTGCTGATGAGCTGTAATACAGCGAAACAGATCTGTCTGCGGATGACTATATATATATATCATTCTTTTAACGCTCATGGTGAGCACGTTTATTTTATTAGAGAGACAATAGCGAGGCAAGGTCGGTTAAGTTCATTCTCTTTATTACCTGTTATTAAACTTTATTACCAGTCATGCTAGCTCTTGCCGCGTGTTCACTTCTTAGCAGTAGCTTATTATTTTATTTTTGTAAATTATTATGTATTCGAATAGTGAACATATATATATCTGTTCCGCTGTATCACAGCTCATCAATACGGTTAGACATCCGATTGCTTTTTAACCCAGGATTGAAACCCGATCGAATTGGCGTCAGTCGGCGATTCTACCTTCTTCTACCTATGGGCGCTCGGTAGAAGAAGGCAGACTTTTATATATAAGAGACAATGAATGTCTATTACGTTTAATAATGAGCCGTTCTAAACATAGAATTTTATTTTAATTTCAGATGAAAATAAAGACAAAAATTCTCCAACGTTTGGATAATTTTTTATTTTTTATTTTATTTTTAATCATATCACCGCGAGCAAGGCGATAGCGCCACTGATGTGCATGCGGCTACGTAAGCGTGAAAAGATTGGAAAAGAGAAGGCCGGAAACCACATCCTAAACAGGGAACAAGGGATGAGCCTCTTCACCTGATCAATATACCTGGGTGGAGTGTGAACCGGGCGGAAAGCAAAATTAAGAGCCAAAATACTTTACAATAGTGGTAGCAACTTGCAAAATACTAGCAATAACAAAAACATTTAAAACTAAAACATTTCAATAATTAAAACAAATAAATAAATAAATATAAAGGATAGATAAAAAAACATTCAAACCAACTTACAAGCAGATAACAAACTGAAGGTTGGGTGAACATTTCGAAGACAACGCCAAAATATGAATTCGACATTCAGATTTTGTGGGCGAGTTATATTGGTTCTAAGCTTTCGGCTCAAATGAGTTATCTTCAGAGAGGTTACAAGGACGTTAACATAAAAAACATCCACTATCAGCGACGATTTTATCTTGTGTTGACATAAAACTTTGCTAGGCAACGATAACAGTTACCAAAAATAGCAAACGCAGTTCGTAAATTTGTAATGCGGTTTTTGACGTCACATCTCGTGAGAGCTCGAAATGATAACAGAACAATATATTTAAATGCAATGTAATGTGCTATGACCAGATTTAAACGCGATTTTATTAAGTGTGGGTTGTTTGAATGTAATGTAGATGGCCTCCAATATCTGAAATTAAACCCAAAATACGATGTTTAGAACAGCTCATGATTAAACAAAATAGATATTCATTGTCTCTTATATTTAACAGTATATGTATAGAAAATTATCTGCCTGTTTGATACACTATATATATATATATATATTTTTTTTTTTTAATCATTTCACCCCGAGCAAGGCAGAAACGCCACTGATGTGCAGAAAAAAGATTAAATAGAAAAGAGTGAGGAGTACAAACTAGATACATAGGTGGAGAGAAAGGGAAGGTTATACAGGGGAGGGGAGAGAGCTAGAGTCCAGTGGTTAGTAGATGAGTATTGCTTTGCATTTAAATTTCTGGAGGTTGTAGCCGTCAGGAAAGCAAGAATACGGGAGCGAGTTCCACAGGCGGGAAGTGCGAGAGAAGAAGCTGCAGGAGTAGAATTGTCGTCTGCATTTGGCTAACCTGACTGTGAATGGGTGGGACCCAGTTGCCAGTCTGGTTGCACGAGTAAACATCTGTTGAGGAGGCATCAGTGACATAAGCTCGTCCGAGCAGAAGCCATGAAAGTATTTATAGAACAGACAAAGGGAGGCCACATTAATATATATATATATATATATTCTTCCTGTCATGCTCAGGGTTTAATTCTTTTTTCTTATGACTTAATGTAAATTACTCAATAATAGTTACATCAATATACATGTTGCCGTTATTTTATAAAGCATATCGATATGAATATTTTGTCGTCATTGTAGACGGTACGGGCCCACTTGCTTTAAATATATTAACGGTATGAATATACGGACAAATTGAAGGCTTGGTGGTAGCACATAGTGTGTGACTTAAAACAAACTAAAATTATGCGCATTTATTTGAAATAGAACATTGATCAGCTGATTTAAGCCTTTACAGACATTCAGAATGAATAAAAGCATATTTGTACGATCAGTGGATCCATCTTTAATGCCTATGTATTTATCTACCGCGTGTAGATTAGCGTGCCATTCCTTAAAATCTATGTATAGTGATTTTGGTTCTCCTTGGTCGTTGAGGAGTGTTGCTTTATGCCAAATCAGGCTTAGTCTAATGTATATTTATTCCAGGTTGTTTTCTTCAAAGTTTCAAAAATCTCTGTACAAGTAAATGAACATATAAAGTTTAAAATATTTATAAAGGAGCAGCTTTCCCTAATCATTACATTCCTCTGTTTGTCAAATCAGCTTCAAGTATGTTTTTCTTGTGATCAATC